>OX411560.1:1452500-2130235 GCA_948146395.1 Fragum whitleyi
CATTTAATCCTGATCAGACGGATTACGTTGGCGGAACGTTCTGTCGCGTCTTCCAAAAAGGGACCCATTCGGAACATCACTCGGCCATTTCCGTAAACTACAACATACCTCGGATGAATTTAAGGCGGATGGGTATGTAACAATATCGTGCATTTTGTTAGCCGGGAACAGTGTAAGAAAACTAGCACTGTAGATTTATATCTTTTACAGTAAATAACGGCTGAAAAATCTTAATTTTT
This sequence comes from Fragum whitleyi, assembly GCA_948146395.1. NCBI lineage: Eukaryota > Metazoa > Mollusca > Bivalvia > Cardiida > Cardiidae > Fragum > Fragum whitleyi. The sequence goes on from OX411560.1 coordinate 1,452,740, forward strand.
GAGAATGGCGCATCATTCTCAAAAATTAAGATTTTTTAAGCCGTTATTTAAGAATCAAAAGATATTTATACAAGGATACGATGGTTTCACGTCAGTAACTTAAACGAGTAGCGTTAGCGACGTCGAATGTTTTCACTCACACTTTCGAGGGCTAACGCCATTTAAAGTGACGTCATCTAGTTTTTCGAAGGTTTTCCCGGAATTTTTAAAAATAGTTTGTCTATGTACATCCGAGGTTGATCGTGAGATTGGCCGAGTCGTGTTCCGAATGAAAGGGACCCTTACGGTGAATTTTAAAATATAAATCTTTTCTGAAACTACTAATCAAAGTTCAACCAAATTTCAAAGGTATCAGTTTATTCAAAAAAACTTATAAAAAAAGTACATCATCATTACAAATATTCATTTTTAATAATACATGATACAAAACTTCCTCTATCATGTCCGACTTACACTCAACTCATACCCGCGCACTCATATCATCAACATTCATTCACTCACAACTTCATACAATCTTAATTAATTGAATGGACAACTCATTTTATCTATTTATCTTATTTGTTAATCTGAAAAACTTTTGATAAATTGTTTTATTTTACAAGTTTAACACATCCCACCATATAATTGGAGAATGGTTATTACAATATATTTCGAATAAATTATGATATAAGAATACATACTGTCAGTAATGAATTATACGAGTTTAAGATCAATGTATCAGAAATATTTTTAACAGATACTAGACGGATTTTAATAAACGTCATAAGTAAACGAAATGACAAGGTTTTCACGTCTCTTTAAAAGGAAAATACAGGAATGAACCTCAAGGCATGCTCTCTTAGAATTCTTCCTGAAATAATGATTGAGGTAAAATATGGTGTTATCGAGTCAGCTAAAAAAGGTGTTATATGACAAAATAAAAAAGAGTTATATGACAAAATAAATAAAGGTGTTGTATGACAAATTAAAAAAAGGTGTTATATGACAAAATAAAAAAGGTGTTATATGACAAAATAAAAAAGGTGTTATATGACAAAATAAAAAAGGTGTTACAGTTAAAAACATCGTGAAATTGGCACTAATTCCCAGCGCTCAATTCATTCATTCCAACCACTCACTCTAACCATACAAAAACGCTCAAACCCATTGAAAAACATAGAATCAACAACGTCATTCCAAATAATTTTTGATAGAGAAAAATCGCGATTTCATTGGCATCATTCAAATAAATTGTTAGAGTCTCATAGGTTCTTGAAGAAAAAGGAGGCTATGTATAGAACTTGTATGCGTTTTTTATTAAAGGGAGGTAATCAAAATCGCTAATTTTGTTTACCCTGAACAAAATTGCGATATAAGATTACCTCCCATTAAAATCACTTAAAATTCGCTCCACACACTCATTCAATTTCATTCCTAAATCATTTCAAAATCATTCGCCTCGTCAATTTCACAATGTTGTTAACTGTATATGACAAAATAAAAAAAATATTGTCTTCTCTGAAATGAATTTTTGAATGCAATTGATTGAATTCAGACTTGTTCTTTGGATACACCTCTCTTATAAATTCAGAGAATATATTACTTTCTAGAACATATAAACAAGCTGTTGAGGATTGTGAAAATGGTGCCAAAAACTGGGTGTATGGTTTGAAAACAATTCTAAGTGAAAATGGCTTTCAATTTATTTGGAATAATCCTCAAGTAATAAAAAGGAATATTTTTATTCAAATGTTTAAGCAGCGTTTAGTAGATAATTTCATGCAGAAATGGGAATCAGATAAAAATTCTAGCAAGGTTCTAATTTTATATAAAAATTGTAAAGAAAAATTAGAATATGAAGATTATCTTAGCTTATTACCAAAATCCCTAAGACATCTCATAACAAAAATCAGAATTTGTGCACATTCTTTGAGAATACATACAGGACGATATGCAAGAAACTATGTACCTCGAGAAGAAAGAGATTGCCTTTGTTGTAATAATTTAGATATTGAAGATGAATTTCATTTTATACTAACCTGTCCCTTATTCGCTGATGCAAGAAAAGAATATATACCAAAGTTTTACATAAAAAATCCAAGCATGGAAAAAATGATAATATTTTTAAAATCAGATTCTATAAAGAATCTTAAAGGCTTAGCTCTCTTTTGCAAAAAAGCTTTTGAATTAAGAAAAAACATTACCCATAACATTGATGGCATTTGAGAGACACCATAGGTATACTAAACATCTATATACTCAAAAAGGTAATGTCATGCAATATTCAGAACTACAGCAAATGGAAATTGAGATTTAGTTTATCTTAGTTTATTCTGTGCATATTAGCAAATAAGAAAATTGAAAAGGGAATAGCATGCTAAACACAATATTTTTCCTTTCAACATTTAGCCTTGGCATACAGTGGCTTAAAGCGAAATTCCAGATCAGTCAGAAATGACCTGTGGTGATCTGAGTCTGCATTGACTGATCTTTACTGTAAATAAGTGGAAATACACATGAACCAAATTCATTCAAAATCTGGCTAAGATTGGCAGTGTTGTCAGACAGTGTAGCCTGAGACCAGCCTGCATTGGCAAGCGGGATGATCTTAGCCAGCACAGCCTGTTTTGAATTTTATCGGTATGGGAGTACACCTCAGCTGGATCAATTGAAAATGTAAAGTTAAAGTTTTACATATGATTTGGTCAGACAGGATGGACTGGAATCAGACGGCACTTAAGTGCAGTATGATCTGAGTCCACACTTCTTGACTTGTATTTAATTGATGCGGAGATACGCCTAAGTCAGATAAGTTGAAGAGATTCCAAAATAAAGTAAAATATATCTGCACAAGGTATTGTCAGTCAGTGTGGCATAGGATCAGACACCACTGATAATGGGGATGATCCTGTACAGCACTGTCTGATTTAGTAAATGGTGATACACTTAAGCTTAAATTAGTGGAAAATGTCCCAAAAATGTCAATTTGTTTCAAATCAAATATGATTTCAGCAAGAAAAAGGTTAATATATGTATTTATTATCAAACTGTTCATTTTCATTGTTTTTTGGAACCATGAATAAATATATTAAAATGTATTTGTGATTTTTGAAGTCAGGAATACTTTAAGTATTTATGTAAAAATGTATTGAGTATAATGAATAAAAATGTATTGAGCCTAGTCAGTTGGTATTCTGCATTGCTGCTTTGCATGCACAGTTTATATCAAAGGCATCTATTAGCCAGATCCTTTTTTTTCTTCTTTTTATTGTACCCAAATTCAAATAAGCAGCCATGATGTTAGAAAAAAAAAAAAAATAAAAAATAATAAACAATGTTTCAAACTTGTGTGCAAATAATTACAGTGCTTATTAATTGTTAACAAGTAAAATTTTATCAGACCTATTGATCCTTATCCTTTCGTTTTGCATAAGGTTCAAAGGTCCTTAAGTGTTGCATCAGAAGTGCATAATTTTTAATCACATGTATGTATTCTAATATGAAAATGCACTTTTTTTTATCTATTTATTGTATTACTTTCACTCACCTTTGTGCTGTTTCTTCAAAATCTGTTTGGATGCTACAAGGTAATCTGAAAATAGAGAGGGAAGGAACCACAAAGAAAAAATTCAAATTGAACAAAAAAAATGATTAAAGAATTTCAATAAAGAGTACCTACTGCAAGAAGGCCATTCAAGAAAATTGTATGTCTTTTAATTCTAAACACTATACGGAAATGTTTAATATTCTGGAAAATTTAAAAATTAATATTTTAATTAAGTCTAAGCTGAAAAATAAAAGTAGTAAGTGTCTGCAATTACATTATTAAATTGAAAAAATATATATACATTAAATTGAAAAAAAAAAAAAAAAAAAAAAAACTAAATGAGAAAAGGAGAAATTGCTTGTTTTTTTATCCTTTTCAAACCATGTTATATGTTAACAGAGAAATTAGCATTGTGTTGAAAATGTTCTATTTGAAATTAGTCAACAATTATTACAAAACCGGTTTATAAATACATAGAGAGAGGTCAAGCTAAAATTACACTTATCTGAAATTCAATAACTCGTTTTGTTGAGGATTCAAGAGCATATCCTTAAAAAACACTAAACACATGTTATTCCATAAAATGAGCCGTAAACTTCACAGTTACACGAATATATCCAGTTATCTCAATCACTTGCAATTGGTTAGTAAAAACAAATCGATTACACGCACCCGTTTAACACGGTGTATGCATGAGCAATCACATGTTCAACGGGTTGTGTACTTTAACCAGTTTATTTTACGGCTCTAAACGTCCATTCGGAGAAATTTGAAATACTATTAATATTTTGCGGTTAGATTTGATTACCCTAAGGAAAATAAGTGGTTATGTAGATCAAGTTGTATATTAGACATGTTAAATATGTATTTTTTTCTATATATTATATATAAATGTGATTATATTTTGTAACGATGATGTACTTTGTACAAATCTTTCAATAAACTTATCTGTCTGTCTGTCTGTCTGTCTCTCTGATTTCTTGGTGATTATGTTAATTAGGTGATAATGGAAAAGAGGCCTTTGAAATGCAACTTTTCTTGTAACCACAATTTGTACATTTATTGACGGCTTTCATAAAACTTTCATTTCCTGTTACTTATCATGTGACCATGCACGTGAATAGCCAAGTAAAACAGCGAAAAATAGCCTCTACCCATTCGGAACATCACTCGGCCATTTCCGTAAACTACATCATACCTTGGATGTATGTAAGGCGGATGAGTATGTGACGAAATTATACATTTTGTTAGGCGGAAACAGTGTAAGAAAAACTAGCAAACCGGCGCTATCTTTAGATTGATATTTTTACAGTAAATATCGGCTGAAAAATCTTAATTTTTGAGAATGACAATCATTCTCAAAAATTAAGATTTTTAGCCACTATTTAAGAATCTAAAGTTATTTATATAAGGATACGATTGTTTCACGTCAGTGACTTCAAACGAGTAGCGTTGGCGACGTCGAACGTTTTCACTCAAAGTTTTGAGGGCTAACGCCATTTTAACTGACGTCATCAAGTTTTTCCTAGGTTTGTTCGTAATTTTTGAAAATAGTCCGTCTATGTACATCCGAGGTTGATCGTGAGATTGGCCGAGTGGTGTTCCGAATGAGCCTCTACCGAAAACAAATCGCAACAAAAGCGTTCTTTGATATTTTGAGCAGCTTTACCCTCCCTAGATGCCATACTAAAAGTAGGTGAAAATCAGAAGATATGGATTTCGATTTTTTCATACATTTTCATACTCATATTGGGAAATATACATTGGAATATATGTCATGCGTGCAAGCAACCATTTATCATTTTAATTACTTCTAGAAATTCAGCCACAACTAAAATTTGAGCCTGTGCGTGACATTTCCAACAATTTGAAATGTTCATTAGGTGCAAACATTGAGTAACATTGACAGCCACATACTGTAAATATAATGTTATCTGATGGCCTACAGATACTTTGAGACCTTATCTATCTACTAAAGGCATAGTGAAGACTCTGGCCAGACTGTGCAGATGCACAGACTGGTCAGAGTCTTTGCTTTGAGCATATTTGAAATTGTTGGTAATCTCACGCACAGGCTCATTTATGGTTTGAGCAAAGAGCTTGGCATTTTAAACGTGAAGAGACCAGTTCAAATTTATCTTACCCCACCCAGAATGGACGTTTCTTTTTACGGAAAAATAACAACTGGTATTGAAAATTTATCATATGTAACCTTATCAATAAGTTTAAAACAAAAGTATTCTGTTGGATTTAACTATTTGTCGGTCTGCCTATTCCACAGGCATTTGTTTGATGACATAAAACTAAGTATCTAACTTCTGCTCGTTATACTCTTCAAGTCGTCACTGATTTTTTTCCTGATTAATTTTCTTTTCTGTTGATACAAAATTGAGTAAAAAATGTTGAAAATGACGAGATACATTTTGTCTAATATAATAACGTATATAACTTAAATGAATTAAATGAATTATAAAATAATTGCCCGTGGTTTGTCCGTCTTGGAATAATTTTCTGAAATTCAATTCGCATAAATTTGAAATGAAGATATATATGTCATCAATCTACTGTGACATTTCTTTTTAGTTCAGTATAACATTTGACACAGAGAAACTTTTAAAATTATTAACCTAACGGCACCATACCTACTATTAAAGTTCCACCAAAGGAAACACACGACAACTGAAAACCCTGGTCATTTGATAGTCTTAAAGAGGGTTACTAAAGAAATATTGCTATCATTAAATTTAATAGAAAGCTTGCTTGTCATTTCAGATACATCGCAAAATCAAAAGTCTTGGGATGTTCAAACTTATCTTAGCTTTAATGCTTTTTAGTGGTTTATCGAGAAATAAAGGTGGATTATCACTTAATAATCTCACCACAAAAGCAGTGAAATTATCAAAAACTCATACCCTGCTTTGGTGCATTTTATCCTATCTGACGTATGCGGGCAAAATAAGTGACGTCACAATGAACGTTGCATAGCAATCACGTGCAAAATGACGCGCTTTACGAAAATATGTCCTTGAAATTTCAAATTTTGTCTCATTTTTGCAATATTTCATGAGTGCACTGATTATCACTTTCACTTGTAGTCGCAATGAGTGTGCGTATTTGAAGGTCGACCTCAAAGTTCAAAATTCGATCAAAATGAACTTGGGTTGTCAAAACGCCTCAAATCTCTTCAAGTAACTCCAAAACATTACTGAAATCCACGAGGTTTGTTCATTTCGGGTTACACTTTCGGAATAATGCGAAAAATCATAATTTGCAGATGATGGCTTCTTTCAACTTCCGGCATGAACCTTGTAACGCTTCCCTTATGAACAACGGCTCAGCACCTTTTGATCGCCGGGAGTCAAACTACAGGACGTTTTCTTTGAAACTCAGACTTTTTTTTTTTTTTTGACGTCCGGGTCTGATTTTCCGAACGTAATATTTTCAAAGTCCTGGACAAATATTACTTCGACGTCTGCTTATTGAGAGCACTGGGTCACCGTTAGCATTTAGAATACATTTAAAAAAAAACAATAATTGTAGACTGCGGTCGTTTTGGGTCTTTGCCTTTTCATTTCAAAACTGTTTTCATTTTTTAACTGAGAATAATCTAAAATTTTAACTTGACATTAAAAACATAGTTCTGGTGTAATACTATAATAAAATCATGAACATAAGAGATAGTGCTAATAAGTTGTTATAAATAAATCATTTTTATTACTGTTAATTACATACTGAAATTGAAAACATGAATGATTTTGGAATGATTTTTGAATGAGCGTGTGGAGCGAGTTTTGAGTGAAGTTAAAAGGAGGTAAACCAATATAGCTAATTTTGTTTAAGATGAACAAAATTAGCGATATTTTTACCTCCTTTTTAATAAAATATTCATACAGGTTCTATAAAAATAGTTTTAAAAAGCTACCAGACGCTTAAAAAAATAATTATACCAGTGAAATCGCGATTTTACCGTAGCTTTATTAATTTTGAATGTAGTTGTCGATCTTTTATCTTTTAGTCATTTGAGCGTTTTTTGAATAGTTTGAGTGAGTGTTTGGAATGATTGAAAGGAGCGCTGAGTGAGCGATTGAGAATGGGTTTGATCAAGATGAATGTTAATTTCACGATGTAACTAACTGTATGTCTAGGGAATCGTGATTTTACTAAAGCTTTATTTTTTCTATTTTTTTTTTTTTTTTTTTTTTTTTTAATTTTCTTTTTTTTATTTTAGTGTAGTTATTAATCTTATCATTTTGAGTGATTTTTGAGCGTTTTTGCATGGTGTGAGAGAGTGTTTGAATGGATGAATGGGGCGCTAAGTGAGTTATTAAGAATGGTTTTGATCGGAATGACAATCAAGTTTTCAATGTAACCAACTATAGCAGTCGGGGGAATATTGGGATTTTATCAGTTACATGCATAAGTTTTTGTTTGTTTATGACTTAAAAACCTCGTCACTATTTAAATTATGCTCCACTTTTATGTCGAATATTTAAGATAAGAGCAAAACAACCTTAAAATGTATTGATAAATTCTTCAAACCTTGATAAGATAAAACTGATATTTTTCATCTATAAAGGTAGTGGGCCCATTATATTCCCGCAACATTTCGGAACGTGTAATCTTTCACAATGTTATCCGAGGTTTCCTAACTTAATTTAATTTTGATTTAATGGTATGAAAAATATGTCACGTACGCATCATACAGTTAAAAACGTCATGAAATTGACACTCATTCCGATCAAAATCTTTCTTAATCATTCACTCAGCGCTCTATTCATTCATTCCAAACACTCACTCAAATCGATCAAAAACGCCCTGAAATCATTAGAAAACATTTTAAATCGTTGAAGACTTTCAGCAATAAATTCAAATCGATCTATTTTTTCTACGGTTTAAAGCTGGTGTGGACTTTCAAGTGTCTGATTGGTCCACGAAGACGTTCAAACAGAAGAATACATTTATGTTATTGAAGGGGGGTTATTAATATAGCTAATTTTGTTCATCTTGAACAAAATAAGCAATATTGGGTTACCTCCCTTTAATTTCACTCAAAACTTGCTCCACACACTCATTCAATTTCATTTCGAAATCATTCCAAAATCCTTCACCTTGTCAACTTCACGATGTTTTTAACTTTGCTCTTACAAAATTCATATATTGTAGTGAAATCGTTGACTTTATCTACAGGTTTTTATTTTGATTGTTTTCGTTAATCTCATTTTCATTTTTAAATTGTTTGAGTGAGTGGTGTTTTGAATGAATGAATGGAGCACTGAATAAAGCGATTAAGAATGGTTTTGATCGGAATGACAGTCAATTTCTTAGCGCTCCAATCATTAATTCACTAACACTCATTCTAATCAACCAAAAACACTTAGAAATTGTTCCAAAATCATTAGATATCCTTTCAAAATCGTTCAATAGGATTGACATCTAGTTCAAATTGAACAGATTATTATGCGATTAAATTGTCTGGTGTGGATTTTAAAGAGTCTGATTGGTCCACAAAGACACAAGGAGAAAATTTCATTTATTTTAGTGACTAAAATATTGCACCCCTTCGTTGCCTATTAACTTATGATAATCAAAAGGAAAACTCGGATAACGCTGTTAATGTTTTAAGGCTGTCGAAATGTCACGGAACTTTTACTGGTTCACTACCTTAATAAATGAGTGGGCGTGGTGGACGAAATTAGCGATTCCGGATTACCTCCCTTTAATTTCATTACGATATGTGACCCCTCACGCGAAAAGGGACCATCTGGGTAGTGCGTAACGTGTCGACCCTAGTCAGACTGCGCGGAGTGCGCAGACTGACAAGGGTCGAAACTTTTAACACCGTGCTTATTTTCTGAGTCTAGAATGATCGAACTACCTTCAAGTGAAAGAATTTTTGAAATGCGACTTCTGGTTGACCTATGCTGGATCTTATCTTTTTTTCAATAATTCAGTTTACCGAATTCCCGGATGGTCCCTTTTCGCGTGACGGGTTATATTTCACATATAATTCGCCTCGCCCTTTTTCCCGATGTTTTAAACTGTATTTGTTTGTCTGGATTTTTAACACCGCTTTCAACATTTTTTCAGAATTTTCGTGAAATGAAGCCTGTATTGACCTGATAACACCTGTCTGATAATATGAAATGAGATCAGACTATTCTTAGAATAAATTTGCAACACTTTCACTATAATTTCTTTGATTTTAGTGGTTCATTAGGAAAAAGATTGCATGATAAATAGAATAACTTGTAATTGTCTTAAGATATCAATTCTATCTGGTCTCGTCTGCGAGAAATTATCATGACGAGACCTTGCTTTGCTTGGGCTTCTTATAACCTCGACCAGGTAACTTTGATATTTCAAGACAATAACATGTTATTCTCTATTTATCACGGAGCCTGGAGCTTCTAACAATGAATTCCTGGTATTTCTCGCACCATTGCTTCCATAATATCCTTTCCTAGCATGTTAACTGTAAACATATTTCTTTTGTTACATGTCCTTTGCACATAATACTTTTCTTTCTCTTTAAACAGCAAAGTTTCATCTATGACGAGTGCCACAATACTAGCATTTTTCGCATTGATGTTTATCCTCTACAGCTTAACAGGAAGCGGTTCTGGAAATTATTCATATGGTAAGGAGAATTTGAACTATTCATATAATCATGAAGGATATTCTTTTGTTTCAATTATATCGTTTTATTGGCCTGGTTTAGCAGGCCATAGGAAACAACCCTGTATCCTGAAAATTGCCTAGGAAAAGGATAATCGAGTCAAAAACCGAATAACGTGTGTACTACGTAGCTTTTTTGTGCTCATACTCGCACAAAAAATACACAACTCAAAAGTTCTAAGCGGCCACCTTATCTTTCTCTATTTTTCACATATTTTCCGCTTTAAATTGAAATGAGAACTTTGCCTTTAGAAAGAGTGGCCATTCAGTCATCATCCTATCCAACTGGATTGTAAAATCATGCACCAGTAAGTCCTAAAGACGGAATTAATTGCATGTATCCTTAAATTCAAAAGTCACAAAATTGACAATTTTAAGAGAAATTCGAATTTTTCGATACTTGAAAACGCAAAGCCTTTCAATCCTTTGTACTTATATCAGTGACATAATGCCTATTGACTTAAAAAATTGATAAGAAATGCCAAAACTTTCTACACAATCCTTATACTAACAAGAAATGTCAAAAATACCCCACCCAGCAATGTTATCTTTGAAGTCGAGGGTACTCCTACTTTCGTTCAATTTTAAAATATTTCTTGTTGAATAATTTCACTTATTTTCTATCGTTGACTTCATAAATGACTTGGCTACATTATTCAAGCAAAAACGGGGTGATACCATGCGTCATTTATAAGAAATGACCAAAAAGGCAAGTGGCCGCTTAGGAGTTTGAGGAGTGTAGGTCTAGTATACGTCATCATTTTTGTGCGACACGACGTGCTTTGTGTGTTTAACGCAGTGCTTGCATATCACTACGCTGTGCTAAAATCAAAGTACTGGTAGTACTGAAGGCGAGGTAACTGAATAGACGATACAACACACGAGCTGAATTTTCTGGAATATAACCTTGATTATTCACCTTGTCCTTATCATGTATACCAGATATTTTCTTACTTATCACTACCAAAATCACTGCTATGTTAAAGATAAATTGCTTTTATAATTAATCTTCACGGATGACCTTGCTAATAGGTAAAAGAAGAAAATGCTGCTAACTAACACTTTCTCTTTTCTCCCTAATATAATCTACCCTTTCCGCTACATATTTAGTAATTTTCCCACATATTGTATGTCATCTGCAACCCTTTACAATTTGGACCTGTCTTAACATTTTTGTCTTGTAATAGATTTATCTAAATTAGAAAAAAATAAAAGCCTTTTCCCATCCTTTAACCCTTAAACAGACAAAATTTTAGACTTGGCCAACTTGGAACAGGTTGCAGACAATAAATCAACATGAGTGAAATGAGATATATATCTAGGGTAGAAATTAAAAAAAATGATCGGATATGAGTATAGGGTGGAAAGAGAAAAATTGACCCTATCAATTTCTTGTGTTCCCACAGTTAAATACAACTTCTTTGTGGAATTCTATTAAATGTAAAAGAAAGAGCCGACGAGCTTGTGCCCGTAGAAAAACAGCATTACTACGATTTTTAGACGGAATGATCGAATGATCGAATGGATAAATTGACTGACTAGTAGCAAACCAATCAACTCAACTAAAATTATAAAAACGCGAGTTGCGCCTGTCTGCAAAGTCGTATCGGGCGTAGTAATCTATACCTTGGGAATTAGTTATTTTGGGCGGACTCAGTGCTATATAGTGAGCATACCGTTCGACATTTTTCCTTTGAAGTGAGTTCGGAATGAGGCTTACGATCCCTATAGGTAAATGGAACCCGTGGTTTCCCTCGCCTAAAAAAAGCCTTGCTAAAAAAAATTAAAAATTTGAGTGCATGCCTTCAAATGTCACCTTGCCTCATTATAAACTAGGCCTTCAGCGCTTTTAGCGCTTTGATATTTCAAAACAAACAAACAACAAAAGATAAATTTTCACAAGTGGCGAAGCCACGAATGAAGCTATAACTTTTACTTTTCACGAAATGAAATATATTTTGACCGACGGATTAATTAATTATACGGTTTTATTGGCTGCTGTTGATTTAAAAGTGTCTGATTGGACCATAAAGACGCACAAACAGAAAAGTACGTTTATTTTAATAAAGGGAAGTAATAAATATCGATAATTTTGTTTATATTGAAGAAATTTAGCGATATTGGATTACCCCGCCCCCTTCAATTTCACTCAAAACTCGCTCCACACACTCATTCAGTTTCATTCCAAAATCATTCACCTTGTCAATTTCACAATGTTGTTAACTACATGTTCCATTACAGAGGTGCAATGGCGGAGGCCAGCGATTCGTGAATCTATTTATAACATGCGAAATGCTTAAGTGTGTTTCTTTTCAGAGTTTTCGGATATCCACAACTAAAATACAGATGTCTACATAAAACCTTACTAAGCAAATTCAAATTTGCATCTTCTTTGCAGGACAAACTAGTATTCGATGCTACATTAACAGTTCGATGGCAATGAACTGCTGGGGATCTTGCTACTTTATAAAAGATGAAAATGGTATGTAAAAAGTTATGTTCAACATGTTTTCAATAACACAACAAACATAAAAAATTGTTAAGCCGATATGAAAAAAAGTAACAACAATAATTCGATTTTTTATGCATGACCGAGACATACCGTGAAGAAAATTTCGACAAATTTTCTTAAAAGGGCCTCATTTTGTGTCTGATTCATATTCAACGTTCACGATGAAAGCACATTTTGGTATCAACTGTAGTGACGTCAGAAATGGTGAAATGAACGAAAGCAGGGTACAAGTTTTTCATAATTTCACTGAAAAACATTAAAGACTTTTTTCATTGTATGACGAGGCTTGAATCTCTTTTTCATTTAAATTTTTAAGGTAAAACATGTTGGTTTTTTGTTGTTGTTGTTTTAATCTCTTTTTCTTTCCTTCTTTCAAAGTAACATCAAAAATAAGTTTTCATTTCCAGATTTATTTAAGTTTGTTTTGTGTGAGTTTATGTATTAATCTTGCCCGTTTGGCAAAAAAAGGTACACACAAAAATTCTACAACACAGACTTGTTAAATAGGGTGCAGGATATAATTTTTTCAGCAAATGAAAGGATTTAGGGGCATGAGAAATTTATAAACCTGGAAAGACATTGAAATCCACACAGGCTGATGAGTTACTGTACTTTTTACAATCCTATATTACCCGATTTCCAACGAATGGTCAAATATACACATTGTCTTTTTATTTTATTACAGATATTGTGTCCTACGGTTGCACGAGGACCTGGAAGCCAGATAGTTGCGTTTCAGAAGCCAAATACTCTATTTGCCACTGTAACAGTGACCTTTGTAATACTGGGAGCAGCTTCAAACCCATTTGGCAAGCCATTAAACACGAACTATCCGTTATGTACGAATTATTTCAATGTGTGATGACATCTGGATTCGACTTATTTGAGACCGATTGCTTGGTTTGAAATTTCCTATTATTAGCACAAAAGTGACACGAAACTTAATGATGTCTTATTGAAACGTTAATATACTTGACCAGCAACCATTTCACATGTTCACTTAACGAGTGCAACTGGATCATTTTCTCCTATTTCAACAATGTGGAACAATGTTGTAATTCATTAGACCAATAAACTATATGTATACTTTTATTATTTGCATGATCATATACCGAAGTCCAGGAAAAATTAACACAATAATTGAAATACCTGAGCAGGTAGAAGAACTGATTTCTGTAGATAGCGGCAAATATTTCGTGGAAGGCTTGACAACGGCGGTTCTATGTTTGAATGGTTTCTTTTTATAAAGTTCAAACGTAGGGCCTTACAGGGTTCGTGTTATGGTTTGATATAAAGGAGTCATTGACTCCTCACTTAAGAACTTCTGTGGGTCAAATTTGAATTTAAAGGGGTCAAAACAAAAGAAAAGGCATAAGTAAAATTTTGCATACATGTATTTAATAGTCCATTTAACTTTTTCTTGTAATGATATAAACCAAGTAATTAATTTGTAGCAATTTGAATATTATTTTTTGAAAATAATAGGTATAAAAACACGTTTTGGCCCTTAGTAATTCCTCACAAGGGGGTCAAAATGACCCCTTGGGAGAAATTTGTTGGGGTCAATTAAGTTATTTTCAGATTTTTGGGCAGTCAAAACCCTGGTTTTAAGGGTCAAACACGAGCCCAATCTTATTCATATTTGAAAATACAAGTAAACTTTTAAGCAATATCAATAACTTGTTTTTATTATTCATTTCTTAGAATGATGGTATATTTAAATTAGTAAACAGGTATTTTGTAGTTTTTTATGTAACTGTGAAACCTATTTTTCCGAGGTTTGAAGAGATCATATTCTGAGTCCGAGAACAACAGTTCTCAATGTCATCTCCGCTAACGAGGACAATAGAATTTCACTGTAACAAGGAACTCAATGATTTTTTTTTTATATACATATCAAAATTTTATGTTTTCAATAAAGATAGAATTTTACAAGTATAAATAAAAGTTTATTTTTCTTGTCTTGATGCTGAGATAGCGTTATGTAGCTCGAAGAAAATAAAAGAAGATCTTAAGACATCAAAAAGTCGATTCTACCAATAAGTTGGTATTGTGTTTATAGTCCGTTTGACTTCTATATGGACCAACATTTCGCCGAAAATCTCAGAAATTAAATAATGAAACGCATATTTTTCTTGCCATATCATTTTTTCCAGCTAATACCATGACGAATTCTGTTTTTCAGAATTTTTGAACGTAAAATAATGATTTTGTCCGTCCGTCTACATGTTAATTTTCAGCATTTCATACGTACTTGTTACAGTATTAAACGGAACAGCGAATTGTATAACCAAAAATAGTACTGATTTGCATAGGGGCCGAGTCAAAAGAGTAAAATTTTAAGTGAATTGTATTACTATAAAATCGAGTTTTTCAATATAATTAAGTTTGTCTAAGATTTTTGCTACCGTTGGATATCAAATCTGTGTATATTCTCTCTTTCTTCAGAAACTGTTTGCCACCAGATAATTGATTATTGATTTTATTCATTCTGAGATGAACCCTTTATTTACATGTTAAGACCAATCAAAAAGTATTATTAAACGAAGTAGTTGGGAATTTCACGAGGAAAACTTGATGAAAAGGCGAGTACTAACGGTAAAAATCACGTGCTTTTTAAGTTTAAGATGGCATGACCGTCGATATGCTAATTAGCATGTCCAAATAAGGAATAATGGTCATCTCATCTGTCAAAAGTTAAGTATAAAACCACGTGTTTTTACTATATATGTTGACATTTTCCTACTATTGAACAGCCTCCATCACCCCTCGTGTTTAAGAACGGACAATGCGAAAATATTAACATTAACTAGATAGACAAAATCATTATTTTGAAATCATTTTATTTTCAAAAAATATTTTTTGGAATGGTATTAAGCTGAAATTAAGATTTAACTACATACAAATCCTCTATTCAAACGCAATTTTATGTAATTGATGAAATGGTTGGTCCATATAGAAGTCAAACGGACTATAACATCATCCGATTTACGAAACACATTTCCCCTGATTTTATCAAAAGCTCAATAGTTCAGACCTTACTGCACATGGATTAAAGGGTTCATTCTGTTCCCCTTTCACTTGACGGGTTGTGCGTCACACTACCAATCGGGAACCCTCGGCGATTCTACGGAATAGACCTCGGGAATAATACGGACGCAGCCATGAAAGTGCGTCATTTCGCGCGTAGGTTTATATGACGTCACAAACATCAACGATCCCGCTTAGGATGACGTTGCATAAAATAAAATCAATGAAAAAATAAAAGTGGGCATTTTATAATTTGATAACAAAATGCAGTGGTTTACTTCGTTTTGTCATCAAATTATAGTATGCCCAAATAATCTCCAACGATGATCGGAATGAATTAATAAAATGCTATTTTTTACAAGCGTATTAACCGAAGTACAACCAGGAGCCGAATTACCTTAAAAATGACCCAAAATTACTACGCTTACGTCCGAGGTACTTTTCAGTTTACGGAAAAGACCGAGCGATGTTCCGAATGACGCACTACATGTATAACACAATTTACAGTTGTTTCATGGTGTTTCGTTCAAAAGTTAACAACTATTGTCCCGATGTTCAGGAGATGACGTTCTGAAATGTTTCCCGATGCCGCAGGCAGAAGGCTTCTATAGTTCTTTATGCCATCCCCGACACTGAAGGCAATAGTGTTTTCACTGATTCAGTTAATAACATCGTGAAATTGACAAGATGAATGATTTCGGAATGATTTTGGAATAAGTATTGAATTAGTGTATGGAGCGAGTTTTGAGTGAATTTGATTGGAGGTAATCCAATATTGCAAATTTTGTTCAAGTTGAACAAAATTTGCGATATTAATTACCTCCCATTAATAAAATATGCAAACAAATACTATACATAGCTTCCTTTTTGCTCACGAACCAATCAGACGCTTTCAATTTAAATTGCGTCAGTGAAATCGTGATTGTTTTTTCTATTTTTATTCATTTTAAATGACTGTTTGGAATGAATGAATGGAACGCTGAGCGAGTGATTTGGAATGATATTGGTCGAGATGAATGTCAATTTCACGATGTTGTTAACTGTACACAAATACCGATGAAATAACAGTTATATTGCCTGATCAATATTGCGTAAATATATTTAATGATTTAAAATAGGTTTCAAAAATGGGACAAACAGAGAAGAAAGTCTGATATTTTGATATATTGCTAGGAGTGCAGCACTTCGCATGTTTATTACAAAATAAAGATTCTTGTTACAAACTTGTTTAGATTTCTGCGCTTATTTTTGATTTGGCTATATCGCACGGATGCTGCTAGCAGTCGAGAAAACCAAAGATTTAACTGCATGATGAAATATAAAAAAAATGTTCTCTGAAACGACTCGTCAGTATCTAACAAATTTGTCCTGGGACATGCTAATTAAGATTTATTCCTTCATTCTGAGTTGATGGTATTTCAGTTATTTACATTATAAAATTGGCACTCATTCCGATCGAAATCATTCTGAATCTTTCCCGCAGCGGCAGAGCTCCATTCATTAATTCCAAACACTCTCTCAAATTGATCGAAAACGCCAAAAATCATTGGAAAACATTCCGAAATCGTTCAAAACGATCAGCATTAATTCAAATCGATCAAATTATTCTACTTTTTTATTGCCTGGTGTGGATTTTATAGTGTCCCATTGGTATACGAACATACATAAACAGAAAAGAACGTTACTTTTAATAATCGGATGAAATTAATATCGATAATTTTGTTCATCTTGAACAAAATTAGCGATTGTGTTAACCTGCCTTAAATCTCTCTCAAAATCACCTCACACTCTCATTCAATTTCATTCCAACATCATTCAAAATTAATTCGTCTGGTCAATTTCTTAATTGAAAGGGTTATACAGGCGGTTCGGTCACTAAAATAGTCTATCATGCTCTCTCTAATTTGTAATCATTAAATATATGATTGAATTAATACACAAATAATCTTATGTACATGATAGGATTGTCTTTGATTCCGCAAATATTTGAACCGTTTACGCTTACCTTGACTTTTAAGCCCCTTTCTAATATAATATCTTGATTTATCGATTGCTTAACTATTAAGATTAAAGTTGTCTTCGTAGTCTTTCAAGAGAACATTATTATTGCGTAAAATATACGTGTTGTGGTCGTTATAGGCATACGTTAACTTTCGAAACTCGGGCGTTTACGAGAGAAAACGAAGATTTATAATTTAATTCAACCCCGGCATTTTTCATTTAAATATCTTCAGTCTTGGCCTTTACACTTTACCAGTTTCTTTGTCTAAAATTGATATAATGCATAAATAAAGACGTTGCTCTTATTCCGCGTTAATTTTTGTGACGTCATTAATTTACCAAGCAACGTCGGTATGAACAAATGTGACGATGCAGTGCATAACGTAATTTTGTCGGCAAATAATAAGTATTGTAGCTAGTTTAAAGTATTCAAACGAATCGTTTTGTAATTATGTTTGAATAAGTACTAAAGTCTTTCTTTTTAACCAATTATAGCATCAATTCACGTTTTGGTAGCGAAAATATTTGCTGAGACCCTCAAACAGCTTTAACGCCCTCGTGCTTTACACTCGGTCGTTGATCCATTTTGATCCATCCGGTCTCCTCAAATATGAACGCCATGAAAATCGCGAATTAACGCTATATATAGAGAATATTGAATGAGCGGTCATGGAATACCGAATTTATTAATCGAGTCATCTATAAACAGATAAAAACGAGGCTCAACTTATCTGTTTAAAGGTGACGAGTTTAATAAGTTCTGTATTTTATGAGCACAAATTTTATATTCTATTTATATTATAGCCCTTTTTTGCGATAAAATCGTCAAAATTCTTGATATTCAACATTCTAATTTTCCGCGTTACTTGTTACGCCGTTTAAAACTGACGTCACAATATATACATTATGACGTAAATTTCGCATTTGCTAAAAAGCAATACTTTACGCGCTGAGCTAATTTGCACAGAGTAATAATGCCCGTGTGTTATCAAAAAATTCAACGGCGTCATTTCACTCCCGCGGTGAAGGTCATATTATAATAATGGTTCTTCCAGTTTCCTTTTGGACGTTCCAATGGAGCGGTGCGTGGTCCTCCTGGCTGGCTTCAATTGTTCCCAGTTTTGTTGTTGTTATTGTTGTTGTTGTTTTCCTTTTTATATTTTTTCCTTCTTGTTTTGTTTATTGTTTATGGAGGACTGTCACAAGATACACCCGTTACACTCTTGGATCTTCAAGTATGAAAAAGAATAACAGGAAATAACTAAACATTTAGGCTAGATAGAGTTACGGTTCATGCACGTTGCACTCATCAGAGGATCATACAACCAAGTTTCAAGTCAGTCGGACTTAAGGTGACCGAGTTGCGCTCCGGACAAAATAGTAAACGCCACCCGAACACCTGACGTCTGGACACCACAGGTAATCACATAAATTTTCTTAAATGCTTTTCGGTGGTTTTATCGAGAAATATTGGTAGATTATCACTTGATAATCTCACCTCAAAAGCAGTGAAATTATCAAAAACTAATACCCTGCTTTTGTGCATTTGATCCTATCCTACGTCACGTATGCGGGGCGAAATAAGTGACGTCACAATGAACGTTGCATAGCAATCACGTGCAATATGACGCGCTCTACGAAAATATGTCCTGGAAATTTCCCATTTTGTCTCATTTTTGCAATAAAGAAATAGAATAATCGTTCGTTTTTCGAGTAAGATAGATTCATATTTCATTTCGTGAACAATAAAAGCTAAATTCACTCATGGCTCAACTGCTCTTGAAAATATAGCTTTTGTTGTTCACTCAATATATAGTAATCGATCTAACACTCAAACAAAAGATTATCCTCTTTATAATGTTTTTCTACGGGCGTACAAAAATTCTTTAATTGCACTCAACTAGAAATCTAAATGGACGAAGGTCATATCTTAAAAAAAAAGATTTTCATACACTTATTTAAATAATTTTCAGTAATTACAGGTGGCCGCCTTTGACATACTTCCAGTTATAGACATTGAGAGATTGTCTTTCATTCCGATCAAAGCCATTCTAAATCGCTGAGTTCAATAATTCAAATATTTCACTAAAAACAGAAAAAAAACTCTCCAATATCACTGAAAATGATAAGATCAACAGCTACATTTCAAAAATGGTAGATAAATCCACGATTTTACCAACTTGATTGAATTCTGTAATCACATGATGAACTTGTTAAGACACAAAAAGCTTTTCATTGATCCGATATGCAAAATTTATGAAAGGGGTGTAATAAACATCGCTTATTTTGTTCATCTAGAACAAAATTAGCGATATTGGATTACCTCCTTATAATTTAATTCAAAACTCGCTCCACAAACGCGTTTAATTCAATTCTAGAATCATGCCAAATCACTCATCTTGTCAATTTCACGATGTTCTTAACTCATTAAAACGAGCTTGTTACACTGGTCTTGATGTAGTTTACAAAAAAGAAAAAAAAATGTAATATGACCTACGTAATGAGAGTGAAAAAAAAACGTTGAATATTTTTGATATTATACGAGTGTTATTACACTAGTAGAATAACTCTGCAAACGAGCAACGAACGTATAGCAGAGTTACATGTTTCGCAGAATAATTTGAATCGATAAATTTATGGAATTCTCTCGATATATTTCAAAAAATCAGGTCATGTTATAAAAATAATATCATATTTGTGCTCATAAAAAGCGTAATTTATTAAACTCAACAGCTAAAACAGATAAAAACGAGGCTGCGCCGAGTGCAGCCCCGTTTTTATCTGTTTATAGATGACTCGTCTGGCGAATTCAATGACCATTCATTCAATATCCATTTTATGATCTGTGCGGGGGTAAATTTCAAATCTATATTTTGAAGTTGATATAGTATCTTTAGATGTAATGATTTTTTGCCAGTCAATGTTTGACAGATTTACGTAATAATTTAATTCACGAACAAAAAAGGAACAAAAAAGCTCTTATTTTGAAGCATTTCAAATCTACATTTTATAGTTGATATAGATCTATTATCTTTAGATGTAATTTATTATTCGCTAGTAAATAACTAAAAAAAACACGTAATTATTTGTATTTAATATGACTGATATTAATAACATGAGTTAATAAATGTTAAGGAACTATTACTCCCCAATATCTTAAACGATGTAAGGACGTTTGATCACTCACCAAACACTTGTCCATTTTTTTTTTAAATATATATACATATTTATATTTATTTGAGATAGTCTTTCGTGCACTTTCCGGGGAAAATTTCGATTTTGAAATCGTTTTTTGAAAATACCGTTCTTTTTTCTTACAAAAATGCCAAGAAAAAGACCACAAGAAACCGAATTATTACATTCAGAGTTTGCAAATTCGTAGCATATTCCAATGAATACAAAGAAGAGTAAACCACAAAAAAAATATCTATTACATTTACAGGGTGAAAAACCAAGAAGCCGTAATGAAATACTATAGGGTTAATTCACGTGTTTGAGATCGTTAACATGTTCAGAGACACGAAAAATGGTTTAACGCCCGAGTGCATAACATGCTAACACTCGTGAAAAAAAACATGAATTGACGCTCGACTGTAAATTTGTTAAATCAGAAATTGCGAAATAATTCATATGATCGCGTTCAAACTGGCTCCAAACCAACTAGTGTGCTAGAAAATCGTGTAATGCATTGCATTGTCACTTGTGTTCATACTGACGTTGCTTGGTAAATTTATGACGTCACAAAATGTAACGCGGAAATAGGATCAACGCCTTTATTTATGCTCTATATTCATGTTAAACAAAGAAACTGATAAAGTATATAGGCCCTGTCCGTTAGTGTATGCCCATAACGACCGGAAACCAACATTTTATGCAATAATTCACGTTTTTTAGACGTAAACATTTGCAGAGACCTTCAAAATGCTTTAACGCCCTAGTGCGTTAAACCATTTTTGGGTCTCTGCAAATGTAAACGCCCTCAAAAACATAAATGAACCCTATATTAGTGTACAGGTAGGAACCTCTTTAAGTGGATTGAAAATTACATTTGAACAATGTCTAAAATAATTCAGAGCTACAGATAGAGGGGTTATTTTGGATTTCAATTTGCAAATTGTCAATAAAACTTGCAGAAATCTTATGCTGTGGATACTCATTGAAATCGTCTCGTCAAGACGATTTAAATAAGTACCAACAGCATAGGGATTCTTTGAGAAATAAAGATTTTTTGACTGGCTTTACCCCCTCTTATCTGTACCTCTTTAAATGTGGATAATATATAACTTTGACATGATCATACAATGAAAATCGCATAAATACCGGAACACAGTACACAAAACTATCATTTGTAACTCTATATCAAGTTTTCTCTTTTTTTATAATTTTATTTTTTTATATTTTTCATTACTTTGGAAGATTACAGGGGTATTTGATTCATTTGATTTCTTTTCGCTCAAATAGATTTTTTAAAACCTTTATCCTGCGCAATCAACTTTTGTTTCATTTTTCTTTTCCCTTTTCCTTTTTCATTTTTTTACATTAATATTTGAATGTGGTTTAATGCCAAATTTAAGAAAAATCATTCAAAACGATCAATTTATTTCACATTTTTTTATTGGATTTTGTGGATTTTTATATGATCATATGGTCAGTGAAGACTCACAACAAAATAACTAACAGAAAAATACAAATGTACGTGAATTTCATTAAAGGGAGGTAAAACGATATCGCTCATTTCCTCATTACCTTCGTATCATTTTATTTTAAGGGCTCTCTATCGCTTATTCGATTAATTCTATACCCATTCCAAAATCATTCATCCACCCGGTCAATTTCACGATGTATTCGCATTTTAAAGATGATTTCCGACGTCCTTTTACAGATACCGTTATACAGTTTATAGGCCTAAGCCGGGTACAAGTTTTTGATAATTCACTGGTTAAACTGTGAGTTTATTAAATTGTAATCTATCGTAGTCACTTTCCGACCAAAAAGCATCAAGAAACAACCCAATCGGGAACCCTCGGCGATTCTACTGAATAGACCTCGGGAATAATACGGACGCAGCCATGAAAGCGCGTCATTTCGCGCGTAGGTTTATATGACGTCACAAACATCAACGATCCCGCTTAGGATGACGTTGCAAAAAATAAAATCAACATATGAATAAAAGTGGGCAAATTATTATTTGATAACAAAACGCAGTGTCTTACTGCGTTTTGTCATCAAATTATTATATGCCCAAAAGATCTCGAAAGACGATCGGAAAGAATTAACAAAATGTGACTTTCTTCATGCGTATTCACCGAAGTACCACCAGGAGCCGAATTACCTAAAAAATGACCCTAAAATACTACACTTACGTCCGAGGTACTTTTCAAGTTACGGAAAAGTCCGAGCGATGCTCCGAATGGAAACAACCATTACAATAGAAACATCGGCAAGTCGATAGATTTATGGAATGATTTTGGGATGATGTTGAATGTGCGTTCGTGGAGCGAGATTTGAATAATTTTCAATCGATAATTTCGAGAAATTTCGCGATAGATTTTACGAAATTAGAGATAATTTTTTACCTCCCTTTTATAAAGTCTAAGTATTTTTCTGATTTTGTCTCTTCATAAAAAAAAGACGCTAAACGATCAACAACAGCCAATTAAATCATGCAATCATTTGATCAATCTGAACGAATTCGTACAGTTAACAACATCTTGAAATTGACAGGGTGAATGATTTTGGAATAATTTTGGAATAAAACTGAATAAGCGCGTGGAGCGAGTTTTGAGTAAAATTAATCGGAGGTAATCCTGTATCGCAAATTTTGCTCAGGATGAACAAAATTAGCGATGTCGATTATCTCCCTTTAACAAAATATGCATACAAGTTCTATACCTAGCTTCCTATTTCTTCAAGAACCTATGAGGAGCTAACGTTTTGAATAATGTCAGTGAAATCGCGATTTTTTTCTTTCAAAATTTATTTTGAATGACGTTTTTGGTTCTATATTTTTCAATGGGTTTGAACGTTTATGAATGGTTTGAGTGAGTGTTTGGAAGGATTGAATGGAGCGCTGAGTGAGCGATTTAGAATGCTTTTGATTGCGGTGAAGGTCAATTTTACGATGTAACTAACTGTAGCGCTTTTGCACTAGTACAGGGCGTTATTTAGGTGATTAGGATGAGTGCTCTGAACGAATAGGTGTGCAGCGCTGAGCGAGGGATTTTGAAAAGATGGTTTGATGGGTTTATTGTTTATTTCAGTCTCACTCATGTACATATACTATAACAATACATTTTAAATAACTCGCAAATATAAAAGTACATGACCAATTAAAAAGGATTATAAGAGACTATTCTAGTAAAAGAACAGAAGTATCAAGCTTTACATAATATGTATACATATGTACAAATATACTATGTACAATTTTACAACTAGATTAGGTAAATATATAATACGTTCTTAGTGTATTATATTTAAAAAAAAATATCTAACGAGGTTGGGAGAATTGATCATTGTCGAGGCTCTGCCAAGACAATTATCAATTCCCACAACCGAGTTAGATATTTTTTTCATACAATACACTAAGTATGTATTATATTTATCTTATAACCTCTATTTGCCTTGTTTTCGTCGATGTTTCTAACTGGAAAGCAAGTTTCTAAAAATAACCGCGTTATATAATTGTTCTAAAAATAACTATGTGATGTCATAAAAAATATCATACGGGATGTTATTAAATGGATATTTGTATAGTTATAAGATAAAATATGGTGAAGAGTCAGTTGCTAAATTAAGGAAAATGATATTTGATCGAGATGACTGTCAATTTCACGATATGATTCATTTGTAAATTTAAGTAACAGTTAACCAACGGCGTCCGTATTATTCCCGAGGTCTATTCCGTAGAATCGCAGAGCCCGACTTGTTCTTCGGAATAGACCTCGGGAATACATGTAATAAGAGTGCAGACATGAAAGTCCGTCTTAAAAAATTAACTGTGATTGCCATTAGATTATACCATGCCAAAAAAGATCTCCACAGACGATCGGAAAGAATTAACAAGATGTGGTTTTTCTTCGTGCGTATTAAATGATCGAAGTACCACTACAAGCCTAGACCTATTTTGGATAGCAGCTGGGGGCTAGGAAACTCAAATATTCTTGAAAGCGGCGTAAAACACGATTCAAACAGACAAACAAACCATCAGAAGTCAAATTACCTAATAAAAATGATTAAAAACTACTAGACTTCTGTTCTCATTCGGAATATCGCTCGGAATTTTCCGTAAACTGAAAAGTACCTCGGACGTAAGTGTAGTAATTTTGGGTCATTTTTTAGGTAATTCGGCTCCTGGTGGTACTTCGGTTTATACGCTTGTAGAAAATCACATTTTATTAATTCTCTCCGATCATCTTTGGAGATCTTTTGGGCATACTATAATTTGATGCCAAAACGCAGTAAACCACTGCGTTTTGTTATCAAATTATAATATGCCCACTTTTACTATTCTTTCGTTGATTTTATTTTATGCAACGTCATCCTTAACGGATCGTTGATGTTTGTGACGTCATATAAACCCACGTGCGAAATGACGCGCTTTCATGGCTGCGTCCCTATTATTCCCGAGGTCTATTCCGTAGAATCGCCGAGGGTTCCCGATTGTTCCGTCCTAAGTACTTTCAAGTTTACGGAGAAGTACGAGCAATGTTCCGAATGCTTCAGAATCTACACTGTTTTAATCACAAGTGAGGAAAAGTGTTGTTGTTGTTGTTGTTGTTTTTATTTCAATATAGCGACAATTTCTCGCACGTTTGTGAGTACCTTGGTGGCCTAGTGGTAAAGGTGCTCGACCTGTGGCCTTGAGGTCTGAGCTTCCAGTCCCACTGTCTCCGGGGCGTACTTATGGGTAAAATATCTGGCAACCCTAGTTCATACAGCAGTAAAATTAGGTAGAAGCGGGTTTACACGCCGGCCTCTCTCTCGTGGACGTTAAGATATCAGGATAGTGCGCCCAAGAGCGACTCGTTAAGCTTAAGTCTTTATCGTTATAGAACTAAAAGAAATTAGTTTTAACTAATTTCTCAAATAATTTGAAAGCTTTGGGACTTGACATTAAGGTGAGGGATTTCTGTAAGAATTAAATGGGTATTACAATTTATAAAACAGTTTATATCATTCCCTCGGCCCTCAAATAATCCATTCTAAACACTCACCCAAATTGATTGTCTGGCTCGTTGGCCGAGTGGTTAGCGCGCTCGACTCATTACCTGATGGTTGTGGGTTCGAGCCCCATTGGAGGCGGGTAGTGTATCTGTGCAGGACACTTTAGAGACATGGCCAGTCCACCCAACTGTAAAAGTGGGTAGCGGCGGTTAGAAACCATTGCCTCGCTCTCTATGTGTAGGATATGATCTAGAATGAGTTAGGACCACGATGGAAATAAGAGTCATACGACCCTTTATCGTGTTATCCTCGAGTAAAAAAAACGATCCAAAATCATTATAGATATTTGGATATTATTCAACATTTAATTCAAGGCGATCAAATTATTCTACGATTGGCTGGTGTGGATTTTAAAGAGTCTGATTGGTTAACGAAGACACTCAATCAAACAGAAAAGTATGTATATGTTATAAAATAGATGTAATAAATATCGCTAATTCTGTTCATCTTTAACAAAATTAACGTTTTTGAATTACCTCTCTTTTAATTTCGCTCAAAATGCGCTCCGTACCCTCATTCAATTCAATTGAAAAAAATATGCCAACAAAGGCTAGGTGCCTATCTTTTTCCTCTTTATAATAACAACAGAACTGGTCCGGAATTTTAAACACAATAATCAAGTAGAAGGTAGATAGTATAAGCTAAGATCAGACTGCACAATTGTGCAGACTGATCTTAGTCTATACAGTCTTCCAAATCTTGTTTCCAACAGGAGAAGGGTTAATCTAAATTAAACATGATGATTAATTAATTGAGCTTAAGAGGGGGTCCGTTCGAACACCCCCCCCCCCCTCCCCCGAACGATCTCTGGATCCATCATTGTCAAAATCATTCATTATGTCAATTTCACGATATAATTTAAATTGTATGTATACATGTTTGTGCTTTTCCTTTTTTAATGTATTTTCAAATCTTTTCGTGGTTGGACGTGTATAACCGAAGAGGAAGTTCGCATTATCGGTTCACTTGAGGACGCATTTGTATTCATACGCGTTGTTACAGGGGTTCTCTCAAAATGAATGAAGGAAATCTACTGAATTAGAAGGATTGTTTAGATTCATCAGCAATTTCATCAAAATATTTGTCCCATAGATATAAAAGTTTGCGACATCACGTGGACCAATCTTATATAAGACTGCCTTTCACTTTTTGTATTCATGAACAAGCATTTCAAATTGATTAACCAATATTCAAAATGCTCATTAGAAGCTTCAAAACTAACGCCAGTCAGTGAAATCACGGGATGTTTAAAGAAAATACAGTTTATCACAACGTGAAATTTACACTCGTCTCGATCAAGCCATTTCAATATCATTCGCTTAGCGTTCTAATCATTCATTTTAAACAATGCTGAAAAAAACGCTCAGAACTTGTTCAAAACGCTTCGAAGACATTCGAAAGGATAAAAAAAATCCAAATATCAAATAAGTGCATGATTCTATTTGAATCTGTTTATCTTTAAGCGCCTGATTTGTTCGTGAAAACACAAAATTAGAAAAGTATGTATGTTTTTTAAAGGGATGTAATAAATAATTTCTGCCAAAAAAAGGTGAATGATTTTTAATGTATATGAGCCTGTGCGTCACATTTTCAACAATTTGAGATGTGAGGGAGGTACAAATTTTGAGCAGCGTAGACAGCAACATATTGTAAATAGAGGATATTGAATGAGTGGTCATTGAATACTGAATTTATTTAACGAGTCATCTATAAACAGATAAAAACGAGGCTACGCCGAGTTTTTATCTGTTTTAGATGACGAGTTTGATAAATTTTGTATTTTATGAGCACAAATTTTATATTCTGTTTATAATATGACCCGAATTTTAGCGAAAAATCGTCAAAATTGTTGAAATTCAACGTTTCAATTTTCCGCGAAACTTATAACGTCGTTTAAAAAATGACGTCACAAAACATAGATTATGCCGTCATTTTCACGGTTACAAAATAGCGTTGCTATTCGCTATGAGCTCATTTGCATAGTTATTCCACTAGTGTAATAACACCCGTGTAATATCAAAAATATTCAACGGGGTTATTTCACTCCGGCGACGTAGGTCATATTATAAATATAATGTTACTCGATAGTGTACAAGTTCTTTGGGACCTTTTCTATCTACTGAACGCATGATGAAGGCTCTTATCAGACTGTGCGGGTGCACAGGCTGGTCAGAGTCTTTGTTATGTACATATGTACATTGTTGGAAATCTCACGCACGGGCTCATATGGAATGAAATTGAATGAGTTGGAGCAGCGAGTCTTGATTGAAATTAAAGGGAGGTAGTATAATTTAGTTAATTTCGTTCACATTATATGTACGAAATTATCAATAGCTTATTACCTCCTATATAGTATATGCGTATCTTCTGTGAGTGAGTTTTCAAGGACCAATCAGACATTATTTAGTTCAAACAAACCAATAAAAAGATAATTTGACCGTTTTTGTTGCTCATTTTGAACAATTTATAAGTATATTCGAATGATTTTAGAGCGATTTTAACCGACATGAGTGAGTGTTTAGAATGGATAGCGCTCAGGATGAGTAATTTAGAGAGGGAGTGATCGAATCGGTGTCAATTTCACAATATTCTCAACTGTATTTAAGGTATGTTTATCTTTAAAATGCAACCTCTGGTTGATCCCTGATTGCCCTTTGCTGGATCTTATTTTGTTTGTGTGTGTGTATGTGTTAATTGCTAAACCGGACAATTTTGGTGAGTTTTAACAACATATGATTCATTTTCAATAAATTTTAGACCAACAATTACTACCTTTTGAAATATATATTTATATATTTTTCAAAGCAGGGAATTTTGGAAACGGTCGCTTTATAAAAATGGTCACTTAATAGCATCGTCTTATCTCGGTGTATAAGCAAGTAAAGACACGTGAAATAAAAAAGACTTGGCCTACTATTTGATAAATTACCGATTTTGAGACGGCCCCTGATAAAAACAAGTTTGAACAATCCGATCCCTAAATGGAGTCCGCTGTGATATTTTCTATCTACCAAGTAAGCATTTTTGTATTATTCAATAATCGCATTTGAACATCAATTTATTTATCTTATTTTATTTATTTATTTATTGTTTTTATCTATTTGTCTATCATTTCATAGGCGATGGCGATTCAATCGCCTTTGAGTGACGCATGTGAAATTGGCGAATCTGGGACAGTTTTATCAATTTTGTTTGTTTGAATGCGGTATTACGCCACTTTTACGAATCTTTCAATTCTATCGCGGCGTCTGAACTTGATTTTTCCCATTACTGCTAATCACCTCGTAAAATTGACACTCATGTCGATCAAACCATTCAAAATCACTCACTCAGCGCCTCAATCAATCATTCCAAACACCCATTCCTATCCATAGGCGCATCTAGGACTTTGAAATTTATATGCAATTAGACGGCGACAACCAAAGAATATATAGGATAAAAGCGATTTGTGGACTGTGACAAAAGATGAATGCCCTCAGTCAGCTACCCTTTTTGTTATTTAAGCGTTGGTGAATTATCATAACATCGTAACTACAGCTTGAATAAGCTGTAGTTTCGATGTTATAATCATTCCTCAACGACATTTTTTGAAAGAGGATTTGTTTTTATTACGCACTTGCGTAATCTGCGTAATGGGAGCTACGCCCTTGCTATCACTCAGATTAATCCAGATTAGTCTGAAATTTCCTATACAGGAAGATAAAACGCCCATCCAAGGTTAAGAAAATTACGCTGATGAAAAGTCTGAATACGGTTTGGTTTGGTTTGATTTGGATTGGATTGGATTTGATTGGATTTGGATTGGTTTGGTTTGATTTGGTTTGATTTGATTTGGATTGGTTTGGTTTGGTTTGATTTGGTTTGATTTGATTTGATTTGATTTGGTTTGATTGGATTTGGATTGGATTGGTTTGATTTGATTTGGTTTGATTGGATTTGGATTGGTTTGGTTTGGTTTGATTTGGTTGGATTTGAATGGATTTGGATTGGTTTGATTTGATTTGATTTGATTTGATTTGATTTGATTTGATTTGATTTGATTTGATTTGATTTGATTTGATTTGATTTGATTTGATTTGATTCGATTCGATTCGATTCGATTCGATTTGATTCGATTTGATTTGATTTGATTTGAATTGATTTGAATTTGATTTTGATTTTGATTTTCATTTTCATTTTATTTGATTTTGATTTTGATTTTGATTTTCATTTTCATTTTAATTTTGATTTTGATTTGATTTATTTTGATTTGATTTGATTTGATCGATTGATTTATTGATTGATCTGGGTTTAATGCCGCTTTGAAATTTAATCTAATTTTATCGCGACGACTGGTGCACTTAATCATGGCTTCCTGTCATTTTTCAGACCAGTACATCACAACATTAAATCAGAGCCACCAGCTGTCCATCCCGTTAAGGCAAATTTCTTAGCTTTTGTCTATTGGTGGGAGACAAACTAATCAATCGGGAAACTTCGGTGATTCTACTAAATAGACCTCAGGAAGAACGAAGGCGCAGAAATTAAAGCGTGTCATACCGCACGAGGGTTTATGTGACGTCACAAACATAAATGACGATGACATTGCGGAAAACAAAATCTACATAAGGTACAATTGGGCATATTATTACTTGAAAACAAAATGCAGTGTTTTCCTGCGATTTGCTTTCCACTGTCGATCGGAAAGCATTTAAGAAGTTTGCTAGTCTTCAGGCGTATTTACCAAAGTACAACCAGAAGCCAAATTACCTAAAATAATTACTACACGTAGGCCCCTACGTCCGAGGTACTTTCCAGTTTTCGGATAACTCTGAGCGAGGATACCATAGTTAAGAATATCGTAAAAATCGATAAGATGAATGATTTTGGGATGCTTTTGGAATGAAATGAATGGGTGTGAATACGTTTTGAGTGAAATTAAAAGGAAGAAATTCAAAATCGCTAATTTTGTTCAAAATGAACAAAATAAGCGATATTTATTACCTCTCTTCATTATGACATACGTCCTTTCCTATTTGTGTCTTTGTAGACCAATCAGACACTTTAAAATCAACATCAGTAGATAAAATCAATTGATTGGGTTAAACGCCACTTTGAAAGTTTTTTTTAGTTTTATCGCGGCGACCGGTGAACCTAACCATCGTTTCCAGTCGTTTCTGACACCAGTACAACCACATCAATTCATCCAAGCCACCAGCTGCTCATCCCAGTCATATGACCAAATTATCCTTCCCCAATTCGTCGGACAAAAGCGTTTGTCACAATGACTTTTTTCAAATGTCGGATGAAATTTTGTCGAGCCGGGATTCTAATTCACGATCTAAAGGTTACCTATCATAATAGTTGATCTTGGCATGTACTAATTGAATTGATTCAATCTAAAAGTCACGGGCTCGATCCCCGACAGCCTATCCGACTATTTGTCTCTCACCAATGGTTGATAATCGTAGACCTTTGTGAGATAGCAGCTGGAGGCTAGGAAAGGATTTAATGGTAGTACTGGCGTGAGAAATAACAGGAATCCATTCTTATGTGCTCCGGCTGCCGCGCATCTTGTCGATCCAAGGGTTACGAACGTTTTACTTATTCGTGAAGAAGCTTTCGATTCGATACCCCTTGACTCGTGAAGATGGCTGTCGCGATGAAACTTTAAGAGTGTGGAAAGCGTTCTAAGACCCCATTCAAAAAGTAAACTAATTGAACTGGTCTCAAAAGATGCGTCGCAAGATCTAAGCGTCTCAAATTTCTTCAGAACTATGTCATTATTATGACCAACCATAGAAAAGATTAATGTCTTTACGAGACAGCCGTTTTAGTTCGATGATCTTCAACAATAACTGATATGGTTTTGCCCTATCTAAAATCAAAATGGCCAAGACTTGAACAAACCAATTATTATTCAAAACCAAACGAGGGGTCATTGCAGCACTATTGTAAGTGCCTATATATTTATAGGGACTAACAATAGTGTTGCGCTTACTCCTAGAAAGTCAGTGTATGTCACATATAAAGACATGAATTAAGAAAAATCGTGTAATTGATACTCCTGTTATTCAACATTTCTAAATCGCTCGTTCAACGCCAAATACATAGCATTTCAATAATTCATCCGCTCAGAAATTGATTAAAATGCTCCGAAATGACCCCTAAAGCCCCTAAACGTCTTTCAATTCCCTCCAAAAATGATTTCATTGGCTCGATTAGAGCTGGAAGGGAATACAAAGAAAGCACGTTTAAAGAATGTTGGTTGCACATATTTTATTCAAGAGAAGTAATAGAATACCGATCATTTATGATGAACACTACAAAATTTACCTGATTATCTATCTTAAATAATATTAAATTCTCATCCAACTAATTCAATCATTTTGATTCTGAAATCCAAATTCTGGCCATTCGCAAAAAACAATCGTCCTTGGTTTGTTGGTTGGATCGTTTGTTGTTGGTTTGTTGGTTTGTTGGTTGGTTGGTTGGTTGGTTGGTTGGTTGGTTGGTTGGTTGGTTGGTTGGTTGGTTGGTTGACTGATCGGTCGGTCGGTCGGTTAGTTGAAATGTCGGTCGGTCGGTCGGCCAATCGATTGATCGGTCTATCAATCGATCGATTGTTTGAATGATTGGGTTTTACGACACTTTCAACATCATTGAAGTTATCTGGCAGAGATTGGTGACCTATCAATGACCTCTTGTTGTTTCCCGTACCATTACAACTATTCATCCTTACTACAATCTGTCCATCCCACTTCAGCGAACTACTCATCGTTGCCAATTTGTTGGAACCCCGACGGCGGCATTCGGAACATCGCTCGGACTTTTCCGTAAACTGAAAAGTACCTCGGACGTAAGTGTAGTAATTTTGGGTCATTTTTTAAGTAATTCGGCTCCTGGTGGTACTTCGATTAATACGCTTGTAGAAAATCACATTTTATTTAATTCTCTCCGATCATCTTTGGGGATCTTTTGGGCATACTATAATTTGATGACAAAACGCAGTAAACCACTGCGTTTTGTTATCAAATTATAATATGCCCACTTTTATTCTTTCGTTGATTTTATTTTATGCAACGTCATCCTTAGCGGGATCGTTTATGTTTGTGACGTCATATAAACCCACGTGCGAAATGACGCGCTTTCATGGCTGCGTCCGTATTATTCCCGAGGTCTATTCCGTAGAATCGCCGAGGGTTCCCGATTGCGTTGCCCCTTTGTTGGAACCCCGACGGCGGCACTCATCCTTTACGACTATTTGTCTACCGCCAATGGGTTGTTAATCGTAGACCTATACGGGATATCAGCTAGAGGAAAGGAAGGATGTGATGGTAGTGCCGGTGTTAGAAATACCTGGAATACATTGTTAGGTGCTCCAGCCTCCGCGATATGACTGAAATGATCTTAAAAACGGCATAACTCCCCGTTCAAACGAACAAAAAAATTGTTGCAAGCAAATGACGCTAATCAAAATGGCAAATGGGGGATGAAATGCGGCGGAGCCCACAGGTGATTGTATCAAAGAACTTAAGGGAAATAATATTAACTAGTAAAAATAATATCTATATTTAACATATAAAAATCCTTAGAAGACATGGTCATTTGATCCAGCCACCGAAAAGTGTTACAACTTCGAGTTTTATTTTCTTCGTTTGAGCATTAATGGTCGAAGGCCAGAAAAGATAATGCAATATCGTGGTTCCCGTCTTTCTGCCCGTCTAATCCGTCTGTGAACTATACTCGTTTACTCGTTAAATTGCCACAAATATTACAGTTAATAACATTGTAAATTTGACAATCATTCCGATCGAAATCATTCTAAATCATCCATTCATTCATTTCAATTTGTTTGTTTGTTTGAATGGGCTTTACGCCGCTTTCAACAATTTCGCATTTATATCGCGGCGGCCGGAGTATTTCTTTCACCTGTACTACCATTACACCCTTTCCAAGCCTCCAACTGCTATCTCACATAGGTTTACGATTATCTTCCCATTGGTGAAAGACAAACGTCGGAAAGGATATTTTGCCGACATCGGAGATCGAACCTCATCATCTCAAACACTCAATCAACAAAAAACGCTCCAAAACCATTAGGAAACATCTCGAAATCGTTTAAGACGATCAGCATTTAATTCAAATTGATAATGCACGATTTTAATCGCTGATTTGTGTATCAAAGTGTCTGATTGGTCTACGAAGACACACATATAGAAAAGAACGTATATCATAATAAAGGTAGGTAATGAATATCGCTAATTTTGTTATTCTTGAACAAAATTAGCGATATTGAATAACCTCCACTTAATTTCACTCAAAACTGTCTACACACAGCCATTCATTTCATTCCAAAAGCATTCCAAAATCATTCATCTTATCGACTTCACCATGTTCTTAACTTTATCGGATCTTTTGAAACTTTCCGGTGAAGATTGAAGGGGCATATGGAAGCAACAAGATAGCAACAAGCGAGAGTAGTGGTTTTTTGGTGATGCACGAACCTTCCGGGGCCCTTCTTAGAGTCCTGTTCTAAAAATAGATTTCCCGCCATAAAATGAAGCCTACGTCTAAAAATAGGATCATGACTAGTTCTAAAAATAGTTTTCCCGCCATGAAGACGAACCTTCCGGGGCCCTTCAGGCTAGGAGTTCTAAAAAAAGATTTTTCCCACCATAAAATGAAAACCTGTCTATAAATAGGATCATGACTATGCCTAAAATAGTTTAATGTTTCTAAAGATAGATGTCTGCC
Source organism: Fragum whitleyi (assembly GCA_948146395.1). NCBI lineage: Eukaryota > Metazoa > Mollusca > Bivalvia > Cardiida > Cardiidae > Fragum > Fragum whitleyi. Next base: position 1,487,443 of record OX411560.1, read on the forward strand.
ATGAAGACCTATCTTAAAATAGACTCTTGAAAAATTCTAGAAAACCGTTTGAAACGCGCAAATTATGACCTGTTAATGGGTTGACCAAATTTAAACCGGTTGACTGGTTAATGTTTATTGACTAAAATACTTGAATACATATAGTATTCTATACAGTAGATCTCTTCTATCATTTGTGATATTCTCTTTTCATTCTTACAAACAAAAAAAAATGCAAAAAGAAGTGTTTGTTGAGTTGCTTTGTTTGTTAATAAATAAACTAAGGTGTCTTTCGTCATTATATTGTTATGCTGTAGATTGTGTTGAACTTGAACACATTTTTTTAATTTCAAAACGAATGGAAAAGGCTTGTTTAGACTATGACAATTTTGTTTTATCTAAAGAAAGTTTTACAGATAGGACACAATTATTCATTTCAGGGCCATCACTGGTGAAAACAATTGAATTTTGTATAAGTTACATGGGTGAAATAATAAACGAGTTGCGAGACCCCAATATTTCTGCGGATTGTATAAGCTTTAATGTTCAGTCCATTGCTTTAATGGCTGAACAGCTCCAGCGACATTGTCCTAAGTATTTAACTGCCAGAGATTCGGAAAATAGTGATAGGTCTATCCAAAATTCTACCGCTAGCAACGATGTTGTTACTGCTGCTACTGCTTCTGATAATGAGGATGATGATGAGGATGATGATGATAATCAGCATCAGGCGAGCAGGACAAAAGTTAGAAAAAAGGATTTTTTGCTTTTTTTGTTTGTTTTTCTAGACTATGGTTCTAGCAGGTAGCATACATAAAACTCAATACAGAACTATATATAACATTATCTTAATGTTCACCACCAGCTATTTAAACTTTTGTCTAGGAATACAGCATCATCTGCAAAAATAATTTGTTGAATTTGTTTAAATGAGTTTTAATGCCGCTTTCAACAATCTTGCAGTTTAACTGTTATATCACTGTAGTCAGAGCACCTATCATTGGATTCCTCGTATTTCCTGCTACCATTACATCCTTTCCCAACCTCAAGCTACTATCTCACAACAATCTTCCAGTTATATTACGGTAGTCAGAGCACCTATCAATGGATTACACGTATTTTTTTTTTTGCTTCCGTACTACCATTACATCCTTTCCTAGCCTCGGGCTACTATCTCACAAAGGTTTATGATTATCTACCCATTGGTGAGGGACAAATGTCGGAAAGATATGTCCTACCACCGGGCTGCAAAACAAGAGATTTGAAACGATTGACAAGTGTAAAGCAATATACACCCTCTTTTTTTAAGGGGGGTTGATCATATTTAAAGAATAAACAAAAGCACCTTTTGAATATTATTCTTTAATGTAACATTTTAACAGAAAAAGAACATATCTTATAAACATTTTCTTTAATGCAAGATTAAAATAACAAAATGCAATATAACTTATAAACCCTTTTCTTTCTCAAAGTAGATTTTTATCCACAGGGATAATGCTCATAATAATCTAATTTCTTAGTCTATATTTTTACTAAATTAAAATCAGAATTCATCTTCTAACAAAATTTCAGGTAGATAAAACCTGATAAAAACATTGCAGGAAAGAAGCAATTTACGCATATAGTTAAATTGATTTAAGTTACAGTACTTTTGAGTAAAGAATTTCTTTGATGAATAAGAAGGCAAAGGGTTTACTATATACATGTTTTGGAACAACCTTGTTCTGCAATAGCTTTAAAAAATAGACAATATCTTTTATAACATAATAGAAATATTTTTTGAACAACCATGTTCTGCGTTGAAAAAATAGACAATATCTTTTTATAAAATAATACAAATATTTTGGAACAATCTTGTTCTGCATTAGCTTTAAAAAAAATAGACAATATCTTTTATAAAATTATACATATATAACAAATATAACAAATAATCTATTATGGAATGAATGTTCAACATAGAAATATGGATTTCAAATTTTAATCAAAAAGATTATGTAATTGATCAAATGTAACCCATCACACAAGAGATTATATGAAAATTGTTGTCCTAGATTAGACAATCAAGTTTATCTCATACCTTTACTTTGAGAATAGGATTTCTTAGTGACCTCTGCTAGTGTCAAGTCCCTTTTATAAAAAAAAAAAAAAAAATGTTAACAAGTGAGAAAAGCACCAGACCTTGATTAGACTGTGCAAAATATACATGATCTGTTCTCCAGGAAAACCTGCTTAAATGACAGTCAATGAGATCGAAATATGATATTAACTCCATTTCACCATTTCTTATTTATATTGATTGATTAAAGGGGGTTTTACGTCGCTTTCAACAGTATTTCAGTTATATCCCAGCGGTCGGAGCAACTAACATTGGATTCCTAGTATTTCTTGCACCCGTACTACCATCACATCCTCTCCGGCTACTATCTCATATAGGTTTACGATTATCGACTCATTGGTGGAAGACGAGTAGCCGGAAAGAATGAGTGTTGCTGTCGGGGATTGAACTCGGGACCTCTGGATTGACAGTTCGACGCGCTACCAACTGCGCTATGATGGAGGCTTCTTATTTATAAGATGCAGTGAAGGTAATTATGTAGAAAACCAGTGAGAAAGAGAATTAAGCAATTGCTTCCCTTTTCAATTGTTTTCTACAAAATTTTCAGTCTGATTTAACCTGATTTATGTGATGTCATTTATGCAGGTTTTCCTGGGAATAGATCACATGTATTTACAAATGGTATTCTTAATTGACATCTGACAATTCTTATTGTCAAATGATTAAACTATCTGAGAAGAAAGAAGTATTAACCTTGTCTAGACTATGCTTCCTATACTAAGCAATTATTGTAATTAGCAATTTCTATGTGCTAATCCAAATACCTATTGCAAAAAGTATACATACTGGTTTTCCAAAATGTTTTGTGTGTTATGGGTTATGTCATCTTATCCCATATTGAAAAATATAAATATAAAAATGACTAAGCACCCACTTCATCAGAAAACAGTTCACTTATGAGTATTTTTTTCATAATAGAAAAGTCTATCATTAAATTGTGTTTTGAATGCACATTGATATGTAATACTGATATTATGTAAGGTAAAGAAATACTGAGCTCAAGTTTGCCTAATATTGACTAGTTCTACAAAATGTATCACTTTTTTCAGTGCATTTACCATAAAATAAATGATTGTGGAAAAAGAAGAAATTATTTTATTGGAGACTATATTGTCTTGTAATGAGTTTCATCAAATAAGATGCTGTTTATTGCAAAACACTTGTTTTGTTGTTTTTTTTTTTGTCTATGACAATAATACATGTACAGCAATAAAAACATGAGCACCGCCTACAGGTGTCTATGCTCAACTAATGAGTGCTGGATAGTGAACTAAAACTCTAAGTCGAAAAAGGGGCTAATTCACACAAAATACATGTAGAATTATCCCCCTTTGTCAAAGTTTTTTGCACAAAAAAAAAAAAAATGACAACATCACCATGATTATAGCATTATCTCGGGTTTTCTCCGAAATAAGCTGAGTTTCAATGTACAAAACATTGATCATGTGTATAAATGTAACAACCTTTGAATTTTTAAGAATGAGGTAGAACTTTGTTATGTCTTCTTGAATGGCTTTCAATATGGACGAATTTAACTTTTTTTCTTGCTGTCTGATAATAGGTAAATGTTTGATAATAAACAAAATATATATACTGCAATTTTAAGACAGGATTTTCAGGGCATTGTTTTTACATAAATGTGAGGTATTTCAAGAAATTGTTCAAACCAATATTAAACAACAAATTCTAAAAACTGATTAACAATCAAATAAATTACAGTCATTTCCTATTTGAGGATTTGTACTTTCTAAGTATAGAAAATGTTTAAGATTTGTCTATAAAACACAAATCCAAAACACTCTTCAAGAAATTTTCATAAACTTCAGTCAAGTTTTGTAGACAGACAGATGGACAGATAGAGATAGAAAATCAATTGTAAATCAATATCTTTTCTAATATTAACCATGAAAGGTATAAAATGGAAGCTAATTTGTAAATACTTCATTTTCCACAATGTTTTTGCAGATAATGCAATGTCATAATCTTAATAGAAACTGGTAAATAAGACAAAATGAGCCTATGAATGACATTTCAAATTTCACATGTGTACAAAGCAAAACCTTTGATCAGCCAGTGCATCTGCAGTCTGACCAAAGTCTTCACTATATGTGCTTTATATAGACCATGTCGTATACCCTGTACTGGTTGACACCCAATATACTTTTTGCTTTGTGTAGATGTATAGGCTGCACTGTACTTCCATTTTGCAAACATGTAATTGTTGGTAATGTCAGACTCAAATATAACTGGTGAAAGAATAATAATTTTTCTACAATCTTTGTTTTCTAAAGATATCAAACGACTCCATATACACAAAGGTGAACTCCTCATGTATAAAATCTCAAATATACATGTAACTAAGCCTTATTCAGGAATTCAATCCCACTTGATAATGTAAAGTTCATATTACAAAAATTTTCTAAAGAATTACCATAATTTTGAACCATTAGATAGTTACAGGTCAGTGAAGATTAATAGGTATCTCATGTAATTTAAAAAGCAGCACGTAGTCCTATAAACTATTTCAACATCAACCCTTATCTAGTTTTTTTTTTTTTTTTTTTTACTCAGATTACAACAGCTTGAATGAGATACATGTGTGTAAATTATACAGTCTGATCTTAATCTACAACACCAATTGATTGTTTCATTGTTAACCACATCCAATTATTTATTTATTGTTGAGATTAGTCTTGGAAAACAACAGTCTGATCCTAGTCTACCAACCATTTTTTCAATAATAAATTGATGTTAACCCTTAACCAGATGGTTTAAAAGCAGTAAACATTTGTTGTGATCAACATGTCTAAACACTAAGTTTCGTCCTAGTATACAACACAAATTGTTATTTTCAATGGTAGTCTTGTTAGATTGAATAAAAAAAAGCCTTATCCAATTAATTCTTAACCCATTCCCACACAGTAAAATTTATGACCATTCCCACACAGTAAAATTTTAGACCATTCCAAATTCAATGAAGTTTCAGACTTTAATTGTAAGTTAATGAAATCCATGAAATCCTGGGGTTTTTTTTTAATAGAAATCATTGTGGATGATGAAAAAATTGCTTGAACACACAGTCTGATCTTAGTCTACCTTGCTATTTTTTTTTTTTTTTGTTTTTTAATTTTAAATTGAACATAAACCCTTTTCGAGTTTATTCTTTGTTTTAAAACAGTGAATATAGGCTTAGATCAACATGTATAAGCATACAGTCTGATCTTAGTCTATCATGCTATTTTTCAATTTCTTTTAATTCATTCCTTAGATTTTTTTTAAAAGCAGTAAGTATAACTGAGATTGTACACCATCAGTATTCTCTAATTTGCTTTATAACTAAATCATTTATGTACTTTCAGAAAAAGAGAAGATTTTAAATAAAAGAGGCAGATCAACTGGAAGGAAGTCGCTTTTTATACGTGTTGAGTAATGTGTTGAAATATATATATATATATATATATATACAAGATAATACATGATTATACATAATTGTATATGGACTAAAATGAACTGTAGATACATGACAATATGAATAAGATAATACATGATTATACATAATTGTATATGGACTAAAATGGACTGTAGATACATGACAATATGAATAAGATAATACATGATTATACATAATTGTATATGGACTAAAATGAACTGTAGATACATGACAATATGAATAAGATAATACATGATTATACATAATTGTATATGGACTAAAATGGACTGTAGATACATGACAATATGAATAAGATAATACATGATTATACATAATTGTATATGGACTAAAATGAACTGTAGATACATGACAATATGAATAAGATAATACATGATTATACATAATTGTATATGGACTAAAATGGACTGTAGATACATGACAATATGATATGATGTTAAAATATTAACCCTTTTCTAAATTATTCCTAAATAACATGTTTTTATACTTTAGAAAACATAATGGAAAAGAAGAAATTGCTTATATTAGAACCATTTTTATTTATTGCCCTTACTTAATAATGTTCTCTGCATCCTGTTTTGACTTTGGACCAGTCTAAAATTTTAAAAACATATGAATGAGTTGATATAAAATTAAATCTAATGTTGAACGGCAAGACAAAAGTTTGGTTGTTAGATAACAAATCAATTTTACATCTTTTTACTTCTCAAATTATATCTGGGTCGTTTTGGGTCACCGGTTTGGGATGGGTCTTCGGATGGGTCTTCGGATTGGGATGGGTCTTCGGATGGGTTTTCAGGTTCTTGATCTTCAGGCTGGGGTGGGTTCTCGATCTCTGTCATCATGGTTGTGTTTGTCTGTTCCTGCTGTTGTCTTATCCATAGTTGATAGATAGTGCGGCAACGAAATATGACAACAGCAAGAACAGTGCAAATTACCAGAACAAGAGTGGCTAAGGCTATTACTGGAAAGAGAGGAAAGGAATAATAGTGTGATTATGTTGTCCTATATGTGACCCGTCACATAAAAAGGGATCGCATGGAAAACTTCATAAAATAAATAGTTTAAAAGATTGTTTCTAGAACAGGTCAACCAGAGGTCGCATTTCAAAATTTTTTTCAATGGTAGTAAATTCTAGATTTAGAAAAATTAGTAAACCTTTCCCGGATAATCCCTTTTCACGTAGAAATTGCATATTACATCCATTTTGAAATTTCACCTGTATTCTCTTTAATTTCTTTGAACAGTTTTAAAGTTTGAGGACTAAACCAGTTTTAGAATTTATCAAACTTGAAAAAAACACTGTGAGAAAAGGAGAATTTGCTTTTCAAATTGACTGCAACATCTTTAAAATTGGATCAGTTGATTCCAGTTTTAGGAAATGAATAAAACTAAATTTTATTCCTCCATCTCATAACCAAATCATAGAATATTCCTAACCCCTTCCCATACAACAATGTTTTTAAAGGAAAAAGATATATTGAACACTGGAAAAATGATGTGGGAATGAAGGAGTTGCTGCTGTTCTTTCAAAGTGGAATCAATCTAATAAGACGCTATAACCGTGTGTCTTCTTCCACTTCTGCATAGATAGGGTCATGTTGTGATACCTGATGGGATGGGCTTATATAACCAGAAGAGTCATCAAATTCATCATCCCATTCTAAAGAAGATTGGGAAGGAGCATTTGTTTGATCTGAAGATCTATCCTGTCGATTAACCTTTTTTAAAGTTCTCCCTGGTTGATTTAATTGGTGTGCGAGTGGTAGGGAATGAAGAGCAAAATTTCGTGACATGGCTTTTAGCTTTGCTCTTACATAATAGAAAGCAATTAAAAGACACAAAATTAGCACAAAAATTAGAACTAAATTAAATATCCAAATATATCTGAAAGGTTCATTCTTACCAATGTCTTGAAATTCTTTAATTTTTTCAGTCAAACTTTGTGAAGTTTTAACTAATGTTGGTGGTGTTGTCTGGTTTTGTTTTGGTGTCATTCTAGATTGTTTAGTTGTAAGTGATGATCTCCATTGCATAGTTGCTGTTGATTGATAGGTTGTTTGTGATGATGTTGTTCTCTGGTTTTGTTTTGGTGTTGTTAGTGATGATCTCCATTGCATAGTTGCTCTTGATTGATAGGTTGACAGTTTAGTTGATAGCGATGTTCTCCTTTGCTTAGTTGTTCTTAATTGAATGGTTGTTGTTGTTGTTGTTGATTGTTTTGTTGGTAGCCACTCACATTTGTAATTATTCAAATACAGTTTACCTCGATTGTCAATAGTGTTTAGATTTTGACACATCAAATGTCCATTTAATGTTATATTAGTCACAATAATCCTTTCAAGGTCAATAATCATGTTGATATTAGATTTAACAAATATTTGAAGTTCATCCCAATTTTCTAGTAGAGGCAAGGTGGAACTGCAACTAAAATATGAAGTCTCCACTGATAAATCATTAAAATCACATATGTGTATCTTTCCATAACTGCTACACTTGTCTGACGTGCATATGTCTACATTAAATTCGTCTTCTGCTATATAATATAAATCACAAAATGCATTCACTACTACAATTAAAAGTATTATACATTTGTTTACATCCATCATTTTGTGTATTTATTTTCACATGAGAATGGCGAACGAAAAATATTACTTGATTTAGAGTTTCATAGTTAATCGAATCAAGATAAAAAGTAACGCGGTCTGATAAAAATTCGGCCTGTGTACAGCTCGCACCCTACAAACTTGTTAAAGTCTGATATTCTTATATTATAAATAAGTTTTATCATATCTAACAGGTGTGGTGGATGTATGCATTGTTTTATGCCGGTAGGGAAAGAAATTTTACCAAATATTTTTCTTTTGAAGAAGTTCACATTTTTCTGAAGAAGTTCACATTTTTCTGAAGAGGGAGGATGTAGTAATATTTGATTATATCCTACATTTGTACACTTAATACTGATGAGCCGCAGTCATAGCGCAGTTGGTAGCGCGTCGGACTGTCAATCTAGAGGTCCCGGGCTCGATCCCCGACGGCGGCACTCATTCTTTCCGACTACTTGTCTTCCACCAATGGGTCGATAATCGTAGACCTATGTGGAATAGCAGTCGGAGGCTAGGAAAGAATGTATTGGTAATACTGGTGCGAGATATACCAGGAATTCATTTTTAGGTGCTCCAGCCGCCGCGATATAACTGAAATAATGTTGAAAGCGGCGTTAAACCCCATTGGCAAACAAAACAAACGTATTACTGATGGTAGCTTTACTAGATCATTATATTAAAAAATATATGTCATAGTGTGAAAATGACGTGATCGGTGTGTGATGTGTTTACATAAAATGTCACGTTTAAAAAACGTATGAATGTGTTATATAAATAGTTACCAAAGTTTTTTTAAAGACCACTAACCCACTTTTGTGCAATAATTATTGAACCAAATCTTTCTAGAACATCTTACATAAAAAAAATGATTACATTTAAGGTCTATAAATAGAAAGTAACACGAGGTATAAAAACGTGTTCATACGTGACAAAAAAAAAAAAAACCAGTTGAAACTTGAAAAAAGTATGATATGAGCATATGCAAATGGACTTTTCAAGCTAGTCTATAAAAGAAGAACGAGGTATTGGATTCGAATTACTGTGTTTGAAGATATACTTAGACTGAACAGGTTTTTAAAAAAGCGTAATATTTTCTCTTGTTAAATCAATTATATATTTATTCGAAAAAAAAATGGAAACTTTTTATAATGACGATGGGTCTCTTTCTAAAATTACTTTTAGATTAAACGGCTCAAAAGAAGTTTGTTTAAAACCATGGCGAGATACTCTTTTCTTTCACATTAATTGTAGAAAAGAGTGTTTTAAAAGTGATGGAAGTTATGATAAGTCTAAATCAAAATCAATCAGTCTTAGGTGGGATATTACGCTAGAGTTGATGAAAGTGATTAAAGAAATGGATATGTTTTTGACACAAATACAAAAGCAAAATCAGGTATGCTATTTAATTTATATTAAATGAGGATTTTAATTTAATAGTCTCTCTCTCACTCTCTCTCTCTCTCTCTCTCTCACTCTCTCTCGTGTGTGTGTGTGTGTGTGTGTGTGTGTGTGTGTGTGTGTGTGTGTGTGTGTGTGTGTGTGTGTGTGTGTGTCGTCAACCGGGGACAATGTCAATCGAGGACATTGATGTTAACTCCCTACTGAGGACATACACAAAAAGAAGGAAACGTCTGCCTCTGTATATGTGTGTGTGTGTGTGTATGTTTGTGTTCGATGTCAATCGGGGACAATGATATGAATACTTCACTGAGGACACAAAAATCAAAGACCTTTCTGTTATTTCAATAAGATCATCTTAATTTAAATAAAGTTTTCGAAAAAAAAAAAAAATATTTTGTAATTTTCACATAGATAATTTATTGTAAGACATTGTATTTTATTTTCCAAATTGTAGTGGAAAAAGAACAACTTGTACAAAGACGACACAGGACTAAAATCTTGGACTGAACCTTCAGAGCAACCTTCTTCGTCATCATCTATACCTGTTCTCAATTCAAGTGGTACAAGCAGTAATAGCACTTATAACGAAGATATTCGTCAAGTCAAGAGATTCAACCCGTATTAAGTCAAGAGATTCAACCCGTATTAAGTCAAGAGATTAAACTCATTAATTTATTAACAGAGCCTTCACTTGACTAATTCTGTTGAGGTTTAATAGCAATTTTAACGCTGAAAGGACGTTTTAACAGCTTGTGTACATACAGCAACGTAAATGGCACAAGCACAAATTGAAGCTGTTGACTTATCTATTCCATCTCATTGCTTTGAAAATATACAGTGTGAATTGAAATATCATAAAATTACGTGTGTGTTAAATGAGTCAACATCGCTTATTATTTCAAAACATGGAAAAAAGTGCTTTTAGTGGTAAAATCGGGCAAAAAACAAATTAGATTGTCTAAAGATATTTATGACGCTCTCTGTGAATCAAAAGTAAGTGTGGATTTTCTAACTTCCATTTTAAACGAACAATAATTATCACCTATTAAACATTTTACGATCATCAGAAAGATATCAAAAACAGGAAGGAAAATTAAACTTAAAAAATTGAAAATATACATAGCCCTAGGTCTTTTAATTCATAGTGACTTGATTTTTGTTTATATTATATGATTTTTCTCCTTCGTAAACTATTTGATGTTCAATCGAGTACGCGTAAACATGGATGTACACGATATTGACGAAAGAAAGTGTCAACGAGATTTAACTTTAAAATTTCCATGTTACTTCTCATATGAAGACAGGTTGGCTACATTTGAAACATGGTCTAAACAAATTAAACCGAACAAATATTCTTTGGCCAGTAGCGGATTTTTTTATACAGGCAGGTCTGATATCGTACAATGTTTTTGTTGTGCAGTTCAAGTGAGCGATTGGGAATACTTTAATGATAGTTTTCAAGAACATTATAAACATTCTCCAAGATGTGAATTTTTGACTATGATTGGTCAGCGATTACCACATTTGCAGATTCAATCTTCACAAGACCACAGTCTTAATTCATCTCTGGAAGTGAACACAAGTGAACATAGTTGGACACCATTTTCATCGCCAGCTCGATATCTTTGGTAAAAAGAAATGGAAGTCATGGATCACCAAAAAGCTGTTTCTCTAGCAGATGGATGTTTTAAAATTATTTACGCAGAAGCATTGCTAGAGCAAGTCAGTAATCTAATTGTGAAATCATGTGCGGGTTGTGTTTATGAAGACTTAACGCACGACACACATACATGTTATATGATTGATATGAAAAGTGCCATTGATAATTACTTCAATATTGCATTGCAATGTATCTCTGAAGACGAACTACTACAGCAATGGTGTTATATTATTGAACAGTATGACATTTCACCAGAGCTTTTTGGACTATTAAAACTGAAGTATTTTTGTAAAGATTGGATTCAAACCATGAAAACAGATAAATGGTATACAACTATGAAAAAAACAGTTGTAACACTCTATCAATTAAGACAGCGACTTTAACTTTCACGTTTTTCACTTATTTCAGTGTGTTTCTTAGTTATGAATTTAAGACATTGAACTGGATTATAAACACTGAACTGTATTTTTCAATTGAGTAACTTTTGTGCTTTTGTCTTGTAAAAAGATTGATGATTTTGAACATGTAAAATTTTAGCTAATAAAGAGATGTAGCAAATTAAACCTTTGTTGTTATCATTTTTAAATCGTAAAATACGGCTGATTTTTTATAAAAAAACCTGATTTTCACTTTATAACATCATTGTCAGATTTTCAATGATGGAGAGTGTTCTCAAGTTTGAATCTCCAAGCAATGTAATTGTAGCTGGAATGTCTGGAGTTGGAAAGACTCGATTCGTGTATGATCTGCTAAAACACACGAAAGGTGTGTTTCAGCGCAATCCAAAAGCCGTATTTTACTGTTATGGTGTGTGGCAAAACATGTATGACGAAATGAAAGGATCAATCTCCATGATTCAATTTATCGAGGGGTTACCTACCAAGGAATTAATGGAAACATGGACTTATCAAGAGCCAGGACATAAAGTCATAATAATTGACGATCTATTACGTCAGGCTTCAGTTAGTGACGTCATTGTTGACTTATTCACGAAAATAAGTCATCATCTCGATTTTACTGCGTTTTTCCTTGTGCAAAACTTGTTTTCTGGTGGTAAACATTTTCGAACTATAGCCTTAAACGCTCATTACATTTGTTTATTTAGAAATAAACGCGATGAAATGCAAATCCAAACATTAGGACGACAGATCATGCCAGGCAATTCAAGTGTTTTTATGGATGCATATAAAAAAGCTACGAGTCAAAACTACGGTTATCTATTAGTTGATCTTAGTCCACATTCGAATCCTCTATATCAACTGAGAACAAATATACTTCCCGGGCAGTTGATGATTGTATACTTAGCAAAGAAAACGTCATGAACGCATTGCTGGAGAAAGAGAAATATTTTTTAAAACTATTTATTTCTGCACCATCAAACCAACAAAGAGCGTTAGCAAAAACAGTAACATTGTCACAAATGAAGGCAGTTGTGCAAATTGTGTATAACATTGCGTATGGAATACGTACACTGAGAGAAAAAGATAAAAAGACTGCGCAGCGATATAAAAGTGTTATTCAAAGATTTATTCAGAAAGGACAATCATTCAGAAAACGACGATCTATTTTACTCACATACATTCGAGTTATAGTTTTGTTACTTCAAACAATTAAAAACGAGTTGTGAATATGGCGGAAGAATTGGTGCTTATACCTAAAACCAAATACGACATTTTAATGACAAAATCAAAGTCTCATCAAGACAATGACCTTTTCACTAAACAAATGGAAAATAAACTGACAGGGACGATGACACGTTTACCGTTTCGAGACAACAAAAAAGAACACGTAAACAATGAAAATGGAGCTCCTGTAGACGATGTAAACGAACATACAATTAGGGATCAACAACGGAGGTTTATACAGAATGGTGGACGTGATAGTTCTAAAATAACGAGTGTCAGTAATAAAGAATCAAGTGACATTAAATCAGAAAAAAAACATTTAGAAGTTGGGTCGACATTATATGTCGATAAACCTCTTTCCAAAATGAACTTTGGACTGCAGAATAAAATAAGACGTTTAAATAATAAAAAGTGGATAAACTATGTTGGTTAGTTTAGATAACTTTAAATGATACTTTTTCTTTTTTTACTTTTAGGGTAAAGAATTATGAAACGCTTCAAGACGAATGAAAACACTGACGAAAACAAAGATGACAAACCTAATGAAATCAAAGAAACACTCTATGAATGTGATATTTGTCAGAAACGTTTTTCAAAACCTAGTTTACTCACTAGGCATAAACAATCTCATGGTGATAAAATACGATGTTTATTTTGTCCCTCAGTGTTTTCACGACAGGATAATTTAAGAACACATTGTAAAAAGTTTCATCCACAGCACCAAGTTAAACCAAAACCTAAACAAACCTCATGTGAACAATGTGGTCGGACGTTTTTAATCATTTTCGTTTAGAAAGACACAAAAAGAAAATACATACGAAAGTGGAAAACGACAATAGAACAAAGTATCAGTGTAGACATTGTGATGGAGAGTTTTCAGAATACGTTGATTTATTCGATCATGTTGCTCAAAATCATCCTCTAAATCAAATAGGGGGAAGGGACATGCCTCAGAATGACTTAACGAATACTTTGAGTGTAGACCAATCTAATGATAATGGACAAACTGCATTTAATAATGATTCAACGAAGTCATTTTCCGGAACATTACAGCCAGGGGACAGTAAATTGAATGAAACATACAATACAACCAATGATCGAGCTTTAAATAATGCGGTTGAAAACCATTACATTTATCCAACAGACAATGACAAATATGACGTGTTAGTGTTTTTGGCAAATATGAAAAATGCTATTCGAAATTATATCTTGACAAGAAGCAGAAGAGTGCGAGGAATTAAGTGGAATCTGTGTATACAGGTTCTTATGCAACGTGATGATAATGAACAAAAATCGTCTACACCCTATTTCAGGAGCAATACCTACCGAATACTTGATTCAGAAACTTTTAACGAGCAGGAGCTTAACGAAGCGTTACAGAAAATACATGCTAGCATGGAAAAATATTTAAGAGAAGGTTCTGGATGGTATGTTGTTCAAGTAATGAAACTTGAAATTCATACTGTGCGATATTCACCAATATCAGGATCAACGTTTATTCCATTACCACAAACTCTTAGCAAAGGTCAAAGCGTTTTAAACATTGCAAATTTTGATAATAAATGTTTCTTATATTGTATATTAGCTTCATTGCATCCGGCTGAACATACACCAGAAAACATGCATCATTATACACCTTATGAAAATGAATTAGACATGACTGGAATAGAATATCCATTGACACTTGGACAATTAAAAAAGTTCGAACAGAGAAATCAAAATATATCTGTAAACGTGTTCGCATTTGAAAACCAAGACATTATACCGTTAAGGATTACTGAACATTCTGAACGCATTCACCACGTTAACCTTCTTTTGTTACACGATGACGATAAATCACACTTTTGTTTGATAACAAATTTGGATCGTTTTTTAAGTCGTACAAAATCGCATTCCTCTCGGTTGTTTTTCTGTCCTTATTGCTTACATGGGTTCTCAAGAATGGACTCACTCACGGATCATAAATCTTATTGTAAACTGAATGGTCCACAAAAAGTAGAATTGCCAAGTCCTCAAGATAATATACTGCGTTTCAAAGACTATCAAAAAACTTTAAAGACTAGCTTTACCATATACTGCGACTTTGAAACACTCAACACAACAATAGACAGCTGTCATCCCAATCCCGACGTTGCTCATGTCATACCAAGCAGGAAGCTAGAAGTATGTGGATTTGGATATAAGGTGGTATGTGAGGATCCTGCGTACACCAAACCTACCGTGGTATACAGAGGACCTGATGCTTCCTCAAAATTAATAGAGTGTTTGTTAGCTGAAGCAAAGGAAATAAATGAAATATTATCCCACCCAAAAGATCTCGTTATGACAAAAGAAGACCACGAACGAGCTGAAAATGCAACCACGTGTTGCATATGTGATGAACCTTTCGATTTAAGCCTATATGATGAACCTTATAACAAACGGGTGAAACACCATTGTCACCTTCGGGGAACCTTCTTCGGTATGGCTCATAATGAATGCAATTTAAAGTGTACGGTAGCAAAGCACATTCCCGTTGTGTTTCACAACCTAAAGAATTTTGATGCACACATTCTCTGCGAAAGTATCGGGCAATTCAAGAACCACAACTTGTCATGCATAGCACAAACCACAGAAAAATACGTATCTTTCAGTTTAGGTAACCTTAGGTTTATCGATAGTTTTCAGTTTTTACCTTCATCTCTAGAAACACTCGTGGATAATTTAGCCCAAGACGGACTTGCTGCTATGCCACATCTTAAAGAAGAGTTTCAATCGGAAGAAAAGACGCGTTTGTTGATGAGAAAGCAAGTCTATCCATATGAATACTTCACCTCTTTTGAAAAATTTCAAGAAACGCATTTACCACCAAAGGAAGCATTCTTCTCGTCTCTAACTCGAAAAGACATTGATGAACAAGATTATCAGCACGCTCTCAAGGTGTATGAAGAATTTGAGATGGATTCCCTTGGACAATTTCATGATCTATATTTAAAATCTGATGTCATTTTATTGTGCGATGTCTTTGAGGCCTTTCGTGACCTTAGTATGAAACAGTATGGATTAGACCCCTGTCACTTTATGACATCACCAGGCTTATCATGGGCTGCGTGTTTAAAGATGACAAAGGTCTCGTTAGAACTACTTACGGATATAGAGAAGATTCTATTCATTGAGCGAGGAATACGTGGGGGGATATCACAAATTTCGCATCGCTTTGCACGTGCAAATAATCCAAAGGTAGATAACTATGACCCTGCTAAACCAACATCATACATATTGTACCAAGATATGAACAACTTGTACGGTAGCTCAATGGGCTACCCACTTCCGGTTGACAGCTTCCGGTGGAAAACTGCAGAAGAAATTGATCAATTCAGACTTTTTAGTATACCGGCAGATAGTGAATATGGTTACATTTTAGAGGTCACATTAAACTATCCCCCAGGATGCCATGATCGTCACAATGACTATCCATTAGCACCAGAACAAAAGATTGTCACGGATGAAGAGCTTTCACCTTACGCTAGAAGATTGTGGAAAAAACTACATGGTTATGATGATGATGATGATGATTTGCCACCTAGGGGGAAAACTGAAAAACTTATTCTTTCTTTAGATCCAAAGGAAAAATATGTTGTTCATTATCGAAATCTTCAGCTCTACCTCAACCTTGGCATGCAACTCGTTACTATCCACAAGATTTTAGAATTTAGACAATCGCCATGGATGAAAAAATACATTGATTACAACACACAAAAACGGAAAGAAGCTACCACCGCTTTTGCTCGTGGGTTCTATAAACTTTTAAATGTGAGTGTCTATGGGAAAACTATGGAAAATGTACGTAAACATCGCAATATTGAGCTCGTACACACGGAAAGACGACTTGACAAATTAGTTTCTAAACCGAGCTATAAAACTAGTAAAATTTTCTCAGAAGATCTGATTGCCGTTGAACTCAATAAGAATAAAGTTTTACTGAACAAACCAAGCTATAGTGGCATGTGTATTTTGGATTTAAGCAAAGTAATCATGTACGAATTTTATTACCTGTATTTAAAAAACAAGTATGAGGACAAGTTGCAATTATTAATGACGGACACGGACAGTTTTTTATTTCTTTGTGAAACCGATGATATTTACCAAGACATGATGGAAGACAAAGAATTGTTCGACTTTTCTGATTATCCAAAGGATCATCCAATGCATAGTGATGAAAATAAAAAAGTTTTGGGTAAAATGAAGGATGAAACTTGTGCAATGCCAATATCGGAATTTGTTGGTCTAAGAAGTAAAATGTATGCATACAAATGCAATAAACATGAGAGCAAAAGAGCAAAAGGGATTTCAAAAGTTACAATAGAAAAAGATCTTCGGTTTGAGCACTACGTTGACACTCTCAAAAATGAATCCAAAAAAATGTCATCAATGACAACAATTCGTAGTCACGACCATGAACTATTTTGTGAACAAATTGTTAAATTAGGGCTTTCATGCTTCGACGACAAAAGGTTCTTGATTGATGAAATAAATAGTTTAGCCTATGGTCACTACAAAATTGCGGGGGTAAGAACTGGATGTCAAATCCAGACCATTGGATGATCCTTTGAAATGTACTTTTATAATCTTGTAATATATTGTATTTGATTAGCTTATAATGAATAAATTAACAACACATAGAGTTTAAGTGTTTGAATATTTTATTAAAGCCATACATTTTTGGTTATAAGCACAATTATTAGGTTTACAGTCTGAGTAAATTCTGCTCATATTCATATAAATGAAATAGTCATTTTTCACAAGGTCATTCCCAGGAAACAAGCCTACAATCTTATCCATTGAATGTCCACTCAATCGATGTCTTAAGTAAAACAAGCAATACAGTCCACATACAGACGAAGTTTCGCTCTGTAATTGAATGGTATTGAATTGTTCCAACGAGAAATGTTTATAAATCCAATCGGAAAAATGCACGCTGT
Organism: Fragum whitleyi; assembly: GCA_948146395.1. NCBI lineage: Eukaryota > Metazoa > Mollusca > Bivalvia > Cardiida > Cardiidae > Fragum > Fragum whitleyi. Next base: position 1,505,239 of record OX411560.1, read on the forward strand.
TGTAATCGGGTGATAAACCGTAACTGTCAAAGAATTCCACATTACGTCCGTCCTTAACAAAGAAGGCACACCAATGTCTACCTTCTTTGGTGTGAATGTCCGTATTTGCAATAAAACCAAAGGGAAAATATTCTGGTATCACTGTTGGTAGTTGGTCGGCAGCATACACTCCAATGATTCGTTTCCGTAACAAGGGATCACAATCAATGCAACATTGAAACTGAGACGTATTCATTATTCCGTAATAATGTCTCTCGATGCGTTAACTTCAAAGTAGGATGGATGTACAGAATACACTAGACAACTCATCGTCTCTGCAATCATATAAGTAGAAAAGTTGTAATTGAATTTTAATTCTTTCAAATAGAAAAAGATAAAAAATAATGTAAATAAAAAACTTTTTTTTTCTTTCAAAGAGAATTGTCTCTATTTTTTCATGCATTGAAGTCATTTTGAATATTACAAAAAATCTGTGGAAAAAAAGAAATTGCTTGGTATTAAGAGAAATTTCTATATTTTTATATGCACATTGAATCTGTAAAAAAAAAATTATATGAAGATATGAAAAGGGGCAAGACGATCAAAGAATAACTATCTTGATCTTGTCTTGCTTTTTTTTCGGTATTTTGCATGAAAAGATAGAAAATAAACGTACTTGAAAGTGTACTGGCAAACTGTACTTCAAGTCGGACATTTCCGGATTTCACCAGAGACAAGTAGTCACCATGTTGCGTGAAATTAGGCTCCAACTCAAAGGCAAACAAGGTGGTACCAGATATAAAATCGTTTCTATCCACGTCGTTACCCTTATCTTTGTCCCAGCTACCTTTCACCAAAAACAGATTAGCAAATGCCTGTATCGCTGATGGCCCCGTGGTTTGAGAAAAGTTAAGTTTCATCGGATTGCCTATGGGTAATCCATCCACATATACACAGATACTCCTTATGTTGCAGTTTTCAAAATTGAATGGATTTTTGTCATAAGCTCCCGACACGGCTTGTGAATCAACAAATCCAACTATAAGACTTGTTGGTTTCTGTCCTTGAAATAAGTTATCCCAGTGAAAAGCTGAAGCCCCTGATGCCACAGACTGCAAACGCATTTCCTTTTTCATAAAAGGATATTTTGCATTTTCTGTTTTCAAGATCTCAGAATGTCCATATATTACAGCTGGATTAACATGTACTTTTTTAACTAACATATAAATGTCCTCTATATCTATTTTATAAGCAGGGGTAGTTTCACCACTCAACAAAGAAAATTCAGGTCTTGTCCTATAGAGTCTCAGTTTTACATCAATTTGATTTAACATGTATCTGGACAATTGAAATAAGTCGTGGTGAATGGGTCCAATCAGGTCTAAGGACTTTGACTCAGCAATATATTTAGCTCTTTCGAACAACCCTGCATTGCCACTTGTAGGATCCGTTACTGCTACCTTTGAGTTAGTATCTTTAATAAACAATTGTGATGTTAGTTGTGATGTCTTTGCATCTTCACCATTGTCGAGAAGTGTTTCAATCAGTGCCCGATATGCATGGTAATTGCATGTTATTGTAGCTTTATTCTGCAAGGTCACCTCTGTCGTCGAAAATAAACTTTGTAGAAACAGGTTTGCCGGCCCAGTTTTTTCTCCCTTAGGCATTGCAGATCCATCAGCCTTCTTGACTTTCAGTTTAACACAGAGTAAACTCCCCTTTAGGTCCAAATAATCCTGACTATTTTGTCCATTGATATGAAATTCGATTGGACAATCACCCGAAATTTGAGATAGAGGACGTATTTCCTGATAATAAATGTTGTTTACCGCTACTTGAGTCGGAGGAAGGTCAAATAGTGCCAACTCACTAGGCATGCCCTCGTGAAAACTAGAAGCATTAAAAAACGACATCTTCAACAATGTTAAAAGTTAAAAATATCTTTATCTGATTTTCTTTGCTGTTTAATTGTATACTTTTTTCTTCGTCTATTTTTATCGGTGGTATGTTTTCCTCCTCTACCACTCTGTTTTTTTCCTCTACCAAGTAGATTTTTTCCTCTGCCAATACGTCTTTTCTGTCCACCTCTTTGTTTTTGTCTTCCACCAAGTTGCGACTTTCGTCCTATTTTAACAATTGCAGTGTTCTTTCTTCTACGACGTCTCCTTTTATTCTGATTCATTTTTACTACTTCTGCTGGTTTTATATCTTCTCTTATCAATTCACTTTTTGCCTGTTGTGTCGTTTGCTCGGCAGGGCTTACCAAATTGACAGTTGTCTCACTCTTTTTATTCGCTGCTGGGGGAGAATATGTTCCTACTGTTACTATTTTAGAGTGCTGTCCACCTGCTCCAGATTGTAATAACTTAACTTTACCGTCAGCAACCTTGTCAAAAAAGTGCATCCACTTTTGAGGGTTAGGTACATATAATTTAGAAGGTTTCATATCCACTCAAAAACGGATATCGTTTAAAGTGAAGTGTAAGTTGCACAGGCTGCTTTAGAAATGATGGATTTGTACCATCACCACCTTTTATAATGATTTCAAATTCGTAAATTTCGTGTCTTCTCACTGGTATGTATATCACAGGATTAAATAAATAAGTCCACCGATCTGTTCTATTTTTTTCAACGCGTCTGAGCAAAGGTTGTTCCTCTCCAGCAACAATACTTTCTTTGCAAATGTTCGTAAAGATATCCAAAAACACACCTTGTTTGGATTTCAAATTAGGTTTATAGGATTTATCTTGTGCGTGAAACTCGAAGAGACCTACTTTCCAAATTCCTTCTAATATCAAAGGTTTGTTGAGTTGAATTTTAAATTTGTAAACTTGATTATCGGAAAAAATCGCGTCATTATCATTGCTACAAATGTACAAATAATGGTCCATGACTTAAACTGTCGTGTCTTTAACTTCATCTGCATCAATCCAGCTTGAAAATGAATCGTCAAAGCCTTGCCATTTGACAAAAAACTGCAATTTCTTGTTTCTTCTTCGTTTTTTTAATATTTTTTCAATAAACCATAAACTGTTTTCATCCTTATCCACCTTTTGAAGTTCAGTTGTATAAAACAAACCTTTAATTGGTTCATTTTTTAAGTCCTTCAATTTGTACATTGGAATGCCCTGTTTTAAAAGTCGATTTGACACTTTAAAAACTTCAGTTGTAAACTGTTCTTGATACGCCTTTCGAAAGGGTTGTTTTAAAAAGCTGATTCTTACTAAAGTTCCGATTTTAAACTTGAATTTCGGTTTAGGTATCTTTTTTGTTGAGGGTTTGAGGTATAAGTGGGCCCATACATTAGCCTCATTTTCTTTAGTCACATCATTGGGACTCATATTATTCAAACTACGGTGAGGTGAATTATTATAATTGTTCACAATATCATTTAATTTGTCTATATAGCGATAGTTTCGCTGATGACGCATCATTCTATACAAAGCCGTCTTGACTGTGCGTTGTATTCTCTCCGCAAACGAAGCCTTACTGGTGTTATTCGTTGTGTATGTGTACACATTTTGCTCCTTGCAAAACGTTTTAAACCACTTATTGACAAATTCTGATCCCTTGTCGCTTCTTATCTTTTTTGGTTTTATTTCTTTAAATATGTCCTTAACAGCAGTCAAAACGGTTTTGGCTGTTTTGTTCTTCAAAGGTCTCACCCAAAGTTTTCGACTAAATACATCAATGGCAAAAAGTAAGTACTTAACACCATCATTTTCCTCAGCTAAATTCATCATCGATAATAAGTCCATGTCTAACTGCTCACCCACACCAGACACACGCACCTGGGCTGTTTTGTAGCGAAATCGGGGTTGTTTCTGAAGAGCATAAGCATCTTGCTTATTTAACCAAGATTGAATAAAGTATTTAGTAAAAACTCCAGGATATTTCTTGTTTAGTTCAAAAAACACTTTTCTAGGTCCCATAAACGCTCCAGCATTTTTTGGATTAAAATAATACGCATCTAATATCTTTTCTTTATCAGGTTGATTCATCTTTTACTTAATAACTAAACCTATGTCGAAATGCCAACAACATAAACGAGGGAATGTTTAAAGATAAGTATTTTATCTGCTTTTAAAACCAAGAACCTAAAACATGAGCGAATGATAGCCTCAATTAAATCCGTAAGGGTATATTATAGAACATACGCTAATCAAATGACGAACATTAAAATTTCTATATTTAGAAATACTTATTATTCTATTTTAATGCTTCATGACGGGAAAACTATTATTAGAAACGTTTTAAATTATTTAAATGTTTAATTGACGAACATTGAAAATTCTATATTTAGAAAAACTCATAATTCTATTTTAATGCTTCATGGCGGGAAAACTATTTTTAGAACTAGTCATGATCCTATTTTTAGACGTAGGCTTCATTTTATGGCGGGAAATCTATTTTTAGAACAGGACTCTAAGAAGGGCCCCGGAAGGTTCGTGCATCACCAAAAAACCACTACTAGCGAGTTCTGAATGCAATCTAAGGGAGATAATACAATATCGCCAATGTCGCCATTTTTGAAAATTAAATATCGGAGCCTTGAGTGAAGATAAAGCTTTTATTGTTCACGAAATGAAATATCAATCGATCTTACTCGAAAAACAAACGATTATTCTATTTCTTTGATAGATAAATGAGACAAAACGTGAAAAAAACTTGAGACAGAATTTATTAAAGCGCGTCATTTGGCACGTGATTGCTACGCAACGTTCATTATGAATTATTGAAAAGGCGAGTTTTAAATGAAATTAAAGTGACGAAATTTATCGATATCTAATTATCCCCCTTTATTAGAAGGTACGCCTTTTCCTATTTGTGTGTCTTCACGAACCAACCAGACGCTTTAAAATCTACACCAGGTGCTAAATTGTTGAGAATATTTTTCCTTATACAGTTACTTACATCGTGAATTGACATTTACCTCAATGAAAACCAATCGCTCACTCAGCGCTCCATTCATTTGTTCCAAACACTCACTCAAAGCATTCAAAAACGCTCAAACCCATCGAAAAATATAGAATGACCAACGGCATTCAAACTAAATTTTGATACAGAAAAATCGCGATTTTACTGACAAAATTCAAATTGTCAGCGTCTGATAGGTTCTTGTAAAATTAGGAAGTTATGTATAATACTTGTATGTATTTTTTATTTAAGGGGGGGGTGTAATAAATATCGCTAAATTTGTTCATCCTGAACAAAATTTGTGATATAGGATAACCTCCCACTAAATTCACTCAAAACTCGCTCCACACACTCATTCAATTTCATTCTGAAATCATTCCAAATTCATCCACCTTGTCAATTTCACGATGTTGTAAAGCTACTCTTTCACAGCTTGGGAAGAAGGGATTTTCGATTTTTTTTGTAAAATTAATCGGAAGTAACGATCTCATCATGTTGAAGCCTTTAAAGTAGTAAGATTCAATCTGGTAATGCATGGGAAAAAAGACCGATATTCCCGAATTTATCAAAATTCATTCTGAAAAGATAAACAACTACTAACGCCTTACGAATTATCCTTCCATTTCGAGCAAACTATTTACGCCTGTGCATTCCACATGTTTGCCTTATTCAATCAAAGATTAAGGTAAAAGTATTTGACATCTGAAAACTTCATATCAATACATGCAGAAATGAAAGATTATTCGCGGAAAAAAACGATTTTGAAATTTATAGACTGGAAATTAATAGACTGGGTCCCTTACTGATCTTTCCGCCTCAAAAAAATAAGTTTCAAAATTATTGAAATATGTTATTTTCAGTGCCAATAACATTGGGCCATTCTTAAACGTTTTAAAATACAAACATTTCCAAATCAAAAAACAAGTTTTGTATTTTTCTATGAAAACTGTGAAAGAGCACCTTTAACTGCATGAATGTGTTACAGCAGAGTTTCGGTGGATGAATCAGCACTATGACGTCACAAAAGATGATTGATCTGGTTGGAATAAAGACGATTTTCCTAGTAACCGTTGTCGCCGTTCCAGCTATATGCTTTATTGGAATTCTGGGCTACAGTCGTGTACAAATAGACGTGACGTCACATTTACGTCACTTCCGTGTTGGTTGGAATGCGGCAAAGGACTGGAACCGCCAGAAGTAAGTAATGTTACCTTAGACAAATCGATCAGAAACGCTCCGAAATCATTAGAAAACATTTAAAAATTGTTTAAGACGTTCAACAATAAATTCAATTTGATCTCTTTATTCCATGATTTTATTAGCTCGTGTGGACTTCCAAATGTCTGATTGGTCCACGAAGACGTACAAACAGAGAAATACGTTTATTTCATTAAAAGAAGTAAAACATATCGCTAATTTTGTTCATCTTGGCTAGATTTAGCAATATTGGATAAGCTGCCTTTAATTTCACTCAAAACTCGCTCCACACACTCATTCAATTTCATTCCGAAATAATTCTAAATCATTCACCTTATCAATTTCACGATGTTGTTAACTGTATATATTGCTGAAGGAAAATCCAAGATTTATAATTTGTTTGAAATCCAAATTGTCAGGTTCAAGTCGATTTGCATCGACAATACTTGACAATAAAAAGTTTTTAATGACAGATATATTTGAATATTATCATAAAGGAATGATTCCCTTTTAAGATAATACTTCATTCTTTCGATAGTTTTCAACTTAATCCTAACACTACTTATTCGTATCTAGCAACAGAAAAATGCTACCTTTAAAGGGCCCGTTTTTTCGAAAGCACCGCATGATCGATTTGGACGGGGAAATATAATGTGCGATAAGTCGTAGGGCCTTTGATAAGAATAATCAATTCAATTCTTTTTTATGTACATTTAGGACACTGGCCCAAAATACTTTACAATACAAAAAAGTAAAACAGTTATCAGGTTAATCATTCGGTTAAGTTAATTAGTTATTTAGTTATTGGATCTTTCAATGTTTCGGAAGCTTTTACCTTCATAATAACATTTTACGGATTGTTGATTCTTTTTGAGTTTTTATCAGACTATAGAAACATTCAACATTTGTTTTACCTTCATAACAGTTAAACAAATATTGTTTTCCTTCGGAGTTATATTTGAAACAGTGAAAAAACATGATATTCATCTTCTATTTTAACAGTTTAAGATTTTGATTACAAAAGTTACATATTCGAACCAAAGGTATTACCCCCTGAAAATTTCGTGGGATGCATAAGTCAGTTCTAAATTGGTAAAAAACGTGGTTTAAAAATGAATGAGACAACACAAATTTAAACTGGAAAGTTTGATATCTCAGAACAGATAATGCATTGTGCGAATTCCTATGAAAAGACGGAGATCCATTCCTCAAACGTTTAGCGAAGTTTTTTTTTTTTTATTTTATTTTGAACGCAGGACAGTCTTGCCTTTAGTATTAAAAAAAATGTGCAAACTGTTTGCAAATTATACCTAACTTTGCACGTGCACTTACTTGCAAAGCGGGCTATAATTTACAAACAGTTTGCAATGTCTTGTCATCCTGAATTCAGGACTGGTATCTATTTAGTTAAAAACACAGTTGAGTTTTAGATGTTGATGTTATTATTTCTTTTTTATTCGAAAGATTCGGGAAAGAGTAGAAATTATGAAAGAAAGGACAAGTTGTTACTGTATTTTTTTTAAACAATAGACCGTTGAAAACATGCGTGCAGTTAATTAAATCGTGAATTTGAGGTGCGAGTCTTGAGTGAAATAAACGGAATGTAATCCAATATGGCTAATTTCTTCCAGTGATATATTTATCCCCCATTATCAAATATACTTATAGACCTACAATTTCAAGTGAGTGATCAAAGATCAATTTTACATTGAAAATGATAGGAGATGGCGGTTTCTCGGACCTCACTCTTTCTTGCGGAACTATAATTTTTGTGAAAGGTGTCTTCACACTCACAAACAAATAAGACACTTTAAAGCCCTCGTCTGTGTTCATGAGCATTTCCGAAACACAACATAAAAGAATGTCCAATAATTTTCACGCGGCGTCTTATGTTTTGCGTTAAAGAAATAGAATAACAGGGATTTTTTGCTGTTGTTTTGTTGTTGTTGCTGTTGTTGGTTGCAGCTCACTCATTTTTTCTCCTATATAAATACATGTAAATTCCACATTTTCAACACAATGACACAAATTCCACAACATTTGTTGGGCTATATCGGTGTCTAGTGTAAATAGATTGTCCCTAGGGCTCTTGAAAAATCCCAATTAAATCAGATCATGATGCATTGGATTTTCTGCAAAATCAGCTCAAACACACGTGTCGTCTAAATTCCAACACAAAACAGTCGGCTCAATTTACAACCCCCGGAAATAAAGAAAATATTAGCTAACTTACTGCAAAAGAGTACATTGTCAAATTTCTAACCATAAAAGAGCAGAAATTTCTTCTTTATATGCCTACTTACACACTTGAAAATGGTGTTAATTTTTTAAGGGACTATTTCAGAACCCTACGACCCCGGAGGTACTTGGCCAGGTGACCTTACACCTGTTGTTTTGTTGTTCGCATCTTTCAGGTAGTGAACAACAAGAGCTTTATATTCATTCGAGGCTTCCGATCAAAATCTTTCTAAATCATTCACTCAGCGCTCCATTCATTCATTTCAAACACTCAATCAAATCAACCAAAAACGATCAGAAATTATAATAAAACTATTCGAACTCGTTTTAATAGGACTAGCATTTAATTCAAATCTATCATATTATTCTACGATATTTTGAGTTGGTGTGTCTGATTGGTCCACGCAGACACACAAATCGATGGCTCAGCAGAAAACAGTTGAAACTCCCTATATGTTTATAGGGAATTACAACCGTTTAACGCTGAACCATAGAAATAGAAAAATACGAATAATTTATAAGGGGGGGGGGGGGGGAAGGTGGTTTAACAAATAAATATCGATAATCATGTTCATTATTTCAGTTTCTTTATTTTTTTATTTATCTATTTTATTTTATTTTATTTATTTTTTGCAGCTCTTCCATCCATATAGCAGTTGTTATTTGCGGTAACAGAGTCGAAGAGGGTCTAGTGATGTTAAAATCTGCCGTCATATTTTCGAAATCCTACCTCGTGCTGCACGTGTTTACAGAGGAAAAACACAGACAATCTGTAAAAGAAAAGGTTTGCTTGACTCCTTTGACTTTTATTCAGGTGTTATCCATGATTAATGCCCTGACAGGGCGGGGCCTATGTAACGGGTCGTTGCACTTAAGGTTAAGGGAAATCAGCTTTATTCTAAAAAAACCTACTTCTAAAGAGAGTCGACATAAAAAGAAACTCGACACCTAAATCGTAGATTGGTAACCAAATCCTCATAACGAGTTACCAGGCCTTGGTAACCAAACGATGAAATGTGTTCACTCTCGCAAAGCACGCGAATCCTTTCGGTTTAAGGATACAGTTATTTGCACGCGTTAACGATGATTACCGACTAAAATATGAAAGAACCTAAGTATTGAAAGTAAACTCGCCAAATTACGTCACGGTTTAGCCCCGCCCTGCCAGTTCATTAATTACGCCGAACCCGAAATAGTTCCGCAACGTTTCGGATATTTGGATATCGTAGACACCTTTACTCAATATAAGCTTCACATATTTGGTCAAGTAAAATTTGTTTAGACGTTCATGTTATTGTTGTCGTTGTTGTCATTGTTGAAAATATTAATTTCTTTTTATATATAAATTCATTTTTATTTATTTATTTATTTATTCATCTATTAATTCATCTATTTATTCATCTATCTATTTTTGAATTATTTACATAATGTCGTTATTTGTCTTCAATATATAACAGGTTGAGAACTGGCCATACAAACAAAGGGTTCGATTGAAGCTCATCATTCACAAAATAGAATTTCCGACCATACCAGGCTGCAAGACATGTTCCAAGAGGTCGTGGGCTAAACTTTTCCGTCCATGTGCCGCCCAAAGATTGTTCATCCCGGTAAGAGGATACTCCTTTTTTTACTTATTTATTGTTGTTGTTGTTTCAGGGTAAGATCGATTTATACTTCATTGAAGGAACACCAAAACTAAAAGCTTTATTGTCATGAGTTGTTGAGCCACGAGTTGAAATATAACTTAAGTTGCACTTGAAATTAAAATTCGATCTATGTCACCCTAAAACAAAAGATAGTTCTGTTTCTTTAAAGCCCAAAAGAGACAAAATGTGACCATTTTCCGACAAGCTTTCTTACAGCGCATCATTTAAAATGTGATAGCTATGAGCGGCGTAGTAATTTTGGGATAAAACCAACTACTCAGCCAATCAGAACGCACGAATGTTGCTGGATACAACTAAAATGAAATTATTCCGAGATACAGTTAAAAACATCGTAAAATTGACACTTATTCCGATCAAAAGCATTCTTATTCATTCACTAAGCGCTCCACTCATTCATTCCAAACACTCACTCAAACCATTCGAAAGCGCTCCAAACTCACTGAAAAACAGATAACAACAACTTCGTTCAAAATAAAAATAGCTGAGAAAAAATCGGAATTTCACTTATTTAATTAAAATTGTAAGCGTCTGATAGGTTTTCAAGAAATAGGGAGCTAACTGTAGAACTTGTATTCATATTTTATTAAAGGGAGGTAATCAATATTGCCAATTTTGTTCTCCAGAACAAAATTTGCAACACTGGATTACCTCCCATTAAATTCACTCAAAAGTCGCTCCACACATTCATTCAATTTCATTCCTAAATCATTCAATAATCATTCAACTTGTCAATTTCACAATGTTGTCACACTGTATCAAGATTTTCCAGGGAATTCTGGAACACCCCTCGTATATTGGCAGACATCTTGTTTTTGTCAGCAGTAGAGAACCCGTGTAAGCTATGTTTTGTTAAGTTGTGTTATACGGTTTTGTTATGCCATGTTATGTTTTGCTATGGTGTTTTGTTCTATGTTAGGTTTAGGAATTTCCCTTCCTTCATCTATTTGGATACAGACACCATGCTTTTGTCACAAGTAAGCCTGCAGGACTTGTATTATGTTATGTTGTATTACGTGTAAATTTGATACTCTGTTTATGTTATATTATGTTCCAAAATATCTTTTTTTGACGTCGTTTCTCTAATTTATACAGATAAAAAGAGGACATTGAATGAGTGGTCATTGAATACCGAGTTTATTAAACGAGTCATCTATAAACAGATAAAAACGAGGTTGCGCCGAGTTTTTATCTGTGATAGATGACGAGTTTAATAAATCCTGTAATTCATTAGCACAAGTTTGATATTCTATTTATAATATGATCCGAATTTTCGCGAAAAATCGTCAAAATTCTTGAAATTCGACATTTCAATTTTCTGCGAAACTTATAACGCCGTTTAAAACTGACGTCACAATATATACATTTTGACATCATTTTCGCGGTTACAAAATAGCGTTGCTATTCGCTCTGAGCTCATTTGCATAGTTATTCCACTAGTGTTATAACACCCATATTATAAAACACCGTATTTTGTCATCAATAGAGGACATATGAATGCTATACATGTATATGTTATATGATATTATATAGAGAGGATCTCTCATGGGAATTTCATTTGACACAAGCTTATCTTAACCGACTTTAGAATGAAATTGGTATCAAGCGAGCTTTTTCTGAAATTAATTCAGGTAACTTCTTTTTTCTTTTTTCACATAAACAACATTTGTCATCGATTTTCTTGTTATATGACCACATATCGCCCTGTTTTTTTTAATCAGAGGCCATATTTTATCTTGTGTTATGTGTGTTATGCTGTTTTGCTCTTTATTGTGTTTAATTCCAGGACATCCAAACCGATGTCAATTCTCTCTCATTTATTGGACACGGACATCCTGTTATTTCACTAGTAGAAGACATGCTTTGTTATATCATATAATCGTTTGCTATATAGTTTACTTATGATTTGTCATGTTGTGTTTCGGGGTATTTTCTCTTTTATATGAAAACGACATTTTGTTTTTGTCACCAGTAGAGGACATGTTTAAGCTTTGTTATGATGTGTTACATAAAGGATATTGAATGAGTGGTCAAGGAATACCGAATTTATTAAACGAGTCATCTATAAACAGATAAAAACGAGGCTGTGTCGAGTTTTTATCTGTTTTAGATGACGAGTTTAATAAATTCTGTATTTTATGAGCACAAATTTTATATTCTATTTAAAATTTAACCCAAATTTTTGCGGAAAATCGTCGAAATTTTTGAAATTCAACATTTCAATTTTCCGCGAAACGTATTACGCCGTTTAAAACTGACGTCACAATAGATACATAATGACGTAATTTTGGCGGTAACAAAATAGCGTCGCTTTTCACTCTGAGTTCATTTTCATAGTTATTCCACTAGTGTAATAACACCCGTGTAAAATCAAAAATATTTAACGGGTTATTTCACTCCCGCGACGTCGGTCATATTATATGATGTGTCATGCTGTTTTCTTAATAAAATGCTATGTTCCAGCACATCCTAACCGACGTCGATTCTCTCACTCAAACACCGAGTTTTTTTAGCAGTAGATGCCTTATTTTATGTTATGTTTTGCTGATTTTGTAAAATGTATGTTATATTTTGCTGATTTTGTTAAATAAGTGCTTTGTTATGTTATGTTATGTTATGTTATGTTATGTTTCAGGATCTCCTAACCGATGTCGATTCCCTTATCTATATGGATACATACACCGTGTTTTTGTCACCAGTAGAGGATGTATGTTATGTTATGTTATGTTGTGTAATGTTGCGTTATTTTGTTATGTAAATATGTTATGCGGCAGGATGTCCTTTGTGTATTAAATTCTACCTTCTCTATTGACACACATTCCGTGTTTTTGTTGTTTTCGCCAGTATAGAGGACGTTTGTATTCAGTATTACACAATGATATATCATGTAATATCATGTTATGTTGTTGTTTGTTATGTTATTTTTCAGGATCTCTTAACCGACGTCGATTCTCTTATCTATATGGATACAGATACCGTGTTTTTGTCACCAGTAGAGGACGTATGGAGGCAGTTTTCTAACTTCGAATCTCAACATATATTCGGCATCGTGCCAGAAATCTCAGGCTGGTATGCCAACCGTGTTGTACCTCACTGTACAAAAACAGGTACATTTTATTTTGATTCAACAAAGAAATAAACGCTCAAAATATATGAAATACCATCCGGACATACACTCAATTTATTAAAAACGCTCCGGTTTCAAACATAAGTTTTGTTTGTGAAGACATAGAAATGTTTGAATAGAAATATCATACATTTTTATTAGGGGGGGGGGTGTAATAATTATCGCTTATTTTGGTTTTATTGTATTATCTGGAATGAATGACTGTAGCGCGTATCGAGCAATTTAGACTGGTTTTGATCGAGTTAAATGCCAATTCCATGATGTTCCTAACTGTATATATCTATGTAAGTTTAATTGTTGTTCTAAATGTATGCATCTATAGAAGTTTAATTAATGTTTTAAATGTATACGTCTATATAAGTTTAATTGTTGTTTTGAATATATACATCTATATAATTTCAATTATTTTTTTAATTGCTTCTTCTTCTATTTTCCAGGTGTAAATACAGGTGTTTTGTTAATGAATCTAACTCGTACACGTGAAGTCAAATGGATGTTTAAGATTCAAGAATACTTTGATAACTACAGAGAACTACTAAAGCTCGGTGACCAAGATCTGATCAATATTTATTGCTATTTCTATCCAGGTACAGTTGAAGATATAGTTTATATTGTTTTTCGTGTAAGATCGATTTATATTTCATTGAGTGAACAACAAAAGCTATATTTTCACGAGTGGCAGAGTCACGAGTGAAAATATAGCTTTTATTGTTCACTCAATGAAATATATAGAGGATAATCGTTTGTTTTTCGTGTAAGATCGATTTATATTTCATTGAGTGAACAACAAAAGCTATATTTTCACGAGTGGCAGAGCCACGAGTGAAAATATAGCTTTTGTTTTTCACGAAATGAAATATTTATCGATCTTACACGAAAAACAAACGATTACTCTATTTCTTTAATGCAAAATGAGACAAAATGTGACATTTCTAGGACATATTTGCGTCATTTTGCGCGTGATTGCTATGCAACGTTCATTGTGACGTCACTTATTTCGCTCCGCATAGATGACGTCAGATAGGATGAAATGCACCAAAGCAGGGTTTAAGTTTGTGATAATTTCAATGCTTTTTGGGTGAGATTATCAAGTGATAATCTACCGTTATTTCTCGATAAACCACCGAACAGCATTAAAGAAACAGTAAAACTTGCGTTAAGCGACCACTAACTGGACCATTAAAAAACGGTCGCTTATTGAAATGGTCGCTTTATACAATAATTAATGATAAAAAGACGTATTTTTTTATATAGCAAAATACAGATTGTGACATTCTAACTGAATCTTAGGATGTTCGACCCCAAAAGAATCGTCTTAATGAGACGATTCTAATGGGTTCTAACGTCATAAGATTAAACGAAAAACATACTTGTGGCGAAGGGACTTTTTACGATGGTCGCTTAATAAAAGCGGTCGCTTAATAGACGTGGTCGCTCGAGCAAGATTGACTGTATCTTGAAATTGACAGTAATTCTAACCACAATCGTATTAAATTACTCATTCCGTGCTCCATTAATTTATCCATTCAAAAACAACGCTCACCAAATTCACTCAGAAATGTACTTTTTAGTTTGGGACCGGAGTCTCGTAGTCACAACTAATTCATGATATAGTTACTAGAATATGCCAGCAAATGAAATGAATAAAAACAATATTTACGAGGTAAAGAGAGAATTTGTTGATTCAATAGAGGTATGAAACTAAAAATCTAATCACAATGAATATATACACGAAGCGGATTCATACATGAGTGGTAATAGGTTTTAGTTGCATACCTCTAAATCAATAAAAAAAAACCATTTTCATATCTTATAATTTAATATCACAAAGCAAAAATAAAATGATTTATCAGTTCAGATTTCAAATTTCTTACGGGACTAGTTTTTGCAGAAGCTAACAAAACAGCTTCGTACTCAAACTTGTTTTCATTGGGGAATAAAAACAACTTTCAGCCAATCAGAACACACAAATATTGATGGACACAACTATAATTAAATTATTAAGGAATTAAAAGATTAAAATATTATCCCAAACATATCATTTGCCGCTATAATCAATGATTTTGCACTGGTAGGGCGGAGCCAAAGTAACGGATCGTTTGCAATTAAAGTTGAGGTAAATCAGCTTTTTAAAGTAGTGGACCCATAATAGTTCCGCAACATTTCCGCAACAACTCATGATCTTTCACAATGTTGACCGATGTTTTCTAATGAAAATCATTAGGAAACCTCTGTCAACACTGTTAAAGTTTATTACTCCCGAAATGTTGCGGAACAATGACGGGTCTACTACCTTTATCACGTTTACAGATCGTTGACAATGAAAACTTGAATTTTTTATCTATCGTTGGGTTACCAAACCTCCGCAACTTCAGCTTGAACAAGCTGAAGTTGCTAGGTTTTGGTAACCCTACGGTGATGTGTGTTCACCTTTGCTTTGCACGTTTTGAAAGAAACCAAAATATTGAAAAGTAAACTCGCCTAATTACAATGTACATCACGACTAAGTCTCGCCCTGTCAGGTGAAAATAACGCACAATACCTTGACCCTTTCCTGTTTTACAAAATTTTGGACCTGTCCAAATTCAAAGGTTTTGCAGACGAAAATTTAAAGTGGATTTAATTTGAAAAATAACCATTCAGTAGGGTAGAAAATAGTGTGGAAAAAGAAGAAATTGCTTGTCAGAAGCAATTTCTTCTTTTTTCACAATGTTTTCTTAATCATAAAATCACAGGCACGTAAAGAGCAGGGATTAAACAGGAAAGGGTTAAATCGTCGTTTTGAATCATAATTGCAGGGTCAAACATGACAGACAATGTTTCACTGTAATGTTTTTCAATGGAAATAAAAACAATTTTAAGAATTCACGTATTTTGGTGTACAGTTATGCTCCATTCAGCAATCAAATTTCGTCTCATTCTTTTTCATTTAGACAAAAGCATAATTGTTGGGGGGGGGGGGGGGTCTTAACACAAAAGCTATGTTTCCATCGTGATAATATAGCTGTTTTGTTCACTCAAAGAAGATAATTTGATCTATTACACAATTATCTTCTTTTTTATCACCAGGTTATTGATTATACATTTTATCATTTCCAGGTTTATTTTACGTGATGCAATGTGTTTGGAACTATAGGGGAGGGTTTTGTTCCTCAGACGAGTTTTGTCAACAAGCCCTCAATACCGGTATTAATATACTACACGCAAATAACAAGATCTTTCATGATGACAAATTTCCAGTGATGGGACAAATTTTTCTAGCATTTAAAGAGGTGGGGTTTTATTTATTTATTTATTTATTTATTTATTTATTTATTTATTTATTTATTTACTTATGCATTTATGCATTTATTTATGCATTTATTTATGTATTTATTTATGCATTTATTTATGCATTTTATGCATTTACTTATTTATGCATTTATTCATTCAATTATTTATTTTCTATTTTATATATCTATTCATTCGTTGATTAATTTATTTATTTATCTTTTTAATTGTTTATTTGGACTTTTTTGTCTACTAGCTTCATTAAAGAACGCGTCTTTCTTTTTTTAAGGATATTGTCTCTCTGTTGTTTTTCAAAGAAATGTTGTACTTTTTTTTTTTTTTTTTTTGGGGGGGGATAAAGGTAAAGGTGTGCCAAATTCAAAATATTTTGTGCATGCTTCGTTTTAATAATGTGACCCGACACGCGAAAAACGACCATCTTTGAAGTCATCAAAATAAATATCCAAAAAAAGAGATTGGATGCCAGAGATTGCATTTCTAGATCTTTATAGGTAGAAGGTAAAACGATCATTTGAGATTCAGAAAATCCGCAAATTGCGTACAGTGACGATCCCAGTCAGCCTACGCGGTCCGCGCAGTCTGACTGGGGTCGTCACTTTACGCATGTAGCAGATGGTCCCTTTTGCTTGGTGGATTACATTTTCCTATCTTTTTCAGCATGATCTATCTCAGCACAGTCTACAAGATCTCTATGACAATATACTCAAGAAAATAGAACCTTTTACAGAAACAAAGTGTGGAAAGAGACAGCAAATATTAACTAGGAATTTACAAAAATATATTTTGAAAATTAAACGTTCTGATTTAAAAGAGTGAAAGGTCCTGAGTTCGATTCCCGGGAGCGGATATCGATTTTGGTTCTTTCACTGGCCAACATATTCGGTGCGAGTACTGGTAATTTTCAAGGAAGCAGAATCGAGAGGTATTAATCTAAGTTGTAAGAACTTGTTTCCCAATCGATGTAAATTAAATAGGTTAAAATCTAAGGGGGTAATCAATAATCCGTCCATTTTCATCTTTAAATTGTTCAAAACGTTACGAGTCGTTTTTACATACGCATGAAACGATTTTTTTCCTTCGAGAATTTTACATTCTATTTATGTCATTTTTTTGTAATTCCCATTTCAAGCGAATAAAAACAATTACCTTAATCAATTGTGGTTATTCTTTGTTATTATTTACCCAGTATAAGTAGAATTCGCTATTTTGACTCGTCGATTGTATACAAATGTAATCACAAGTCGCAATACGGTATTCGAGTTATAAATCTGGCGAGTTTGCTTTTTAATATTTAGGATTATTTAAAAAGCAGAATGCAATTATCTTTAACGCGTGTAAATTACGGAATTCTTAAATCAAAAAGGTTCAACTTGTTTAGCAAAGGTAGACACATTTCATCGCTGAGATACAAAATCCGAGTAACTTCAGCTTGTATAAGCTGAAATTACGAGAGTTTGGTTATCAATCTATGATTTAAGGTGTCATTTTATGGGGAAAATCGCATGACCGGCCCGAGGATCGCGAAAGATGACCTCATAATCTAAGGTGTGCATGCGCAGAGACTGAAGACATCTATGTGAACTGAGTTCTCTACTACTGGGACCAAACATGGTTACAGTTAACAACATCGTGAAATTGACAAGGTGATTGACATTGGAATTATTAAGGAATGAAATTGGATGGGTGTTAGTTATGTGTGTAGCGTGTATTCAAACCGAATAAGTTGAAGTACATTTTTGCTGACTCACCATCTCATCTGATTTATATTTAAAAAGGGATCTACAAATTTTCTTGAAATTGTACGGACATATCATAAAAAGGGACTGTTCTGTCGAACCCGGTTACAGTTAAGAACGCTGTGAAATTGACAAGATGAATGATCTGGAATGAAATTGAAAGAGTGTGTGGAGCGAGTTTTAAGCGAAATTCAAGGAAGGAAACCGAATATCGCTAATTTTCTTCAGGATGAACAAAGACAGCGATTTTTATTACCTCCCTTTAATAAAATACACGTATTTTTTTCTGTTTGTGTGTCTTCGTGGACCAATCAGACTCTTTAAAATCCCCACCAGCCAGTACAATCGTAGAATAATTTGATTGAATTGATTTGAAGCATTAGCTCTATTGAACGATTTCGCAATGTTTTCACGAGATTGTGGAGCGTTTTTGATCGAATCGAGTGAGTGTTTGGAATTAATGAATTTAGCGCTGAGTGAGTTATATAGAATGATTTTGTTCGGAATGAGTGTCAATTTCACGCTATTTTTAATTGTACCTTCTTGTTTTGACGGTGTTGTATTTTCCTTCATTATTAGGAACGGCTCCGAAACTAGGCTTAATGGAGAAAACATTATTTTTCTCAAAACATGGAGAAACATTTTTTCATCGTGGTTCGAAACACACTTGCTCAGTGTTTAATATACGTTTGTCCAATTCTCGAGGCATCGTTGCATCTTGGATGAGGCGAAATTATACAGCTGAAATCGTCTCTTGAATGACTTGAAAAAGAGTAATCCCTAAGTGTTACCTCGTATTTATGACTGTATATATATTTTACTCCCTTTTCGCTAGAAAGGTCGCTTATACTTCATTAGATAAAATTTGAAACCTCTAGTTTCATTTCCCTTTTTTAAGAACTGTTTTAATACTTTTTCAGTGGATTAATTAGAAAATAGTTAAAACATCGTGAAATTGACACTCATTCCGATCAAAATCATTCTAAATCATTCACTCAGCGCTCCATTCATTCATTCAAAACACTCACTCAAATCGGTCAAAAAACGCCCCAACATCATAAGAAAACATTTCGAAATCGTTCAATAGAATAAATATTTTATTCAAATCGATCAAATTATTCTACGATTATACAGACTGGTTGGAATTTGAAAGTGTCTTATTGGTTCACAAAGACAAGCAAACAGAAAAAGTATGTATATCTTATTAAAAGGGAGGTAACATATATCGTTAATTTTGTTCAACCTGAACAAATTTAGCGTTATTGAATTACCTGCCTTTGATTGGCTGGCGTGGGTTCTAAAGCGTCTGAATGGTCCACGAAGACACATAAACAGACAAGTGCGTATATTTTGTAAAAGGGAGGTAACATATATATTGAACAAAATTAGCGATATTGGATTATCTCCAAATGATTTCATTTAAAACTCATTCCACGCACTCTTTCAGTTTCATTCCCATATCATTCAAAATTCATCACCTTGTCAAATTCACGATTTTCTCAACTGTTATAACAAAGATTCCACCACTGCTTTTTTTCAAAACAATTAATATGGAGTTTATATTTATTGAACAAAATTAGCGAAATCTTTGATAACTTTAACAACTTTAATACTGATACAAAATATCACAGTTAACAATATTATAGCTCTATGGAATATACAGCAATTAAAAAGTATTGAACAAAATCACAGTGGCAGATCTACAGGAGGTTATGGGAGGGGGCAAACGAGCCCCCCCCCCCCTCTGCAGTCGAATTATTTCATTTATTATTACTTCCAAGGAAAAAATAAATATTCTGTTATCCTAGGATAACGCCTCCCCTTACATTTTGTACATTCGAACCCCAATCATGAAAATCCTGACAAACGGTAGAAACTGTGCAAATATGCAAATTATATTATTGATTTACACGTGCACTTGTGTGCAAAGTGGGATATAATTGGCAAACGGTTTGCAACGTTTTGTCATCCTGAACACAGAGCAGGGAACCATTCTAGTCGTTTAAAAATGGATGGATTTGTCCCTGTTTATGCTCTATCTAGGTCGCCTGTGAATGTCGGATCGCCGGCGTAACCCCAGAACGTCTGTAGCACCCCGTATCTCACTTCTTAGTGCATTCCATAGGTCGCCCATCGTACCCCTGGCTTTCTCCTATAACCGAAAAAACATAAGAAGAAATTATCTAGTAGCGTCTTTCTAGATTGGCATATTCTGTCCGTACTCATAGAGTAAAAAAGCAAAAACAAAACAAGATGCGCTTGTGAAAACCAATGTCCATATTTTTTTTCTTTGTACTTCACCTCTCAAAAATGACATTGACCCTGTCATAATCATATACTGTAAACATCGTAAAATTGACACTCATTCCGATCAAAACCATTTAAAATCATACACTCGGCGCTCCATTCATTTATTTCAAACGCTCACTCAAACCAATCACAAAACTCTCCAAAATCATTTGGAAACATTGCGCAATCGTTGAAGTCGATCAACATTCAATTCAAATCGATCAAGTTATTCTACGATTTTATTGGCTGTTGTGGGTTCTAAAGTGTCTGATTGGTTCACAAACACACATTAACAGAAAAGCGCGTATATTTTGAAAAGGAGGTAATAAATATTGCTAATTTTGTTCATCTTAAACAAAATTAGAGATATTGGATTACCTCACATTAATTTCACTCAAAACTCGCCCCACACACTCATTTAATCTCATTCCGAAATCACCCCAAAATCATTCATCTTTTCAATTTCATGATGTTCTCAAAGTTCTGTTGATACTTTAAATTACTCTAATTTACCTTCTATAGCGCGGTTTTATTGACCCGAATCTGACCCCTGCTATTTAGATAAATAAAAGTCAGATTATTTCTACTCTGCTTTACACGTGCTTTCATAGGAATAAATAACAAACGGTATTGAATGCAATATATATTTTGTTTATTGATAAAATATTTCAGTAATTTATATTTAAGCATTTTTTTCCATAGTGGTCAAATTCGGATCAAATAAATCAGGGTATACCAGAAAATAAATCTTTCAACTTGGACAGTATTGAACATGCCTCAATATAAAAAGTTCCTGGGTTAATAATAATGTATCAAGATTAAAAATGACACTGATTTTAATCATTCTTTTCGTTTGGTGGGTGTGAAAGATATTCAACTTCAGTGATTCCAAATATGATTTGAGCCTGTGCGTGACATTTCCAACAATTTCAAAAGTGCACTAGACAAAGACTCTGGCCAGCCTGTGAGACGGCACAGTCTGTGCAGAGTCTTCACTTTACACTTATTAGATAGATAAGGTCTCCAAGTTTCCTTAGACGGACAGAGAATCTTCTTGTTACACTGTACTACAGTTAGTTGACATACACCTCAATCAAAACCATTCTAAATCGCTCAATCAGCGCTCATTCATCCATTCCAAAACACTCACTCAAACCATTCAAAAACGCTCCAAATTCACCGCAAAAAGTTAAGATCAACAACTGAATACAAAATAATTATAGCTTGGAAAAAAAATCAAGATTTTACTGACATAATTGAAATTGTTAGCATCTGATTGGTTATTGAAGAAATAGATGCATTTTATAGAACGAGTATAGATATTTTATTAAAGGTAATAAAAATCGCTAATTCTGTTCACCTTGAAAATAATTAGAAAAAATGGAATACCTCCCTTAAATTCCACTCAAAACTCTCCGCACACTTAATTTCATTCCAAAATCATTCTAAAATCATTCACCTTGTCAATTTCACGATGTTCTTAACTGTTCAACCAAGACAGCTGATTGTTATGTGTAACGCTTGTAACAAATTGTTGGAAATGTCACGCGCAGGCTCATATTTGAACATCGAGCACTCGATATGTTCGCAGGTGAAATTTTCTAGTCAAGTATTCTGGAACGAGGATAAATGAGCCATTGCGCGACATGTCCAACAAGTTCGCATGTGCGCATAGCAAAGCCCCTGGCCAGCCTGTGAATCCACACAGGCTGGCCAGAGTCTTTGCTATGCGCTCTGTAGATAGATAAGGTCTTAACCCCCCTCTTCAGGGGATCAGCAAATACAGTTAGTTACATAGTGAAATTGACATGCGCCTCAATCAAAATCATTCTAAATCGCTCACTCAGCGCTCAATTCATTCATTCCAAACACTCACTCAAACCATTCAAAAACACTCAAACCAAGTGAAAAATATAGAATCAACAACGTAATAACGTAATAAATTTGGATAGAGAAAAAATGCGATTTCACTGACATCATTCAAAATGTAAGCGTCTAATAGGTTCTTGAAGAAATGGGAAGTTATCTATAGAACTTGTACGCATATTTTATTAAAGGGAGGTAATCAATATCGCCAATTTTGTTCATCCTGAACAAAATTTTCGATATTGGATTACCTCCCATTAAATTCACTCAAAACTCGCTCTACACACTCATTCAATTTCATTACAAAATCATTCATCTTGTTAGTTTCACGATGTTGTTAACTGTTTTGGCATTGCGTTGTATTGTTGTCTGGGTTGCTAAACGTATGTTTACCACGCACACATGAAAGAGTTGGAAATTTCACGCACCGGCTCAAATTTAAAAATTCTAATGCACATACCCTTTGTTTCTGTTCTTTATTTTGGATTTCCTGCATTTTTCGTCTCCTCTGTAATAATTAAATGAAATGAGTTTGGTTTAAACCTATTTATTTTACATCGGTTGGGATACAAGCTCCTTCAACTTAGATTAATCCCTATCGATTCTGAAATGAGTAAGATTGCAAAACTCGCATTAAAGTAAACTGTTCTTTTCTGCTCTTTCACGGATTGGGAAAATGCGATTTTTGAACTTTCTATGTAAAATTAACCGGAAATTACGACTTCATCGCGTAGAATACTCTGTAGATTCGACTTGTTAGGCAAGGAAAAAAAGACAAATATTCTTGAATTTAGCGGAATTTCATTCTGAAAAAATAAAGAAAGTACAAACGCCTAAGAGATTATTCTTAAATTTTTAGCCAATTATTTACGAATGCTATTCCGCCTGTTTATCCCATTCTATCAAAGGTCAAGGTCGAAGTATTTGTCAAATGGGAAACTACATATGGTCTAGGGGAACTAATTCATTTTCCGTTAGCGGCCATTATAGCCTTTCCGGTCATAGCTCAGTCCAAGAGTTTGCGAGAGTGATCAAACCTGTCTTAAATTGAGGCCCGTTCATTTGCGCATGAAATGAATTGAAAATTAGTATGGCATGATCCCTTTTCTCTGCGACTTTTTGGGCCATTTTTGAGATGACCCTTACCGCGAGGCTGTTTTTATCGGCCCCTCAAAAAAAATATACCTATGTTTAGAAATAGCTTTTGGAACCGGAAAATAGTTTAAAATCTTTAATTTTTCGATTGTATTTCAACAACAGATTATAATCGCTGAAAAATATTCAAACAATTTTGAATTTAAATAATATTGACCAATCAGAGATCTCCTTCAACATTTGAGTATATGGACCGGAGTTTCCCTAAAGTTTCTTGACAGATCACCGGAAATTGAATTAGTTCCCCTAGACCTATAGAAGAAATTTTTTGCCAATGAAATCTAAAAATTGCACATATTTACGTATAATTACCTTTTTTTGGACTAAATCTGAAAATTTCAGGCGCTTACGTGTAAAAGTTAATGAGTAATGAACGTTACCCTTAACCCGGTCGGGGAAAAATTCACATCAAATATAGTCCCAAGCGAAAATTTGTTCTTTGAAAAACATGAGTTTTCTATACACAAAAACTGAAGGTTGTTTTCTATTTATGAGTACTTTTTCAACACAATTCAATTAAATATCTTCTTTGCAATGCATTTATTGGTGTTTTGCGCGTGAAAATTGTCATTTTCTATTTTTCATGGATTTTTTTTTTGTCGTAACCTTTATCTTTCAAAAGAAATTGACAAGTTTTCACCTTTTTCAGCCTACATGGTGTTTGTTTTTCAGCTAATTCCTCAATGTAACACATGGAATATTACACAAGCATATGCCTGATAATCATTCAAAAATTTAAAGAAATCGGTCAAATAGGTTTTGAAAAATTAACGAACTCCTTTATCCCTGTTATAGTTAAAAAGCTATCTCTCTGAGCGCTTAAAACGCGCCGGACATAACCCCATAATAATCAAACTGTGTTTTCTTTACATGATAATGTTTTCCAGAGAGCATTCCACTATTTTGAGACACCTCGCGCAAAATGTTTGTTTTCGGATGCAAATTATTTTAAAAAAACCCTTGTCTATTTGTGCAAAAAATCTTGTTTTTCTCTTATTATGGGGCTATTAATATCTTTTTTACAGTATAACTCATCCAAATTAAGAATATAATAACAAAAAAAAAATGTTGTTTGCATTATTTAAGAAGAAAAAGTGCAATTGGTTTGGTAGTTTTTGAAAAATAACGCTTATCTTTCACTTCAGCCAGGCAAACATGAACTTGTTTGACCCCCCCCCCCCCCCCCCGCGAAAAAACCGAAATTCACTAAAAATATTCCAAAAATACCATTTTCTTTTCACTGTTGTCTATTATTTGTTTCAATGAATACTTAAAGCGCATATTTTGCAAATTCGATATTATTCAACACGGATTTATATGTATAATTAACCCTTATCTTTTGCTGAAATTTAATTTTCTCAAATAATTTTTGTCAAAAATGTTAATTTCTTTAGAATGTTTCTGTTAAAAAATGTTAAATTAGACCGGATTTTGTTCGGTTTTCTTTAGTTTTACCCTTAAAATATTTTTTTGTTGTTTGTGACTTTAAAAATCCAATCAATATCAAGTTTTGACGAACCAGTGGAGTAGATTTTTTCTTCTAGTGACGGTCCAAGATTAAGTTTATCTTATTACGTAATAGTCTTAATTACTTCCGGGTACAAAAATCGACCGTCAAATTAAAAGAAAACTATTTTGCAATATATACATCACACCGTACAACCGGTTGCGGCGATGACGGTTGAGAGTCAACGATGACAGCATCGGAACATTATGCCGAGGAGACGGTAGGTCAAATAAATTTATTCGTGTAAATTAACGATTGAAGCTTTGGTATTCTAAAGCAGATAAGTGATCGTGTAAGTCTTTAGCGCTTCTATAGAATAAATCTTTTCTCATATCCCTCCAAAATAAGGCCACAATCATTGATTATTTCGGAGGTTTTCCATGAAAAGTTACGAAATTAGACTTTATGCTCTCATAGAGAAATGAGAGAAGATTAATTGAACTTGTTCTATTAATAGAACGATTGTTCTACACGACTAAAATATCGTATTTAGCAGCATATAGCCGCGATCTGAGTCTAGAGAAATCTAGAAAGAGATGAGAAATAAATGGCACATCATCATGTAGAAGAGAACTCCATCTAGGTCTACAACTGGCTGACATATCTGGGAAAAATCGTATTGTTTAGATTTTTGGTCTGAAAAGTGCTCATTTGAACTAGATCTATATCGGATATGGAATAGTTGTCGGATGGGTAATTTGGAAAAAAATAGTTCCATGAAAAATATAGCTAAATTATACAAAGGTATTAATTCGGTGAAAATGAAACTAAAATCTCATTTTTTTAGAAACTGAAAGAGAATTTATTAACTAGCAGGGACTACATCTATATCGGAATTCCAACCTTTTGATTTGTATGCGGATGAAAATGCTAGTTGTTTACACGTCACCTTGGCGTTCTGCAATTTTATATTTACGAAATTGAGACTTCCAAACAGCTTAACTGGGACACTTCACTAAATGAGGTAGGATTTTATGATGCATTACGTATTTGAATATTAAAAACATGGTGTAGAAACGGCATATTGTCATTTTTGCTTGTATGAAGAAAGTTTATCAGGTGGTGGCCGAGAAAACCGAACAAAGCGAGCTTGCGAGCTTTGTTCGGTTTTCTCGGCCCCACCGGATGAACTTTCTTCGTGCAAGCAATACCTAGTTAATGAAGACTTTGAAGGACACTTCATTATATAGCATAGTGAAGTTACCAAGAAGTTCGCTTACGTCCCCTGTCCTCCATCGTCCTCAACATTTATCTGTTTGTCACAACAGGTAATCTTCTTAAGTATTATACGTCAGTCACGTGTACTTTGTTATGTATAAGCTATAAATAAACCTAATGGTATTTACCGTGTCTATTTTTAGACTGGGAATTTTCTTATCTCTTGATTCTGTTACGTAAATGTATGTAGAATTATGTAGATCTTTCTAGAAAGGCCTTTTGGAAGGTGATTCAGACTCTAGAGTATTCTTATGTTCTATACTATTCCAGATTGTTCTATAGTATTATATAAAGGGGTTCCTACAGCATTCTTGGTTCACTTGATTTAGACTTATGGTTTCATTTAGTAGTACTGTGTTAAACTAAAAGGGGATTTCTTGTTATCTTAAAAGTGTGTTTAAAAGCGTGTTTAATTTTAAATTCGGATATTATTGGACTTATTATTTGTGGACCAGGAACTTAATTAAATTGGATCTAAAATTAAAACTTTAGGATTAAACATTCAAGGTATTGTAAATTGTTTTTGTATTAATTTCATATTGTCAATAATTCTGGTATTATTGTCAATAAATATTGTTAATTGTAAAGTTTGTTGCTGGCTTCTTTGTTCGTGTTACATTGGCACGTAACAATTTGGGGGCTCGTCTCGAGATACGAATATCAGACAAACAAACAAAACAAAACAAATCAAACAAATTCTTTATTTATATCTACTGTTCAAAATTATTTAAGAAATTAATTTCATATTTCAATTTTGATAAATCTAGAGTGCACTTTCACTATTATTTATCGAAATCTTACATTCTTATTCAAAAACAGCAACAAGCTACCATGTCTTTTGACTTAGAAAAATTTACGCACGAACCTTCCGTGGAGTTATTGAATTTGGGTAAAAAGCCTGATTTGCTCAATCTTGCCAAGCATTATGAATTAAAAGAAGTCAAGTCCTCATTGCGAAAGCATGAAATTAAGAATATTTTGGTTCAATATTTTGTTGATGAGGACATTTTTGATGAAAAGGCTCTGTCTCTCATTGTTGATGTTCCATCAGTTTCAAGCTCAAGAGATCTTGAACTGTTAAAACTTCAACAAAGGGAGAAGGAATTGGAAATAGAAAGAGAGAGAGAAGAGCGGAAATTTCAAGAAAAGCAATTAGAAATTGAAATTGAAAGAGAAAGAGCACAAAGAGAAATTGAAGAAAAAGAAAGAGAAAGGCAATTTCAAAGGGAAAAGGAAGAAAGGGAAAGAGAGAGAGAAAGGGAAAAGGAAGAGCGAGAAAGAGAAGAGAGAGAAATAGAAAGAGAGAGGGAAAGAGAAGAAAGAGCATTTCAATTACGATTAAAAGAATTAGAAATACAAGATAGAGCAAATCAGCCCAGAGATATGTATAATGACCATTTTGATGTAACAAAACATTTTAGGCTTGTTCCTCAATTTCAAGAAAATGAAGTTGATACATATTTCGAACATTTTGAAAAAGTTGCAAATAATTTGAAATGGCCAAAGGAGCAATGGACCTTACTTCTCCAAAGTGTCTTAGTAGGAAAAGCTCGCAATATTTATTCGCAACTTAGAACAGAACAAAGCAATGATTATGATACTGTAAAAGAACTCATTCTCAAAGGTTATGAGCTGGTTCCAGAAGCATACAGACAACAATTTAGAAGTTGTAGAAAAGAATCTGGCCAGACTCACGTTGAATTTGCAAGAAACGAAGAAAAATTATTTGACAGGTGGTGCTATTCTAAGAAAATAGACCAAAATTATGATAATCTTAGACAATTTATATTAATTGAACAATTCAAAAATTGCATTCAATCTGATATTAAGTCACATTTAGATGAAAAAAATGTTGAAACTATACATGAAGCAGCTCGTTTAGCTGATAATTACTACCTTACACACAAAAAATATTTCGTTAATAAAGCAAAACCTGCTTCCTCACATCCCCAAAATAAATCTATTCAATCGAATTCACCTAAACCAAAGTCTACCGGTGAAACCAATGGTCAAAATCCCTTATCTCAAGTACATTGTGCTTATTGTAAAAAACCAGGTCACCTTATTTCGGAATGTTTTAGATTAAAAAGGAAGAAGGAACTGAGTGCAGCCAAACCTACAGGGCTCACCAGCCTTCAGCCTAAATCACAGCCTTCTTTTGAGTTAAATTCAATTGTTAAGGCAGAACCAAATTCTGATTCCTGTATGGAGATTTTTGAACCATTCATGTTGGATGGTTTTGTATCACTTTCAGGTGATATGTGCCCACCTACCCCTATTAAAATTTTAAGAGACACAGGAGCTTCTCAATCTCTTATTTTAGCAGATGTTCTGCCTTTTTCTGAGAAGACTTCGTCTGGTACTAGTGTCCTTATTCAGGGTGTAGAGTGTGGTGTTATTAATGTTCCTCTTCATAAGGTTAATTTGTCCTCAGATTTGGTTACTGGTTTTGTGGTTGTTGGTGTTAAACATTCTTTACCATTTAAAGGTGTACATTTATTGCTAGGCAATGACTTAGCTGGAGATAAGGTTGTTGTTAATCCTCTTGTAACTGACACACCTAATGTAGGTCAAACAGATGATCCTATTTTGCAGGAAATACCTGATTTGTACCCTTCATGTGCAGTAACTCGGGGTATGGCTAAAAAAGCTTCCTTGAAAAATTCAAATGATATTGACTTAACTGATACTTTTGTTGGTCAATATTTCAATGACGAGATTAAAAAGTCTTTTAATCTTAGTCTGCCTGATACTCAGACAGACTCGTCAAAATTTTGTCAGTCATCTCCAAGGTCAAATGACCAAGGTCATGAAACGCATTCAAAGTCAAAGTTAATCCAGGAACAGCAAAATGATCCTGAGATTTCAAAGTTAATTGATAGGGCATTACCCGAAAAAGAAATGTCTCAGAATCCTGTTTGTTACTATAAAAAGAATGGTATTCTGATGAGAAAATGGCGACCATTTGATGTCCCAGCTGATGACGATTGGGCTGTTCATCACCAAATTGTTGTTCCAAAGTCATATCGCCATGAAATACTTAGTATAGCCCATGAAAGTCCAATGTCTGGTCATTTAGGTGTAAACAAGACTTATCACAAGATTATGACTCATTTCTTTTGGCCTGGACTTAAATCGGATGTTTCCAAATATTGTAAAAGTTGCCACACTTGTCAAATGGTAGGGAAACCTAAACAAGTTATTCCAAAAGCAAGGTTACAACCCATTCCAGCTTTTGATGAACCTTTCAGTCGAATAATAATAGACTGCGTTGGTCCTTTACCAAAAACCAAGTCAGGTTCTGAATATTTGTTGACAATTATGTGTGCTTCTACCCGCTTCCCAGAAGCAATTCCTTTAAGGAACATTAAGGCAAAGTCAATTATTAAGGCTCTTGTCAAGTTCTTTACTTTTGTTGGCCTTCCAAAATCAGTTCAGTCTGATCAAGGATCAAACTTCATGTCAGGCATATTCCAACAGGTTATGCATGAATTAGGTATCAAGCAATATCGGTCATCTGCTTATCACCCTGAAAGTCAAGGTGCTTTAGAAAGATTTCATCAGACCCTAAAGAATATGATAAGGTCATATTGTTTTGATACTGATAAAAATTGGGATGAAGGTATTCATTTGCTATTATTTGCAGTCAGAGAATCTGTTCAAGAATCTCTTGGCTTTAGCCCCTTTGAGTTAGTTTTTGGTCATTCTGTTCGTGGGCCATTAACACTCTTAAAAGAGAAATTTCTTGCTGATGATGAAACACCCTTGAACTTGTTACAGTATGTTTCTGACTTCAGAAATAAACTGTCTAGGGCATGTGAGGTTGCTAGGTCAAATCTTAAATCATCTCAGAGCAAAATGAAGGCAAGATATGACAAGCATAGTGTTGATAGGAAATTTGAACCAGGTGATAAAGTCCTTGCTCTTTTGCCAATACCTGGCCGACCCTTACAGGCAAGATATTATGGCCCGTATACTATTGATAAGAAAACAAGTGATTTGAATTATATTATCAATACTCCCGGAAGGCGTAAAAATAAACAAATGTGTCATGTGAATATGTTAAAAAAGTATTTTGACAGAGATAGCTCTATTTCAAAACCGGTTACAGTTGTAAACACTGTCCCACAAGAATCAAATATGATTGAATCAGAAGTTAGTTCAGACTTTAGTGAAAAATCTGTTCCTGGTCCGCCTAAACTTGAGAACTCTGAAATACTAAAGAATCTTGACGACAAACTTTCACATTTGGAGCCATCTCAACGAGAAGAGCTGAAACAGTTGATTAATGAATATAAACACTTGTTTCCTGACATCCCCACAAGAACTGATAAAATATATCATGATGTCATTGTGGAAGATTCTCAACCAATAAAACAACATCCTTATAGAATGAATCCAGTGAAACAAAAAGCCCTTCAAGATGAAGTGAATTACTTATTGGAGAATGACTTTATTGAACCCAGCCAAAGTAATTACAGTTCACCATGTATATTAATTCCAAAGCCAAATGGAACATACAGAATGTGTACTGACTATCGAAAAGTGAACTCTGTGACAAAAACTGACTCTTTTCCAATACCAAGAATTGATGACTGTATTGACAAAGTCGGTAATTCTAAATATGTCACCAAATTTGACCTTCTCAAAGGATTCTGGCAAGTTCCGCTCACTGATAGGGCTAAAGAAGTATCAGCATTTGCTACTCCAACTGGTCTGTACCAGTACAAAGTTATGCCGTTTGGGATGAAAAATTCTCCTGCGACGTTTCAGCGGCTTGTAAATATGGTTATAGCTGGCTTGGATGGCTGTGACGCATACATCGATGATGTCATCATCTATACAGATACATGGAGTGACCACCTTCAAAGAATCAAACAATTCTTCGACCGTCTCAGTGAAGCAAAATTGACTGTTAATCTGGGAAAAACAGAATTTTGTCATGCTACTGTTACTTTTTTAGGACATCTTGTGGGACAGGGTCAAGTTAAACCTTTAGAATCTAAGGTCAATGCTATCTCTGAGTTTCCAGTGCCTGCTACTAAAAAGCAACTGATGCGATTTCTTGGTATGGCTGGCTACTATAGAAAGTTTTGTAAGAATTTTTCTATAATAGCTGAACCTTTAACAAATTTATTAAAGAAAAATGTTAAGTTCAAATGGAATGATAACTGTCAAGTTGCCTTTGATCGCTTGAAAGCCATACTAAAGAGCACACCAGTTCTTTTAGCACCTGATTTTGACAAATGTTTTAAATTAGCTGTTGATGCAAGTGATGTGGGTATTGGTGCTGTTCTCTTGCAAGAAGACGATGATGGTATTGATCATCCCGTTTGTTATTTTTCTAAAAAATTAAACAAACATCAGAAAAACTACTCAACCATTGAAAAAGAATGTCTTGCTCTGATTTTGGCAATCCAACATTTTGAAGTTTATTTAACATCTGCAACTTCTCCTATAGTTGTTTTCAGTGATCACAATCCCTTAAGTTTTCTTCACAAACTTAAGAGTAAGAACCAAAGATTATTGAGGTGGAGTTTGTCACTTCAAGAATTTGATCTTGATGTAAGACACATTAAAGGAAAAGACAATATTATACCAGATGCTCTGTCAAGAGTCTAAAATTTTGAATTGTCTTATCTTTAATATAAAATTGAATTTAACAGTACCATTTCACTATATTTTTTGTTTATATGTATATATGTTTGTATATATATATCTCTTTTTCAATTCTTTTGATGAAAATTGTTTGTATTTTCATGCTAGATGTGCTGAAATGTTTCAACAAATCATGATATTATTAATTATGTAAAGTATATTATCATTGTATATGCTAAAGATAATACAAAAAGAAAGATTTATTTCATAAACCTTTCTTTTTTCTTTCAAGGGGGAAAGTGTTATGTATAAGCTATAAATAAACCTAATGGTATTTACCGTGTCTATTTTTAGACTGGGAATTTTCTTATCTCTTGATTCTGTTACGTAAATGTATGTAGAATTATGTAGATCTTTCTAGAAAGGCCTTTTGGAAGGTGATTCAGACTCTAGAGTATTCTTATGTTCTATACTATTCCAGATTGTTCTATAGTATTATATAAAGGGGTTCCTACAGCATTCTTGGTTCACTTGATTTAGACTTATGGTTTCATTTAGTAGTACTGTGTTAAACTAAAAGGGGATTTCTTGTTATCTTAAAAGTGTGTTTAAAAGCGTGTTTAATTTTAAATTCGGATATTATTGGACTTATTATTTGTGGACCAGGAACTTAATTAAATTGGATCTAAAATTAAAACTTTAGGATTAAACATTCAAGGTATTGTAAATTGTTTTTGTATTAATTTCATATTGTCAATAATTCTGGTATTATTGTCAATAAATATTGTTAATTGTAAAGTTTGTTGCTGGCTTCTTTGTTCGTGTTACATTGGCACGTAACAACTTCCTCGCGGTATTACTTCTGTTTCTACTTCACCGAAACACTTATATTACAGAATCAACCACTTTACCAATCTCAGTTTGAGTTAACCCAAGTCAAGTATACCCTATTACCGGGGTATACCAATTACCGGTGGCAGGGGTTCGGGGGCGCCGCCCCCGACATGCAGTAGATCATCATTAAAGTACATCTACTTCTACATCTACTTGGTACTCACAGGCAATCAATACTGATTATTTATGGGAGGGATCACCTACCACCGGGTCATTGTTAGTAAAGAATTTGCGCTAAAAAGATAAAAGATTAGTGGAAAAGTATAAAAACAGGACTGAAGATACTACATATAGGATGCTGAGTCCAACCTTGGGGAGAATATGTCAAGGTTTGGACTAGACTTTACTTCAAATGGTAGGGAGTTCCACAGGAAAAAATGGGAAAAAATGAGTTACCATGATACTGAGTACGGGACTGTGGAATAAGGTAATTAAGGTTACGGGTGGGTGTTAGGTGGCTGTGGTCGACGTATACTAGGCTATTCTTTATCTTGTAAAAGTATATGAGTGAGGAATGTATACGCCGTTGGTGGAGGGTCCTCCAATTTAGGGATTGTAGCATACTGGAAACACTGCTTGTAAAGTCGTAGTTGTTATAGACATACCGTGCGGCGGCTCGTTGGATTTTTTCTATTTTGAAGGAATGGGTTTTTTGCCAGGGGTGCCAAATAGAAGAGCAGTATTCAAGTTGGGGTCGGACATAAGTTGTATAGGCTTTGGTCTTGACTTGCTGGTTTGATGTGCGGATGTTTCTTCTAATGAACCTAAGGGAGTTATTGATAGTAATGGAGCTATCAAGGCTAATCTAGAATGTCAAAAGCATATGGGTGAATTTCATTGAATACTAATAACATTGCTGCCTTAGACAGATTGAAATATTTACTAATTTCCTTGTATTTTCATCCCCTCTAATGATGATTGGTCTTTTAAGGGGGGCCTCATCATATGGTAATAACATTGCTGCCTTAGACAGATGGAAATATTTACTAATTTCCTTGTATTTTCATCCCCTCTAATGATGATTGGTCTTTTAAGGGGGGCCTCATCATATGGCGTTTTTTTCTCACTCTGGTCCCATATTTCGAAGGGACTAGTCCTTAGGATATCTTCTGTGAAGTTATACTTTTTGAAATCCGAAGACTAAAATGAGAGAGTTTTTAAATCGTACTGCGAAGCAGTAGATTTATATCTACCGTTTTCCAGAAATCCAGTCTGTTTGACCCAGTACATTTTTACCATTATCTTCTGAGCAATTTGTTCAAACCAAATTATGTGTTTTCAAACACCGAAGAAACGGCCTTTTCAGTCACAATCTACAAACTTTGTTTATACCTTATTTACTTTTCGACAAATAGAGTAGAGGCTAATACAAAATTTGATGTAATTTTCGCTTTTAGTAATTACCAGTTAGTATTTTTAGTGTTTATAACAAGATTTTCGGTTGAGTAAAGGAGTTGAAACGTACAATAGGTTAACTGTAAAATTAATTTGTAGCACTTACAATACTACTGCTCTGAACTTTCTCGAACGGTCATTTACCAGTTGTAGGGCTGACAACCAATCAAATTCTGTTATGATTATCACTCGGTCAAAACCCACGCGTAAATTCAGACCACGTGTAAATTCAGATGGACATCGTCTGCTCGAAATGTGTCAATTAACTTGTTTGTCATTAGTCAAAAGTCGTCTGCACTCAAACAGGGAGCGTGGGAAATTTACTTTTTTTTTTCGCATGTGTTAACAAATAGAAATAATTTTGTAATTTTGAAATATTTGATTTCAATGAGCACTCTGATCACGCTCCAATCCTATTTTCATTAAATTCAAATTTGAGTATGAAAAAAAATTATTCAACAACAAATAAACCGACAAAAACATACGATAAACTGATATAAGGGTAAGTTCATATCGGACTCGGTTTCGACCCGAGTTAACCGGGTTTCCATCAGAACGGCCTCGGTTTCGACACTAGTGATGTCATTGTAACCTTTCAACCTCGACGCTTCTGATCCTGGGTCAGGCCGGTGTTACTTGGGTTCCAAAATGGCGTCGAGAATAGTGCACAACAATTCGATTACAAAAAAAATAAATATTCTCTTTTACTTTAAATAACAAATACTTTTTTTTCTTATTTTATATAGTATTTTGCACGAGTTTATCACATTTCTTAATGGGGTAACGATATTTCATGGTAAATTAATTATTGTAGCGGTAAATGAGAAGTTTGTTTACTACCACCAGTGGGTAACTCCGTTCACATGAATGTCTTTTCTGCGCATGCATATTACAGTCAATTTTAGATTATTACATCATCTCACGCGTCTCTCGGGCTGCCATTTGAATTTCCCCTAGGATAGCAGCAAGAGCGATCTATTTTTAGAACAACTCATGAATAATCATAGAGTGCTGCTAGATTTAATCGATTGGTCAGAAACCAAAGATATAAATAGCATAGTTGGCGATTTCACGTGTTTCTTGAGGGAAAATGCATTTACAGTATTTGGGAAAACCCAATGCTTGAAATACAAACATGTTGGTAATCAAAATTGTAAATAGTTTAATGAAAAATGTTTGTTGCTAAACAGGCTTTTAAACTCTATAGAGAGAGGAATAATATTAACAGACAAGCTTTTAGCTAGGCGCGTGCTCATTATAACAACGTAAAAATCTGCTAAGAAATAATTTAGACTAGCAGAGGGCTATCGAATCAGCAAACTTTCAAAATCGGACCCACGAGGTTGGATGAGCTGGCGATGTCCTCGAAAAGATGGATTGTTAAGACAAAAAACTCACAAATTTAAAGATTTTACCAACTCTTATTGTCCAAATTTGAGCCCTTTTGATTGGCGAACTATTGCACTATCCCAGCCTCTCAATGATGTACGATTTACAGTGCTGACAGCACTTTGATTTATAATTGTTGGAGAATGGTTGCATGGGCGGACACATGGAAAGACAGACCAATTAATTGTAACTGGCACTTACTGCTGCTGTACTACACTGTAATTAAATGTTGTTTTATAGCAAATTGGCGATAAGAGATATGACAGCATATTTTCGAGTTTCAGACGAATACGGTAGAAAACTGAAATTGAAAAAGCAAGTTCTGTATTCACCTTATATATGTGTCATCCACAATAAACGTGCCTCCTATGAAATACAACTCCCAGAGGCCCTTGACTATCCGACCAACACCAAACTCTCTATCGTCCATGGTGAAAAAATCTAGTCTTTAATTTTACCAAAAATTATTAGAACTGTTCACAGTTGAAAGGGTGAAAATGTGGTGGGACAAAACTTTCTATCACCTTCCTGTGAACTAACTAGTTTCTTACTTTTCTATCTTCCTTTCTTTTCTCTAGACCAGTCCACCCGTCGCATAATGGTCACGATTTGACCGCAAGACGTACAATGTATATGTAGATGTTCCACAACCCAATCTTCAAAATGTTTTGCTTAAACTATGTTCCATCCGTATTAGGATTGGAACGATTAAGTGATTCACATTCGTCTTAAAAAAAACTTTTGTGCATTAAAATGGGGGTTTGGGGGCAGTGCCTTTACAGGGGAAACTTGTTTAGTTCTACATTAAATAGAAGAATATTCATGGAAAAAGACTAACAATTTCAACCTAAGGGCCCAGATTGCCAAATTTCCACATTTAATATTAGGGGTATAGGCATTTTCTCTTAAAGGTCCAGTCCAAAATATAGGGGCCATGGGCGACTGGGACCCTGCTAGTCTTTTTCCCTGATATTCCTATGAAATAAATGTTTCTGTCTCGGTACAGTATCAAAACAGTACGGGGACGAATTGTGTAATTTTCAGGTAAGCATGATTACCTCCCCTTGCAAAAAAATGCACCATTTACAATTTGCTTGTTAAGAGACAAATAGTAAGAGTCAGAAAATTTGATAAAACTTGGTAAAAAAAAAAGGACGATAAAAGGTTAGTAACAACTTATTAATGGAAATATATCCTTTTGATGTGTGTGATTTCTTGCGTTATGTGCATAGGTTGCATTTGACCTTGAGTTTCAATTGTTAATGAATTTCATGTAACACCCAGTTTGATATTAAAGTTTCTACAGCAGGTTTGGCAAGGACATTATTTTTGGTGAAGAGTCTACAAGGGAAACTCGTCAAATATCGGCAAGATAAACCTTCAAACATACTTGTTAAAGAAAACATTGATCAGTGTCTTACTCCCCTTCTTTGTCGTTATAATTTCACTTCCCACTGTACAGTTCCCATCTGTGATTTGAAACAGGGGTTTGGGGCGACATGGATTGTTTTTCAACCAATCAACCTATCAATGTTAAATATTTCAGATTATGACTATCTTCTCATCTTGATAGGCGTATTTCTAGATTGCTATGGTACAGTACAGTACTCTCAATAAGGGCCGAAATGGGGAATTTTTGTAATTCCAGGTTGGAAATTCAGGATTTTCTTTCCTGATACTAGAAATGCTTGTTTTTTCAAGCAATTTCTTCTTATCAACAAGTTTTCCCCCCAAAATAACGATTTTCTGTCAAATACCAATAGTTGCAAGCTCATGTTATCTTCAAAAACTCATGTAGTGAACAATCTACAGTTTTGACAAGAGATGTAAAGGAAACTGATTACTGCCTTATGCATTTGTTTTTGAAAATACTCTCATACAATACTAAGACTCCATCGGACTCCATACTTGCAGGAACAAGGAGTCTCGGACCCCTGGACTCCCCGTATTGTCAAAGCCTGTTAAATCTGAAGCTATGTGTAATCCATAAGCTGTATCTACTTAATACTGTATATGTACATACAAAATGCAAGTTTGAAAATGTAATGATAAGATAACAGAAAATTAATGGATCTGTGCTCTCAATAAGTGGACCTCGACGTAATATATGTCCAAGATTTCAGAAATAACGTCAGGAAAATTGGACCCGGGTGTAAAAAGCCTTAAGAGATTCAAGGAAAACATCCTGTAATTTGACCCTGGATGTTTTACAGATTTATCTATTAAAACTAATAGAGTTTAAAGTAAGTCCATGCTTACAAAAATCTATATATATTAAACCCGAGCATATAAATCTAGCTGGCCAAAACAAGTCATGTGTAAAGTGCAGAGTATTAGACGCTAGCTATTACAACAGTCTATGATTGCAACCTTGGGGAAATCCTGATGATGTCATTAAAATTGTCTACACAACATGGCCAAGTTTTCTTGTCTTTAGTTGTGCAGATAATTTGGGTAAGATTAGATAAGTTAACCCTTGTCACGCTGAATAAATTCCAGGTATAATTTGCATCAAAATCAAAGGGCTGTACAGCACTGCAAGTACTAACTGTTGGTCAATTTTCATTAGAAAAGCACAATCTTTTTATTATTCTTGTTTAAAAATGACAAACAGGTGGTATGGACAAAGATTAGACTGCACATGATTATGTGCAGGCTGATCTTTGTCTATACCTCCTGACAAAGCAGGAATAGTTTGGGTTCAGTATGACAATGGTTAAGATACCCAAGCCTCAAGAGTAGCAAGAGTTGCATTCATGATTGATAGTAGTTCTAAAATGAGCTGTCCAAATTGTCCAACTTGTCCATTAATCTGCACTGATAAGCAGATTTTCATGGCTAGGTTGTTTGTAGACTATGGAAAAATCTCCTACAGAAAAAATATTTTCTCTAAAAAGTTTGCTGTTTTCTAAGATTTCATGTAATCCGATGTCAACAGTAAGTCTATTTCTAGGATAGGCTGATTTTTGTCTATAGCTCCTGCCAAAGGAGGAATATACCGGGTTAAGCATGACCAGGGTTAATACTTTGCATTTGCAGACTCTTCAAAATTCAACAGACAGATGAAAAATATGTCTTTTATCGGGGGAGGTCATTTCTTTAAATGTTAAATAATGGAAACTTTGAAAATCATTTTCTTAGAATCTAATTGATGGATATCAACCAAATTTTCTCATGAGGGATCCTTGGGTGACCCTTATCAGTCAAAAAATCAAAGTACTGAAAGTACTGATAAGTTGGAATGCGTTCAAGAGACGATGACCACAAGCCACTAACGAAGCTGACGCCTCCCACCCACCACAGGTGATCACATTATACGTCTCGTCTTTTGACGGGCGTATATTGATCAATGTATTTCAACAACGAGAGACGCTTAAATCCCTGAATCTTGAGCTTTTACAGGCATGAATCTGATGAAAAAAAATGACAAAAAGGAAAGAATGAGAGAACATAATTCTGCAATAGAAAAACCAAGAAAATATGTTGGTGCTCACTTTAAATCAATGCACACGCAGATGATACGATTACCATGCGAGAATCGAGGAGAAAAGAGCATAAATGTTAATGGGTATTGTAGGTATTCTGGTGGGACCTGGGGCTTCTTTCAAGAAGAAACATCGTACGATTAATCTTATGGCTATCACACCATATAGATAATATGGTTGTAAATGGCTTTCACAAAAAAATCTTTGAAAATCATAGACAAGTTGGTCATCGTAAAATTGATCTTTTGAATCTGCACGTGCAGGTCATCTGGTATAAATTTACTCGTAAATGGGTAAACTGTTCCCTAAATTACAAAAACATAAAATCATCATACTGACCCCCCCCCCCCCCCCCAAAAAAAAAATGTTTACATGTATATCCTGAAATAATGAATATTTCAACGAGAGTACAACGACTCCGGGCTGTCGCGCCGGATGTGTTGAGCATTACAAGACTAAATGAACCTGATACCTGATACGTCCTGGTAAAATGAGCATGATCACATGTACCAAGTTTCGGGTGAATGTTTCGAGGTCTTTACTTTCAATCTTTTTATCATTATCATTATATTCAATTATTATTGTGGTTTGTTTATAGGGTAAAAATATTTAGTTTTATTCTCATACAAAATTCTTCAAAAGTATACATGCAACATCAGAGACCCTAATTTTGTTCCTCATTGACTATAACTTTTTTCTTGTTTTCAATATTTCCTTTTATCTGTGTAGCTTTGCGTATGAATGGAACGTATTGTAACAATTTTCGGTTATCCCATTCTAACGCTTGCAGATAAAAGTATTTATAATCACACTTTCATGTGTAAGTTGTCGTTGTCGTAGCAGTGTTACCTACTAGGAAACTTTTATACATTGAAATTTCGTTCCTTTATTAAAGAATTATTTACTGTTTGAGACGATGGTTCACACTTTGCGTTTGCCTAACTGGAAATACTCCCATATTTGATTGTTTGCGATTTTGCAGCTTTGTAGATGATTGCAAATGATATTGTGTTGACCAAAAACACTTAAATGTTCAAATAATCAAAGTTTCGCCTGAAGAATGGAACAACAGAGTCTTTACTGAGACAACTCTTTTTTTTTTTATCAAAATACGTATAATTAAACATTCTAGTGGGCGTTATTCTTTGCCTCCCCAAAACAAGTAAGGTTGAGCAATCGTTATTAGTCATTAACAAAAAAAGGACCAGTTCCTACGATAGATATAACAATTTAATACCTCTAAGTAAACATTCTGCGACAATCGTACGATTATCATAGAGCTAAATCAAGCTACAAAATGTTGGCGCATCCATTCTTTCCGGTATATCTTTTTTATTTCACTGTATTGTACTTAAAATTGGCATGTTTCAAGCTAAATAATCGGAAAACCCTCTGCTAGAGTAACAAGAGTCTCATAGTCACAATATGCACCGCCACTCTGCTGCTATTTCACGAAAAAATACTTGTTCACACTACTTATTTTGACAGAACCAAATTCAAAACATTTACAGACTTACTATTTAAATTGTCAGGTTCAAAATGTTCGTCATGATTGATTGATTGAATGGGGTTTAACGCCTCTTTTAACTGCAACTAGTAATAATAAAAACAAGATGAAGAATAACCTTTTAAAGTATAAACCAAATCAATCCTTAAAAGAGAGCTGTTAACTTCATCTCATATGTACAATTTGTATTATAAGAAAATTAATAATACGGCCATTTTTTCCATGAAGGAGGAGTTGAATTCACAAGAACCTTGACATATGGGCCCCTTTTTCCATGACGCGGCTGAAATTCACTTAAATGCAACAATATGTATAAATTCAGGTAATAATGATTATTTCGTAGAAATTTCTTTAAAATGTGTCCACAAATAAAGGAGGAGTTACGTTCACAAGATTTTTTACAAGAAGTCTCTTTTTCCATGACGCAGCTGTAATTCACCAAACCAAGACTATATAGGCAAGTTCAGGTGACTAGGACCATTTTGTGAAAGTTTCATCCAAATATTACCATAAATGGAGGAGGAGTTGCGTTCACAATATTTCAAGAAGGCCACCTTTTTCCATGACAAGGCCAAAATGCACCAAACCGCGAGAATATACGCTAGGTCAGGTGACTAGGAAAATTTGTTGAGGTTTCATGGACGAGGAGATGCGTTCACAAGAATTTTTTTAAATGAAGGCCCCCTTTTTCTATGACGCGGCTGAAATTCACCAAACTGTGACTTTGTGCGCAAGGTCATGTCACTTGGAACATTCTGTGTAAGTTTCTTTCAAATCGGTCCATAAATGAGGGAGGAGGAGTTGCGTTTATAAGATTTTTTTTAATGAAGGCCCCTTTTTCCAAGACGCGCTCGCTGAAATTCACCTCACCATGGCTTTTTGCGCAAGGTCTGGTGACGAGGAACATTCTGTGAAAAGCTAATCCAAATCCAACCAGAATCTTTGGAGGAGTTGTGCTCACAAGAAAAGTGGACGTACCGTACGTACGGACGGACGCATGGACGGACGGATAGACTGAGAAGATGACGCCAATATACGACCGTCACCACCGGCGTATAAAAGTGAAATCGGAGAAAAATATGCTTTCACAGTCAAAATCGCAAAATTTACGACTAGCCTTTAGGTGTCGCAAGTTTGATCGTAAAATACACGATACGACATGCTTCTAAAATTTCTTGAAAGCTGATTTTAATCGTACGATTGCGATACGATCACATTTCGGTCGTAGGACCTTTCTTGAAAGAGGCTCCTGAGGCAAAACACGTGGGGTTGGTAAACTTGTTCAGATATTTGATAAAAACAAAGGCTGTAGTTAACTTGTTATAATCTTGAATGATAATAAAAGGATTGCGCACGTGCGTATTTTTGCATCCGCGATTTTATGTCTAAGCAATTAAAAAAAATGGACAAAAGCAGATTGGTAATTTTTCCCTATAGACCCGCAATTCAGTGTGAGTGGTCAAAGGTAAATTTTGTCTTTACGGGTACAGACAAATTTGACCTTTGATCATTCACTTAAACTTGTGGATCTATACCTTCATCGAGCCTTGCTGCGTCCACCATCAAGTGAATTTGTCCCGCGATTTGGAAATGGGTTCGGTTAATTTAGAGAAAAGAAAATCTTTACTGGATCGGATTTTTGATATAGATTAATAATCTGATGTTGCGCGTTTCGAATGATGGTTTACGGAACAATTAGATATAAAACATCTGATCTATCTTGTTGAAGTGTGTAATAGGTCGTTCAGGAAGAGAAACTAAATCTCTAAAAGAAGCTTTAACATAATTCTGCGAAAAACACGTCGCGACATTACCAAATAAGCAGATCACGTAATTGGCTTTTGCTTTTGCCACAATTCTACGAAAAACAGGTCGCGTCATTACCAAATAAGCAGATCACGTGATGGGCTAGTGCTTTTGTCAATAGCGGACTTTACTGATCACATGATTTCCAAATATAGTAATGCAAACATGTGCTACTAGTAAATTCGTACACAACTTTCAATAAATATCATTTAAAACATATTATAGCGTGTTAATAATTTACATGAAGTGATAGTTGTGTAATTGAACAACAATATTACTTTTTGATGAAATAAAGTGTCTGTCTATGTCAAGTTGAGATATACAAAATAGGCCGAAGTGTATTCATATCCTGTTCACGTGATATGTGTTATCAGAAAACCCGAAATGAAATTATCTTGGGTTCAATTTGCGGTTTTGTTAAATCTAAGCTGGAATTGCTCCGCATTCCAACTTAATAAAACAACTATTGTGATCAGATGAAAAATATGTCCTTTATAGGTGGAGGTCATTTCCTCAAATGTTTTATAGTCAAAACTTTGAAAATCATTTCTCATACTAATGCTGATTATCAACTTTAAATAGTGATCCTAAGATGACCCTTTATCAATTTACAAAAAAAAATATTGTGATCAGATGAAAAATAGGTCTGTTATGGGCAGAGGTAATTTCTCTCTGTTTCATGGTGGAAACTTTGGAAATCATTTTCTCAAAATGTAACTTACGGATCCATACCTACCAAATTTCACATAAACGATTCTCGGGTAAACCTTTAAAAGGCTACAAAAACTAATGTGACCAGAATGACTAAATTATCTTTTATGGATAGAGGTCGATTCTCTTCATGTTATATAGTGGAAACTTTGAAAATCATATTCTGATAATCTAATAGTTGGATTTCAACCTAATTTCACTGTATGACATGCCAAGGTCAATTTTCTATCTGTTATTCATTAGTCATGAATTTTTCTTTGCAGAAATATTTCAGCATGTGACACTTAAAAACACTTATTTACTTGAAACAAACATTCATTCATTCTCTTAATTTCTCATTGAATCATATCAGTAGATCCGAGCCAGTGGAGCAAATCAGCTACTCAAGCAGCTCTAGTTAGTTTCATATTTCTTTTAAATCATCAAAATATTCTTCTAATTTTTAAAAAGAAAAAAAAGAATAAATAATATGAGTTGAACCAATTTGATCATCAATTTGATGTTTTGACAAGATTTCTGATCAGCTGAAAAAAAATGCTTTCATACCTCAAGGACATCAAATCTGATCATGCTTATTTTTTTTATGCCCCAGTGCAAAATGGTTAAACTAAAAACATCATTATCAACTCATCTGTAAAATATTTTGAATAAATTACATATTTTTTGATTTACAAAATAAGAAGGTACATGAAATGTTTTTAAGTCTTGGAGGCATGAAACTAATATATTTGATCACACTTAGCGCGTTTTGTATCAATTTTGGAATTTTCAATATAGAGTGAAAATGTTATGGTTTGACATCTCCATGAACACCCAGTCATTGAGACTTTTCAATTCAAAAAAAAAAAATCTTTCTGTTTGGCCTTATTTTACAATCAGGGTCTTAATGCTGCAAATTACTCAAAATCATGTATGAAGGTTCGATTCCTTCCCCAGACTTTATAAAATGCTGGTGCACAAAGGGACAAATTGTCTGGAGGTCCCACATGATTTTGATATGAAAACATAATTATATGATTAAAGAAGAGAACAAATAACACAATGTGCAAAAAAATACATGCTTCCTAGTGATTGGTTAATTTTTTCATTGAAATTATACATAATATGCATGTAGGGTTATTATTATGCCATTTTGATATTTATATAGTGTGATTAGCTTTTTAGTTTCATGCCTCCATGAATTAAAAAGACCTACCCTTGCAGGGCATGGCATTTTTTTCACTCGGAAAATTTTGAAATTCTCCTCCTAAACCACAGGACCGAATTTAATGAAACTTGACCAAAATGTTTCCTTGGATATTCTTTCTTTAAATTCTAATTGCCTCATAAGTATGGGAGTGGCAGGACTTGGTATTCTTACAATGAAATCCTTGATAGATCTCCTCCTAGTGGCTGGGCTGATTTCAATGAAACTTTGTCAGAATGTTCCCTGATTATTTCCCAAAGATGGTGTCAAATTTAAATTGTAGTAAGTCTGGCGATTTTCCACTATGAAACCATGACAGACATCTAGCTCTCCTTAATCATTAGAGCAATCGAAAAGTCATAGAATAATTTATTCAATTTACATGAAAATGTTATTGTGTTGTACAATTTCAAAGTAGTTTTCAACGATGTTGGAGCGTTTCAAATTGATGGGGTTGATAGTTTGAAATGAATGGAGTGCTGAGCTAGGGATTTATTATGTTTTGTTCAAAATTATTGCCTATTTCAAGATGTTATAAACTGTATCATATTGA
This sequence comes from Fragum whitleyi, assembly GCA_948146395.1. NCBI lineage: Eukaryota > Metazoa > Mollusca > Bivalvia > Cardiida > Cardiidae > Fragum > Fragum whitleyi. The sequence continues at coordinate 1,549,947 of OX411560.1, forward strand.
ATTGGGGCCGTGGTGACCTACCCAGAGTCTTCACTACAGACGCTTAGTAGATAGAGAGTATTATCTACCTGAATATACTTTGGCAAATTTGTGTTTTCATGCAGTGTGATTAGGTTTTATGTTTCATATTTCAATGAAACCAAAGAATACTCTTTTCAACTCTTAAATGAAGAATTTTCCGTCAAAACTAGAACAGCTGTTTTCACTATTTTTCAAGATGTCTTCTTATGTGCCCAGGTTATCAAATACAGTTTATAATATCTTCCTCCTGTGATCAAGTCTCTTGACTTTGTGACCTTGACCCTTGAAACTTAAAAATATGACTTTAAACTTGAATATATTTTCTGAAAGCTTACAGCTCAGACAATTATACTTCATAAATGCACTGATTAAATGATCAACCTTATATTTGAGCCTGAGCGCAACATTTCCAATAATTGCAACTGTGCGCATAGCAAAGACTTTGGTCAGCCTGTGCAGTTGCATAGTCTGACCAAATTCTTCACCATGCACTAGATAGGTAGATAAGGTCTTATTACATATTCTGGCTGTCAGCATATGTTGGTAAATACTGCTGAACGTTTGTACCTCACGCAGTAGTGAAATTGTTGGAAATGTCACACACAGGCTCATCAAATACAATGAAATTCCATTTATAACTTAATCAGGCTGTATGTTTTTACTTTGCTTAACCATGTGCATGTACCTAAAACAAAAATGTTTTATATAATTTCTTTTTTTACTTCTAAAACAGACTGTTATTAATTAGATTACGGACTTTAGAATGTAAAAAAATGACCATGAAATTTTATTTTTAGTCAAGTGCTGTTTATGACAAGCAGCAGTTTGGACGAGTTATGTTGTCCACAGACAACTCTTGTAAACTTTCGGCTTGGTCAAGCTCACAAGGGAAATTTTAAAAATGGAAAATATTGTTTTATTAACACATCTTGTTTATTATCATGCTACATAGTGTCAACGTATTTTGGTATCATCCCCAGCTGTCTGTGGATATGTCTCCCGATCCCCATATCTCCCAACCTCCACCTTCTAACTCTGCGGATTGTTTTTTTTTTTTTTTTTTTTTAAAGATTATTATCATTACTCATTCTTTCCCATGAAACCCTTCAGGCGTCACCGTTCTTGTATTTCAACACGGACCCTAAATTTACATTTTTTAAAAATATATTTAGAGTCCCTGATTTCATCGAGGAAAAATCTAGACAATCCAATGGGGCGTATTATGTTATCGTCCGCATCGTCTGTCTGTCCGTCTCTATGTCCATCTGTCTGTCAGTTAGCAAATTCGTGTACGGTCCATATCTTTCGAACACTGATGATAAGGCCTATGGTCTTGAAACTTCACAGGTGGATAGATCTCATAGCTAGGGTGTGCAGGGCGTAAGAACCACAACTCTACCATTTGTAATTTTTGAGTTATTGCCCAGCGTTGCTCTTGTTGCTCCATGATATTAAATTATAAGGCATGAAGAGAGCATATTTTTAATTTCATGGAAGTATGAATCCACTTTGGAACTGACCTATTCTTAAATTTCAATTAATCTTCTCTCATTTCTCTCCCGCGAAACCCTTCAGGTGTCGCCTATCTGGTATTTCGCCTATCTCTCAATAAATGCTATTTTAACTTGTACACAGCTGAAGTCTAATCATCCGCCGATATTTCTTCCAAATTTGAAGCCATAATTCAAAAAAATAAACAAACAGCGGGTCCCCAAAGACGACATGTAGTAAGAAAAATGTTGCCTCTGTAGACAGTCGGAATTTCACGGAGTTGACATAGATGACAGAACTGAATTATTTGTGATTGCCGATGTCGACAGACCCATATTCAGATTCTCGCAAAAAAATCATTTTTTGGTGTCGTATTTTTCAATAACACATCAAAATAATTTAGATCGACATACATGCTGACATTCATATCCACTATTTTTCAAATGACGTGTCATATCGAAAAATAATTCAAGGGATGTAAAGTAGGTTTTCAAATACTCACAAATACTCACAAACCAAAAAAAAAAAAAAAAACAGTTGTGATCAGACTGAATATTTCGTATACGTTTTTTACTTGTAATTCCAGTGACTTAGTACACATTCGACGAGTCAAAAAAGCATTTCAATTGGGAAACATAGTTGGCCTGTCTTTCATTAACTTTCGTTAACTTTCGATATCCACGAGTTCACACGAATGATTTTTATTTTAGATAAAATGAAACCTTGCTAACATAGCCAGAGACCGAAAAAGGAGGATTATGAAAAATGAAAAATCTATCCGTTACTTTTCTTCAACCTATTTCTATTTTATGTAAAGGCCACCGAGCAATAGGAAATTACTTCATGCAGATATATAAGAAAAGGTGAGAGGGAGATTCGGACCTCTGCACTGCGAACCTCTGACCTTATGGGTACAGACTGTAGTAGATTTCACAAATTCTCTTTTCACAACACCCCAGTCACACTGCATCCAATACCGGCCTCTCAAGCAACAGCCTACAATGAAACAATCATTTAACTAGTTTGAATCAAGTGTTAAGCTGCCAAGAAAAACCAAAACTTTTAATCTATGCATGAAATAGATGTCAAATGAACCGATCCTGGTTATTTGTTTTGGTCGCGAAAACTGATGAAAATTTGGCTGTTTTGCACGAAATTCAAACTTCCGTGGTTGCCGCAAGGGAAATGATAATCTGTGTTAGGCTTGCTTTTTGTAGAGCAAAAATAGTGCCAATTCTGGCGATGCATCACAAAGTATTTGCCAACCATCTTCTTTTTTCACAATATTCTGCGGAACACTTACCCTATTTTTTCGGCCCTTTCAGCCGGCTAAAATCCGATACCCCACCACCTTTTGTTTACAGTGTCACCGGGTGCAGAGGAACTGTCAAAAGGTCATGACCTGTTAGTTTCGTATTCATAAATGGTCTCAAAATTACATCATAGGATCATTTAAAGCAACTTTTTGCATTAACATGTTCAAATATCTACTCAAAACTTACCTTTGCCTATTATTTCTAATTTTGACCATGGCCAATTCGCATATTTCACACTCTACTACATACTGGGTCCTTAAGGGTGAAAAAGATGTTTTTCTTATATCTAAATACTCTTTATTTGAGAGATATAGGGTATTTCTGATTCATTGAGACCATTCACTTCATATTTTAGACCTTAAAATGACCACACTAAGTGTCTTGAACATGTATGTCATACACCCAATTTGACCCTAATTTTCACAGCAAAAAGTCTGCATTCTGTATAGCTTGACAACATAGTTTTAGTCACTTTAACTTCTTTCTCTTACAACAATTTTCCCCGTCTAAACTGTTTTTGTATTCTAGTGTTATAAAGAATACCTTCTGAATAGCTTTTGTCCAAATTTTTGCCAGTTTAGATGGAAAAACTGAATTGTTCGGCTAGCCCGCCATGTCGAAATATTGTAAAAATTGGGATTTTTTATTTTAATTTGTCATGAAATAAGCTACAGCTACAGCATTTGATAAATTTAGACAACCAGGAGAATTTTAAACAAGTTGAAAATAAATACAACTAGTCACTCATATTAAAAACTTTAGTCAAAATATCCAATCTAAAAGGTATAGCGGGTTAGATGGTCTTGGTCTAAATTTTGTTCCTGAGCTAAACTTATCTTTATTTACAGATTTTAGGGAAAGGACTCATCAGTCTGTAATAGGAATCATGTATGCTAATTGAATAAATACTTTGCTGATTTATCAAAGGTAACACTGGAAAATATTTTGAAATAACTATCTCTGCAATTCTCTTTAGAAATCGAATCATCATAGACTTGAATAAATGCCGGGGGGGCGGCTGGGGGGAGGGGCTTGGGGAAGAAAATCAAACTTTGAGAGTCTGCTTCACAAAATAGTCCAGCTAGATTTGCATGATTCATGAGGCTGTTTTTTGAATTTTTGAATGTGAACAAAAAATTGAAACAGCCAAATTGAGTCAAAAAGTGAACTTGCAGACTTGTCACCATAATTCGGAGTCAATCGGGAGTAGACATACATGCTTTGTTCCAGACTTTGAGTCAAATGAATACAGTCCCCAGGACAATTCAAATGCTATTTTAGGATTTGTACTTTATAAATAAACTTGTAGAATACATTTCAACTTGAATTTTTAAGAAATGAAAAATGTCATATATACCTTAAAGGGTACAGACTGTAGTAGATTTCACAAATTCTCTTTTCACAACACCCCAGTCACACTGCATCCAATACCGGCCTCTCAAGCAACAGCCTACAATGAAACAATCATTTAACTAGTTTGAATCAAGTGTTAAGCTGCCAAGAAAAACCAAAACTTTTAATCTATGCATGAAATAGATGTCAAATGAACCGATCCTGGTTATTTGTTTTGGTCGCGAAAACTGATGAAAATTTGGCTGTTTTGCACGAAATTCAAACTTCCGTGGTTGCCGCAAGGGAAATGATAATCTGTGTTAGGCTTGCTTTTTGTAGAGCAAAAATAGTGCCAATTCTGGTGATGCATCACAAAGTATTTGCCAACCATCTTCTTTTTTCACAATATTCTTCGGAACACTTACCCTATTTTTTCGGCCCTTTCAGCCGGCTAAAATCCGATACCCCACCACCTTTTGTTTACAGTGTCACCGGGTGCAGAGGAACTGTCAAAAGGTCATGACCTGTTAGTTTCGTATTCATAAATGGTCTCAAAATTACATCATAGGATCATTTAAAGCAACTTTTTGCATTAACATGTTCAAATATCTACTCAAAACTTACCTTTGCCTATTATTTCTAATTTTGACCATGGCCAATTCGCATATTTCACACTCTACTACATACTGGGTCCTATGGATAAAGCTCATTCTATTTTGTTATCACGATTGGGTATATAATGTGACTTGAATGTAATGTTTGCCTATTTTCTATCCATATAAGGTAGTGGGTTTCGAATACTAAAGAATGTAAGCAGGAATATTAAATGAGACACAGGCCAACAATGTTGTATATAAACAAATTTGTTTACAAATATAAACAAAAACGGCGATTAAGGTCCTAAATCTATTTCCTTATAATAACGCTTTCTGACGCTAAACAATGAAAATGCATAAAACGAAGAAGAAGAAGATAAAGAAGAAGAAGTAGTTGATTAGATTTCCACCATTAAATTAGTGTAAAAAGTCAGTTTCAAATGCATAGGGTGTTTTTTGATTTGAACTTAAAACAAAATGTTGGGTTATTTTTGAGAACATGAAAAGGATAGGTTTACAAAATTGAAATACACACTTCATGCGTGAATTACTGACATGCTAGAGAAACATGTGTAAATTTTATCGAAGTAACAATCTTAAAAAGGCGCACATGTTCCTCGAAAAAAACTAACCGCTTCTGAAGTTTAGACATTCCAAATCACGAGATCAAAATCCTTTCAATTTTACACTCGCAGAGGGAGTTTTATTAAAATTAACCAATGTTTTTTCGGGATGTAAAATGCTACACGGAAAAGAAATTTCACATTTTACTAAGGTGTTTTTTTCTTGGCGCCAGTATGAAATAAAGTGCAAAAGAACACATCACCAAACACATGTTTTGTTACAAGGGTCAACGTAAAACTCCTTGCAAATTGTCCTAAATTTGTCAACTTTGAAAGTTATCGGTCTCTCAACAATGGGTTGATAATCGTTAACCTATGTGAGATACTGGTGAGAGAAATACCAGGAATACATTGTTAGGTGCTCCAGCCGCCGAGATATAATCACACAAATGTTGAAATCGGCGTTAAACTCCATTCAATCAATCAATAAATATTCCTGCTTACCTTCTTAAGTATTCGAAACCGACTTCCTTATATGGTTAAACAATAAGCAAATTATGAACTCGTGGATATCATCGAAGGTTAACGAAAGATAATGAAAGACAGGCCGACTATGTTTTCCAATAGAAATGCTTTTTTGACTCGTCGAATGTAAACTAAGTCACTGGAATTAAAAGTAAAAAAACGTATACGAGATATTCAGTCTGATCACAACTGTTTTTTCTTGGTTTGTGAGTATTTGAAATCCTATATTAAATCCCTCGAATTATTTTTCGATGTGACACATCATTTGAAAAATAGTGAACATGAATGTTAGCATGTATGTCGATCTAAATTGTTTTAGTGTGTTATTGAAAAATACGACACCAAAAATGATCATTTTTATGCGAGAATCTGAATATGGGTCTGTCGACATCGGCAATCACAAATAATTCAGTTCTGTCATCTACGTCAACCCCGTGAAATTCCGACTGTCTACAGAGGCAACATTTTTCTTACTACATGTCGTCTTTGGGGATCCGCTGTGTGTTTATTTTTTTTTAATTGTGCCTTCAAATTTGGAAGAAATATCGGCGGATGATTAGACTTCAGCTGTGTACAAGTTAAAATAGCATCTATTGAGAGATAGGCGAAATATGAGAACATAAAGTCTAATTTCGTAACTTTTCGTGGGAAACCTCCTAAATAGTCAATGATTGTGGCCTTATTTGGGAGGGATATGAGAAAAGATTTATTCTATAGAAGCGCTGAAGACTTACACGATCATTTATCTGCTTCAGAATACCAAAGTTTCAATCGTTAATTTACACGAATAAATTTATTTGACTTACCGTCTCCTCGGCATAATGTTTCGATGCTGTCATCGTTGACTCTCACCCGTCATCGCCGCAACCGGTTGTACGGTGTGTACATGCAAAGAATGCAAGGCACTGACACACATTCATTGAGTAAAAAATGCAAGAAATGGGTGCTATTGTCCCGCAAACGTGGAGTTTTTACTGTCAAAAAGCACTAAATGAATACCGAATTGACCCTTTTAGCTTGACGTATTAAGTGATTAAGTAATCTAAAATAAAAACTCTACGCGGACGAAGTAACTCTTACAAGACCATTAATAAGAGAACATGCACTTTTTTGCATATTTACCATTTAGGTCTAGGGGAACTAATTCATTTTCCGTTAGCGGCCATTATAGCCTTTCCGGTCATAGCTCAGTCCAAGAGTTTGCGAGAATGATCAAACCTGTCTTAAATTGAGGCCCGTTCATTGGCGCATGACATGAATTGAAAATTAGTATGGCATGATCCCTTTTCTCTGCGACTTTTTGGGCCATTTTTGAGATGACCCTTACCGCGAGGCTGTTTTTACCGGCCCCTCAAAAAAAATATACCCATGTTTAAAAATAGCTTTTGGACCCGGAAAATATTTTACAATCTTTAATTTTTCGATTGTATTTCAACAACAGATTATAATCGCTGAAAAATATTCAAACAATTTTGAATTTAAATAATATTGACCAATCAGAGATCTCCTTCAACATTTGAGTATATGGACCGGAGTTTCCCTAAAGTTTCTTGACAGATCACCCGAAATTGAATTAGTTCCCCTAGACCATATCGATGCTTGCGAAAAATGAAACATTATATATGAAAAATAACAATTTCATAATTTATAGACTGGATATAAATAGACTGGTTCCGTAACTGACCATGCCCCTTCGAACATTCGAGTTACATATTTCTTTAAATGGGTTGTTGTTAGTGACATACCCATGTGCGATTCTTAAACATCGGAAAATGCACAAATATCCGAATCTAAGAACCAGTTTTGAATTTTATTATTCTTTTCTCTCTTTTTTTAGATCTGTGAAAGAGCAGCTTTAAGAGAGAATTGAGAAATTGACGCTCTGCTTAACCCACTCAAAAACACACTAAGGCACTCGCAAAGATTTCTATTTATACAATTACAAATACTGACTCAAATTATGCAAAATGTTCCATGCATTCTTTCAACTGGCCCAGAATATTTCATAGTTTCATAGCTGGTTTAACTTTGTTAGCATTTGATTGCTACATAAACATATTTAAGAAAAATCTATCAAAGGGGATAATAGATATTGCTAATTGCAACAACTAGAAATTTCAAGATATTTTAAGTATTTGAAGTCGTAAAACAAATAAATTCTTGAAAATTGACCATAAAAATCACGTGAATCGAATTTTAAACAATTTTACTTAACACTCGTGCTTAGTTTCAATTGAAAGTCTTAAAAAGATTATAGAGAAATGGTTACATTTATTTCACGCCAAACAACGACGTGACCGACAACATCGTAAAAATGACGAATTTAATGATTTCGGAACGATTTTCGAATGATATTGAATGAGAGTGTTGAGCAAGTTTTAAATGATATCTAAGGGAGGTAATACATATCACTAATTTCGTCAAACTTGGACGAAATTAGTGATGATTTATTACCCACGTTAAAAAAAAACATCGTACTTTTCTTGTATTTGCATCTTTTTGGGCTAAACAAACGCTGAAATTAACATATGGTAATAAAATTGAGTACTGATTTTATCGATTTTGAAGACATGGTGATCGTAATGAACGATTTTGAAGCGTTTTCTAAAGAATTTGGAGCGTTTTTGAGTCGTTTGAGTGAGTGTTTGAATTGACTGAATGGAGCGCTGGGGGAACTGAATCACGATCTGTGGGTCACAAAATGGTAAAACGTAATGCCCACGAATCATCTTTTTATATATCAGTTTGACCTTGACTTTGCCTGATGACCTTGATATCAAATGATGCGCATTAATTTGACGTACATTAATGTACATTCATGTCATATACAAACAAATTATCAAAAATATATTTAAGTTATCGGAAAGTGTAAAAGTTCGTAGGTTCAGTTTCGGACAAAAAGACGCACAAATAGACAGAAGGTTAACGAACGGATGGACAGACATCGGTAAACCAATGGGTTAAGAATAGAAAATGATAATCTTACCGTTGTATATGTTAGGTATATAAAGGCACACTGGAACACAAAATATGCAACAATAAATACTATAAACGCCCAGAAGTCCATCGTGTCATGTATAGAAGATTTGAACCTGGACAGGACGGCATGCCATAATGCGATGCATCCACTCAGTATCATCGACAGTAACATATAGCGGTCCTGAAATATACAAGAATTAAAATATGTCCTACGTCGCTGAAGTTAAATGACATTTTTTCGTATTTTGATATAACACGGGTGTTTTTACACTAATGGAATAAGTATGCAAATGAGCTGAGAACGGGTTGGAATCGTTGATCTTTCGTTGAGAAAATGACGTCATCAAGAATTTGCTGACGTCATTTTTCAAACAGCGTTATATGTTTCGCGTCGATAAATATAGTAATTCCCTCGTTTTATTCCTTGAAATTAGGGTCATATTATAAACAGAACATTAAATTTGTGCGCTAATATACGACTTATTGGAACATAACACATGTTTAAGCTGAAAGCTTAGCGAAATATCTACGAAAAAATACCATGTAATACCAAGTAAAATTTTGTGAAAAGATGGGAATCATTTTATACGCTATCCTGGTTAAACGAATATTCCGGCTTGAAGCATATAACTCTGAATCATGCTCATATCCAAACGTAAAACAATATCAAGACAAAAGTGTATATAAAATTGTTTGTATAATTCAAACTAAGAAATCTTGTAGATTTAATGTTAAAAGAATAATCTCAGCATAAGCAATATGAAAAATGTAGAATTTAACGTATCTAAAACGCTGCTATTTTATTTCAAAATTAATCCAACTTTTGATTTTAAAAAAGACATGTGAATTCTGCAAGTCAATATTTCTGATAAAAGACGATGTCTTTCGATAGGATTTCTAAAATTATGTAAAAATATACTTTCTAGCATTGGCATTTCTTAGTCACCATACTTACCAACAACGTGAGGTAGGAGATTTTCGGAATACTCTGGTTTGCGACATACCGGAAACTGATTCCCGCCAACATCAAAATGAAAGACAACTGTAAACGGTTCTGCACCAATTGGGAGTCTACGGCGAATGTCGTAAATGCAAAAATTGTCAAAATATTCTGAAATAAAGATATATTCGATTTAAAAAAGCGATATGTTAAACGGTGGAGTCGGAAAAAAGGAAAGTTTTTATAGTGGCAATTACTAGTCCATTTTCACTGGTTATAATCTTAACGCATTTCACATTTAGGAAAAGGTTTAGAAAAATAAATTAGGCAGAAAAAATATGTACATTTTACCAGCAATTATTGGATGTTCTGTGTTATTTACTACTAATAAATACCAACCAACACAGAGCTTATTGAAATTCTATTACCTTGAATTGGCGATTTCAATGGTTTACGAAAATCTCAGTCGAGATTATTACAAGACGCAATTATGCAGAGAGCCAAACCAATCAAAACCTTATTCCTTAAAGTCAAAAAGATTTTTCAGAATAAACAGGCCGTTTTAACAACTTTTCAACGATTTACCAGAAACATTTTCGAGTTATCATTTTATTTAATTAGTTATTTTCACAATCGTTTATTTTGATTTTTTATCCAAAAACAGATTACCTACCACAATAACGAGAACGTTCCAAGCAAAGAACCCTGATCGACGAGACACACAACATGTGGCGATAACACCCGAGTAGTCCCGATGTGACTTCGTGTATTGAGACGATATATCCATCGGGCTGATCTCTACAAAGTCATGAAGCTCCCATTCCTGCGAAAAATATGGCGAAAAATTAGTGAAAATATATCAATATCCTGCAGTTAGCTAAGAATAGGTCTGAATGAAATTGGTTTTAATGCACTTTGCCTTATATTCCTAAATAAGTCATCATGAATGTAGTTAGGTCAGACCCCACCAGATTTTTGGCCTTCTTTGTTCTATATAAAATTGCTCGACTTTCAGGTGCTGCAGCGCATTCCACAACAACACGTTTATATATTACGTCATTAGCGCTTGGCCTTTTAGGTTCTAGTTTTCGGCTTTTCAAGCCAGAGTAAAGTAACCGACTTTTTCCCACCTATGAAGAGGACAGTTAGTTCGGTCTCGCCCGCCGTTTCTCATCCGTCCTCCCGGAAAGGAAATCGTGCACAAAAAAAGATCGAACCAAGCATTATTTTAAAGAAACGATGCAAAACTAGCAAAAAATAAAAAAAAATAAGAACGTGGACCACTGATCTCTACTTCAAAATGCTATTTTCAAGCCACACTATTCTTTCTTGAAGGACCTGGTTAAACATTAGATAATTGTCAGAAACGAAATTTATATAAATATGGCTTAAAGTTGTCTTTCTATCAGAAAAGCAGTCTGCATACTTATGGCTTAACCGCTAATACTCTCGGAAAAGTAGACTAAAGAAGTACACTCCGGAACATCGCTCGGACTTTTCCGTTACTGGAAAGTACCTCGGACGTAAGTGTAGTACTTTTTGGCCACTTTTTAGGTAATTCGGCTTCTGGTGGTACTTTGGCTAATACACTTGAAGAATAATAAATTCATTTAATGCTTTACAATCGTCTGTGGAGATCTCTTTGACATGTTATAACTGCGTTTTGTTTTCAAATTTGAATATGCCCAATCAAACTTTGCGTTGAATTTTTTTTTTCGCAACGTCATCCTCAGTAACGTTTGTGACATCATATAAACCCAAGCAGTCTTCACAAAAAAGCATATTATTGCCCGACTCTCAGAAAAGCAGTCAACAAAAATAAAGCTTAATATCATCTGACTCTCAGAAAAGCAGTCTACATATATATGGCTAATATTACCTGACTTTCAGAAAAGAAGTCAACATAAATATGGCTAACATTACCTGACTATCAGAAAAGCAGTCTACATAAATATGGCTAATATTACCTGACTTTCAGAAAAGAAGTCAACATAAATATGGCTAACATTACCTGACTATCAGAAAAGCAGTCTACATATATATGGCTGACTTCGTTCGTATTTTCCGTAATGTTGACACTCTCTTTGGCTTGTTCGGATGAAATAACAACTGATATGGCCTGCAGTGGAACACAAAATAAATGATTTATAGATTTAATTAATTAAACGTCAATCAAATGATAATTGATTGGTATTCAACAGATTCTTATAAAGTACTCACAATATAATATAGTTTGTTGATGATGATGATATTTCAGTCGTTTTGAGAAAATGCACGTGCATTTTATGTATGTTTGACACGGGTGGAATTTTTTACAACTAGAGGATCTCCCCTTTGTTCAACAAAAATCTTCAGAGGAATGAATAAGTAAATTGAATGGAGTTTTACGCCGCTTTCAACATTTTTTTCGGTTATATCGCGGCGACTGGAGCACCTAACAATGGATTCCTGGTATTTCTCTCACCAGTAAAACCATCATATCCTTTTCTAGCCTCTAGCTGCTATCTCACATAGGTCTACGATTATCAACCCATCGGTGAGAGAGACAATCAGTCGGAAAAAATAAGTGCCGCCGTCGGAGATCGAACCCGGGACCTATAGATTGACAGTCCGGCGCGTTATCACTTGCGCTATTACGGCGGCCCAATGAATAAGTAAAGCATATTATTCCAAGCTTCTACTTATCAATATTTTTTTCACAAAAGTGACTACAACTACACGGATTTGTCGAGCTTTGTTAGCTCAGTCGGTAAGGTGTTTAGCTCTCAGTCAGGGGGCCGGTTGTAAGTTCAAACCCTGGAACCGGGGTTTTAAGGGGCGCAGGTTTTCTGGGGAACAGCTTGAGAAAAGATTTAAAGACTGTTAAAACAGTCTTCAATACTTTCCTGAAGTTGAGCTTCAAATTTAAACATACTAGATAATAGCTCTAAATGTAGATACCTTTAATCCCCAGTCTGTGTTTAGAGTTTAAAAAAATCGCTCTTTCGTTAATATTCTTTGAATATTTTTTCTTGATTTAGTCCTATGGAAGATGAGTAACATAAAAATACAAAATACAAAAATACGGCTTTTATGTGAAACGCATAATCAGCCGTAACAGTAAAATATGTAAATTAGATTTAAGTCACGTGAAATACGCCCACGTGCCTGACCGAAAGGAGCGGTATTCAAATTAGAGACCGGAATGCTGCAGGTCATGAATATTCATCAAGTAAGGCCTATTTTGGGATCATCGATTCATAATCATTTGTATTATTCTGCGTAATTAATGAACTGGCAGGGCGGGGCTTAACCGTGGCGTATTTTGGCGAGTTTACTTTTCAATACTTTGGGTTCATTCAAATTTTAGTCGGTAATCATCGTTAACTCGTGCAAAAAACTGTATCCTAAAACCTTAAGGATTCACATGTCTTGAGAGAGTGAACACATTTTATCGTTTGGTTACAGAGGCCTCGTAACTTCAGCTTGATTAAGCTAAAGTTACGAGGATTTGGTTACCAATCCACGATTTAAGGTCTCGAGTTGATTATGCCGCCTTTTTTGGAAGAAGGTTATTTTAGATAAAAGCTGATATCCCTTAACCTTAAGTGCAACGACCCGTTACTTTAGCTCCGCCCTGCCAGGGCATTAATCATGGACAATACCTAATATTGAAATGACTTAAGAACTTACAAAAGTGTTCTACTGTCCGCTCGACTTGCTCTTTCAATTCAAATGCGTCTTCTACTTACTATAAGACCATTAGCCGCCACCATAGCGCAGTTGGTTAGGCATAAGACTTCCAATCTGGAAGTCATGGTTCGATCCCCGGTGGCGGCAAATATCCTTTCCGACGTTTGTCTCTCACCAATGGGTAGATAATCGTAAACCTATGTGAGATAGCAGTCGGAGGCTAGGAAAGGGTGTAATGGTAGTACAGGTGAAAGAAATACCAGGAATCCATTGTTAGGTGCTCCGGTCGCCGCGATATAACTGCGAAATTGTTGAAAGCGGCGTAAAACCCATTCAAACAAACAAACTTACTATTAGACCACGATTGAAGCGAATCGGCCAATCAGAGAGCAGTATTTCAAAAATATAAATCACAGATACAACTCCTAGCATTGAATTTACAGATATACAATGAAAGTGTGTCGTGCACGTGAATCTTGACAGATTTTGTGTGCCGTGTCATTTTAAGAAAGTGTCGAGCATATTATATGATCGCCTTTTCCAAAAGACTTTCTCTAGTTGCATACATGTAAAAGAGGTGCAATAAGTTACGATAATAGATTCATAAATATGGTTTCGGCAAAATTACGCATTATAACAGTAATATATCAGCGAGTTTTACTCGTTTCCGTTGTACAGATATTCGGGTTTAAAATACAGACATTGTTTGAAAAGCGTGGTCTAAGTCAGATAGACAATCTCGTGCCACGTGATATGGAAAATAGACACTCGCTGAAGCTCGTGTCTATTTCCCATATACCACGGCACTCGTTGTCTATCCTATACATATATACTGTTTATTATACTGACTGCCCCGGTGGCCTAGTGGTAAATGCACTCGACCCGTGACCTAGAGGTCCGTGGTTCGAGCCCCACTGTCGCCGGGTTGTGTAAAACACTTAATAGCCAGCCCCAGTTCACCCAGCTGTAAAAATGGGTAACAGTGGATTTAAACCACTGCCTCTCTCTCTCGGGGACGTGAAAACATCAGGATTGAGTGTTCGAGAGCGTTTCTATAAGCTTAAGCTTTAGACGCAATCGAACTATAATAAATTAGTATAAAAAAAATTCAAATGCGTGTATACTCATAATATTTTTTTGTGTGTGTTTTTATATATTGCACATATTTTTTTATTATCTTAGGTACAGATGTAAATTTCCGTGTATGTGGAATTTTATATATTAAATAATGTGGAAATATGATGAGTGTTTTCGTGTATGTATGTGTGCCCTGTGTGTATACGTTCGTGTGTGTGCTTGTGGGTGTGTGTTTTTACCGATATGCATGGTTCTGTAATTACGTCTTAGTCTCTTATAATTCTTACTGAGAATGGTCATATACTTTGTATATGTTTGTATGTTTTAACTGTTTGTATTGTAAATATGCTTTATATCGGCATATAACGGAAAGACTGTCGTAATTTTCGTATTGTAAGCGTATTGCATTGTTCCCAATATATACGGTTAAAAAGGAAGTGACATTCGCAATCTGATTGATTCTATGGAAAAATACAGAATGTAGTTGAACGGGTTGGATTTGGGGTTTCGAATGAATTAAGAGTAAGAGATATACTTTCTAAAAATAAACTTCTACTTTCTGATCTATGTACAAGTTTGTGTGAATTCAATGACCAACCAATTGTTTGAATCTAAGTCAACGAATTACTTTTAAGTATACATGTATAATGGAATCATAATGGAATTATTCGATTTGAATGAAGTAATCGAGTGTTTAAACGATTTGAATATTTTTTGATGAATTTGGAGCATTTTTGAATGATTATTGATAGTGGATGATTCGAATGCATCGCATGGGGTGCTGAATGATTGGTTGAGAATGGTTTTGATCGAAAAGAGCGTCATATTTAATTTTGTCGTTTACTGTATGAAATATTGTAGGTCTTACCACAGATTAGCGTATTTAGCAATGTTTTTTTTTTTATAATAAGCAAATAAACTTTTGAGTTGCGATAGGAGTTTCCCTTAGCTGTTTAATCCCTGCTTTTTACGTGCCTGTGATTTTATGATTGAGAAAATATTGTGAAAAAAGAAGAAATTGCTTCTGACAAGCAATTTATTCTTTTTCCACACTATTTTCTACCCTAAAGGATGGTTATTTTTCAAATTAAATCCACTTTAATTTTCGTCTGCAAAACCTTTGAATTTGGACAGGTCCAAAATTTTGTAAAACAGGAAAGGGTTAAAATCAAGTTTATTTCCTGAACCATAAAATCATTAATACGTACCTGAACATCAAAAGGAAAGTCGTTAAGTTCCATGGTCTCGTAGAATTTCCCCTTAACGCGCCTCATTTCGCGTACGTAAGCTTTCCCGTCCGTCGTGTACGTTACGTCACTCCACGTCGTTGTTTGAGGGTCCTCGAATACGTTCAGGATAATTAAATCTGGCTTCCATAGCGTCTTTAAATCTACCGCGGTTTCCTTATAATGTAGAAACAAATTGTTGTCGTAAATGTTCCAAGTACAAATTTGTGCCTCGTCACGCGAAAAAAAGGACCATCTGGATAGTGCGTAAAGTGTCGACCCCAGTCAGACTGTGGGGAGTGCGCAGGCTGACTAGGGTCTAAACTTTTCGAACTCGGCTGATTTTCGTATTATAGAATGATCATTCCACCTTTGGGTATACAAAAAATTAGAAATGCGACCACTGATTCACCGATTTCGACCCCATTCTCTTATTCAAATATTTATTTATTTGAGTTCCCAGATGGTCCCTTTTCGCGTGACGGGTCACATTTAAGTGGGTCATCAAATATCAATTTTACCTATATATATGGACAGAATTTATCTTTGAACATTCAATAAAATTCTTGCATCAATGTAATGTAATAACGAACAAAAAGTAATTACGTGTACATGTTTAGCGCGGTTCTATTAACTGAATTTGACCCCTGCTGTTTAGATAAATAAATATCTGATTATTTCTACTCGGCTGTACATTGCTTTCATAGGAATTAATACAATGAATGAAGCATTTTTTACACAAAGGTCAAACTGGGTCAAATAAACCGAGGTATAGCATTTTTCATCGGGTAAATACTATTGCAAACTTTATCGGTCAAGAGTTCCGGTTTGGTATTGCCCACATGGATTTAGTCGTGTACCCATAAATCCTAAGGGTGAACGTAACGAAAAAAATGAGGATGGACTCGTAGAATGTATGGTTTTTTTTTTTTGTTTTTTTTTTTGTCTGCACACAAAAAATGATTCGATTACGGTGCAACTGTTAATTTTTATGAAATCACAAAATTATAATAAGAAAAAGTCTCATGTCAATAATTTAGACGTGAACCAATAAATTTACGGGAGCACTCATATTATTCACGTGTGCACGGCCCCATAAAGGGTGCAAGTGGACTTATGACATTTAAGTTTTGTCGATTAATCAAAAACGGTTCAGAGTGCTATCTTTTAACAAATGCGATTTCCTTTGACACTCCGATAAATTCATTCATATCGAACGATTAATGGCCCTCCTCGGATAATAAATGTCAACTAGACAAATAGTTTGTCATTACGCTAACTCTTCATAGGCGTATCTAGAACTTTAAAATGTATACGCACTCAGAAGGCGACAACCAAAGAATATACAGGATATATGCGATATGAGAACTGTGACAAAAGATGAATGCCCTACGTCCGCTACCCTTTTATGATTTGAGCATCGGTGAATAATCAAAACATCGTACCTTGAATAAGCTGTAGTTTCGCTGCTATGATCATCCATCCCCGATATTATTCAACAAAGGATTATTTTTTACGCACTTGCGTAATTTGCGTAATGGGAGTTACGCCCTAGCTCTCCTTAGAGCAATCACCGATGAAAGGTTATTTACTTTCCACCATAGTACTGTTTTGCAGAGCATCGGACATTAAACTTTCCATATTCACGAAGTCATGCGTTTGGTATCCGGCGGCGGCACATGTCGATCCTTTCTCTTACAAATGAGTGGCTAATTGTAAACCCAAGTGCAATTGTCTTTTGCCTCTTGGATAACACGATAAGGGTTGAATGGTTGAATGGAATTTTACGCCGCTTTCAACATTTTTTTCAGTTATATCGCGACGGCTGGAGCACCTAACAATGGTTTCCTGATATATCTCTTACCAGTACAACCATCATACCCTTTCCTAGCCTCCAGTTGCTATCTCACATAGGTCTACGATTATCAACCCACTGTCGAGAGACAAATAGTCGGAAAGAATGAGCGCCGCCGTCGGGGACGATAAAGGTAAGACAGACTCTTATTTCCATCGTAGTCCTAACTCCTTCCAAATCTTATCCTATACATAGAGAGGGGCAATATGTTTTAACCACTGCTACCCACTTTAACAGCTTGGAGGACTGGGCCCCGTCTGTAAAGTGTCCAGCCCAAATACACAACCCGCCTCCGATGGGGCTCGAACCCGCAACCACCAAGTCACGAGTCGAGCGTGCATACCACTCGGCCAACGAACCAGATATAGGTATTGCAGCCGGAGGCTAGAAAATGATGTGATGTCAGCACCGGCCGGAGATATACGAGGAATCCATTGTTAGAGGCTCCAACCGCAAAACATTCAATCTTTTACAATGTATTCCATCACGCGATAGAAGTCCTTTTGGGGAAAATAAAATCAGCAGTTATTGACTAGAAGTTGCATTTCGAAAAAATAAAAGCTTATTGGGTATGATCATTATAGATTTAAAAAATACATTCAAACAAAGTTTCGAACCTGGTCAGCATAGGCAGTCAGCACAGTTCGATAGCGTTTTTTAAGACATTAATTTTCGTTCCTTTTGAGAGTCTATTCCAAAGAAAACTTTTAAAAGACTCCTATCCTTTCGGATGATTACTGTTTCTTTTTAGATTACTAACGGGAGATAATTGAAGTAGTAATGTTCATAATGATAGCTTTTTGGGTTTTTTATATTGCCATTTTAGTGCTTAAGGTAGCGGAACCATAATAGTTCCGAGATATTTCGGAACACATAATCTTTCACAATGTTAACCGATGTCTCCTAATGAAAATCAATAGGAAACCTCGGTTAACACTGTAAAAGTGATTACTTCCGAAACGTTGCGGAAAACGGTTCCACTACTTTAAATGCCATAGGCATTAACGATATTTCAGTACTGCTACGATGACGTTAAAACGGAGTTGTTGTTGTTGTTGTTGTTGTTAAAACGAATAAATGTCTTTCGAAATCATTCCGTCGAAACCCGGTTTCAATATTTCTAACCAGGGATGTTTTACCCTTAAGTTTTATCATTTTTGATCTATGAAAAACCGAGTGTATCGAAAAAGGGTAAAATTGTTCAATTGCAACGCCTTACCGACTTTTATTTTGTTTGACATAAGCCCACTTCTGAAACTATCGAAGGAATTGTAAAACCAATTAAAGATTTTCAATAAATTATTCAACTCTTCGGTCGTTCTATACAAAAAGAATAAAATTAATCGTTCGGATAAAATTCTTTCATTGCCCCGATTCCCGTTCTTTTCTGTGTGTATTGAAACTGCCAATACGAGTAAATATTGCAAATGTGAATCCTTATCATGCTGAAATTAATTTTGTTTCAAACCTTTTGCAATTCTTTTGGCGGTGGCAGGGAGACATTATGAAGCCTATTTTTTGTCTGTTCATAGGTGATCGTTTAAAAAATTCGGTATTGAATTACCACTCTTTCAATATCAACTATGTTTTACATGAGAAAGTTAAGACTGAAATCTACAAATCATTTACAGTAAATCGCATCTTGACAATGATACCCATCTCGATCAAGACCATGCAAAACTTACTCGCTCAGCGCTCCAATTTTTCATTCCATACACTCACTCCAATCTCTCTAAAACGCTCCAAAATCCATCAGTAAAGCTTCGAAATCGTTCGATAAGATCAACATGTCAATCAAATTAATGAAAATAATTGCACGACTTTAGTGGCTGGTGTTGGTTTTTGTTTTTGATGTTGTTGTTGTTGTTGTTCAAGGCGTCTGATTTGTCCGTGAAGTTACTAATCAGAAAAGCACGTAGATTTTATTAAAGGGAGGTAAAACAATTATCGCTAATTTCATCCAATTGGACGAAATTATCGACCATATTTTAACCCCTTGAAAAAAGCATCAAAAAATTACCACACTCACTCATTCGATTTCATTAAAAAAAAAAACATTCAAAAATCATTAAACTTATCAATTTCACGAAGTTTCTAACTTTAGTCCAATGATCTGAATATTAGAGCTTTTCCGCTCATACCGACGATATTTTGTTGTTGTTGTTGTTTACATATTTATTTGTTTGTTTGTTTTTGTTAATATCACAAAGGGCTTCTTTGGGTTCCCCGCTTTAAAATTGTTCCTACGTGCAAAGTGGGATACAGTTGTTTATCGTTAAACAGTTTAGTTCCGCATTGTTGTTGTTTTGGTTGTTGTACCCTGAACGCAGTGCTACTTACCTCTTTGTTTTCTAATGCTGGCTCCCTCCATTTGGCTTCTATGAATATATCAGCTTCAAAATATTCTTTGATAGTCTCAATTTCACCCACTTTCAAAAAGACGACGTGTACATAAACATCTGTCGTTTTTCTCCTACCCGTCGGCTTAACAGGTGCGTGAAATGCATGGATCGGTTTGATTGGTGGAAATCTTGTAAGTGCCGCCTCCAGCACGTATTCCTCTCTGCCGCGCATGTGCAAATTTTCAAGGGCGATAATTGATGGTGTTTTCACGGAACTGTTTACAGAGTTATTGTCCGCATTTACTGTGGCAATATTTGGCTGTCTATTTGGAAGCATCGTCTTGATTTTTAAATTTCCACAAGTTGTTGCATTTTCTTATCTGAAATATCCGAAACATCTGACTTAGATTTAATGATTGAAGAAAAACATGTTTTATCATTATTAATTAATACAAGTACATGCCTAAGGTCAATTCAATTTTTGATAGCATAAACATTTGGAAAACCCCGAAAATTTGTTTCATCCCAAAGTACCAAGCACGAAGGTTTTAAAGCATTCGCGCGGCTTTTCAAAACTTGACACACTGAACGAATACATTTAATGCAAAAAAAAACCCACCAAAACCTTATAGTTTGATTGACAAGTAAGCTTTTAAACTAAAAGAGTCGCTCAAGAACATTTAGCCTGATGTTTGCAGGTCAATGGGTGTCTGTGATGACACATAGATAAGGGTATTTTGAAATATCTAACAATCCCCATGCATTTCCATTCAAATTTGATGTCGACCACATTAATAACCGAAGAATGGCGGAATAATACAGAGAGATAAAAATATCTTAGCCAATGAAATATTGTCGTCTTAAATGATTCCTATTAAAGAAACATACCACGATCGCATTCCAGAATCTTAATACCACTTTAACGAATCATGAGATGAAGATTTTTTTGGATGGTTTCCATTGATACGAAAAAAACAATTGTAATTTAATCACACTGAATTCAAGAAATTTAATTGTTATAAGCTTATTCGTTTCAAATGAAAACAAAAAAAAAAAAGTTCTTTATCTTTTGAACTCATACATGCAAATATCCAAAGAATTACTAAAAAATCTGTTAATATTATTAGCACCAAAATTATCACAGCCAGTAAAATATTATCGCTTTAGATGTTTCCTTAGAAACGTCAATCTGTTGGCATCCTACCTTTCAGACATTTCAAACGACATTCTAACTAGCAAGAAAAGATGAACATTCGCAAAAAACAGGATTAACAATTTAAGACATTGACGAGGGTTGTCCAAGAAATTCGTGGAATTTTTCCGTATCTGTATGTGTACGTTGTAAAATCCTTTAAAGACTTATATACAACGGAATTAAAATTCATAAGACACGCAACTTCCGTTTTAATGAAATTTACAAATAAATTTTGTAAATTTCAATTTATCCGGGCGTTGCATAATTCAATACATATATCTAAGCTCAGCATTGTTTTTGCTAGATTTATGGATCTAGAAATTTTAACGCAAAGCATGTAGATCTGGAACACGTGTATGGAACGGCTAATCGGCACAATCCGAAAAAAAAATGTCGTACGGAACGTTTACGAGTATGTTTGAACACCATTTATACTCTTTTTCAAAATGTCCAGGATTTAAAAAAAAACACTTTTAGCTCCATTTAAAGAAGTTTTAACAGACGGAATTAGAAGTAATAGAGTTTTTTTACGTACATCTTAAATTTGAAACCACAGAAATGACTCTGTCCTTCCCTCCGTTGCAAACAGTTTTCCAATTATACCCCGCCATGCATGTGTACTTGCATGCAAAGCGGGGAGTAATTGGAAAACTCTTTGCACTTTTTTCCTCCTGAACACAGGGCATGTAATTTTTGTGCACTCTATAGTGATGTGTAACAGTTAAACAGATAGATCGTTGAAATTACACCAGAATAGCGGAAAATAATTCATGCAACTTGGATTGAATTTTTTGAATGATGTTTTAAGCCGCTTTCAACAATCTTTCAGCTTTACCGCGCGGCTGGAGCACATGTCTATGGATTTCTGGTATTTCTCATACCAGTACTACGATTACATCCTTTCCTTTCCCCAGCTGCTAACCCATATAGGTCTATGATTGTCACCCGTTGGTGGGAGACAAATAGACGTTAAGAATGAGTGCCGTCGTCGGGGATCGAACCCAGGATCTTTAGAATGATAGTCCGACGTGCTACCAACCCCGCTATGACGGCGGCCCTTTTATTCAACTTGAACATAAATTTTCTACGTCTGAAGGAAAGATATCTACCATTAGATATAAACATGTGGATAATTCATTTCTTAGAACTACATGTATTAAGGTCTCTCACCAATGGGTAGATAATCGTAAACCTATGTGAGATAGCAGTCGGAGGCTAGGAAAGAGTGTAATGGTAGTACAGGTGAAAGAAATACCAGGAATCCATTGTTACCGCCGCGAAATAACTGCGAAATTGTTGAAAGCGGCGTAAAACCCATTCAAACAAACAAACAAACAAACAAACAAACATGTATTAAGAACCATTTCAATATTTGACCTTGGTATTTACTTGTCAATGGACAAGTCGCCTTGAAATTTGTCCCTGGCGGAAGTATATTAGAATAGCCCAAGTCGTGAAAGTCGGGCATAGAAATTATGCTACCTGTCTAAAATTTTATCTTTTACCCGTCATGCGAAAAAGGAGCATTTGGGTTGTGCTTAAAATGTCAACCCTAGTCTGACTGCGCGGATTACGTGGACAGACTAGGATCGAAACTCTTCGCACTTTGCTTATTTTCTGAATCTAGTGAATAATCAATCTACCTTCATGTGAAAAAAAAAAAAAAAATGAAATGCGACCTGTGGTTGACCTATGCTGGACCCAATCTCTTTTTCAAATCATTTATTTTACAGAGTTCCCAGATGGTCCGTTTTGAGTGATCGAGTGCGTGTTATCACAGGGAAAAAAGTTTGTGAATTTGATCCGTATCAAACTACATAGTACACGCTGGTTGATTAGCCTGGCTCCCAGGCTGTCAGTTACTTTTAAAATTAATAAGGTAGACCACTCATGTGTAACTATTTTATTTCAAATTACCTGCCATATTCTCAAACACTGATCGGCCAGTCACGGAATATAAGCTGATAAGAAATTTTCTTTCTCTAGTTGAATTGGCTTATTTTTTCACAATACTTCAGATCAGTGGGACGGGAGCCAGTCTAGCTAGTTGATCACAATCGATACATCTCATCTATCTACGATGTAGATTCCCCTTTACGAGGCGGATCTACTAACATGATTCAAAATAGTTCACTTTAAAAAAATATTTTTAGAAAAGATCAGTAGATTCAGAATAAATCAAAGAATTAGGAGCAATCGCAAAATCCAATGTAATCGGATTAAGTGTATATATGGGAATTCATTAAACGTTTAGCCTCTTGGAATGTAAGGTTGTATAAAAATTGACTAATTTTTGGCTATTTTTCCCGTCGTTACGTCGGCAGCCTCTTAACAAAAGAAACGTGACTATTCTAATAACCCCCGAGGTTTTATTTTTTTAGAACTTTTATGGTAATTTCTTCTTTTCAAGCGATGAAATTTAAACATAAAGAATAAAGAGGCTTTTCAAAAAAATAAAAATAAAAAATGAAAAAAACAGGGAGTAATGAAGTCAAATAGTTAAAAACACTGTTTAGTATATAAATATCATACATTATGATTAAGTTTTAGATTTATACCACCATCTTTTATTTTTTACTCTACATAGCTTGCAAGTACGTTTTGTTATCTTATTTTGGGTTAAAAGACGCTTTGATTAAAATATGCATACGGGAGAAATATTTTCTTCAGTGAAAATCAATTTGTCATTTCATTAAATTAAACAACGAAATTAATATCTTCACGATTAGGTAAATAGAAATTTGTCCCACTTATTCCGCGTTATATTATCATTGACTTAAAATCCTGGAATTTAACGGAAAATAAGAAAATTAGAGTATTTCAAATAGATGGATACTTACGCAAAATCAGACACCCTTGCCTAAAGCCCGCACCTATAATCCATCGTACATCATAAACAACATAACATGGAATCAACATGTATGTTTAGCAAAATTTCACACCCTATACACAAAATCCAAAACACAAACAAACAAACTCAAACTAGGTCTATTGTACAGTTCAATATCAACGTGTTTAAACTTCGATAGTCCATGATCAACGATATTTTAAAAACCCGATAGGTTAATCGATAATCTCGACCCAATATTGTGATTGTTCACCGATCTCTTCAAAAGCGACAGTCCGCAACTCGTACATAAAGGTTACCCAACAGCGGATCCAGATGGGGTTCGGGGGGAGGGTGTTCCGACGAACCCCTCTGGGATCCAAATTACTTCATTGAAGTGGACAAAATTTAATCTTAACTTTGCAACACGAGGAAAACAATCCTCATTTTGTAGTGTTCGCATAACAGGAACTTGTATTATTAGAATTGATCTTATGCACAGAGTTTGGGCAATTAGACCCATTGTATCCCAATTTATATAGATAGACTAATTACTCGAATTCTACGCCGATATCGAACCCCCTATATTGAAAACTCGGATCCGCCGCTGTTACAAGCTCTGTGTCCTGTATAACAAAACGGTGCAAACTGTTTCAAATTATATCCCACTTTGCACGCAAGGGTGCGTGCAAAGCCGGGATAAATTTGCAAACAGTATTCACCGTTTTGCCATTATTAACCTTGGGCAGGTCTTATTTAACCCAATATTGTGCACCAATGTTTTTTTTTTGCATTTTTTTGTTTAGACCATTTTCATACCACACAAAAGTCTGTGAAGCAAATTCTTCCAGCCTATGTTAAATCCCTCTTAATTCTGCTTACTTGATAACAT
Source organism: Fragum whitleyi (assembly GCA_948146395.1). Taxonomy (NCBI): domain Eukaryota; kingdom Metazoa; phylum Mollusca; class Bivalvia; order Cardiida; family Cardiidae; genus Fragum; species Fragum whitleyi. The sequence goes on from OX411560.1 coordinate 1,574,796, forward strand.
ATAACTTCTCGACATCGAATACGCGGTTACGGTAGTTGACCGAGAATATTTCAGCAACGTTACGGGAGTGATGAATTGTGAAAGATCATGAATTTTTATAGAACTATTACAGGTCAACAACCTTAAGCCTTATGCCGTGAGATTTATAAGGAAAAACATTTTGAAATTTCAGAATGAAATGAATGGCGCGATGGGAGATTTTTTATAAAATAAATTGAAGGGATGTACAAAATAAACAAAATTGACGCTTTTATATTACCCCCCTTTTCACGAAGTCTACTTGGGGTTCTATCTATAAATTAATTTGGTGTTCTTACGAACCAAACAGTCGCTTCCGAAACGAAATTAGTCAAAAAATCATAGATCATGAAATGATCGGACTGAGTGTCAATATCATCTTATTAGACATTATCCATTTAGGTGAACTCAGAGATCGGACATCCGACTCACTAAAATAGCGAGGGGTGTCTAAAATTACATATAAACAACTTGTAACCCTTTACTAATATAAGTACATGTAAATGTTTATGTATTGCATGTATAGATTTTTGCCGATGAATTCCAATAAAGTACTATGATTTTATTATGTTAAGAATGCGTAATTATTACTTGATGTAAATTTTATCTAAACGTCTGAGAAATGTTATCCCTTTGAGAATATATACTAATAGGGTAGCAATTTTAAAACGTTAGGAAATGTCTTTGCAACTCGAAAGAATGCCTGAACAAAATATCGGATCCAGCAGAAGTCAGCTTAAAAGTGGCCTATGCAAATGGATTCATGGCAAAAGAAAGATAATTTCTAGATTCAGAAAATATTCTCAACGAAAACACGTTTCAATATTTGTCATCCTGCGAAACCAGCAATGACTGAGATTGACACATTTGGTTCCTCTCTTACTTTTCTTTTTAACGGGATTGATCAGAAGTAAAGAAAGTGTCACAAAATCACTTCAACAAAGTTTTCAGGGTAAATTCTACGACTAGCCTGAGGGACATCGGTTCATCAGTCGATTCAATTCCAGTAACATTTGATTTTTTTCGATGTAAGATTTTTGAGGCGTTTGTGAACTTCGACTACAAATCTGTAAGAGTCATGGATGTCGAAAAATTCGAATCACGACTTGAACTTTTCCGAAAAAATAGAATCGCCTAGGGTTCCCGACTGGGTGTCGAAATTAAATTGATGACTTATCGCCGGCGAGCGACCGGGCTACAGTCGGTAATCTGCCATGGACTTACGATTTTTGTTCCATCGCAGACGTTCTTTTTCCTGGTTTTGAAATTTGACTTCCGTCAAAGTTATCGACGCATCACCGGCGTATCGGTGGCTATTCGATGGCTCGCTTCATTAAACCGATAATAAATGTTGCCTCATTCTAATTCGTGCATAATCGTTGGCCAAGAAAGAAGACGTCGTCACTTCAACCATCTCATATTTTGTCGTAATATTGCCGACGTCTGGTAGACGCATAAAAAATCCGATGACATAGAGGCAAATCTTTTTTTAAAAGTGTCGAGCTATATTTCATTGGGTGAAAAACAAAGCTAGATTTTCAAAAGTGGCGGAGCAACAAGAGAAATTTTAGCTTTTGTTATTCACGAAATGAATAATTAATCTATCTTACCAGAAAAACAAACTATTATTCTATTTCTAAAACTAAAAAATAGACAAAATGTGAACAGTTTTCTTCAAGTGCGCCATCAAGAACCATTTTTTTTATTTGGCAGTGATCACATAACTTCAAATAGAGTGAAATGAACGAAAACCGAGTTTATTATTTTTTTTATAATTTTACTGGATTGGGAGTAGGATTTTATTAAATTATGTACGGTTATTTCATAATAAACCAATGGAAAGAGAAAAAGATATGAGCCTGTGCGTGAGATTTCCAACAATTTCAAATATGCGCAAAGCAAGGACCCTGACCAGCCTGTGCATCCGCACAGTCTAACCACAGTCTTAACTATGAGTTTAGAAGATAGATAATGTCTCAAGGTATATGTAGACAATCAGGTAACTTTATAATTACAGTTTTTGGCTGTCTGTGCCTCTAAATGTTTACACGTCACAAACATTTCAAATTGTTGGAAATGCCACGCACAGGCTCATATATGTTATTCTCGCACAATGTTGCATTGGGTTTACATTTGATTTTCAAATGTTCAAAGCTTTTTTCAACCTAAATTTCTTTTAAAGATTTGATTGTATACACCGATTTAATGCACTGTATCTGGATTATAATTCAACCTGAAAATGCCCATCTTGTCGAACCAAGGTTTACGAACGTTTTACTTATCTTACCAGAAGAAGCTATCGATTCGATACCCCTTGACTCGTGAAGATGGAAAATGCCTTCCATCATGATTATTTGATGCTTATTTCAAAATCAAAACTGACTTAATTCATTCTCTTTTCTATAAGTTTTAAGAATTTGATTGCTGAAAAAAATCTCAGACATAGAAAATGCTAAAAGTAAGTTAAGAATATATCCAAATTAAAATTAAGACTTGCTCTTTAGACAGTCAATATTTATTCGAAGCTTAAACTTTTTGACTTCAGAAATACCATTAAATTAAAATAAACAAGTAGAAACACCGACGGTTCACAACGTGTTCGCGGACGATATCTAGGTATTTATACTGGTTTGTCGGAGGTTAAACGTAATCAATTTTCAATAAGGTTGCAAATGTGTCAAATATCTATCTTGTCAGTGTTTTGAATACATTTTAATTCAGAGACATAGAAAAACAAGTGTATGTATATTAATGTCTCTGGATAATTCAAATATTTGCCGATCAAAAATCTTTATCTATCTGTAGTTGCAGTATTTCGTTTTGTTCCTTGATGGTAATTCATATCCTTAGGTGAAATATAAAATACAGTTACACAAAACATTTGATTTGAACTTTATTTTCATTCAATTTGTTCATTTATCTTTTTCATTGGATGAAATCATGACACATCAGCAATCATTTATGTACAAAATTATCTTATTAAATTCACAAAAACAAACATGGGAATAAAGGAATCATACACAAATGAGAGACAGTTCCAACAATTTCAAAAGTGATTCCCCACTGTGCTGTTGTGTGGCATATATAAAGGTTCAAAAAGTGTGTAAGATCCAAACACTGAGCGGCAAAGACAGTAACATTTTGAAAATTAGTTGTTGTTGTTGTTTTATTAGAAAATTTGAAGCCTTACCTTAACCCGTGTCATGCTGAGTAAAAAAACCCTTGGCAAAATTGTATATAATCAAAGTGCTGAAAGCTCTGTATTTCCTATTTGTGGGTAGGCATTTGATTTTAAAAATATAATTTCTGAAACTTTTCTGGTTTTAAAAGGAAAAACAGGTGGTATGGACAAAGATCAGACTGCACATATGTGCAGGCTGATGTTTGTCTTTAGCTCCTGCCAAGGCAGGAATATTTCGGGGGTTTAGCATGACAAGGGTTAAATTTCTACAAAGCACAAGTACAGTTACACAGGCTGGTTTGAACCTTTGCTTGAAGAACATTTGAAAGTGTTGAAAATGTCTGTACTGGCTAAAATATTTTCACACAATGATTATTGCACAATCCTTTTTGACTAGAGAATTGTAAATAGACAGACTCAGCCCTATAATACATGGAATATTTATTACCATGGAAATTAATTTTAGGTAAAATCTTCAGTAAATAAAGGAAAAACAAATTGTGAAAAGGAAAAAATTGCTTGTAATTGGCAATTTCTTCCTTTATCAGTTTCCTTTTAACTTAAGGGTCCTTATTATTCATTAAACAAAAGTAATTTTCCCCAAATCAGACTTTCACTGTACATTTTGATTTTCAGTTTTGACTTGATCTGATATTTTGCTGATGAGTTTGTGAAACACAAATGCCTCCATAACAGCATTTTTTTCAAAATGTTGACCTTGACAGTTGACCTTGACCCTATTAACATGACCTTGACCTTGATACCTACATTTGTACATCACCGAGATCTGTCATCATGCCAATTATGAGAAAGGTATCTGTAATATGCTTGAATAAACTGAACAATTTAAGAATTTTGGTAATGATTTTTAGAAGTTTGACCTTGACAGATGACATTGACCTTGGCACAAGACCTTGACTTTGTTATCAGCAGATTCAGACCATTAAAAAATCATCATGCCAAATATGAGCATTGTATCTTGAAAAGGCTTGAAGATATTTGCAATGTTAAGTTTTTAGGTTAAGTTTTTGAGTTATTTGACCTTGACAAATGACCTTGACCTTATCACATGACCTTGACTTTGGTATCAGCAGATGCAGATCACTGAGATCTATCATCATGCAAAATATGAGCATTGCATCTTGAATAGGCTTGAAGATAATAAGTTTTTTGGTTAAGCTTTGCAGACGGACAGAAGGACAGACACAGATGGACAACGATAAAACAATATGCCCCCGATCTTTCAATATGGTGGCATATAAAGTTGAATTTTCTTTCAAGGTAAAAAATATTGAGGACATTGAATCACTCAATCAATATAATCATGGAGTAAAAATAGAGTAATTTCTTTTTTTTAACATTATTGATTTGAACAAATTTAGATCATAAATCAAAACAAATTTAAAACATGTATAAAATATATGGATAAAATAATCGTCAATAAGTTTTTGGCAGACAGGTAAAAAATCTGGGGAGCTTGAATCAATTTATATTTCATTTCATGAACAACAAAAGCTTTATTTTCACTTGTTGCACTGCCACTAGTGAAAATATAGCTTTTGATGTTCACTCATAGAAATATGAATTGATCTTACATTGAAACAAATGATTATCCTCTAAATAGTTTATCGAGTCCCTAGATTATGGTGTGATATATTGTGCAGAGTTTTCAAGTCTGTCTTTTTTGAATAGGATTAACACCCTTTTTAAGTTTTCCCGCTTTACATTGCTCCAGATTAGAGAGAATGATTGCTAATGTAATATGGTATTCTCTCATCCAAAACATATGTTGTAAGTACTCATTGGAATTGTCTTGATGAGACGATTCAAATGAGTACCATAAAATAGTATTTGATTGATGGATAATAGATTTTTTTCACTTTGAAAGTATAATCACTACATGTAAATCGAGCTCTGGTTATTCACTTTTACAAACAATGTTAGCATAAAGCATTATGATATCGCCTGATTGTCCTGTAAAGACAATGTGTACATTCATACAAAACATTACAAAATATTGCACTTCTAACAGTCTTAAAACAAACATTCAAATATTTTGGACAAATGAGCTCTGAATAAAAATAATTAAGAAGACCAATATTAATAGTAACCGGCTGTTTGTTTAACATTTGGGATCCGTGGTTATGGAAGGCAAAGGTACAAGTTTCCAGTCTATCATTTCATCATACAAGTTTCCGGTCTATCATTTTATCTTCTTGAGCTGGTACCCCTTCCATGTTACACTATTTTTAATCATTTGGAAAGCAGAGCAGGGATATAGAGGATAATCGTTTGTTTCAGTGTAAGATCGATTTATATTTCATTGAGTGAACAACAAAAGCTATATTTTCAAGAGAGTGAAAATATAGCTTTTGTTGTACATGAAATGAAATATTAATCGATCTTACACAAACAACAAACGATTATTCTATTTCTTTAATGCAAAAATGAGACAAATGTGAAATTTCTAGGACAAATTTTCGTAAAGCGCGTCATTTTGCGCGTGATTGCTATGCAACGTTCATTGTGACAGCACCTATTTCGCCCCTCATAGATAGGATGAAATGCACAAAAGCAGGGTATAAGTTTTTGATAATCTCACTGCTTTTGCGTTGAGATTATCAATTCATAATCTACCGTCATTTCTCGATAAACCACCGAAAAGCACTAAAGAAACAGCATTATTTCACACCAGCAGAAACTACAGTTAGTTACATCGTGAAATTGACATTCATCTCAATCAAAACCATTCTAAATTGCTCACTCAGCGCTCCATTCTTTCAATCCAAACACTCACTCTAATCTTTCAAAAACGCTCAAACCCATTGAAAAATATAGAATAAACATCATTCAAAATAAATTTTAAAAGAGAAAAAAATTGCGATTTCACTGACATAATTCAAATTGTTAGCATCTCATACACTCTTGAAGAAATAGTAAGCTATGTATAGAATTTGTATGCATATTTTATTAACGGAGAGGTCATCAATATTGCTAATTTTGTTCATCCTGAACAAAATTTGCCATATAGGATTACCTCCCATTAAATTCACTCAAAACTTGCTCCACATACTCATTCAATATCATTCCTAAATCATTCCCAAATCATTCACCCTGTCAATTTCACAATGTTGTTAGCTGTAGAACTGTCACTGAGTGACTTATACCCCCCACAAGCACTTTGTCAAAATGCAAGTGCTATTAGTGCAGGATATGTTTGTAACAAATATTGAGGTCATATGATGCATTTGCTTGAAGTCTCATGATTCTAGGTAGCTTGGTTTTTGAGTTATAGTCCTGAAACGAAAAGGTCTACGGACGGACGGATGAATGTGTGGACAGACAGACATGGTGAAACCAATATACCCTCCTCTAGTTCGTAGGTGAGGGTTATAAATATAATTTTGGTATAATATCTCCCAGTGGGCAAGCAAATTGTCTTAACTATAATATCTTCCCAACTCGATAGCCATATCCTAGAAGAAATTATATAAATATATAGGGTAGTCTGGGCACTGGATCCAAAACCTTCAATTCAACGCTTGTAGAGGTGTAAGTTTCCAGGCTATCGTTTCTTCTTCTTGAATTGCAGTCCTTTTTTCCGATACTCTTTGTCCAGTTTTTCTAGGTAGTTTGGATCACTTTGCAGCATGACCTCAGTACTGAAAATACGTATAAGTACGAAAAAATATGTATAAGTACGAAAAAATACGTAAAAGTACAAAAAAATACGTATATATATATATTACATAATTAGTGTTTTGTATGAAATAAAATATCTAACAAGGTTGGGAGAATTGATAATTGTGGAGGCTTTGCCAAAACAACTATCAATTCTCACAACCGAGCTAGATATTTTTTTAATACAATACACTAAGTATGTATTATATTTATCTTATAACCTCTATTTGTCTTAGCCACATTATATAATTGTTCTAAAAATAACTATGCAATGTCATTAAAAATATCATACGGGTTGTTATTACACGCATATTTTTATAGATATAAGCTAAAAGTGAATCTAAGCAGCAAGACTAACTTCTACTTTAATACCTTAATTTTAAGAACATTTAAAATCTTTATTTTTCTTGACACAAGCATGGCAGAAAGTGTAAACAAAGTAATTTTAGTTGGCACCTTTTTTCTGTGCATATTAGAAATGATTTTTTGTTTGAAAATACAATACCACACACCATAAAATTCAGGATTACTGGAAAGGCTAAAATACTTCATAGTATAAGTGAAGGGAATGGTTTCGTGAATCTAAATCAAAAACTTTGAACATCAGGCAATTTTTGAACTTCAATCTAATTCATACTATCCTTCACTGGTTACTATTTAACCACAGTCAATCTTGCTCAAGCGAGACCATTTTTAAAAATGCCTTCTATAAATCAAAATATTTGAAGAAAAAAAAATGATATTATCCATGTCAAAATAATTTAGAATGAGTCCTTTGATGTTAAAATCATTTGGATTGTCTCAATGAGATGATTCTTTTGAGTTTTAACGACATATTTGAGGAACTTCATAGAAGGAACATTCCTGCCAAGTTTCAGCTTGATTGGCCTAGTGGTTTAGGAGGATTAGATTTTTTTCTAAGATTTTCCGCCATTTTTCAACCTTTCTCTTTCCATGGAAACCAGAGTTTTTGATGAAATTTAATTCTTTTAACAACTTTTAAAGAGCTTCACCCAAGAAACATCTCTGCCAAGTTTCAGCTTGATTGGCCAAGTGGTTTAGGAGGAGAAGAATTTTTTCTAAGATTTTCAGCAATTTTCGGCAATTTTCAACCTTTCCGTTCATGGAAACCATAGATTTTGATGAAATTAAATTCTTTAACAACTTTTGAAGAGCTTCACCCATGGTACATCTCTGCCAAGTTTCAGCTTGATTAGCCCAGTGGTTTAGGAGGAGAAGTATTTTTTTCTGAGATTTTCGCGTTTTAAGGCCTTTCTGTTACCATGGCAACCAGAGTTATTTATAGAATTAAATTCTTTTAACAACTTTTGAAGAGCTTCACCCAAGGAACATCCCTGCCAAGTTTCAGCTTGATTGGCCAAGTGGTTTAGGAGGAGAAGATGTTTAAAGAAATTGTTGACGGATGGACAGACGGACGGACAGACGATGGACGGTGAGTGATCACAATAGCTCACCTTGAGTGCTCAAGTGAGCTAAAAAGGAGTCTGTTTTGAGTTTTTATCAGTTTTAGATGACAAAATTAATAAACTTAGTATTTTACAAGCATGATATTCTATTTATAATATGACCTGATATTTACTATAAAGCGAGGAAATTCCAGAAATTTATAGATTCTTATTTTCCCGCAAAACATAAAATGCTGTTGGGGAAATGACGTCAGTAAATGCATTATGACTCCTTTTTCACAATGAAATATAAGAATGTTTTAAATAATTTTTTTTTCAATTGGGTTTAGCACTGCTTTCAACAATCTTCGCTAATATTGTGGCTTGTGGAGGAACACCTTACAACACCTTACAATGGATTCCTGTATTTCTAGCACCAGTTCTACCATTACATCCTTTCCTAGCCTCCAGATGCTATCCCATTTAGGTCTATTAAAACTCGTCATATATAAACAGATAAAAACTCGGTGCAGCCTCGTTTTTATCTGTTATAGATGACTCGTTTAATAAATTCGGTATTCCATGACCACTCATTCAATATCCTCTATTTCTTAACCATTCTCATGCTGTTCCAAACATATTCCTGTCATACCTGAAACTTTGGCAGACAGTATAAACTAAGATGAGCCTGCACAGATGTGCGGTCTAATCTAAGCCTACACTGCCTCCCTTTATTTTTACAATTGTGATAAAAACTTGAGCAAGATTCATTGAAATCTCTCAAAAGTTAGCCATTTATTTGATACAAAATTGAAATACAACAGGGGTAAAATGTAAATTGAAACAGACCCTGTTTATGTGCAAACAGTAGATTTAAGCATATACAAAAGGTTTATAGAACAAAAATTCTGCAAAAAGAATGTTGACAAATCAGAGTTGCAATAAACTGGATTCCTCTTTATTGGCAATACTTACCACAACAAACAGATATCACAGATACGGAATAGCATATATACAATTAGGTAGAAACTATGCTGTATTTGAGGTCATGAGGGGGAAACGGGGGTAACAGGCGTGGTGCTCGTGGAAGCTCGTTGTTGTTTTAGCTTGGTGTCGTACCTGTGCAAATAAATATAATATGGAAGATTCTACAATGTGTAAATGGCCAATGATACTACACTGTGTAAAAGGCCAAATGGGAGAGACTTTGGTTGAAGGCGTGTTGAATGTGGAAGCTTGTTGTTTTAACCTGGAAACATATTTTGGTGAATAAATACAATAAGGTAGATACTAGGCTGGGTTTTGATGGCTTGGCACCATAAAGTTGTAACTGCATCAACTGCAACTGTATCATATAGGCAGTTACAACTGTTTTGGGCTGTTTTGGGCTGAGGCATCAGTTTAAAATCATGAGGGGAGACAGGGGTAACAGGTATGTTGCTCAATAAAGACTGTTTTGAACAATCTTCAATTCTTTTCTCAATTTGATCCCCAAAGGTACATAATGTCATACAACAGTCGGGTAACAGATAATGATTCAGGACCTTGGTACGGGCTTAATCCTAACAGAAACACTCGTCACAGCTCTAACTCCAACTGATTATAAGTGAACAGTGAATACCGAATGTATCAAATTAGTCATCTGTAAACAGATAAAAATGAGGCTGAGCCAAGTCTTTATCTATTTTAGATGATGAGTTGGATAAATTCAGTATTTAAAGAACACAAATTTAATATTCTATTTATAATATGACCTGTCTATTTGCGATAAAACCAGGAAATTCCAGATATTTACCGATTAAAATTATCCCATGAAACATAAAATGCCATTTGTGAAATGACGTCAGCTAATAAATCATGAAGGCATTTTCAAAACAAAGCTGTAACTTTGCCATCAGTTCTTAGCTCATTTGCATATTTATTTCACTAATGTTATAACACCCATCTTATATCAAAAATATTCAACGGGCTTATTTCACTCTCTCAACATTAAGTCATATTATAATGTGTCAATCTAAATATCTTTCCATCAAACTTCATTTAAAGGTTTTGCATTTCATAATGGTCATATTAATAATGTTGATGTAAGATTACATACAATTGAAACTTAATAACTAATCCTTTCAATTGCATTTCTTCATTTTTTGAGACTAGTATTTTTTCCTCTTTTTTTTCAAATTTAAGGAATAACAAATTGAGAGGTAAGAGCAATACTATAGTAACTGCCTATAAATTAACAGGCACATACAATAGTATTGCACTGACCTCTCAAAATTTTATATAGGCTATATAATGCCTTTGCATTTAGTGCAGGGGGAGGCTATTATAAGGGATGTGCCTTTTATCAAAGGAAATGTGAAGCTTGGAAGGGGCAACTTGTTGCCAAACTGGTTATTACTTGTAATCTATAATAATTTGCCTAACTCTTGCAGACTCATGACAATTATACTTATCTATTGCAGAGTTTTGTCAAATTTGCTTAAGTTTAGTTGAGTCTTCACAATTTTGCCTACTGTAGTAGATTCCTGATAATTTTGCCTAACTATTCAAAATTCTTGATAATTCTTATATTATAGAGTCCTGACAATTTGCCAAACTCTTGAAAAGTGTTGACAATAGTACAAACTCTTGTAAGGTCTTTATTGTATTACCTAACAATGGCAGAGTCTTGACAATAATGCTGGATGCTTGTAGACTGTTAACAATTTTGCCTAACTGTTGCAGAGTCTTACTTACTGTTGAACTGGATCAGGAATATAAATGTACTCCATTGGAACTATTTTGCCTAACTCTTGCAGAGTCTTGACAATAAAACTGGATGCTTGTAGTCATAACAATTTTGCCTAACTTTAGCAGTGTCTTAACTTACTGTTGAACTGGATCTGGGATATAAATGTACTCCATTGGAACTATTTTGCTTAACTCTTGAAGAGTTTTCACAAACCGTAACTTGGAGCTGAATTTTGAACTGAAATATAAAACAGATTGTAATACAATACCCATATGATTTCATTTACAGAAGCAAATTATTTGTCATACATTTTACAAACTTCTAAATGCAATGTCTTGTTTTAAAGGAATATTACTTCTACAAAATATTGGCCTTTTTAAAAATTTGTTTGTTTGAAAGGGATTTTATGTTGCATTTAACATTCTCTTTTTCATATTTCAGTAGCTGGAGCACATTAAAATGGATTCTTGGTATTTCTCACAAGTACTACCATAACATCCTTACTTAGCCTCCAACTACTATCCCACATAGGTTACGATTATCAACCCTTTGGTTGGAGACAAATAATCAGAAATGATAGAATTTGAGGCCTTTTGAATGATAGTCTGACGTACTACCAGTGTGATTAGGTTTTTAGTTTCAAACCTCAATAAAATTAACAAATACTCTCTTCATACCTTAAAAGAAATTTAAGGTACAAAAGGAGCTTTGTTTGCGGCCACATGTATTCAGCAAGCAACCTGTCTTAAGCAAGCGACCACCAAGTTCCCAAAAGAACCACTTGCACAAAAATTTACCTGTATTAAGCAAGCACCTGTCATAAGCAAGCGCTTTTTGAATTTCCCTTAGGTGTTTGCTTAAGACAGGTTTTACTGTACAAAAGGAGCTTTGTTTGCCCACATGTGAAATTGCTGAAAATGTCACGCACTGGCTCATATATTTTGCAGATACAGTAAAACTTGTGTTAAGCGACCACCTAAGGGACCACCAAAAAGCGGTCGTTTATGGGAATGGTCGCTTAATACAAAATGTTATAATAAATGTGACAGTTCATTTTGATCGCATTTATAGATTGTCGGTCAAGTCGTACTGAATCCTATGATGTTTAAACCCATTAGAATCGTCTTATTGAGACGATTCTAATTGGTTCAAACAACATAAGATTCAACAATAACCAATTTTTCGTTAAGAATGTCCTCTTTTTCAGAAAATTTGCTTACGTTGCGTGGACTTTTTATGGTGGTCGCTTAATAAAATTGGTCGCTTAATAGACGTGGTCGCTGGTGCAATATCGACTGTACTGTAAAAGTTCTAATAGGACCCCATGCTATAATATAAACCTAGCCCCTTCTTCAGAATTCAAGATTGACAATTTTTTGGTGATTTTCAGGAAATTTAAAGCCCTAATCCCCAAATCAATGTCAGGATGATTTCAACCTAGGGTGAATGTTATTTTTCCAAACCAAATGCTAAGCTTTTGTATTCAATTCAATACTTAACACTTGTCATGCTGAATAAATTTTGGCTAAAAATTTTCATCAAAATCAAAGGGCAAACAGCACTGAAAGGCCTAACTGTATGTCAATTTTTATTTGAAAAAATAAATCTATTGACGATTCTGGTTTGATGGTGAGAAACAGGTGGTGTAGACAAACATTAGACTGCACATATGTGCAGGCTGATGCTTGTCTATAGCTCCCACAAATCAGAAATATTCCAGGTTCAGCATGACAAGAGTTAAATGAATAATTTGCTTTAAGTTTTTCTTTGATTTTCCAAGTGAACAGTCCCCTTGACAAACTGTACCCTAGATCATTCAAAATGAATGTATTTAATACCGGAGTTTTACAGTTGTGAAGACATGGAAGAATGGCCCAAATTGCAGTAGCATTTTGGGCCATTTTCCATATCTTAACAACAGTAACCTAACCACGGATCCCCCCAGTCGTTCTAATATAAACATGATGATTCTCACACCAGAACAACCAAAACATTTCATCCGAGTCATGGACAGCACATCCAACTTAGGCATATCGGTGCTAGTTTTGATATCCCCATTGTTGGGTAGAAAAATGATTTGTGACTTTCGTCAAATATCGATTAAAATTTCCCAGGGATTTAGTCTGACACCAACAAAGTTGGCCCCAAAGGACTCCATAATTGGGATTTAAGGGGTCCTTTCTTAAAATTTGAGAGTCTCTGCTTTAGATGTACACTGATCTTTTATGCTATAATCTTAAGGCATGTACACTAACCACGGATCCCCCCAGTTGTTCTAATATAAACATGATGATTCCTATGATCGCCCTATGGTTGTATTAGAACTTTTGCAGATAAATTATGTTTAAATATGCAAGGGGTGTGCCAGGTCTGGGTGGTACCAGGAATCCATCAAAAGAATCACTTACCTTATAAAAGGTTTTGTCATCATTACTACAGTTTTCAACCATAATGTTGGATGCACCATTAACAAGGCCTTCAGGTTTTTCCGTAATCTGGAACAAAACCAAGGAATAATTTTGATTTTAATTCAATAACAAGGTTACATTGAATAAAAAAGTAATGGTACAGTCAGGCCAGTCTTTGTGGCAATGTCAACTAAATATAGAGAGCTAAATATCAACTAACCATCTATCAATCATGTGACAACAGCCTTTCAGCCAACCAAAATTTGGCATTTGTCTATGAAGTGGCACCATTAGAATATGATCATGTCAACTAACTACAGACAACTAAATATTAACAAACCTTCTATGAATCTCTGATCACAGCGTTTCAGCAAACAAAAACTTGGCATTGTCTGTGAGGTGGCACAATTAGAACATGACCATGTCAAGTAAACTTGACAGACAACAGACAACTGAATATTAACAAACCTTCTATGTATCATCTGATTACTGTGTTACAGCCAACGAAAACTTAGCATCCTTCCATGAGGTTTTGTAAAATTGGATAACATGATCATGTCAACTTAATACAGACAACTATATACTAAATAGAGGATAATTGTTTGTTTCAGTGTAAGATCGATTTATATTTCATTGAGTGAACAACAAAAGCTATATTTTCACGAGTTGCAGAGCCACGAGTGAAAATATAGATTTTGTTGTTCACGAAATGAAATATAAATCGATCTTACTCGAAAAACACACGATTATTCTATTTCTTTAATGCAAAAAGGAGACAAAATGTGAAATTTCTATGACATATTTTTGTAAAGCGCGTCATTTTGCGCGAGATTGCTATGCAACGTTCATTGTGACGTCACTTATTTTGCCCCGCATAGATGACGTCAGATAGGATGAAATGCACAAAAGCAGGGTATAAGATTTTGATAATTTCACTGCTTTTGCAGTGAGTTTATCAAGTGATAATATACCGTTATTTCTCGATAAACCACCGAAAAGCATTAAAGAATATACATTCTATCTAGACAACTATATATTAACATACATTCTATCTATCATCTTATAAAAGCAAATTCAGCCCACCAAAACTTGGCATTTGTCTATTGTGTGTTGTAAAATTGGATAACATGATTGTGTCAGCTAATGATAGAATACTAAATACCAACAAACCTCCTATCTATCAATCATGTGACAACAGCGTTTCAGCCAACCAAAATTTGGCATTTGTCTATGAAGTGGCACCATTAGAATATGATCATGTCAACTAAATACAGACAACTAAATATAACAAACCTTCTTTCAATAATCTGACAACAGCGTTTCAGCCAACCAAAACTTGGCATTTGTCTGCAGGGTGTTGTAAATATATAATACATACTTAGTGTTTTGTATGAGAAAAAATATCTAACAAGGTTGGGAGAATTGATCATTGTCTCTGCCTCGACAATGATCAATTCTCCCAACCTTGTTAGATATTTTTTCATACAATACACTTAGTATGTATTATATTTATCTTATAACCTCTAATTGCCTTGTTTTCATCGATGTTTCTAACTGAAATGCAAGTTTCTAAAAATAACCGCCTTATATCACTGTTCTAAAAATCAAAGCACAGAAAGTACTGATAGTGAACGAACCTGATGGCATTCTAGAGTGATAAATTGAATTCAATTAGAAAAGAGAAATTACGAATGTAAAAAAAAAGTGGGAAGAATTGTCTCGACAAAATTTCCGTTATTCGGAAATTTCACTGCAAATTCAAAGAAAGGGAAAGAGAGGAAAAATCCTGTTAGAAAAAAATATTTGTTAGAATATGAGATGTTACTCTGTGAAAATTTCTTTTACACACTTGAAATAGGTACATTTATTAATTAAACATAAATTGAGAAAACGATTTAATCCTATCTAAAACTGTCTTTAACCTATATCCAATGGTGTTTGTTTTTATAAAAGTAGTTGTTATCATGTTTAAGCTTATTTCAAGTAAATTTGTTGTATTTGTTTTAACTTTTTAACTATCTTTGTTTCTTCTCAGAGGATGAAAAGGTCTTTGAGTACCAACCAAAGAAACACCTATGAATATCAGTCAGTCCTGAACTGTACTCATTGTTTAAAGTTATGATTTGTTAGCTTATTAATAGTATTTTGAACCATAACCTGAGAGAATAGTTTTTATCATATTTGAAGCCATAACCACTTCCGTGGTTGACACTTATGTCGTTATTCAATTTTATAACACTGCAGGATGAGATATATTTAGGTATATGTTAAAGGAGGTCTAGTGCCCTATTAGTATAATTCATAGATAATTTCTGTTTAAGGTTTAGAAATTAAAGTATAACTTTTTATATCAAACAATTGCTCCATAGTAAATTGCATACTAAAAGTCTTTATAAATATTATTTTTGTAACGTAATTTCTACATCAAAAGCGAATAAGAATCTTATTTAAGAAGTTTATTTTTTAAAGGGAGGTAATAATTGCATGACTGTGTCTATGACAATGTTTAAGTATAATACAATGTTTTTTTCCTTACGACTTGCTTTCCAAAAAGAATTGAGAATCCTTACAATGGTCGGTTTATTTTTTGCACGAGAACCTATTGTTTACCTTCAAGAGTTTGGATGCTTGTAAAATCACTCACTATCGATATCTTATTACAGTATTGCGGCTGATATTAGACTTTCTGCTCGGAGCTAGTTTTTGCTTAAACTGTAGTTAACCAATTCTAAACGTATTTTGGGAAGGATGGAGCCAGTTTTTATTCATCGATTAATATTTTCATGATTTCTGTAAAAAACGCAATAACTTTTCCAGAATAATTTAACAACTAAACCCGCCTGTCGAATTGTAAACAAGTGCATGACGGATCTGGTCCCCCCTTGACCACGGCAATATCTACTCGTCAATTGGAGTGGTATCTAGGGTTGAATATTTAGCTATCATTTATTTAATTTTCAAATAGAATTTTGAATTGATATGGTTTTACAGATTGAAACTAGAAAGCCATGAATGGCTTGAGTCGCTCCACAGGCATGAAATTCTTGTAAAAGCAAATAAATGTTTTGACTAGATTTTTAGATATTTGGGGTTCTACTGATGTTGAAAATGATTCCATCAGTTACGTTCTGAGAAAATGATTTTCACAGTTTCCACTATTTAACATATTGAGGAATGACCTCCGCCCATAAAATGCATATTTTTCATCCAATCAAAATAATTTTGGTACACTGATAAAGGGTCACTCAAGGATAATACCAGTGAAATTTGGTTGATATTCAAAAATTAGATTCTGAGAAAATGATTTTCAAAGTTTCCACTATTTAATATATAGAGAAATGACCTCTGGCTATAAAATGCATATTTTTCATCCGATCACAATGATTTTTTGTAGACGGATGTAGAGTCACTCAAGGATCATTCCAGTGAAATTTGGTTGATATCCATCAATTACATTCTGAGAAAATGATTTTCAAAGTTTCCACTATATAACATATAGAGAAATGACCTCCGCCTATAAAATGCATATTTTCCATCCGATCACAATGATTTTTTGTAGACTGATAAAGGGACACCCAAGGATTATTCATGTAAAACTTAATTGATATCCATCAATTAGAATCTGAGAAAACTCACTTATTACCATATTTGGAAATTAGCCACGCCCATTAAATCCATGTTTTTCATTGGATCAAAATATTTTGAACAACTTTGAAAGCGGGTCACCCAAGGATCATTCCTGTGAAGTTTGGTTGAAATCCATCCAGTAGTTTCTGAGGAGAAGATTTTTAAAGAAAAGTTTACGACCGGACAGACGCACGCACGGACGGACGGACGCACGACGGACACAACGCCATGACAATAGCCCCAGTGGCTTTCAGCCAGTGGAGCTAAAAATGCAAAGTAGAATGGCCCCAATGAAATATCTTCCGTGCCTGTCGCATTTGGTATTCGGCAATATTCGCTTCTGAGACAGACGAATACGAAACGTTTTCGCTGGGAATGAGTTAACCGAATATTCGAGTGCATCCTTACAAGCCCTACTTCAGCCAACGCAATTTTACAGAAAAATCTTAATAGCGACGTTCATCCCTATTCAAATAAAAGGTACAAGAAAGGTTGTACATTTAAAACACATGTCGAATCATTCTTAAACCCCGTCTCGAGACTGACTGTCGCTAGTTGAAAAGTTATGTAAAACCGCGTTACCGTTTCTAATGACACAAGGTGTCTTGATGTGTCATTCGTCTCAACTCGGCCGATTCCTCTAACCTACATTTAAATCGGAGCCGTCGGAGATCGCCCGAGTATTGCCGAATGTAAGTTCAAGAGGACATGACCTAAATAAACACGTATTTCCGGCTAATTACTACAACTTGCACCAGCGAAGGCTTGGGTCAAAAACATAGTATCTGTCTCTACGGTGTCTAGACACAAACTTTGTTTTTGCTTTAAACTGTCGACAAGCTTACGCCGATCAAAAATTCCCTTGATAAACATTGCAAGATCATTTTGTATTTTTCAAGGCGAATTTTCATTATTTTCACTTGATAAAGATTACTAGTTTCAC
Organism: Fragum whitleyi; assembly: GCA_948146395.1. Lineage (NCBI taxonomy): Eukaryota > Metazoa > Mollusca > Bivalvia > Cardiida > Cardiidae > Fragum > Fragum whitleyi. Next base: position 1,592,791 of record OX411560.1, read on the forward strand.
GCCATAAAAGAAAAAAAGAATGATTTTGCGGAGAAAAATATTGAAAGATACCAAATTGAATTTTAAGAGGCGCTACTTTATTTCAAATGTATTAACATCCAACACGATTTTCCTGACATGGTATATAACACTGGTGAACGACGTTCGTTCACCAATAACTATGTGATAACATAAACTAGAAAGCCATGAATGGCTTGAGTCGCTCCACAGGCTTGAAATTCTTGAAATAGCAAATCTAAGGTTTGACTAGATTTTAAGATATTTTGGGTTCAAGTGATGTGGAAATGATTTTCAAAGTTTCCACAATATAACATAAAGAGGAATCACCTCCGCCCATAAAAATCCATATTTTTCATCTGATCACAATAATTTTTGGCAGACTGATAAAGCTTCACTCAAGAATCATTCCAGTGAAATTTGGTAGATATCCATCAATTACATTCCGAGAAAATGATTTTCAAAGTTTCCACTATATAACAAATAGAGAAATAACCTCTGCCCATAAAATGCATATTTTTCATCCAATCACAATAATATTTGGTAGACTGATAAAGGGTCACCAAAGGATCATTCCAGTGAAATTTGGTTTATATCCATCAATTACATTCTGAGAAAAAGATTTTCAAAGTTTCCACTATATAACATATAGAGAAATGACCTCCGCCCATAAAATGCATATTTTTCATCCGATCGCAATAATTTTTGGTAGACTGATAAGGGGTCACCCAAGGATCATTCCAGTGAAATTTGGTTTATATCCATCGATTACATTCTGAGAAAATGATTTTCAAAGTTTCCACTATATAACATTTAGAGAAATGACCTCCGCCCATAAAATGCATATTATTCATCCGATCACAATAATTTTCGGTAAACTGATAAAGGGTCACCCAAGGACCCTTCATGTAAAATTTAATTGGTATCAATTAGAATCTGAGAAAAGTCACTTTTTACCATATTTGGAAATTAGCCACGCCCATTAAATCCATGTTTTTCATTGGATCAAAATTTCTTGAACAACTTTGAAAGAGGGTCACCCAAGGATCATTCATGTGAAGTTTGGTTGAAATTCATCCAGTAGTTTCTGAGGAGAAGATTTTAAAAGTAAAAGTTTACGACCGCACGCACGGACGGACGGACGGACAGACGGACGCACGACGGACACAACGCCATGACAATAGCCCCAGTGGCTTTCAGCCAGTGGAGCTAAAAATATCAAACGGGATGTTATCACACGGATATTTGTATAGTTATAAGATAAAATTGGATAACATGATCATGTCAACTAATAATAGACAATTAAATTTTAACAAACCTTCTATCAGTCATCTAATAATGGCGTTTTAGCTAACCAAAACTTGGTATTCGACTAAGGATTATGCCACCATGAAATTACGCAACCATGTCAACTAAATATAGATAAACCTTCTGTCCATCATCTGATAACTGTGCTTCAGCCAACAAAAATAGGCATTCGTGTATGAGGTGTGGCACCATGGTAGCTTACAATCATATCAATTAAATACAGACATTTAATAATGGACATACCTTCTATCAATCATCTGATAACAGCGTTTAAGCCAACCAAAACTTGGCATTTGTCTACGGGGTGTGGCACCATGGAAATACACAATCATGTAGTCTTCTGCGACCAGGAGTTCTAAAGTACTTATCACATATCTGAAATAAATGGGAAGGGTTGATAGACTGAATGGAGTTTTACGCCGCTTTCATGTGTTAGGAGTCCAATTGACTCCGTAATCTCAGGAGTTACTGATTTCATGTGTCAGGAGTCCAATTGACTCCATAATCTCAGGAGTTACTGATTTCATGTGTTAGGAGGCCAATTGACTCCTTAATCTCAGGGGTTACTGATTTCATGTGTTAGGATTTTAAGATTTTAGACTACCATTTACCCCCTCTTAATTGTTCCTCTGTGATGGTTTAAGAAATGTTTGACCTTTTGGCAAAAAAATTGAGGAGAATGAAGAAATTGCTTGACACAAGCAATTTGATCAGTTTCACCAATACTTTTTAACTAAATTAATTCTTGAAGGCCATAAAACATAGCAAAATGGGTTAATGGAAATGCGAGATAAAATTTCTACTCACAAAAACAGATTATCCATCACATATTGATAATCTCGTCTGCTGCGGTCCGGCAGATAACAACCACAGAACAGAATAATTGCATTTAATCCGTCACCATAGTAACCTAGAAATGAGAAATCAAGCAAAGCTGTTACATAATGCGTTGGTGGATCCAGAAGGGGTTGGGGGGGTGTTTGAATGAACCCCCTCCGTATCCAAATTACTTTTATTATAGTGGACAAATTCAATCAAAATTATACAATACAAGAACAATGATCCCCCTTTTTGTAGTGTTCTAATCAGAAGAACGTGAAATTCTACAAATAAAAGATATCTAATGTACAGAATTTGAGCAATTAGTACCAAAGAATCCCTATCTATAAAGATAGGGATACTATGGGACAAAATACTCTAATTCTAGGCCGACGTCAAACCAAACTCTGGAGCCACTGCTGTAATGACATTTATATTTTTCACAAATCATTAGACAACTATTTTACGTTGATCAATCTAACCGAATGCTCTCTGTTATGTAATGAGATTTATATTTTTCAACAATTCAATATACAACTATTTTACGTTGATCATTCTAACTGAATACTCTCTGTTACGTAATGAGATTTACATTTTTCAACATTCAATAGACAACTATTTTACATTGATCAATCTAACTGAATGCTCTCTGTTTCGTAATGAGATTTACATTTTTCACAAATCATAAAACAACTATTTTGAGTTGACCAATCTAACTGAATGCTCTCAATCAGTTTTATTTACATCTTGATGGTGAATATTATTAAACTCTATTGATAGTACATGATAAACCAAATAGGCCCTTTCGTATTAGAATAATTCCAATGAATCAATTGTGCAGTCAATCTTGCTTGAGCGACTCGTTTTATTATGCGGCCGATTTCAAAATCCCCTTCCTAAAATCAAATTATGTTACCTTTGGATAGTTGCACCAACTTCCTTGATATAACTTCAATAAAGTTGAAGGCAGCATTTAAACAAAACCAAAAACCCATACCTCCATGTGACAACACTTTCTTGTACGGTTCTATCACGTGCATGTCTACTTTATAATCTTTCCCCGCTATTTCTACCTTCCGCATACGCGTGTTCTCTTCAAATTCTTTATCATCGTCGTCATCATCATCACGCGTGTGGATGTAATCTGCAAACTTCTTCTCTGACGAGGGGGTAATGGGAGTGTCATCTATAAATAGAATGTTTCAACCTCTTTTTCCCCGCAATAATTGAGCCTGTGTATGACATTTTTCAACAATTTGACATATGAGTGAGGTGCAAACATTTAGCAGCATAGGCAGTTTCATATGGTAACTTGAAGATTGTCAAACTGTCTACAGATACTTTAAGACCTTATCTATCTATAGATTGCGGACAGAAGACAGTAGTCTCTGGTCAGACTAAGCAGATGCACAGACTGGCCAGAGACTTTGCTTTGCACACATTTTCAATAGTTGGAAATGTCACACACAGACTCAATTCAGAAGAAAGTAGGCAGAACTAGGTCTGTCCAAAAGTAGACTAATACCCAACACCAATACTTTGTCCCAGTTTTACAAGACTTTTTCAGACAAATTTCAAATATGACATTGACTTTTGACCTTCATTTCCAAAACAATAGGGCATATCCTTGGGTGTTTGGCTACAATTGTGCAAAGTTTCATGATTCTTGGTCTCATTGTTCTTGAGTTAGAGTCTGGAAACGAAAGGGTCTACAGACTGACAGATAGATAGACAGACAGGCGGGTGAAACCAATATGAGCCTATGTGTGACATTTCCAACGAATTGGAATGTGCGTGAGGTACAAACATTGAGCAGTGTACACAGCCACCTACTGTAAATTTAATGTTATCTGATGAGGTACAAGTACTTTGAGACCTTATCTATCTACTAAGCGCATAGTGAAGAATCTGGTCAGACTGTGGATGCACAGGCTCGTCAGAGTCTTTGCTACGTACATTTATGAAATTATTGGAAATCTCACACACAGGCTCATATACCCCTTCTACTTCGTAGGTCGGGGTATAACAAACTAAAAGGCTGCATTTGAGTGTAATTCGAGTAACATCAATAATAAAAACATCTAAACAAGACCTCTTAAAACACAGTATAAAATGAAACCAAATCGGCAAAAATACAATCTACTTTTTTAATTAGATTTTATCAATCTTCAGTATTGCTAATACATAAATAATAATTTGTTAATCTACAGGATTGCCAATATAATGAACTTGTTTGACCTATTTAAAAGACCGATTATTTTTTTTATATCTTTGTTCACATTACTGAGCGTTAAATATTATAGGCCATTTTAGTTTGAAAACTTTGCAACAACAGTCTATTGATTCTGTGTTTCAACTTTTTTAAACCTTATTTTCTTTGTACATCAATTTCTTCTATGAACTCAACCAAGACAAATCAATTTTGTTTTCAATTTGCAAAACAAATTCTGAAATTTGTTATCAAATAAAAAAGATAAGCATTATATAATGCAGAATCTTACTAAAAGAGAACCCCACATTTATTTTTTTTATATTTTTCTGTTGAAAATAGACAAGAAGCAATACACAATACTCAGCCCAAAAAACATAAAATGTCTATGGAGAAATTCAGTGTAATTCATTCCCACATTTTTTAATTTGTCCCCACATTTCCAGTCTAGTCTCCACCATTAATGATTTCTATAATGTGTTATATGATGATTATATAATGATTACTCTGTTATCTGCCTGGCTTGATTTCACACAATAAAAACATCACATTAATGATTTAACAGGGAAATTTGAGTCCCAATCCAATATTCATATGGTGAAACTTGTTTCAGCTTTTTCAGAGACTGAGCAGTGTGAAACAATTAGTGTTGGTCTCTGCAATTTAGATTTTGCAAACCAATTCCTCAACAATCAATCTTTTTATCGTATAAATTACCTGTTGTTTAAAAATAATCCTTAAACTTTCTCAAGCTGTTTATGATAAATTCTTGTTCACTATGCTTACTCAGGAAGTATAGATTCAGATCAGCTTGTAGCTATGGGCTGATTAATTAATATAATTGATAATCAGCTGTTTTTTTGCTTACAATGACAACTATCGATTAAGAAAGCTCATAATCAATTAATATTTAATTTACAGCCACTTAATCTTTTGAAAGATTAATGTCACTTTTTTAGTCTGGGTTACTTCTTTAATTTCTGGTAACTTCCTTTCACTTTAGAAAAACATTTCATTAACCAACCCTGAAAATAGACTATACTTAACAATCAATGGTTACTGACCACCAATGGTTGAGTGTAGGTCCATTCCAGATATGCTAAAGGATACACCAAGTAACATTGTTTTTCATTATCAATATATATATATATAAAAAGAAGTTTTAAAACATACCTTGTAATGCTTTACTGTACTTTCATTGAGAATTGTATTGATTTGCAAGAAACTGATTGTAGAATCGATCATTAGTTGATTTTGCTCTTTCGATCAAAAACCATATAATCGTTTATGATTTGAAACTGATTGGCCAACACTATCAGCTTGAAAGGACATAGCTTCTACACTTTTAATATACTCTATCACCTTCCCACTCTATTTTGCCTTATTTAAGAGATGGAGAAATTATTTGTTGATTTCATTTATGTATGAAACTAAAAAACCTAATCAAACTCATGTATGAATCCATTTCTGAAGTAATGACCCTTCAGAGTGTTAACCTAATGATTTCATTAGGAAACCTTGGTTAATATAGTGTAAGATCATGTGCTCTGAAATGAAACCGAAGTATTAAGGGTCTACTACCTTAAGTTACAAAAAACATTATTTATTACCTTCCCACTCCAGTTCACCTTCCATATCGTCCGGCGTCTCAAGGTCATCTGGTGTCGGAAGGTCATCAACTCCTTCTATAAGATCCTCTGTTGAATCGTTTGTGACCATGTTTGAGTTGGCAACAATCTTTTTCTTCCTTTTACCAGCAAGGAGGGAATCAGGTCTCACTGAAAAAAAAAAAAAAACAAAACAGCATGAATAGGTTAAAAGAAGCTTTTAATTTTTTTTTCGATCATATCCTTGCTGCTGGAGCACCTAACAATGGATTACTGGTATTTCTTGCACCAGTACTACCATTACAATCCTTCCCTAGCCTCCAGCTTCTATCTCTTATAGGTTAATAGTCAGTCATCCATTTGTGAGAGACAAATGTCAGAAAAGATATGAGCAAGGGATCAAACCTATGACAGACTATGATTGAATTATTTTTAAAAGATGAAGAGAGTATTTGTTGATTTCATTGAGGAATAAAACTAAAATCCTCATCACACTGTATGAATATGCAAAGAGGTTTCATACTTAAGTGTGATTAGGTTTTTAGTTTCATACCTCAATGAAATCAACAATTCTTCAATACTTTGTGTGGAAGCTTACAAAATAGCTGCATACTCAAAATTGTTTTCATTGATAAATAAACCCCATTTTTCATCTAATTAGAAATCATTAAGTTTGATTGACCCAAAAAAATTAAATTATTCTGTTTCAAACTGCACTACAATGGCAGTGAATATATCAAGAGAATAATTGTTTCAGTGCAAGATCTTTTTATCATTCATTGGGTGAAAAAACAAAAGTTATGAATAGCAAAGCCATCATGAGTGGATATAGCTTTTGTTGTTGCCTAATGAAAGATTTATCAATCGTGCACAATCCCCCATAAAATCATTACTATATTTCTAACATGCAAAACTGAGAAAAAATGAGGAAATTTTAGGATTAACTCTCTTAAAGCCAGTCATCTATTGTTTCATTGACACGTTGAATAAAGGTTTTGGCAACACATAAACAACATGGCTGCATTCCCAATGACATGGATGTAATGAGTCCAGCCTTTAAATATTTTGAAATGAGCCAAAAATGGGCCCAAGAACCACATACATGAGAAAGAGAGCAGGGTATAATATGATGTTATTTTGTTAGTATTTTGTGAGAAATCAGTCCCCGACATGCTGAATAAAGACTTTGGTAAAATGCTTTAAAAGGAAAGTATTGAAAATCAGGTGGCATTGAGTAAGATCAGTCTGCACTGATCTTAGTCTATTGTAGCCTCCTGTCAAAGCAGGAAAAATACAAGATTCAGCACAACAAGGATTAACCCTTTGCTGTTTAATCCCTGCTTTTTATGTGTCTGTGATTTTATGATTGAGAAAACATTGTGTAAAACAAGAGGACCAAGATGGTCCTAGATCGCTCACCTGAGTCTCTTTGACCCCTGGGACAACACATTAATTAGATAGGCAGATGTCAAAAAGAAGATAATTGCCTAAGATCAATACCATGGAACGTTTTCAGCAAAGAGCAAGACAGATATGCCTTTTTGCTCTTTGATTCTATGTATAAAGGGATTCACCCGGGTGGACCCAAAAAGTGATCCCAGGGTCTTGACATGAACAAACTTGGAAGAGGTCAATAAGATGATGCTACATTCTAAATATGAAAGCTGTCTGCCTTCTGGTTTCAGAGAAGAAGATTTTTGAAGGTTTTCCCATTTTCACCCATCGTGCTCAGATGAGCTGAAAGGGATGCCCCCGGGTGGAGCCCAAATATGACCCAAGGGTCTTGATATGAACAAACTTGGTAGGGGCCAACAAGATGATGCTACATACCAAAAATGGAAGCAGTGTGCCCTCTGGTTTCGATTAATTAAAGAAGATTTTAAAAGATTTTCGCTCTTTGATTCTATGTAAAAAAGGGTTGCGCCCGGGCAAAGCCCAAATATGATCCTAGGGTCTTGATATGAACAAACTTGGTAATGGTCCACTAGATGATGCTACATACCAAATATGAAAGCTGTCTGCCTTCTGCTTTCATAGAAGAAGATTTTTGAAGATTTTCATTTTTTTACCCTTCGTGCTCATTAGAGATAAAGGGATGCACCCGTGCAAAGCCCAAATATGACCCAAGGGTCTTGATATGAACAAACTTGGTAGAGGCCCACTAGGTGATGCTACACACCAAATATTAAAAGCTGTCTGCCATCTGGTTACAGAGAAGAAGATCTTTAAAGATTTTCGCTCTTTGATTCTATGTAGAAAGGGTTGGGCCCGGGCAAAGCCCAAACATGACCCCAGGGTCTTGATATGAACAAACTTGGTAGACTTCCACTAGATGATGCTACATACCAAATAGGAAAGCTGTCTGTCTTCTGGTTTCAGAGAAGAAGATTTTTGAAGATTTTCATTTTTTTACCCTTCATGCTCATAAGAGATAAAGGGATGCACCCGTGCAAAGCCCAAATATGACCCAAGGGTCTTGATATGAACAAACTTGGTAGAGGCCCACTAGGTGATGCTACACACCAAATATTTAAGCTGTCTGCCATCTGGTTACAGAGAAGAAGATTTTTAAAGATTTTCGCTCTTTGATTCTATGTAAAAAAGGGTTGGGCCCGGGCAAAGCCCAAATATGACCCAAGGGTTTTGATATGAACAAACTTGGTAGAGGTCCACTAGATGATGCTACATACCAAATATGAAAGCTGTCTGCCTTCTGGTTTCAGAGAAGAAGATTTTTAAAGATTTTCATATTTTCACCCTTTTTGTTAAGGGTAAAGGGAAAGTTAAGGGTGGATTTCATTTATTTGAACAACTTTGGTAGAGCTTGACCCAAGGAACATCCCTGCCAAGTTTCATCAAGATTGGCCCACTGGTTTAGGAGGAGAAGATGTTTAAAGAAATTGTGGACGACGCACGACGCACGACGGACGACGCACGACGGATGACGCACGACTGACGACGGACATTCTACGATCCCAATAGCTCACCTTGAGCACTTTGTGCTCAGGTGAGCTAAAAAGAAATTGCTTCTGAAAAGCAAATTCTTCTTTTTCCACACTATTTTCTACCCTACAGAATGGTTATTTTTCAAATTAAATCATTTTTAAATTTTCGTCTGCAAAACCTTTGAATTTGGACAGGTCCAAAATTTTGTAAAACAGGAAAGGGTTAAAGGCTTTGTGCCATACCTGGTTTTCCGTATTCACTATCCGAATCACTCTCGGACTCACTCTCCGATGATCCAAGGTCATCTTCCTGGATACCCATACCAGGAATTGGGTCTTCATGCCATTCTTGGGTGTCATCCATCTCCTTCATCTTACCCTATAAATAGAAACATGGAATTCCCTGTGTAAAACAACTATAATTAGAAATGGGGAAATCCCTTTAACTCTAGAGGCTAAACATCCATAAAATAATCCATACACATACCAAGAATTGGGTCTTCATGCCATTCTTGGGTGTCATCCATCTCCTTCATCTTACCCTATAAAAAGAAACATGGAATTCCCTTTATTAAATCACTATAAATAGAAACAGGAAATTCCCTTCAACTCATGGAGACTAAGAATCCATAAAATAGACCATACCAATAAGAGGTTTTGGGCCTTCATGCCATTCTTGGGTGTCATCCATCTCCTTCATCTTACCCTATAAATAAATTGGAATTCCCTCTATAAAACACCCATGAATAGAAACGGGAAATTCCCTGTAACTCTTAAAGACTAAAAATGCATAAAATAGACCATACCAATAAGAGGTATTGGGCCTTCATGCCATTCTTAGGTGTCATCCATCTCCATCATCTTACCCTATAAATAGAAACACGGAATTTCTTTATAAAAGCCCTATTAATAGAAACAGCGAGTTCCCTAAGACTATAGAGAAGAGGATATCCACACCAGGTATTGGGTCTTCATGCCATTCTTGGGTGTCATTCATCTCCTTCATATTACCCTATAAATAGAAACATGGAATACCCTTTAAATAAGCCCTATAAATAGAAACAGGGAATTCCCTTTATTGAACACCTATTAATAGAAACATGAATTCCCTTTGACTATAGAGAAGAGGATACTCATTCCAGAGATGGGTCTTCATGCCATTCTTGGGTTCCCTCTATACTAGAAAGCCATGAATGGCATGAGTCGGTCCACAGGCTTGAAATTCTTCTAAAAGCAAATAAAAGTTTTGACTAGATTTTTAGATATTTTGGGTTCTACTGATGTTCAAAGTTTCAACTATAAAACATAAAGAGAAATGACCTCCGCCCATAAAAAGACATATTTTTCATCCAATCAAAATAATTTTTGGCTGCATGATAATGGATCACCAAAATAACATACAAAAAATGTTTGATTGATATCTATCAGTTTCATTCTGAGAAAATGATTTTCAAATTTTCCACTATAAAACATATTGAGAAATGACCTCCGCCCATAAAATACATATTTTTCCTTCGATCAAACTAATTTTTGGTAGACTGATAAAGGGTCACTCAATGATCATTCCAGTAAATTTGATTGATATCCAATAATTAGATTCTGAGAAAATGATTTTCAAAGTTTCCACTATGTAACACATAGAGAAATGACCTCCGCCCATAAAATACATATTTTTCATCCGTTCACAATAATATTTGGGAGACTGATAAAGGGCCACTCTAGGATCATTCAAGTGAATTTGGTTGATGTCCATATATTATATTCTGAGAAATTGATATTGAAATTTTCCACTATATAACATATAGAGAAATGACCTCCCCCCATAAAATGCATAATTTCTATCGGATCACAATAAATTTTTTGTAGACTGATAAAGGGACACTCAAGGATCATTCATGTAAAATGTAATTGGTATCCACTTCATTTTTTACCATATTTGGAAATAAGCCACGCCCATTAAATCCATGTTTTTCATTGGATCAAAATTTCTTGAACAACTTTCAAAGAGGGTCACCCAAGGATCATTCCTGTGAAGTTTGATTGAAACTCATCCAGGAGTTTCTGAGAAGATTTTTATAGAAAAAGTTTACAAGAGGACGCACGGACACATGGACGTATGGACGGACTGACGCTTGACGGACACAACGCCATGACAATAGCCTCAGTGGCTTTCAGCCAGTGGAGCTAAAAACCACTGTAAATAGAAACATGAATTCCCTTTGACTATAGAGAAGAGGATACCCATACTAGGAATTGGGTCTTCATGCCATTCTTGAGGTCATCCATCTGCTTCATCTTACCCTCTTAATAGAAACATGGAATTCCTTTAATACAAGCCCTATAAATACAAAGAGGGAATTCCCTTTGGCATTAGAAACTCGAATCGGGAATTGTGCCTTTGTGCTATTCTAGGCTGTCATCCATCTCCTTTAAATAGAAACAGGGAATTTCCCTTAACTCTAGAGACTAACAAGAGGACCATGATGGTCCTAGATCGCTCACCTGAGTCTCTTTGACCCCTGGGACTTCACAATTCTCGATAAGATCAATACTGTAAAATGTTTTAAGCCAAAAGCAAGGATATGCTTTTTCGCTCATTGAAAAAGGATAAACCCGGGTGGAGCCCATATATGAAATAAGGGTCTTGATATGAACAAACTTGGTTGAGATCCACTAGTGACTAGATGATACTAAATATTACATATGAAAGCTGTCTGCCTTCTGGTTTCAGAGATTTTTTTTTTTTTAAGATTTTCCTTTTTTACCCTTTGTGCTCAGATGAGCTAAATATGAACCCAGGGTCTTGATATGAACAAACTTGGTAGAGGGCCACTAGATGATGCTACATACCAAATATGAAAGCTGTCTGCCTTCAATTTACAGAGGAGAAGAATTTTAAAAAAATTCCACACTTTGATTCCATGTAGATGATGCTACATACCAAATATGAAAGCTGTCAGCCATCTGGTTTTAGAGAAGACGTTTTTTGAAGATTTTCCTATTTCTACCCTTCGTGCTCAAAAGAGCTAAAACGGATGCACCGGGCAAAGCCCAAATATGACACCAGGGTAGAGATATGAACAAACTTGGTAGAGGTCCACTAGATGATGCTACATACCAAATATACTAGTCAAAACTTCTAACCGGCCACTTTAACAAGAGGGCCGTTGGCCCTGGGTCGCTCACCTGAGAAAAAAGCTTCATTACCTAGGTATGTCCATGCAACCACAGAAAAAGAGATTTTCACTTATTCAATCAGATAACATTTGAAATAATCCCTCCCCCCCCCCCTTTTGCTCCTCCCCTGGTCATTATTTATTTAAGCTTTTTTCATAAAAGGTCTGTGATTAGCTAATCTATGCCAGATATACAGGCTGAGTCTAAGACTTTTAAAGTTTTCTTTAATGAATTGATCAATCCATGTCAAATATAAAGGCTGTAGGGATTCAAAATTCTCAACAAAGCACCCCCCTCCCCCAAGATGCTCTGCACCTGGTGAATCTACAGTCATGATTTTAGCTAATTCAATTAATGTCCATATGCTGACCATCCATACCAATTTTTAAGTCTGTAGGACTCCTGGTTCATTAGAAGAAGTTCAAAGATTTCAAAAATGACCCAAAGTACTACCCCCTCCCCAAGACACTCAGCACCTGGTGGCCCTACATTCATGATTTTAGCTATTTTATTTTAGATCAATATGCTTATCATCCATGCCAATATTGAAGTCTGTAGGGCTCCTGGTTCATTAGAAGATGAAGGTTAAAGTTACAAAATTTTCACAAAAGTACTCCCCAATGGTGCTCTGCACCTGGTGGCATTACAGTCATGATTTTAGCTATTTTAATTAAGGTCGATGAGCTGATCCTCCATGCCAATTTTCAAGTCTGTAGGGCTTGTGGTTCAGAAGAAGAAGAAGGTTAAAGTTAAAAAAATTTCACAAAAGTACTACCCTCTCCCCCCTGATGCTCGGCATCTGATGAATCTACAGTCATGATTTTAGCTATTTTTATAAAAATCTATATGCTGATCATCCATACCAATATTGAAATCTGTCAGGCTCCTGATTCAGAAGAAGAAGAAGGTTAAAGAATACAAAATTTTCACAAAAGTACTACCCCCTCCCCCCTGGTGCTCCGCACCTGCCGGCCCAACAGATATGATTTTAGCTATTTTTATTAAGGTCTATGAGCTGATCCTCCATGCCAAATTTGAAGGCTGTAGGGCTTCTTATTCAGAAGAAGAAGGTTAAAGATTACAAAATTAACCAAAAGAACTCCGCCCTGGTGCTCTGCACCTGGTGACCCAACAGATATGATTTTAGCTATTTTTATTTAGGTCTATGAGTTGATCATCCATGCCAAATTTCAAGACTGTAGGGCTGCTTGTTGTAAAGAACAAGAATTTTAAAGATTTTCTTAAATTTTCAACTTTGGTTGCCATAGCAACCAGAGTTTTTCATCGATTTCAATTCTTTTAGCAATTCTTAAAGGGGATCACCTAAGGAACATTTCTGCCAAGTTTGATTAAAATTGGCCAAGTAGTTTAGGAGGAGATGTCGTTCAAAGAAATTAATGACGGATGACGAACGACGCATGGATGCCAGACAAAAGGTGATCACAATAGCTCACTTGAGCATGTTGTACTCAGGAGAGCTAAAAATCCATAAAATGACCATACCCTTACCAGGGATGGGTCTTTGGGTCATTCTTAGGTGTCATCCATCTTCTTCATCTTACCCTTTAAATAGAATAAGGGAATTCCCTTCATAAAACACCTGTAAATAGGAACACAAAATTGCCTTTGGCTAGAGAGAAGAGGATACCCATACCAGGGATTTGGTCTGCATCCCGTTCTTGAGTGTGATCCATTTTCTTCATCTTAACCTATAAATAACCTATAAATAGAAACATGTTATTTCCTTTAACTATGAAAACTTTAAATAGTCTATACCCATACAAGGGATTGATTCTTCTAGCCATTTTGGGGTGTCATCCATCTCCTTCCCTTACCCTGTAAATAGAAACGAGGAATTCCCTTTTTAGAACCCCTACAAATAGAAACAAGAGGGCCATAGTGGCCCTTAATCGCTCACCTGAATGAACTGTCTAAAATTTTCAAATGAAGTATGAGAAATAGAATGATGAATGACTGAGCTAAACAAAGCTGTTGCTTCAATACAAATTGAGAATCCTTTTTTACAATTTTAAGGTTGATTTACAAGGATTTTTATAATTGATTTCGTGACCTAGTTATTGACCTCAGATGACCAATTTTTCGAACTTGTCCGAGATTTCATCTAGACAATCAATTAGACCACATTTCACGTTGATTGGCCAAAAATGTGGCCTCTAGAGAGCAAACAAGGTTTTTCTTAGATTTGACCCTATGACCTAGTTTTTGACCCCATATGACCTAATTTCAAACTTGTCCGAGATTTCATCAAGACAATCATTCTGGCAAAATTTCAGATGATCGAGCAAAGAATGTGGCCACTAGAGTGCATTGTAGGTTTTTCTTAGATTTGACCCCGTGACCTAGGTTTTGACCCCAGTTGACCCAATTTCGAACTCGTCTGAGATTTTATCAAGACAATCATTCTGACCAAATTTCATGTTGATCGGGCAAAAAATGTGGCCTCTAGAGTGCATTGTAGGTTTTTCTTAGATTTGACCCCGTGACCTAGTTTTTGACCCCAGTTGATCCAATTTCGAACTCGTCTGAGATTTCATCAAGACAATCATTCTGACCAAAGTTCAGGTTGATTGGGCAAAAAATGTGGCCTCTAGAGTGCCTACAAGGTTTTTCTTAGATTTGACCCTGTGACAAAGATTTTGACCCCAGTTGACCCTAATTTGAACTTGTCCAAAATTTCATCAAGATAATCATTCTGCCCAATTTTCAGGTAGATTGGGCAATAAACGTGGCCACTAGAGTGCATACAAGGTTTTTCTTAGATTTGACCCGGTGACCTAGTTTTTGACCCCAGTTGACCCAATTTCGAACTCATCCGAGAATTTATCAAGACAATCATTCTGACCAAATTTCAGGTTGATCGGGCAAAAAATGTGGCCTCTAGACTGCATACAAGGTTTTTGTTAGATTTGACCCCGTGACCTAGTTTTTGACCCCAGTTGACCCAATTTCAAACTCGTCTGTTATTTCATCAAGACAATCATTCTGACCAAAATTCAGGTTGAAGGGGCAAAAAATGTGGCCTCTAGAGTGCATACAAGGTTTTTCTAAGATTTGACCCTGTGACCTAGTTTTTGACCCCAGTTGACCCAATTTCGAACTCGTCCGAGATTTCATCAAGACAATGATTCTGACCAAAATTCAGGTTGATCGGGCAAAAAATGTGGCCTCTAGAGTGCATACAAGGCAAATGTTGACGACGGACGTCGCACGACGCACGTCGCACGACGGACATCTACCTAACCACAATAGCTCACCTTGAGCACTTCGTGCTCAGGTGAGCTAATAAGAAATTCCCTTTAACTTAAGCAATATAAATGATGTACTGCTCTAACCTAGTCAAATGTCAGACCAATATATCAAGGTTGGACTCCATTCATTTTAATTACTGTCTATAGCTTCCATGATAAAGTACAAAGTGCTCTTTTTGAAAATTTCTTATACAGTAAAGGGCCAAAATGGCACTAAATTGCTGACCTGAGTTATAACAACTTGGTTGTCCCCTAGCCAGATATCAGACCTAGCCAGATATGAGTAGTGCATTCATTGTTTTTAATGATCTATACTTACAAAGATAAAGAACTAAGTGTCTCAAATTGAAAGAAATACGGCTCGGGTGACATCATTTTTTCCAGCCGGGAATGAGTCGTCATATACCCAGGCAAGAAGCCATATAACAAAGTGGATTTTCCTAGTAAACAAGATGTGTTTGTGAAACAGGAATGCCCCCGGAACAGCATTTTTTTTTTAAAGTTTGACCTTATCACATGACCTTGACCTTGTCACATGACCTTGACCTTGTCACATGACCTTGACTTTTGTGTACAGCTTTGTATGTCAAATACTTTTGGAGAAAAGGCAAAGGTTGAGTTTTCAGGTTAAGTTTTCTGACAGACAGACGGACAGATAGGCAGACATGAGTAAAACAATATGCCCCCGATCTCTCGATACGGGGGCATAAAAATGTAGGGGTGCTACTAGTAGGGAGGACGATATTTATAGAGGAAATACAGTAATGTACCTTCTGACCTTTCCATAGTGTAGACAGATACACAAATATTCTACCATTAATTTTGCTTATACCACACACGCACAAATTACTAGGAAATGTGTAATTCTGTAGGAAAATTTCTCTTCATCTTATGGAATCAACGAAGGGCCATGAACAATGTGATATTTAAGATAAATTGCTCATCCAATACAAGTTTATAATTTGACTCTATGGAGTGTATTATTTGCTTGAAACTTGAGATATTTTGGTTTTTACAAATTTATTTCAATGAGGAAATTTAAAATATGCACATTTTTGCAGGATAATGAACTATGAATTCTACAAAAAATATACTTAAATAATTTTTTCCATTCTTACTTTTTCAGTGTTGTATCTAGGAACTGACTTTAGGGGACATTTTGGCTACCAGGGTATATGACGATTTATTCCCGACTGGACAAAATGATGTCACCCAAGCCGTAGGCGAGGGTTGACATCATTTTTACTGCCAGGAATAAATCTTCATACACCCAGGCAAGAAACCGTATTACAAATTTATTTATGTATTCGAATTTTTTTTAAAAAAACCCTGTGAAATAGAAAATGCATGTTTCAAATATTTTATTCTGGATCTCTGTTTACAATATGGATCCTTATAATCTACATTACTGGCTAGTTGTGAGAACTTGTGAATGGGTCCATGGATGGACATTTTTGGATGACTTGTACAATTTGATCCATAATTTTCAGAGTAAATATGCTCTAAAATCTGTCAAGGCATTATTTTGGTAGCCCATTATTGCAGAAAGCTCTGTCAATCATTATAAATAATTAATTTTGTGTCCACAAACATTGTTGAACCATTCTGGCACTGATGATCTTGATCTTTTGGGGACAATTACAAATTAGTTGCGAGAATGCTGCAGCCTAGATGCAACACAATTTTGCTCCCTAGTCTTAGTTGATTTCCCTAGTTGTTGTTTTAACCCTTGTCATGCTGAATAAATTTTGGCTATAAATTTTCATCAAAATCAAAGGGCAACAAGAGTGCCATCGTCACAAAATACGCCGCCACTTTGCTGCTGTTTCACGAAAATAATTGTAGACACTACTTATTTTGACAGAACCAAATAGAAAATGACCAAGTTTCATTTAAATCAAGACAAAAAGTTTGGAGGAGTTGCCTTCACAAGGCTGCAATTTCAATAAGCCCAAGGCACTAAGTTTTAAGGGGGCATAATTCAGGGAAATAAATGAGCCATTAAATCCTTGATCCATGTACATCTACAAATTATGGTGATGACATTGACCAAGTTTTATTTAAATAAAGACAAAAAAGTAAGGAGGAGTTGTGTTCAAAAGGCTGCAGTTTCAATAAGCCCTAGCTACTAAGTTTTAAGGGGGCATAATTTAGGGTAAAATTAATGAACCATAAAATCCTTACTTCATGCTCATATACAAATTTCGGCTATAACATCCACCAAGTTTCATTTAGATCCAGCCAGAAACTTAGGAAGAGTTGCATTCACAAGGCTGCAATTTCAATAAGCCCCAGAGACTAAATTTTAAGGGGGCATAACTGAGGCAATAAGCCCAAGAGACTAAGTTTTTAAGGGGCATAACTCAGGCAAAAATCAACGAACCATAAAATGCTTCCTTCATGCACATCTACCAATTGAGGTGATAACATTGACCAAGTTTCAAGAAGATCCAGCCAGAAACTTAGGAGGAGTTGCGTTGACAAGAAAAGTGGACCCAGAGACTAAGTTATCAAGGGGCATAACTCAGGCAAAAATCAACGAACCATAAAATCCTTCCTTCATGCATATCTACCAATTGAGGTGATAACATTGACCAAGTTTCAAGAAGATCCAGCCAGAAACTTAGGAGGAGTTGCGTTGACAAGAAAAGTGGACGGACGGACGGATGGACGCCTCCGGCGGCGTATAAAAAGCATTGAAAGTCCCAACAGTAGGTCAATTTTTATTTGAAAAAACTAAATCTATTGACAATTCTGGTTTGAAAGTGAGAAACAGGTGGTGTAGACTAAAACCAGACTGCACATATGTGCAGGCTGATGTTTGTCTATAGCTCCTACCAAAGAAGGAATATTCTGGGTTCAGCATGACAAGGGTTAAAAGACTAGCTATATCTAGGTATAATTACTCATCTACTTTGAGTTTAAATATTTTTTTCATTTAATTGATTCCCAGCAAACAATGAACAAGGATTTTGATTCATGCAGCCACTCACATCATTTTTCTGTTTGTGACTCTTCTTTTTTACTCCCTTGTCTTGATTGGATTTCTCTTGTTGTTGTTGTTGTTGAGCACTGTTTGTATATTGTTGTTGCGAGTCTGTTTCCGTAATCTCTGGAGCATCCTTCAGATCCAGCGGGTCAAAATCTTCATCTCCAGGCTGAAATATACACTGGACTCCATATAATTGCAATTCCAAATAATAGCAATTTCCTGCTTAAATTCAAACTTATTTTGTTCACAAGGCTTTGCCTCTATTTAAATAATGGCTAGGTGATTGGAACTGTCTATATATCTTATATTAATTCATATATCAAAATCAGGGCCAAATGATTGATTTGTTTGTTTGAATGGACTTTACGCCGCTTTCAACAGTTTCGCAGTTATATAGCGGCGGCTGGAGCACCTAACAATGGATTCCTGGTATTTCTTTCACCTGTACTATCATTACACCCTTTCCTAACCTCCGACTGCTATCTCACATAGGTTTAGGATTATCTACCCATTGGTGAGAGACAAATGTTGGAAAGGTTTTTAGCCGCCACCGGGGATCAAACCCACGACTTCCAGATTGGAAGCCTTATGCCTAACCAACACCAAAGGATTGATGGCTAAGTGCATAACTAGCTTACCTTACGATCAACTGAACAAAGTTTCTTTAAAATATTCAAGATTATAAATCAAGAAATGGTGAAAAATCAATCCTTATAAAAGTAGAGGACTAGATATAAAGAGGAAGGTAAAGTTTCTAAAATTGTTATCCTTCTACTAAACCCTATGTTGTGGGTACTCATTTGAATTGTCTCATCAAAACAATTCATTTGAGTACCCTAAACACCGGGTTTGTGATGATATTTTTAAAATATTTCAGTTTAAAATCAAAAACATTCCCAGCCATCTGGAGCCCAGTAAAAGTGCAATGTTGGTAATCTAACTAGTAATTATTGCACAGAGAAATCAGATTGCAGCTTGTATTTCCAGATATAATCACAAGGAATTCCAATATGGGAGCTTTCTTCTAGCCCAGTTTTCTACGAAATACATGAGAACAACAATATTCTTTCAGTTGGCCAGGAACTGGGCCTTTTTGTAACAATGACTTATCAGTGCTTAAGTTTAATGTTAATTAATAAACATTAACAGTTCAAAAGTGAAAAATCTCTCTTAGCAAAACAAGAGGACCAAGATGGTCCTAGATCGCTCACCTGAGTCTCTATGACCCCTGGGACATCACAGTAATTAGATAGGCAGATGTCAAAAAGAAGATAATTGCCTAAAATCAATACCATGGAATGTTTTCAGCGAAGAACAAGACAGATATACCTTTTTGCTCTTTGATTCTATGTAAAAAGGGATGCACCCGGGTGGACCCCAAAAGAGACCCCAGGGTCTTGATATGAACAAACTTGGAAGAGGTCCATAAGATGATGCTACATTCTAAATATGAAAGCTGTCTGCCTTCTGGTTTCAGAGAAGAAGCTTTTTAAAGGTTTTCCCATTTTCACCCATCTTGCTCAGATGAGCTGAAAGGGATGCGCCCGGGCGGAGCCCAAATATGACCCAAGGGTCTTGATATGAACAAACTTGGTAGGGGCCCACAAGATGATGCTATGAACCAACTAGAAAGCCATGAATGGCTTGAGTCGCTCCACAGGCTTGAAATTCTTGTAAAAGCAAAAAAATGTTTTGACTAGATTTTTAGATATTTGGAATACTACTGATGTTGAAAATGATTCCATCAGTTACATTCTGACAAAATAATTTTCATAGTTTCCACTATTTAACATATCGAGGAATGACCTTCGCCCATAAAATGCAAATTTTTCATCCAATCAAAATAATTTTGGTACACTAATAAAGGGTCACTCAAGGATAATACCAGTGAAATTTAGTTGATATCCAAAAATTAGATTCTGAGAAAATGATTTTCAAAGTTTCAACTATATAATATATAGAGAAATGACCTCTGCCCCAAAAATACATATTTTTCATCCAATCACAATGATTTTATGTAGATTGATAAAGGGTCACTCAAGGATCATTCCAGTGCAATTTGGTTGATTTCCATCAGTTACATTCTGAGAAAATGATTTTCAAAGTTTCCACAATATAACATATAGAGAAATGACCTCCGCTCATAAAATGCATATTTTCCACCCGATCAAAATGATTTTATGTACACTGATAAAGGGTCACTCAAGGATCATTCCAGTGAAATTTGGTTGATTTCCATCAGTTACATTCTGAGAAAATTATTTTCAAAGTTTCCACAATATAACATATAGAGAAATGACCTCCGCCCAAAAAATGCATATTTTTCATCCGATCACAATGATTTTTGGTAGACTGATAAAGGGTCACCCAAGGATCATTCATGTAAAATTTAATTGGTATCCATCAATTAGAATCTAAGAAAACTCACTTTTTACCATATTTTGAAATTAGCCACGCCCATTAAATCCATGCTTTTCATTGGATCAAAATTTCTTGAACAACTTTGAAAGAGGGTCTCCCAAGGATCATTCCTGTGAAGTTTGGTTGAAATTCATCCAGTAGTTTCTGAGGAGAAGATTTTTAAAGAAAAAGTTTACGACCGGACGCATGGACGGACGGACGGAAGGACGACCGCACGACGGACACAACGCCATGACAATAGCCCCAGTGGCTTTAAGCCAGTGGAGCTAAAAATGAAAGCAGTGTGCCCTCTGGTTTCGATTAAAGAAGATTTTAAAAGATTTTCGCTCTTTGATTCTATGTAAAAAGGGTTTGGCCCGGGCAAAGCCCAAACATGACCCCAGGATCTTGATATGAACAAACTTGGTAGAGGTCCACTAGATGATGCTACATACCAAATATGAAAGCTGTCTGCCTTCTGGTTTCAGAGAAGAAGATTTTTGAAGATTTTCATTTTTTTACCCTTCGTGCTCATAAGAGATAAAGGGATGCACCCGTACAAAGCCCAAATATGACCCAAGGGTCTTGTTATGAATAAACTTGGTAGAGGCCCACTAAGTGATGCTACACACCAAATATTTAAGCTGTCTGCCATCTGGTTACAGAGAAGAAGATTTTTAAAGATTTTCGCTCTTTGGTTCTATGTAAAAAGGGTTGGGCCCGGGCAAAGCCCAAATATGACCCCAGGGTCTTGATATGAACAAACTTGGAAGAGGTCCACTAGATGATGCTACATACCAAAGATGAAAGCTGTCTGCCTTCTGGTTTCAGAGAAGAAGATTTTTAAAGATTTTCATATTTCACCCTTTTTGTTAAGGGTAAAGGAAAAGTTAAGGGTGGATTTCATTTATTTGAACAACTTTGGTAGAGCTTGACCCAAGGAACATCCCTGCCAAGTTTTATCAAGATTGGCCCACTGGTTTAGGAGGAGAAGATGTTTAAAGAAATTGTGGACGACGGACGACGCACGACGGACGACGGACATTCTACGATCCCAATAGCTCACCTTGAGCACTTCGTGCTCAGGTGAGCTAAAAAAATCAATACAAGAGATGTTAGTAAAACACTAATGCCCTCCTAACAACAAGTATAAATGGCATATTCTTTGGCATAAACATGGGGCAATAATGCAAAAAAAAAATATGAAGAGTAGAGTTACAGTTCTTATGTACTGCACTTCTCCTCAATGAGATCTATCCACCTCTGAAGTTTCATGATACTGGCTTTCTTCCTACTTTATGAGTTATACTCAGGACAAAAATCTAGTTATAAATCTAACGAAGGGCTATCACTCAAAAATATGTTAAGTAGAGTTATTGTTCTCGATCACTGTATTTCTCCTCAATGAGATCTATCAACATGTGAAGTTTCACATTTCTATCTTTCATACTTTTTGAGATATGTTGCAGAAAAAAAGACCTTCACAGAACCAATGGACTGACCCAATGAACAACAAGTGCAAAGCAAAATACCCTCTCTTCTGCAAAAGGAGGGGTGGTAAAGTAAATATGAATTTATATGGAAGGTAAAAGTAGCTTAACCCTTGTCATGCTGAATAAATTTTGGCTAAAAATTTCCATCAAAATCAAAGGGAAAAGAGCACTGAAAGTACCAACTGGAGGTCAATTTTTATTTGAAAAACTAAATCTATTGACAATTCTAGTATGAAAGTGAGAAACAGGTGGTGTAGATTAACATCAGACTGCACATATGTGCAGAATGATGTTTGTCTAAAGCTCCTGCCAATATTCCGGGTTCAGCATGACAAGGGTTAAAAGCTTTCAGTAACACTTCATACTTAAAACAAAATAGGGCAATTATTCCACCTTATCCTATCTTTGAGTAAACATTAACAAAAGGTGGATCTCTATAGATTTCAGCAGCATCAGTACTTTGATATTCAAAAACACAAAGCAATAATGGTCCAGACAAGCAATCAAACCATTGTGGGTAACATGATCCCAAATGAAGACCTTATTTCCCTGGTTTATGTTATAAATTAATTATGATCAAACATGTTGATGCAATATTCTGATTCTCGGTTAGATTAGTTCCAATTATTGACGAGTAATCTATTACTAGCTGCCCACACACATTATTTCATATGAAATGATTATTCAGGATAGTTGAACATTCCATAGAAAATGAGTGTACTTTTTGTAAGGTTGTTTCTTGAGAGAGAGTCAGGGCTTTGTTTAGCTCTTTAGCCTTTCTTCTACATTCTTTGACATTTTTTTAGTAAATGTCATATTGCCTTTTTCAAGAAAACAAAAAAAATTTTTTGTTTTCTTGAAAAAGGCAATTTTTGCCGAAATATTGAATACTGAGTGTTTTATTAAATGTTTATTCTATTCCCTTCGGAAAAAATTGTGATATCATTAAGTAAATGTTCACAATAAACTAGCTGGTAGTCCCACAACAACTTTTTTGAAGCTTGCAAAATATGGTTCAACCTTGAGCTATGACCTTGACCTTGGATCAATCAGAAAAATTCTTTCAAATATCAAATCTACTGATGTAGAACAAATAGTGCTAAGTAATTTTGACATCAAGCCATAAATGTAGGAGGAATTGTCTGAACAAAATCAGATGGATATAGAGGATAATCGTTTGTTTCAGTGAACAACAAAAGCTATATTTTCACGAGAAAATATAGCTTTTGTTGTTCACGAAATGAAATATTAATCGATCTTACACAAAAAACAAACAATTATTCTATTATTATTCTTTAATGCAAAAATGAGACAAAATATGAAATGTCTAGGACAAATTTTTGTAAAGCGCGTCATTTTGCGCGTGATTGCTATGCAACGTTCCTTGTGATTTCACTTATTTCACCACGCATAGATGACGTCAGATAAGATGAAATGCACCAAAGCAGGGTATAAGTTTTTGATAATTTCACTGCTTTTGTGGTGAGATTATCAAGTGATAATCTATCGTTATTTCTCGATAAACCACCGAAAAGCATAAAAGAAAGGGTTGTTAATTTTAGGCCTTAACCCTTTCATTTTTTACAAAATTTTGGATCTGTCCAAATTCAAAGGTTTTGCAGACGAAAATTTAAAGTGGATTTAATTTGAAAAGTAACCATTCAGTAGGGTAGAAAATAGTGTGGAAAAAGAAGAAATTGCTTGTCAGAAGCAATTTCTTTTTTTTTTCACAATGTTTTCTCAATTATAGAATAACAGGCACGTAAAAAGCAGGGATTAAACAGCAAAGGGTTAATTTAGGCCATAAATATCTCATTTTCAACAATCTTTCTGTTATTTCAAGATATTTCAATTCTGGTACAATTTCTAATTCTCAGAGCCCTGTGCTCAAATAAAAGCCATCCATCCCCCTTTTCATAGATTAAAATCTTCCCTTTTTAATGCGATTTTACAAAATCTTGAAGCCTCTTTAAAAGGCATATGCATATACCCATAAAATTAAGGTCATTCAAAATTCAACATAGGTTTAACCTACCTTTTCCCCAATCAAAATTGTGTATCATATTTTGAGCAGATTGTATTTATTTTTGGCCATTTTTTCACCGTCTTCAAAAAATTGATGGTTCAGCGCATAATAGTGGTAATTCCTATAGGTTTTTAGGCAGTTAGATCCATTTTGCACCAAGCCATAGATGACGTACCCACTAATATAAGCCCATCCTTTTCTAATGGAAATGTGATGATTCTAATAGAATCCAGGGGTTCTATAAGAGCTTTTACCGTATGTCATTTTCAATATTCTTTCGATTATATCATGGCAAAGTTCAATCATTAATGCATTTTCAGGGTATCATCAGTACTTAAGGGCGGCTGCATGGAAATCACGACTAAAATTTTGCAATATCTTTTAATGATTCTGTAAGGACTGGACCGATTTGAAAATGCTTTGAAGCAGAGAAGGCAGAAAAACACCAGGAATATGCTTGATGTAGTAGACCTTTCCAAAATCTGCTGATAAAAAAGTTATTGACAACCAATTTACTGGGTCGTCAATAACTTTTTTATCTGCAGATTCTTTTAAAAAAATCCCAATCCAGCAAATTCTTGACACTTGACCACCTTCTCTACTTAAAACTGATTTCAAATTGTTCCCAAATAAATCATAATTTATGATAAAATTCTGAAATAGTTGGGTCACCTGATTGTCTGCAATATCAACCCTTGTCATGCTGATCTCGGAATATTCCTGCTTTGGCAGGATAATGGACAAACATCAGCCTGCAGATATGATCAGTCTGATCTTAGTCCATTCCTGCTTTGGCAGGAGGTATGGACAAACATCAGCCTGCAGATATGATCAGTTTGATCTCAGTCCATACAACCTGGTTTTCCTTTTTAAACCAGAAAAGTTTCAGAAATTATATTTTCAAAATCAAATGCTGACTCGCAATTAGGAAATACAGAGCTTTCCGCACTTTGATTTATACATTATTTTGCCAAGGTTTTTTAATCAGCATGATAAGGGTTAAGGCTCACTGGCAGGGGTACTTAATCGAAAGAGGCAAAACAATAGGTTATGATATCATGTTTATCTTCAGGAATAGTTCATAAAATTTCATGAAAACTGACACAGTTTAGCGACTATATCCTAGCCAAGTTTTTCTATCCCTGCCATAAATCTAATTTGCCAGTTATAAGGTCATATGTTGTCAAGTTACTGTTGGGCTTATCAGGGCAATAAATTTCTTCCTTCCCTGCTCAACACCAGGTGTATGACAAAGAAGTATTTCAAGTTAATTGAAGTTTTAGGTCTTTAACACAAACACACATCTTCTGAACTAATTGTATATTTAAAGTTGCTTTCAACATTTTTTTTCATTTTTTTATCTGTAATGTCTACATCTTTTTATAACCCTTTTACCCACAACAAATCTATCAATGACTAATTAAACTTAAAGCTGACATAAATAACAAGCCAGAAAAACTTCTTTTGATGATAAAAGAAAAAAAATGTATCATCACATTTGAATTTGGTGCTTTTTATGCCAAGCATCGATTTCCGATTAGGGGGGCATATTGTTAGCCCACCTGAGCACAACATGCTCAAGGGGAGCTTTAAGGAGTTCATTGTCCGTCGTCAACTATATTAAATACTTCTTCTTCTTCTTCTCCTGAACCACTAGGCCGAATTTCAATGAAACTTTACCAGAATGTTCCTTAGGTGACCCTTTTCAAGTAGAAAGCCATGAATGGCTTGAGTCGCTCCACAGGCTTGAAATTCTTGTAATAGCAAATAAAAGTTTTGACCAGATTTTTAGATATTTTGGGTTCTTTTGATGTTGAAAATGATTTTTATATAACATAGAGAAATGACCTCTGCCCATAAAAGACATATTTTTCATCCAATCACAATAATTTTTGGCTGCAAGATAATGGGTCACCCAAGGATCATACCAATGTTTGATTGATATCCATCAGTTATATACTAAGAAAATGATTTTCATAATTTTCACTATATATAGAAAAATGACCTACGCCCATAAAATACATATTTTCCATCCGATCACAATAATTTTTTGTACATTTTGTCATTTAAGGATGATTCCAGTGAAATTTGGTTGATATCCATCAATTACATACTGAGAAAATGATTTTCAAAGTTTCCACTAAATAACAGAGAAATGACCTCCGTCCATTTAATCCATATTTTTCATCCGATCACAATGATTTATGGTGGACTGATAAAGGGTCACTCAAGGATCATTCCAGTCAAATTTGAGTGATATCCATCTGTTACATTCTGAGAAAATGATTTTCACTATATAACATATAGAGAAATGACCTCCGCCTATAAAATACATATTTTTATATGATCACAAAACAGTTTTGGTAGACTGATAAAGGGTGACTGAGGGATCATTCCAGTGAAATTTGGTTGATATCCATCAGTTACAGTTTAAGAAAATGATTCTCAAAGTTTCCACTATATAACATGCCGAAATGACCTCCGCCCATAAAATACATATTTTCCATCTGATTACAATAATTAGTCCCCTACCGGTGTTCACACCGGAGGGGACTATAGGTTTGCCCTCCGTCTGTCCGTCTGTCTGTCCGTCCGTCCGTCCGTCTGTCCGTCCGTCTGTCCGCTCAAATCTGGATCCCGCGATAACTTAATAACTAAGCAAGCGTTTTTGATGAAAGTTGGTATATGACTAGATGGCAATGTGTAGATTATGCACATCATTTTATTTTTGTTTTTCGACTTAAATTGAGGTTGCTATGGTTACAGAAATAGTGAAAATATGGCCAAAAATGGGATCCTGCGATAAGATAATAACTAAGCAAGCTAGTTTGATGAGACTTGGTATATGACTATATGGCAATGTGTAGATTATGCACATCATTTTATTTTTGTTTTTAGACTAAAATTGTTGTTGCTATGGTTACGGAAATAGTGAAAATATGGCAAAAAATATTGGATCCTGCGATAAGTTAATAAGTAAGCAAGCTAATTTGATGAGACTTGGTATATGGCTAGATGGCAATGTGTAGATTATGCACATCATTTTATCTTTGTTCTTTGACAAAAAGTGTGGTTGCTATGGTAACGTAAATAGTGAAAATATGGCAAAAAATGGATCCTGCAATAACTTAATAACTAAGCAAGCTAACTTGATGAAACCTGTTTTAAAATGTAAAAAAAATTATAAGCCATGTTAGTCAGGGTGGTGATGCAGCAGTATTAATCACCTCCAGTGAAAGTTCTCATTTCTTACCAACAAGACTGAAGAAAAACATCTTGGATCAGACAAGGTAACTGTTATTGATACTATTTCTTGCATCTGTCTATTGCTTGCATGAATTGTATAGTGGGCACAGCAGAGACAACAACTCATGTAAGTCTTGTTTAACCCTTTCCAAAACAAGACCTGGTTTTGACGTCCCTGATAGAATTGGCGTGGGAAAACATTGAGACAAACGAAGCCAGTAGGGGACTTTATGTGTTGCATACAACACCAGATACTTGTTTTTTGTAGACTAATAAAGGGTCACCAAAGGATCAATCATGTAAAATTTAATTGGTATAAATGGATTTGAATCTGAGAAAACACATTTTTTACCATATTTGGAAATTAGTCACGCCCATTACATCAATGTTTTTCATTGGATCAAAATTTCTTGAACAACTTTGAAAGAAGGTCACCCAAGGATCAGTCCTGTGAATTTTGGTTGAAATTCATCCTGTAATTTCTGAGGAGAAGACTTTTAAAGATAAAGTTTACGACCAGACGCATGGGCGGAGGGACAGATGCACGACGGACACAACGCCATGACAACAGCCCTAGTGGCTTTCGGCCAGTTGAGCTAAAAATTGTTCGCAAAATTTTAATTGGCCCATATAAATTGGCGTTGCAGGGCTTGGCATTTTTTCACTTTGAAATCTTTGAACGACATCTCCTCTTGAACCACTCGGCCGGTTTCAAAGAAACTTTACCAGCAGGTTCCTTGGTTTACCCTTTTCAAAAATTGTTCGCAAAATTTTGATTGTCCCATAATTATGGGCATGACAGGGTGTGGCTTATTTTGAGCCTGAAGTCTTTGAACGACATCTCCTCCTGAACCACTGGGCCAATTTCAATGAACTTTACCAGAAAGTTACTTCGGTTACCCTTTTAAAAAATTGTTCGCGAAATTTTGATTGGCCCATAAACATGGACGTGGTAGGGCGTGGCTTTTTTGAGTCTCCTCAGTAATTAATTGTTGGGCAGGGTCTATTTTCACTTTGAATTCTTGTAATAACATCTCCTCTTCAACAATTAGGGAAATTTGAATGAAATTTTGCCAGAAAGTTAGTTGGATGACATCCACTGGAACAATAAAGTTCAGGTGAAAGGTTTAGAGCCATTCAGGCCCTTTTGTTAATTTGTGTGTTTGACTGAAAGTTTGTCCCCCAAAGTCTTAAACATTGGCCATAACTTTTGATTGGTCAGGAAAAGAGCCTTCATATTTTACATGTGTAATGCTTGTGGCAAGAGCTTTCTGTTTGTACTCTATGTCCGATTGACTTGAAACTTGTAAGTTTTATTCCTCTCATGATTGCGGAGTTCATTGCACAAACAGCATAACTCTATCTAGCTTATTTTTGGAGTTATTGTCCTTTGTTGATTTGCATACTTGGATTTTATCCGGACATTATCTCTGAAAGTATAATGATCTTGAAACTTATTAGGCTGATAGATCAAAGGTATTGATGCAAAGTGTATTGCATCAGAACCATAACTCTATGTAGCCTTTTTTTAGTTCTTGTCCTTTGGTTTTAACACCTGGATTTTGTTGGGAGCATATCTCTGATAGTGTATTAACAGTGATTGTGAAATTTTTTAGATGGATATATCTCATGAAGGGAAAGTACTGTGAACAAGAACTGTAACTCTACCTAGCTAAGCGTTTGAGTAATTTGCTTTCGTTACTTTTCACTCGACAATCTGTTAATTATTTCAACACGATTAACAAATCTGGTTGACACGATGACTCCTGTATTTACGCTCAAACTAAGCCAATTTTCTTTAGGATAATGACGGCTTGAAAGCCCACTTTCGCATATTGAGATATCATGTTACTTGTAATTTGAAAAGTAACTTTATGTAAGTTTGTATCAATAAAGAATATGTCTATGATAATTGCCGAATCAACTGTAACTGGTAAAGTGTCTTTCTGTTTTAATTTCCAAATTTTGTCTTCATATAGGCAGGTTTCAACCAAATGGGTACTCTAATTCATTTTAGAATCAACAATTGTATCCTGGTGAACTTTTGTTGATAGTGTTGTGAAGCGAGGCATACTGTCTCATTATTTTATCCCCTACATGTGGCTATATGATTGTTCTACCAAAAAATAGCAAAGAAAGATAAAAATTCATATAAAGGATTTTAATTATTTCAATTTGTATTTGTGGATATTTCTCTTGGAGTTAAGTATATAAAGATCTAGAAAATTAAATGAATTCTTTTAAAAATCATTAGAAGGTATATGTTTTATTCTAAATCAAATTTCAAATAAAGTTAAAAAGATCAGATAAAGTGGAAAAGTATTTTCGCGTGGGGTACTTCTCATGTTTTATTAAAAAACCATCACAATTCCCTGATTATCATTATCAGAAAGTTCATTTTATTTAACACACAGATACATAATTCAACATTCAAATGGCACTTCTTTCAGCGTTCTGGGAATAAAAAGAGAGAAATTATCACCATTTTATATATCAATATACATGCTAGTTGGCTGCCATTTTGATTTAGGGACGGCCATCTTGAAATGAACCGATGTTGAAATCACCAGATTTTACTTATATTAAGAGGTATAATAAAACTTAAACTCGCTACTATTTATTTGGCTCTCCTATGGTCCAAAAGTAAAACAAGAGGACCAAGATGGTCCTAGATCGCTCACCTGAGTCTCTTTGACCCCTGGGACATCACATTAATTGGATAAGCAGATGTCAAAAAGAAGATAATTGCCTAAAATCAATACCATGGAATGTTTTCAGCGAAGAGCAAGACTTTGCTCTTTGATTCTATGTAAAAAGGGTTGTGCCCGGCTGGAGCCCAAATATGATCCTAGGGTGTTGATATGAACAAACTTGGTAGAGGTCCACTAGATGATGCTACATACCAAAAATGAAAGCTGTCTGCCTTCTAGTTTCATAGAAGAAGATTTTTGAAGATTTTCATTTTTTTACCCTTCGTGCTAATAAGAGATAAAGGGATGCACCCGTGCAAAGCCCAAATATAACCCAAGGGTCTTGATATGAACAAACTTGGTAGGGGCCCACTAGATGATGCTACATACCAAAAATGAAAGCAGTGTGCCCTCTGGTTTTGATTTAAGAAGAATTCAAAAGATTTTCGCTCTTTGATTCTATGTACAAGAGGGCCATTGGCCCTAAAGCGCTCACCTGATGCATGGCTAAACAAAAGTCAAAGAGATCAAGAAGAAATCATTTCAGTTAAAAATGTTGCCTCTAAAGTACTAAAAAACGTTTTTGACCCTCTATCAAACTTGTGTAAGATTTCAAGGCAATTTCAAACTTGACCTAGGTTTCAAACAAACATATTGACCAAGTTTCAAGGTATTTGAGTAAACATGTTTTCTATTTTTAAAGATTTGACCCCTTGACCCCAATTTTGACCCCACTTGACCCAATTTTGAACATGACTGAGATTTGATGGAGACAAACATGTTTCAAGACATTTGGACCAAAGATGTGGCCTCTAGAGTACACACAAGGTTTTTCCAAGATTTGAACCCTTGACCCCATTTTTGACCCAACTTGACCCAATTTGAACTTGACCGAGATATGATGGAGATATACATTCTGACCAAGTTTCATGACATTTGAGCCAAAAATATGTCCTCTAGAGTGCACACAAGTTTTTTTTTAGATTTGACCCTTTGATCCCATTTTTGACCCCACTTGACCCATTTTTAAACTTAACCAAGATTTGATGGAGACAATTATTTTGACCAACTTTCAAGACATTTGGGAAAAAAATATGGCCTTTAGAGTGCACACAAGGTTTTTCTAAGATTTGACCCCTTGATCCCGTTTTTGACCCCACTTGACCCATTTCGAACTTGACCGAGATTTGGTGGAGACAAACATTCTGACCAATTTCTAAGACATTTTGACCAAAAATATGGCCTCTAGAGTGCACACAAGGTTTTTCTTATATTTGACCCTTTGACCCAATTTTTGACCCCACTTGACCCAATTTCAAACTTGACCGAGATTTGATGGAGACAAACATTCTGACCAAGTTTCAAGACATTTGGACCAAAAATATGACATCTAGAGTGCACACAAGGTTTTTCTTATATTTGACCCTTTGAACCAATTTTATGACCCCACCTGACCCAATTTAAAACTTGGCCGAGATTTGATGGAGACAAACATTGTGACCAAGTTTCAAGACATTTGGGCCAAAAATATGGCCTCTAGAGTGCACACAAGGTTTTCTAAGTTTTGACCCCTTGACCCCATTTTTGACCCTACTTGACCAAATTTCAAACTTGACTGAGATTTGATGGAGACAAACATACTGACCAAGTTTCAAGACATTTGGGCCATAAATATGGCCTCTAGAGGGCACACAGGGTTTTTCCAAGATTTGACCCCTTGACCCCCTTTTTGATCCCACTTGACCCAATTTAATATTTGATCGAGATTTGATGGAGACAATTATTGTGACCAAGTTTCAAGACATTTGGGCAAAAAATATGGCCTATAGAGCGCACACAAGGTTTTTCTAAGATTTGACCCCTTGACCCCATTTTTGACCCCACTTGACCCAATTTTGAACTTGATCGGGATTTGATGGAGACAATTATTGTGACCAAGTTTCAAGACATTTGGGCCACAAATGTGGTCTCTAGAGCGCACACAAGGTTTTTCTAAGATTTGACCCCTTGACCCCATTTTTGACCCCACTTGACCCAATTTTGAACTTGATCGGGATTTGATGTAGACAAACATTCTGACCAAGTTTCAAGACATTTGGGCCACAAATGTGGTCTCTAGAGCGCACACAAGGTTTTTCTAAAATTTGACCCCTTGACCCCATTTTTGACCCCACTTGACCCAATTTCGAACTTGACTGAGATTTGATGGAGACAAACATTCTGACCAAGTTTCAAGACATTTGGGCCACAAATGTGGGCTCTAGAGTGCCCACAAGGTTTTTCTAAAATTTGACCCCTTGACCCCATTTTTGACCCCACTTGACCCAATTTCGAACTTGACCGAGATTTGATGGAGACAAACATTCTGACCAAGTTTCAAGACATTTGGGCCACAAATGTGGCCTCTAGAGTGCACACAAGGTAAAGTTTGACGACGGACGATGGACGACGGACGACGGACGACGGACGACGGACGACGGACGCCGGACAGCAGCCCATCACAATAGCTCACCTTGAGCACTTCGTGCTCAGGTGAGCTAAAAATGGCATATTTACTGTATGGCTAGCATAATGTGTTTTGAGGGTATTTTCATTTTTCGGATGCCATGCTCGAATTCTTGGACATCCAAGTGACTTAACATACAATTCAAAGATACATAATCTAACCTTCAGTTGGTACTTATTTCACAATTCTACGGCGGTTGAAAAGAGAGATATTGTCATTTCAATTATGAGACTTCTTGATAATTGGCAGCCATTGTGATTTTAGGCAGCCAACTTGAAATTGGTCTGACTTTAAGTGAACAAAGTTTATCTCAGATTGTAAACTTATGTTTGACTTTTTATTCTGTACTAATATAATAACTCTGTGGTGTTCTGGAATGAAGAACTGGCTAGTTTGCTTGTATGCCTATTTGTGGATTGGAGGCTATTTTGTTTTGGGGCCGCCATCTTGAAAATGAAAGAATCCAAGGTGGCCAGACTTCGAAATTTGATCTACTAGGTCTGAAGAATATTTGGTGAAAATTTCATGCTTGTATCACAAACTAAAGTATTTTGTCCCTAATCCGCTGCACTATTAGTTTGGATGGGGTTGAACACCACTTTCAACAATCATCTAGTTTTATCTCCGCAGCTTGAGCACCTAACATTTATTCCTGGTATTTCTCACACAAATACTAAAATTACATTCTTTTCTAGCCTCCAGCTGCTATCTCACATACTTCTATGATTATCAAAACATTGGTGAAAAACTTTTAGCCTTAAAGGATGAGTGCCACAATCAGGGATCGAACCAGGATCAGAAGATTCAAAATGAAAAAAAAAAATATTTGTGAAGGAATATTTCAGTTCAGTCTAACAAGCTTTGGAGAAACTACTGTTCGTCAAATTTTCTCATGCAACACTGGTTACTTGCAAGATAACATAGAAAATCAGTGTGATAAAAGGAGCTGTTGATTCTTTATATATTGGGTATTTCTCCAGCAATGTTGTCCCGCTTTGATTATTTAACTTAACGAGAAGAATTTATGAATCATATGTTCAAAATAAATACTGACTCACAATTAGTGCATCCAGTGCCTTTAGCGCTGTGGTTCTAATGAAATTTTACTACGTTTTTTATTCAGCATCACAAGGGATGATATTATTTTTAGGATATAAGGGTATGTATAAAAATACAGAATAATATTAATGTGTTGAAAAAGCCGTAGAATCAGTTTTAAAAATCCTGTGATATCATTAACTTTTCCGCAGGTCTATATCAAACCACTTGTAAAGAATAAAATCTGGTTAAATAATATAACTGTCCTCTGTCAGCAGCCTACCTTACTTATAATTAAGATTTATGGCCAGCATCAAGTAACAATTGTTAGAGGTCGACAATTCCGATAAAAGAGATAAAGCACAGAAACTGTTTGAGTAAAATCTACTCGTTTTCAGGACATAGTCGTCTTACTGGACAGGAGTCTTGATAGGCTAGAATGATAACCTTTAAAAAAAGTAGGGTTCACACGGCATGTTTAAGCAGATGTGAAAAACCAGACATGTTTTGAAACATATATGTTTTTGGGGTTCAGACGGTATGTTTTATATATCTGCTTTGGATGACCCAGGTCAGTTATTTCTGAGGTGAAGTATTGTATTACATTATACTGGAATGTGGAAATGGATATCTATTTCTTACCAAGCTGCTTTGCCCTTTTTAATTAACAAGAAATAAAAAGATAGAAAAAGAACCATACTAGTTATCAAAAGACAAACAAACAAACAGCGTCGAAGAGTATTAAAATGCAACTTCTCAAACAAACACTGATAATAATGATTATGATAAACACGATAATACTGATAATAAAAAACTTTTAATTGTTTCAAATAAAAATGTTTCTTTTTCAAAATTCAAAATATTGCTCATTCTGTGTCAGTACAGTAATTATCCTAGTTATAGCTAGGAGATCAAACTGTTTAAATGTCATAACTACAGCTGAGAACAAACCCTGTGATTGGTGCACCTAACAATGGATT
The DNA here is from genome assembly GCA_948146395.1 of Fragum whitleyi. Taxonomy (NCBI): domain Eukaryota; kingdom Metazoa; phylum Mollusca; class Bivalvia; order Cardiida; family Cardiidae; genus Fragum; species Fragum whitleyi. Next base: position 1,627,493 of record OX411560.1, read on the forward strand.
TCTGGTATTTAATACACACAGGCATCACATCCTTTCCTCAACCCATTGTCAACCCATTGGTGGGAGACAAATTGCCGGCAGGATGAGTGCGGCCATCAGGGATCGAACCCAGGACTTCCAATTTGCCTGTATGGCGCACTTCTAACCGTTCTATTAGGACGGCCCATGTCACTGTAGTTAACATCATGTGAAAGAAAGTAAAGGTGTTTGCATACAGTTTTTCTATACTTTTTACTGCAAGAATACCGATTCTTAATTAACATCTTAAAACAATGCATTGGAAAAGTCTAGAAATGTGTTATCTGACAATGATTTACTCTTTAGTTCATGATACGAAAAGTTACATCACGATTGACCAAATTTTTTTTCCAACCTCTATGAAAAAATGATAAAGTGAGTACCATATTGGTCTGGCGAATATCTCTATCGGTACATCTGTGAAAAAAATGCCACTAGCTGGTATCTTTGCAGGGAAAAAACTATCCATGGTAAAATATCAAGAATCGTCGTATTTCATTACTTAATGATATGAATTTATAGCATCCAAAAAATGTTGCTTCATTGGCTTATGAAACATATAAAACTAGTTACACTACTACTATGCCTAGAGTGTGGTGACAATTTCGCTCTATATACCTCTATCAATTAAATAATGAAATAAAAAAGTTCTTTTGAATATTGTGTGAAAAGAACAAGAAATGTCAGCATGTATGGGAGTTATAATAGGTTTGCTCTCCATTGAAAAAAAATAAAATAAGTCATTTTGGAAGCCACATTATTTTTAGGGGGCGGGGGGGGGGGGGGGGTACCCCCCTAGTGTTCAATAGAGTTTAATAGATAATAATTGAAATAGTTTTCTCTTTTTCAATTCATAGTAGGATTTTATTCTTGGAGCTTTCAATGAAATGATAATGATTCATTGATATGATATCAAAAGTAAACAGTTTGTCCAGGTAATTGACAAGTATAAACAGATGTTATCAAGTCATCTCGGTCAGTATCCTCAGAAAAGCTCCTGATTGGTCAATTCAGTATGAAAAAGCAGGCGAAATAGAACATGTTCTATTCCGTCTGTAAAGCAGATCTGTTAACAGAACGCTCATTATCTAGGGGTTCACACGATGTGTTTTTGAAGATCTGAAAAGACAGATGTGAAAAAACACATCGTGTGAACCCCACTTTATAATACCATAGTCTATTCTACCAAGTCAGTTATTCTTGACTTGTTCAATTTATCAGTGACTTTTCAAGCCAGAAGTTATATGCTTATGCTGAACAAGACAGATTGGGTAAATTAACCCTTGTCATGCTGAATAAATTTTGGCTAAACATTTTCATTAAAGTCAAAGGGAAACTAGAAAGCCATGAATGGCTTGAGTCGCTCCACAGGCTTGAAATTCTTGTAAAAGCAAATAAATGTTTTGACTTGATTTTTAGATATTTGGGGTTCTACTGATGTTGAAAATGATTTTCAAAGTTTGAACTATATAACAGATAGAGAAATGACCTCCACTCTTGAAAGACATATTTTTCATCAAATCAAAATGATTTTTGGCTGCATGATAATGGATCACCCAAAGATCATACCAAAAATTTTTGATTGATATCGATCAATTACATTCTGAGAAAATGATTTTCAAAGTTTCCACTATTCAACTTGTTGAGAAATGACCTCCACCCATAAAATGCATATTTTTCATCCAATCAAAATAATTTTTGGTACACTGATAAACTGTTACTGTAAACTGATAAAGGGTCACTCAAGGATCATTCCAGTGAAATTTGGTTGATATCCAAAAATCAGATTCTGAGAAAATGATTTTCAGATTTTCCACTATATAACATATAGAGAAATGACCTCTGCCCATAAAATGCGTATTTTCCATCCGATTACCATGGTTTATTGTAGACTGATAAAGGGTCACTCAAGGATCATTCCAGTGAAATTTGATTGATATCCATCTTTTACATCCAGAGAAAATGATTTTCAAAGTTTCTACTATATAACATATAGAGAAATGACCTCCGCCCATAAAATGCATATTTTCCATCCGATCACAATGATTTTTTGTAAACTGATAAAGGGTCACACAAGGATCATTCCTGTGAAATTTGGTTGATATAGATCAATTACATTCTGAGAAAATGATTTTCAAAGTTTCCACTATAAAACATATAGAGAAATGACCTCCGCCCATAAAATGCATACTTTCCATCTGATCACAATGATTTTTTGTAGACTGATAAAGGGTCACCAAAGGATCATTCATATAAAATTTAATTGGTATCCATTGATTAGAATCTGAGAAAACTCACTTTTTACCATATTTGGAAATTAGCCACGCCCCTCAAATCCATGTTTTTCATTGGATCAAAATTTCTTGAACAACTTTGAAAGAGGGTCACCCAAGGATCATTCCTGTGAAGTTTGGTTGAAATCCATCCAGTAGTTTCTGAGGAGAAGATTTTTAAAGAAAAGTTTACGACCGGACGCACGCACGGACGGACGGACGGACGGACGGACGGACGCACGACGGACACAACGCCATGACAATAGCCCCAGTGGCTTTCAGCCAGTGGAGCTAAAAAGCACTGAAAGTACCAACTGTAGGCCAATTTTCATTTGAAAAATTAAATCTTTTGACCATTCTTGTTTGAAAGTTAGAAACAGGTGGTGTGGACTAACATCAGACTGCACATATGTGCAGGCTGATGTTTGTCTAAACAGCAGGAATATTCCGGGTTCAGCATGACAAGGGTTAATAGGTTTCCCAAATAGTACAGATATCTGTCCTCAAATGCGATGCTATCTTTAAACTGGTAACAATGCCATATAGACTGGTTACAATGCAATAATTATTATGTAACGTCCAAAATTGAGACTAGTCTTCCAATCTGCAGCTGACATAAGAAATTTTTTCAGTATTTTTACATTGATCACACCTTTTAATTATACTTATTGGAATTGTTTTGTCAATACATTTGTTTTTGTTTGTTTGTTTGAAAGAGGTTTAATGCTTTTTTACCTGAGTGTATTTTTATTGGTCACTCCTCTACTTTTGATTAAATTCCACTCTAGATAACAAAGAACGAAATACATAGAGTGGAATTTAATCAAAAGTAGAGGAGTGACCAATAAAAATACACATTGTTATTCATCTCCATCAAAACCATTCTAAATCACTCATCAATTGCTCAATTCAAACAATGACAAACAAGTGAAATTTGGTTGATATTCATCAGTTACATCCTGAGAAAATGATTTTCAAAGTTTCCACTATATAACAAATAGAGAAATGACCTCCGCCCATAAAATGCATATTTTTCATCCAATCACAATGATTTTTTGTAAACTGATAAAGGGTCACTCAAGGATCATTCAAGTGAAATTTGGTTGATATTCATTAGTTACATCCTGAGAAAATGATTTTCAAAGTTACCACTATATAACATATAGAGAAATGACCTCCGCCCATAAAATGCATATTTTCCATCCGATCACAATGATTTTTTGTAGACTGATAAAGGGTCACCCAAGGATTATTCATGTGAAATTTACTTGGTATCCATTGATTAGAATCTGAGAAAACTCACTTTTTACCATATTTGGAAATAAGCCACGCCCATTAAATCCATGTTTATCATTGGATCAAAATTTCTTGAACAACTTTGAAAGAGGGTCACCCAAGGATCATTCCTGTGAAGTTTGGTTGAAATCCATCCAGTAGTTTCTGAGGAGAAGATTTTTAAAGAAAAGTTTACGACCGGACGCACGCACGGACGGACGGACGGACGCACGACGGACACAACGCCATGACAATAGCCCCAGTGGCTTTCAGCCAGTGGAGCTAAAAATGTATTGTATTTCGTTCTTTGTTATCTAGAGTGGAATTAAATCAAAAGAACGAAATACAATACATTTTTTGTCATTGTTTGAATTGTGCAATTGATGAGTGATTTTTTCAGCTGCTTGAATGAGAAATCTTAAGATATTTCAATGAGGGAGTAAAGATTGTTTTGCATTAGCTTAAAACGAGTATTCATGAGGACTTCAATTATTTTCACTCAAATGATCGAAAATAGTTCATTTTCTTTCATGCTTTTCAGTGGTTTAGCCAGAAATAAAGGTAGATTATCACTTGATAATCTCACCGCAAAAGCAGTGAAATTATAAAAAAGTTATACCCTGCTATTGTTCATTTCATCCTATCTGATATCATCTATGCCGGGAAAAATAAGTGATGTCACAATGAACATTGTATAGCAATCACATGCAAAATGACGCGCTTTACGAAAATATGTCCTAGAAATTTCAAATTTTGTCTCATTTTTGCAATAAAGAAATAGAATAATCATTCGTTTTTCGAGTTAGATCGATTAATATTTCATTTGCCGAACAGCAAAAGCTATATTTTCACTTCTCGTGAAAATATAGCTTTTGTTGTTCACCCAATGAAATATAAATCGATCTTACACTGAAAAAATCGATTATCCTCTATATGATGTCTTAAAAATCTCTTATAGCAGGATTTTTCATCTTGGTCCAACAAACGCACCTCAGATTCTAATAAGTTTCATAAAAGAATTTAATTGTTTTAAAATATTTTTTTCTTTTTTGGGGGGGAAACTCTGTTAAAACAACAAAATCATAAAACATACCTCAAAAGATAATCTCCAAATCCCTTTGATTTTTGACTGCATTTTCTCTCGCATCATTCAAATTCCAGTCTTTGATTACATTTCACTTTTAAAATCCACAGTCAATATTTATTCAGAAGAATTTCTGACACACTTTTAGCATTTTTTCAGCAAAAAAATCAAATCCTATGTCCTAACTTTAATGAGACTTCAATAACATAATTATAGAGATTCAATCCATCTTACAAAGCAACTTTCAAAGGAATGTTGAAGTTTTTTAAGTTAGACTCCAAAAAAACTGTTATCAGTTTCATTCTGTGAAAATTTTCCAACTGATAAAATACTCTGAATTCTTGCCTTACACAAAAATAGTTCTAATGAAAACTGCAATACTCTATCTTACACTAAAATATCTTCATTCACCCTTGTCATGCTGAATGAATTTCGGCTTAAAATTTTAATCAAAATCAAAGGGCAAAAAGCACTGAAAGTTCCAACTGTGGGTCAATTTTTATTTGAAAAACTAAATCTATTGACAATTCTGGTTTGAAAGTGAGAAACATGTGGTGTAGACTAACATCAGATTGCACATATGTGCAGGCTGATGTTTGTCTATAGCTCATGCCAAAGCAGGAATATTCCGGGTTCAGCATGACAAGGGTTAATTTGTAGATTATAAGTAAACAGGATGCATCATAGAACAATTAAGGGATAAAACCTAGATCTGACCTTTGAAATTTTTCCATGACCCCCTTCGGATATTGGGAAAAATTTCAAAGGGTCAAAAAAAGACATTCTGAGATTTTTGGGGGTCAAAACTCTGGTTTAGGGGTCAATCACCAACCCTGCAACAGCATTTCAATTAAACACCACCTTCACCTTTAGACTTCAAGCTGTACGTATCATCCCCCCCCCCCTTTGCTTAAAAAAGGTACATTGGCAACTTTGATTGCTAATCATGATTGTACAGGGATTTGGAATTTGTTTTGTATGAATAGGGTTTAATGCCGCTTTAACAGCCTTTCAGATAATACAGATAAAAACTCGGCACAGCCTTGCATTTATCTGTTTATAGATGACTTGTTAAATAAATTCGGAATTCTAAGACCACTCATTGAATGATTGATTGAATGGAGTTTAACGCCCCTTTCAACATTCTTTCAGTTACATCGCAGTGGCTGGAGCACCTGACAATGAATCCCTTGTAGTTTTCACACAAGTACCATTACGTCCTATCCAAGTCTCCAGCTGCTATCTCACATAGGTCTATGATTATTGACCCATTGGTGACAAATAGTTGGAAAGAATGAGTGACACCATCGGGGATCAAACCCATGACCTTGTGATTGGAAGGCCGAGGCACTACAAACTGCACTATGACAGCAGCTTATAGGAATTTGGAAGCTATGGGTAGGTGCTTTTTTTTTGTATAGTCACTTTGACATGACTGGTTCTGTTTTTGCTCACAGACTTGTTCAATTATGCAACATCTAATTTTGTGTTATGTCTGAATGGTGTAACATTAGACAAGCTTAAATAACATTTGTCTGTCTAATCTTGATCTAAGGTTGAAACAATGTCTAAAGCTACTGGAAAATTGCCTGAGCTCAAATTTGCTACTGGAAAATTGCTTAAGCTCAATTTTGCTACTGGAAAATTGCCTAAGCTCAATTTTGCTACTGAAAAATTGTTAAGCTCAGAATTTCATTTAAGTTATAAATCTATTTTCTTATTGACAAAAAATCTTTATTTGATTGTTTGTATTGACTTTAACACCACTTTCTGACTGGTGCACCTACCTATATTTGGTTCTCACATCATAACAACCACAACATTTCATCCAAGCCAACAGCAGCTGCTGATCCCACTTATCAATAGTTTTGCAAATTCGGAACATCACTCGGCCAATCTCACGATCAACCTCGGATGTACATCGACAGACTATTTTAAAAAGTACGGAAAAATCTTGGAAAAAATCAATGACGTCAGTTAAAATGGCGTTAGCCATCGAAACTGTGAGTGAAAACATTCGATGTCGCCAACGCTACTCGTTTAAGTCACTGACGTGAAACCATCGAATCCTTATAACTAGAAAGCCATGAATGGCTTGAGTCGCTCCACAGGCTTGAAATTCTTGTAAAAGCAAATAAATGTTTTGACTAGATTTTTAGATATTTGGGGTTCTACTGATGTTGACTACTGATGTTGAAAATGATTTTCAAAGTTTCAACTATATAACAGATAGAGAAATGACCTCTGCTATTAAAAGACATATTTTTCATCAAATCAAAATAATTTTTGACTGCATGATAATGGGTCACCCAAAGACCATACCAAAAATGTTTGATTGATATCCATCATTTACATTCTGAGAAAATGTTTTTCATAGTTTCCACTATTTATACATATTGAGAATTGACCTCCACCCATAAAATGTATATTTTTCATCCAATCAAAATAATTTTTGGTACACTGATAAAGGGTCACTCAAGTATCATTCCAGTGAAATTTAATTGATATCCAAAAATCAAATTCTGAGAAAATGATTTTCAAAGTTTCCATTATATAACATATAGAGAAATGACCTCTTCCCATAAAATACCGGTACATATTTTTCATCCAATCAAAATAATTTTTGGTAAATTGATTAAATGTGATACTCAAGGATCATTCCAGTGAAATTTGGTTGATATCCATCAGTTACATTCTGAGAAAATGATTTTCAAAGTTTCCACTATATAACTTATAGAGAAATGACCTCCGCCCATAAAATACATATTTTTTCATCCAATCACAATGATTTTTTGTAAACTGATAAAGGGTCACTCAAGGATCATTCAAGTGAAATTTAGTTGATATCCATCAGTTAGATTAAGAGACAATGATTTTCAAAGTTTCCACTATATAACATATAGAGAAATGACCTCCGCCCATAAAATGCATATTTTCAATCCGATTAGAATGATTTTTTGTAGACTGATAAAGGGTCACCCAAGGATTATTCATGTAAAATTTAATTGGTATCCATTGATTAGAATCTAAGAAAACTCACTTTTTACCATATTTGGAAATAAGCCACGCCCATTAAATCCATGTTTTTCATTGGATCAAAATTTCTTGAACAACTTTGAAAGAGGGTCACCCAAGGATCATTCCTGTGAAGTTTGGTTGAAATCCATCCAGTAGTTTCTGAGGAGAAGATTTTTAAAGAAAAGTTTACGACCGGACGGACGCACGCACGGACGGACGGACGCACGACGGACACAACGCCATGACAATAGCCCCAGTGGCTTTCAGCCAGTGGAGCTAAAAATAACTTTACATTCTAAATAATGGCTGAAAAAATCTTAATTTTTGAGAATGATTTGTCATTCTCAAAAATTAAGATTTTTCAGTCGTTATTTACTGTCTCCTTACACTGTTTCAGCCTAACAAAATGCATGATTTTGTTACAAACCCATCCGCCTTACATAAATCCAAGGTCTGTTGCAGTTTATGGAAATGGCCGGGTGATGTTCCGAATGCCCACTTAGGTATATACTACTTAAATAGATGATTATTGCCCTGGCAGGGCGGAGCCTAAGTAACTGGTTGTTGCACTTAAGGTTAAGGTAAAGCAGCTTTTATTTACAATAAGATGATTCAGTGCAAAACAGTTATAACTGCCTGTTAACATATAGGCAGTTACAACCATTTCACGCTGAGCCATTTAAATACTTACTTCTATTAACAGTTGACATAAACATTTTGATCGAGACCTTAAATTGTAGGTTAGTATAGCCTGATTAATTTGACCCGACTTTGACCTCTGTGGAAAAATGCTTAAATAACAATTCCTGATATATTTTATCAATTAACAAAATGTATAATACATTCAATATCGTTTGTTATTCATTCCTATGAAAACACGTGCAAAGCCCAGTAGGAATAATCAGATTTTAATTAATCTAAATAGCAGGGGTCAGATTCAAGTGAATAAAACCGCACTATAACCAAATTCTCGTATGCTGAAGTTCCAAGGATTTGTTTCCAAACAATGAAATGTGTTCACTTTCTCAAAGCATGTAAATCTTTTTGGTTTTATGATTCAGTTATTTGCACGTGTAAACGATAAATCCTGACTTTATTTTGAAAGAAATCAAAATATATGAAAAGTAAACTCGCCATGGCTAAGCCACACCCTGTCAGTTGAATAAAATCGCAGAATATCAAGCACCCATTGATGGGAGACAAATGACTTGAGCCAATGACTTTCAACCTCTGGATTGACAATCCTTTGCATTACTGCCTCACTTATTCTGCGTATTTAATGAACTGGCAGGGCGGGGCTTAACCATGACGTAATTTGGCGAGTTTACTTTTTAATGGTTTGGGTTCTTTCGAATTTTAGTCGGTAATCATCATTAACGCGTGCAAATAACTGTATCCTAAAACTTAAAGGATTCACGTGCTTTGAGAGAGTGGACACATTTCACCAGTTGGTTACCAAAGACTCGTAACTTCAGCTTAGACAAGCTGAAGTTACGAGGGTTTGGTTACCAACCTACGATTTAAGGTCTCAAGTTATTTATATCGACTCTCTGTAGAAGTAAGTGATTTTAGATAAAAGCTGATTTACCCTAACCTTAAGTGCAACGACCCATTACTTAGGCTCCGCCCACCCAGGGCATTTATCATGGATAATAGCAGGCAGAGAAACTTTTAATCCTTCTCTGGATGATCTGGGCATATTCCTTAACTTGTTTACAAAACTTTAGCAAACAGTATAGACAAAGATCAGGCTGCATGATGTGCAGCCTGATCTTGGCCTACACTTTTAGCTTTCTACTTGATTTTTGTAGCAAAGATTTAAGCCAGACTCGGTAAAATGTCTTGCAATTAACCATTTTTTTTTTTTTTAACAATATTTCAGCCTCCTCAGTAATTATCTTTTAACCTTATGCATGCATCATCTCAATACCATGGCTTTGTAAATGTATACGGTAGTACCAAAGATATCACAAAACGTCAATTTTCACATGATAACAACATCACAGATGTCATACCTCAGCTTTTCTCTAAAAACAGCCAAGCTAAAAATATAAGTTGCAACAGCATTTTGATTTTTAATGCATGCTATGTTGAACAAAGTTGATCTTTTCATAAATTCCTTTATCCACATAGGAGTTAGGGCTTAACATGTTGGCATTCAAAAACTTCAACAAATGAATTTCTTGACAAAAAACATCCATATTTAACGCCTCCAAACCATCTTGGGGGATTATTTCTCGTAAAATATTTGCATTTTTTGTACATTATCATGTAAATGCATTAGATGAAAGATGAATTGAATGCCTTTAAGATAAAACATTTTCCATTTGAATGTTTTCTTGATCATTACATGTGATTTCATACGCAGGAAATCGATAAATTACGTAATTTGCCCCTAGACAATTGTATGCAACTTATTGCGAAATTACATATACTGTATGCACCGATAATAGTTTTACTTTTTAAAGCACAAGAATTTTTTTCTTTTGGTTTAACATTAACACATTTTTGTAAATGCTTTCATTAATGCATAATATCATGAATTATTGAATGGCTGCCAAAATGTCTTAAAAAACAGCTTGAATGAGGGATATCAGTTGGTTATCTCCCTTGAAATACTCCAAAAGGAGGAAGGGTTCAAATCAGTGGTTACCTTGGGTTTTATCCTTATTTCCTTTGCACTATAAGATTTAAAGATAAGCTCTTAATCAAATATTGCGCTATTAATAAGATAAATAAGTATTTTGCATTTACAACTAGAAAGCCATGAATGGCTTGAGTCGCTCCACAGGCTTGAAATTCTCGTAAAAGCAAATAAATGTTTTGACTAGATTTTTAGATATCTGGGGTTCTACTGATGTTGAAAATTATTTTCAAAGTTTCAACTATATAACAGATAGAGAAATGACCTCTGCTATTAAAAGACATATTTTTCATCAAATCAAAATAATTTTTGACTGCATGATAATGGGTCACCCAAAGATCATACCAAAAATGTTTGATTGATATCCATCAGTTACATTCTGAGAAAATGTTTTTCATAGTTTCCACTATTTAACATATTGAGAATTGACCTCCTACCATAAAATGTATATTTTTCATCCAATCAAAATAATTTTTGGTACACTGATAAAGGTTCACTCAAGGATCATTCCAGTGAAATAGTTGATATTCAAAAATCAGATTCTGAGAAAATGATTTTCAAATTTTCCACTAATTACATATAGAGAAATGACCAGTGCCCATAAAATGCATATTTTTCATCCAATCAAAATAATTTTTGGTTCACTGATAAAGGTTCACTCAAGGATCATTCCAGTGAAATTTGGTTGATATCCATCCGTTAAATTCTGAGAAAATGATTTTCAAAGTTTCCACTATATAACATATAGAGAAATGACCTCCGCCCATAAAATGCATATTTTTCATCCAATCAAAATAATTTTTGGTACACTGATAAAGGGTCACTCAAGGATCATTCCAGTGAAATTTGGTTGATATCCATCAGTTTAATTCTGAGAAAATGGTTTTAAAAATTTCCACTATATAACATTTAGAGAAATGACCTCCGCCTATAAAATGCATATTTTCCATCCGATCACAATGATTTTTTGTAGACTGATAAAGGGTCACCCAGGGATTATTCATGTAAAATTTGATTGGTATCCATTGATTAGAATCTGAGAAAACTCACTTTTTACCATATTTGGAAATTAGCGACGCCCATTAAATCCATGTTTTTCATTGGATCAAAATTTCTTGAACAACTTTGAAAGAGGGTCACCCAAGGATCATTCCTGTGAAGTTTGGTTGAAATCCATCCAGTAGTTTCTGAGGAGAAGATTTTTAAACAAAAGTTTACGACCGGACGCACGCACGCACGGACGGACGGACGGACGCACGACGGACACAACGCCATGACAATAGCCCCAGTGGCTTTCAGCCAGTGGAGCTAAAAATAAAATTCGCAACTTCCCCATAGAAACCATGGATAAAATCCAAGGAACATTTCTAAAAGGACCGCTAACAATATTGGAGCACCTTTGATTTAATCCACAGAAAAACAAGGGAGATAACACACTAAAGTCTCCCATTAAGAGAAAAGAATTTTTCAGTGTCTTAACCCTTGTCATGATGAATAAATCCTAAAGAAAATTGCATTAAAATCAAAGTGATGAAATTGTTGGATTCACTAATCGTGTCGGTCAAAAAATTATTTTTAAAGTGTAATCTATTTACTCTTGTCATGCTGAACCCGGATTATTCCTGTCTTGGTATAAGCTATCGACAAACATCAGCCTGCACATATGTGCAGTCTGATCTTTGTCCATACCACCTGTTTTTCCTGTTTTGAAACCAGAAAAGCTAGAATAATTAATTTTCAAAATGAATACTGACTCACATTTTAAGTGCATCCAGAGCGTTGAGCACTTTGATTTTGTTGCAAGTTTGCAAAGATTTTTTATTCAGCATGACAAGGGTTATTTTTCCTGGGTTGAAATAGAAATTCAGGAGGTATGAACTAAGATTCGACAGTACATTATGTGCAGGATAATCTTATCCCTTTCCTGTTTAACCCCTGCTTTTTACGTGCCTGTCATTTTATGATTGAGAAAGCATTGTGAAAAAAAAGAAGAAATTGCTTCTGACAAGCAATTTCTTCTTTTTCCACACTATTTCCTACTCTACTGAATGGTTATTTTTCAAATTAAATCCACTTTAAATTTTTGTCTGCAAAACCTTTGAATTTGGACAGGTCCAAAATTTTGTAAAACAGGAAAGGGTTAATATATTTATTCTTCCTGCCAAAGTAGGAATATTCCAGGTTCAGCATGACATTAGGGTTTAAATAATTAGAATTTACTGGTCGATGTTGGACAGATTTATCATGATGAGGCTTTCCCCAGTTATGATAATTTTTCACAGCTGAAGCCAGATAACATTTGTATTTTAAGACACTAGCATATTATTCCATTCACTTCATTCAATCATCAATTTTGTCAGTGCTTAAATTTTTTGGACTTTTTAAAACAAAGAAATTCAAGTACAAGTGGTTCTGGTTAAGATCATGAATATCTCTAAAGATAGACTGCCTGTTATCACTTTATGTTATCAGGCAGGTGATATTAAGTAAATACATGTTTCACTGCAAGACAAAAGGACCATTTGCACTTAAGCACTCACTTGAGGCATTTAGTTGACAAAGGTGGCAAAGTGTCAAAACTACTTATTTGAATTTCATGACTGGCTCTACCAAAGTCAAAGATATCAAAAAGACAAACATTACGATTATATTTCAAGACATTTGAGTCAAATATGTTGCCTCTAACGTACTAAGATAACTTCAAAATTTGAAGAGGTGTCCTCTAGAGTCCAAAAAAAGGATTTTCTATATTTTACCCATTGACCTCATTTTTGACTCCACTTGACCCAATTTCAAACTTGACCAAGTTTGAGGGAGACAAACATTCTGACCAAGTTTCAAGACATTTGGGCCAAAAATGTGGCCACTAGAGTGCTCACAAGGTTTTTGTAAGATTTGACCCCTTGACCCTATTTTTGACACCACTTGACCCAATATTAATCTTGACCTAGATTTGTTTGAGATAAACATTCTGATTAAGTTTCAATACAATTGGGTAAAAAATGTGGCATATTGAGTGCACACAAGGTCTTCCTAAGATTTGACCCCTTAATCCCATTTTTGACTCCACATGACCCAATTTTAAAACTTGACCATGATTTAATGTAGACAAACACTCTGATCAAGATTCAAGACATTTGGTCTGAAAATGTGTCCGCTAGTGTACACACAAGGTTTTTCTAAGATTTGACCCATTGACCCAATTTTTGACCCCATTTGCCCAATTTCAAACTTGACCTAGATTTGATTGAGACAAACATTCTGACCAAGTTTCAGGACATTTGGGCCAAAAATTGTGGCGTCTATAGAGTACACACAAGGTTTTTCTAAGACTTGACCACTCGACCCCTTTTTGACCCCACTTTACCCAATATCAAACTTGACCTAGATTTTATGAAGACAAACATTCTGACCAAGTTTCAAGACATTTGGGCTAAAAAATGTGGCGGCTATGGTGCACACAAGATGTTGAGAGATGTCTGGACAACCAGACACCCAGATGCCAGACACAGCTCAATCACAATAGCTCACCATGAGCACTTTGTGCTTAGATGAGCTAATAAAAAGCTGAATTTATAAAATTTTAGTTACCATCAGAGGAAATGAATTCCAACTAATTCCCATTGAGACATTACTCCTAGTTGTATCATGAGGATAAATCAGTTGTTTACCATGAATCATCTACTACGTAATGATAAATAGCTTCACTGGAATGCAGAATGTATATTTCATGTTTCTGGGCTTTCTGAAGTAAAATTCCGATTTAACAATTTACTTAGATTTGATTTGAATTGGGGTTTTACGTCGCTTTCAACAATCTCTCAGTTATATCGCGACGACTGGAGCACCTAACGATGGATTCCTGGTATTTCTCGCACCAGTACTACCACCACATCCCTTTCCTAGCCTCCAGTTGCTATTCCACATAGGTTTTAGTGCTTTTTGCCCTTTGATTTTGAAGACAATTTTTAGCCAAAATCTATTCAGCATGACAAGGGTTAAGGTCCTATATTGAAGCTGGACATGATAGAACGTAGCACCGTTATCTCAATTATTGCTCTCATTGGTGCTTTACTTAGAACGAGAGATTTGAGTCTAAGTAATACAACAAGAGGACCAAGATGGTCCTAGATCGCTCACCTGAGTCTCTTTGACCCCTGGGACATCACATTAATTAGATAGGCAGATGTCAAAAAGAAGATAATTGCCTAAGATCAATACCATGGAACATTTTCAGCGAAGAGCAAGACAGATATGCCTATTTGCTCTTTGATTCTATGTAAAAAGGGATGCACCCGGGTGGACCCCAAATGTGACCCCAGGGTCTTGATATGAACAAACTTGAAAGAGGTCCATAAGATGATACTACATACTAAATATGAAAGCTGTCTGCCTTCTGGTTTCAGAGAAGAAGATTTTTGAAGGTTTTCCTATTTTCACCCATCGTGCCCAGATGAGCTGAAAGGGATGCGCCCGGTTGTAGCCCAAATATGACCCAAGGGTCTTGATATGAACAAACTTGGTAGGGGCCCACTAGATGATGCTACATACCAAAAATGAAGGAAGTGTGCCCTTCGGTTTCGATTAAAGAAAATTTTAAAAGATTTTCGCTCTTTGATTCTATGTAAAAAGGGTTGCGCCCGGGTGGAGCCCAAATATAATCCTAGGGTCTTGATATGAACAAACTTGGTAGAGGTCCACTAGAAGATGCTACATACCAAATATGAAAGCTGTCTGCCATCCGGTTTCAGAGAAGAAGATTTTTGAAGGTTTTCGGTTTTTTACCCTTCATGCTCATAAGAGATAAAGGGATGCACCCGTGCAAAGCCCAAATATGACCCAAGGGTCTTACTATGAACAAACTTGGTAGAGGCCCACTAGGTGATGCTACATACCAAATATTAAAGCTGTCTGCCATCTGGTTTCAGAGAAGAATATTTTTAAAGATTTTCGCTCTTTGATTCTATGTAAAAAGGGTTGCGCCCAGGCAAAGCCCAAATATGACCCCAGGGTCTTGATATGAACAAACTTGGTAGAGGTCCACTAGATGATGCTACATACCAAATATGAAAGCTGTCTGCCATCCGGTTTCAGAGAAGAAGATTTTTGAAGGTTTTCGGTTTTTTACCCTTCATGCTCATAAGAGATAAAGGGATGCACCCGTGCAAAGCCCAAATATGACCCAAGGGTCTTACTATGAACAAACTTGGTAGAGGCCCACTAGGTGATGCTACATACCAAATATTAAAGCTGTCTGCCATCTGGTTTCAGAGAAGAATATTTTTAAAGATTTTCGCTCTTTGATTCTATGTAAAAAGGGTTGCGCCCAGGCAAAGCCCAAATATGACCCCAGGGTCTTGATATGAACAAACTTGGTAGAGGTCCACTAGATGATGCTACATACCAAATATGAAAGCTGTCGACCTGCCTTCTGGTTTCAGAGAAGAAGATTTTTAAAGATTTTCTTATTTTCACCCTTTTTGTTAAGGGTAAAGGGAAAGTTAAGGGTGGATTTCATTTATTTGAACAACTTTGGTAGAGCTTGACGCAAGGAACATCCCTGCCAAGTTTCATCAAGATTGGCCCAATGGTTTAGGAGGAGAAGATGTTTAAAGAAATTGTGGACGACGGACGACGCACGACGGACGACGTACATTCTACGATCCCAATAGCTCACCTTGAGCACTTCGTGCTCAGGTGAGCTAAAAAGTAGTACATAAAGAAGTCTATTTAGATAAATCAGTTGTTTACCATGAATAACCTAATGCATAATGATAAATTGCTTCACTGGAATGCAGAATGTATATTTCATGTTTCTAGGATTTCTGAAGACAAATTCTTATATTGCACAGTTAACTCAGAACTAGAGGTTTGGGTCTATTTAGATATATCAGTTGTTTGCCATAAATCAACTACCTATATGGTAGTAATAAAACAAGAGGCCCAAGAGGGCCTGCATCGCTCCACTGGCTTTAAAATCTCAAGCTTTGAAAGAGAGATATTGAAAATAAAAGGTAATGAAAGTGAACATCATTCAGAAGGAATTCTGACTTTTTCTAGTTGAAACTGACTAATGAAGGAATGAACTTTTTTAACTGATATGTAAAAATTACAAGGAAGAAAACTATTTAGATATCACTTTGAAACAAGAGGACCAGAATGGCCCTAAACCGCTCACCTGAATTTTATTGATCGAGTGGATCTCATCCAATCCAAATTTCCTGAGTAACTTTAGAAGAGGGTCACCCAAGGAACATTCTGGTAAAGTTTCATTGAAATCAGCTCATGGTTCAGGAGGAGATGTCAATCAAGGTTTCGGGGTCAAAAAATGCACCCACCCCCCTGCCACGCCCATATTTGGGGGTCAATCCAAATTTCTTGAACAACTTTTGAAGAGGGTCACCCAAGGAACATTCTGGTAAAGTTTCATCGAAATCAGCCCCATGGTTCAGGAGAGGATGTTGTTCAAAGATTTCGGGGTCAAAAAATGCACCCCCCCCCCCCGCCACGCCCATATTTGGGGATCAATCCAAATTTCTTGAACAACTTTAGAAGAAGGTCACCCAAGGAACATTCTGGTAAAGTTTCATTGAAATAGGAACAATGGTTCAAGAGGAGATGTCATTTAAAGATTTCAGGGTCAAAATAAGCCCTGCCCTGCCACGTCCATATTTTGGGGTCAATCCAAATTTCTTGAACAACTTTAGAAGAGGGTCACCCAAGGAACATGCTGGTAAAGTTTCATTGAAATTTGCCCGATGGTTAATGAGGAAATATCGTTCAAAGATTTCGGGGTCAAAAAATGCCCACCCTGCCACGCCCATATTAGGGGGTCAATCCAAATTTCTTGAACAACTTTAGAAGAGGATCACCCAAGGAACATTCTGGTAAAATTTCATTGAAATCAGCCCCATGGTTCAGGAGGAGATGTCATTCAAAGATTTCAGGGTCAAAATAAGCCCCGCCCTGCCACGCCCATTTTAGGGGTCAATCCAAATTTCTTGAACAACTTTAGAAGAGGGTCACCCAAGGAACATTCTGGTAAAGTTTCATTGAAATCTGCCCAATGGTTCAGGAGAAGATGTCATTCAAAGATTTCAGGGTCAAAATAAGCCCCGCCCTACCACGCCCATATTTGGGGGTCAATCCAAATTTCTTGAAGAACTTTAGAAGAGGGTTACCCAAGGAACATTCTGGTAAAGTTACATTGAAATCTGCCCAATGCTTCAGGAGGAGATGTCGTTCAAAGATTCCGGGGTCAAAATAAGCCCCGCCCTGCCACGCCCATATTTGGGGGTCAATCCAAATTTCTTGAACAACTTTAGAAGAGGGTCACCCAAGGAACCTTCTGGAAAAGTTTCATTGAAATCGGCCCAATGGTTCAGGAGGAGATGTCATTCAAAGATTTCAGGGTCAAAATAAGCCCCGCCCTGCCATGCCCATATTTGGGGGTCAATCCAAATTTCTTGAACAACTATAGAAGAGGGTCACCCAAGGAACATTCTGGCCAAGTTTCGTCAAAATCCACCTATTGGTATAGGAGGAGAAGATGTTTAAAGAAAAGTTTACGCACGCACGCACGCACGGACGGACGCACGCACGGACGGACGGACGCATGACGGACACCTCGCTATGACAATAGCTCGCTGGCCTTCGGCCAGTGGAGCTAAAAACTCTCAGGGAATGTAGAATTTATAATTACAAATCCAATGTCCAAATCGGGATCATATACTTTAAGATATATTATCGTGTTTAATCATGGGTTTCTGAAAGTCTTAAATGAGGGTCAAGGCCAAAACAATAGTATCACTATATTAATAGACACAACAGTTTTGCACAGAAATTTGGAAGTTGATCTTTTCACACCTGTGAGATATACCTGGTTATGTATATTAGTAACTCACAGCTGTGGGCACTGCATGTATATCCTTAATCAGAGCTACAGGTAGAGGGGGTATTTTAGTTTTCAAATTCAAATATTTCATTAGTTCTTACTTAAACCATACGTTATTGTTACTCATTTGAAACGTCTCATCGTCTCAAATGAGTACCCGCAACATAGGGTTTCATTGTGAAATGTAGATTTTAGACTAACTTTACCCCCTTATATCCAGACCTCTTGTTAAGTCTACAGGTAAAATTATTACTCTCAGTAGTTGGGCTGTTAAAATTGACTTGATATGGTAGAGCTTTTGGTTTGCTTCTTTGTTTCATTGAATGGGTTTTACGCCGCTTTGAACAATTTTGCAGTTATATCTCGGCTGCTGCAGCACGTAACAATGGATCCTTGGTATTTTTAACACCTGTACTACCATTACACTCTTTCCTAGCCTCCCACTGCTATCTCATATAGATTTACGGTTATCTACCCGTTGGTGAGAGACAAACGTCCGAAAGAATATTTGCTGCCACCGGGGATCGAACCCACGACTTCCAGATTGAAAGTCTGATTCCTAACCAACTGCGCTATGGTGGCAGCAGTTTATATTCTTGAAGAAATACTATCCTGTTTAATCATCTTAGTGTTTGTAAGTCTTTAATGAGAGGGCAAGGCCAAAACAATAGTGTCAATATATTAATAGATACAACAGTTTTGCACAGAAATTTGGAAGTTGATCTTTTCACACCTGTGAGATATATCTGGCTAGGTACATTAGTAACTCACAGCTGTTGGCACTGCATGTATATCCTTAAGGAGAGCTACAGATAGAGGGTGTATTTTGGTTTTCAAATTAAAATATTTCATTAGTTCTTACTTAAACCATACGTTGTTGGTACTCATTTGAAACGTCTCATCGAGACGCTTCAAATGAGTACCCACAACATAGGGTTTCAATGTGAAATGTAGATTTTACACTAACTTTACCCCCTTATATCATGACCTCTTGTTAAGTCTACAGGTAAAATGATAACTAGTTTGGCTGTTAAAATTGACTTGGTAGGGTAGAGTTGTTGGTTTGTTTGTTTGTTTGAATGGGTTTTACACTGCTTTCAACAGTTTCGCAGTTATATCGCGGCAGCCGGAGCACCTAACAATGGATTCCTGGTATTTATTTCACCTGTACTACCATTACACCTTTCCTAGCCTCCGACTGCTATCTCACATAGGTTAACGATTACATACCCATTGGTGAAAGGCTTTTGGTATTAGCATCTATTGAATTTTGTTAGTTTGATTATCAGTTGTGAATTGTAAGTTTGTGCTGCATAAAGTTGAGTGTTTGTGGGCACAGGTTCTTTACCATCATTCAAACTGTTAGTGGGTGATACCCAAGTTTGAACTGTAGTATTTGGTCAGAATCTTAGCTATCTTCTTCACAATTAATCTTTGTATGTAATATATTTCAATGAACCAATATTCATTCTCCCAGGAACTATCTTTACCCTTGTCATGCTGAACCCGGAATATTCCTGCCTTGGCAGGAGCTATAGACGAACATCAGCCTGCACATATGTGCAGTCTGATGTTGGCCTACACCACCTGTTTCTCACTTTAAGACCAGAATTGTCAATAGACTTAGTTTTTCAAATAAGTTGGTACTTTCAGTGCTTTTGCCCTTTTGATTTTGATGATAATTTTTAGCCAAAATTTATTCAGCATGACAAGGGTTAAACTATTTTGTCAAAACAAGTAATTTCAATCATAATGTCAAATCAAAGCAGGTCAACAAGACCTAGATTTCAAGTTAGTTTGATTTGATTTGAATTGGGGTTTTACTTCGCTTTCAACAATCTCTCAGTTATATCGCGACGACTGGAGCACCTAACGATGGATTCCTGGTATTTCTCACACCAGTACTACCACCACATCCCTTTCCTAGCCTCCAGTTGCTATTCCACATAGGTTTACGATTATCTACCCATTGGTGGAAGACAAATGTCGGAAAGGATAAGTGCCGCGGTCGGGGATCGAACCTGTGCGAATATAGACGAATTCAAGTTAGGCCATTCGCACAAGAGTTCAAATTGATGGCTGGCGGCAAATATCCTTTCCGATGTTTGTCTCTCACCAATGGGTAGATAATCGTAAACCTATGTGAGATAGCAGTCGGAGGCTAGGAAAGGGTGTAATGGTAGTACAGGTGTAAGAAATACCAGGAATCTATTCTTAGGTGGTCTGGCCGCCCAAATATAACTGTGAAATTGTTGAAAGCGACGTAAAACCCATTCAAACAAACAAACAGATCAAATTGATGGTTCAGTGCAAAACAGTTGTAACTGCCTATATATTTATAGGCAGTTACAAATGTTCCGCAATAAGCCATCAAAATGATAATTTTGGTATATCACCAAGCTCTGAAGCCAAGATCTCGAGACATTCATGAAATAGCCGCATCTATCATTCAAACAAGCGTCCCTCTCAACATAATTAGACCAATCAAATTTTCATTTCCAGACTAACTTGATTAGTGAGTTCCCCTGGTCATGACCGAACAATAGTCTAGAACATTGTGTCCCTGCAAGCTCAACCCTAGAGACCATTGAATAATAGACTAGAACATTGAATCATCACATTAGATTTACATTAGATTTACATTTCATCAATCAAATTACTTCAAACCTATTTCCAATCGACAAAATTATGGTCTAAATTATAGGTAGTGCTTCAAATAATAATTCAAAGTTGGTGAAGTTTGTCTTTCTTTGTGAAAAGATTTATGGAAAATAGAGAAACTATTTCATACAGGTCGTAAAGTGCCGACCTTAATAAGACAATGCGAAATGCAGGGATTGACTAGGTTAGAAATTTTTCAAACTTGGACCATTTTCTGAAAATCCAATGATCCTACCTCACTTGACCTATACTTGAGCAAATCTGTTTTTCAAATATTTATTTAACGGGGTTCCAAGAAGGTCCTTTTTCACATGACGGGTCATAATTATTATATAATAAATTCTTTAAAACTAGCCAATTGTTTAGTCTCACTTTATCATGAGAATCCTATACATTGAACTGTTCCATTAGCCGGCTTCACCTCATGAACTTGTGGCTGTGCTGTTTAAATTTGAGAGTCAAAAAAAATATTTTCAAATTAATATTACAGATAAATCAAAGATCCTCATGTATCACAATTCCAAAACATTGCTCACTTCAAAAAACTTTTCTTTTTCAACAACATATCCCTTTCAAATCGGAATTCTCCCTAAACTTTCAAATCAGATTTTCACAAAAAAAGGCTTTCCAAGGAACAAAGAAATTAGTATGTGATTAATGTTTTGTCTTCAAAAACAGAACAAATTTGGAACAATATTCTCACGCTCTTTTAACACTTCCAAATTAAAACACAACCAAGTAAGCCAGCAGAAGAAACATTTGGAATGCTCCTGACATTATCCCATGATTGTATTTATCAAACTGGGAGAATATTTAGTTGTTCTAGACAAGAAAATTGCCAAACTAATCACCTCGGTGAATATAGGTATTTGTAACCCTTTCCTGTTTCAGAAAATTTTGGACCTGTCCAAATTCAAAGGTTTTGCAGACGAAAATTTAAAGTGGATTTAATTTGAAAAATAACCATTCAGTAGGGTAGAAAATAGTGTGGAAAAAGAAGAAATTGCTTGTCAGAAGCAATTTCTTCTTTTTTCACAATGTTTTCCCAATCATAAAATCACAGGCACATTAAAAGCAGGGATTAAACAGGAAAGGGTTGAACAGCCTCACAGATAGTCAGCAGCAGTGTATATATTGAGAACAGACAGTCAGTAAATAACCAGAATATCATAACTATAGCTTATTTCATCTGTATTTAGGATGTTTTGGTTATCAAAACACAAAAACTGATGTTTTCTGCACCCATACTTACCTATGATAATAAACAATATTTTGTCCAGTAAATAAATACTTCAAGAAAGGAAGAGAAATGAGAGGGTGGGTGTTGAAGAGTAAACACTGATCCTACTCAATTTAATCCTTGTCATGCTGAAAAAATTTTGGCTAAAAATTTTCATAAAAATCAAAGGGCAAAAGCACTGAATGTACCAACTGTAGATCATTTTTTATTAGAAAATCTAAGTCCATGGACAATTCTGGTTTGAAAGTGAGAAACAGGTGGTGTAGATTAACATCAGACTGCACATATGTGCAGACTGATGTTTGTCTATAGCTCCTGCCAAAGAAGGAATATTCCCGGTTCAGCATGGCAAGGGTTAAATTTTGTTCAACGGAATTGCCAATGTTGAAGTCATTTTCATCAATTCTGCTCAAGTTTTACCCACAATGATTAAGTTTCGATTGAATGTCTATATACATGTATAATTTAATTCTAGTTGTGTTCGACAAGATTCTTACGTAGGTTTTAACCCCACTTGACCTGAGACTATTTCAAAACTGTCCAAGATTTCAGCAAGATAATCATTCTGACAAAATTCAAGTTGATTGAACTGATAGTATGGCTTCTAGAGTGTCCACAAGGTTTTTATAAGATTTGACCCTGTGACCTAGTTTTTTAACCCACTTGATCCAATTTCACACATGTCTGAGATTCCATTAAGATAATTCTGACAAAATTAAGGTTGATTGAACTGAAAATATGGTTACTAGAGTGTCCACAAGGTTTTTATAAGATTTGACCCTGTGACCTAGTCTTTTTAACCCACTTGATCCAATTTCACACATGTCTGAGATTCCATCAAGATAATCATTCTGACCAATTTTCAGGATGATTGGGCTACAATGTGGCTTCAAGAGTGTCCACAAGGTTTTTATAAGATATGACCCTGTGACCTAGTCTTTTTAACCCACTTGATCCAATTTCACACATGTCTGAGATTCCATCAAGATAATCATTCTGACCAATTTTCAGGATGATTGGGCTACAATGTGGCTTCAAGAGTGTCCACAAGGTTTTTATAAGATATGACCCCGTGACCTAAACTTTTTAACACACTTGATCCAATTTCACACATGTCTGAGATTCCATCAAGATAATCATTCTGACCAATTTTCAGGATGATTGGGCTACAATGTGGCTTCAAGAGTGTCCACAAGGTTTTTATAAGATTTGACCCCGTGACCTAGTCTTTTTAACACACTTGATCCAATTTCATACTTGTCTGAGATTTCATCAAGATAATCATTCTGATCAATTTTCAGGTTGATTGGGCTAAAAATGTGGCTTCTAGAGTGTCCACAAGGTAAATGTTAACGCACAAAGTACTGATGCACAACTGACATTTCACAACCCAAAAAGCTCACTTCATGCTTCGTGCTCAGGTGAGCTAAAAAGCAAAACAAACTCCTGACTCTTTGTTCCAGAACAGCCAAGCTAAAACCAGTAAGGGTTGAGAGAGTCTACAATGGTCTCTAGCCTATCAATCAAACAGATAAAGTAACTACTTATTTACTTCTCTAAGGTAATTGAGCATCAATTTATGCATGAAAACTGTCTATCAGTGAGAGATAGAGGTCTGCCACCTGGCTACCATTCAAAGGTCAAAGGTCAAACTACAAATTCAAAGAGGCGGATGACTGAAATCTTAAATTGCTGTGATAGAAATTATACATGCTTTTAAATACTTACAAAATAAAAACTAAATAAAGTGATTTTGAAATATCTTAGGTAATTTAGCAACCATTTATGCATGAAAACTGTCTATCAGTGAGAGATAGAGGTCTGCCACCTGGCTGCCATTCAAAGGTCAAAGGTCAAACTACAAATTCAAAGAGGCCGATGACTGAAATCTTAAATTGTTATTTCTCGGTGAAACTGTGATAGAAATTAAAAATGCTTTTAAGTACTCACAAAATAAAACTAAATAAAGTGATCTTGAAATATCTTAGGTAATTTAGCAACCATTTATGCATGTAAACTGTCTAACATTGAGAGATAGAAGTCTGCCATTCAAAGGTCAGAAGTCAAACTACTAAACAAGCAGCTGATGACTGTAATCTAAAATTGTCATTTGAGTCAATGAAGCTGTGATAGAGACAATTCATACTTTTGAGTACTCACCGGGGGTTGACACTAACTCCTGAGATTAAAGAGTAAATCGAACTTCTAACACAGGAAATCAAAGAGTCCAATGCCTCAAAGTAAGGAGTCTGAATTTTCATAATGGGAAATCATTGTTGAAAAGAAGAAATTGTTATAAGCAATTTCTTCTTTTCTACAATATTCTTCCAAAGAAGAGTTTGTTTCTCAAAACACTACATTTAACCTCGAAGAGTAAAGGTTATGTGCCTGAGAAAACAGTTGCTATTTGTGAATGACATCATTTCAACAGGCCGAATAAATAGTTCACATCTGTTTTTTATTGGAACAAAACCAGGAGAGGTAAAAGTAAATAGAGCTACCCTCATTCTCTCAACCAATAAATTCTCATACAAGATGTTAATCTGAGTACATGTAGAGTCGATATTGCTCGAGCGACCACTCTATTAAGCGACCAATTTTATTAAGCGACCACCATAAAAAGTCCCTTCACCGTAAGCAAAATCTCTGAAAAAGAAGACATTCTTAACGAAAAATTGCTTATTGTTGAATCTTATGTTGTTTAAACCCATTGGAATCGTCTCAATAAGATGATTCTAATGGGTTTAAACATCATAGGATTCAGTACGACTTGAACAACAATCTATAAATGCGATCAAAAAGAACTGTCACATTTATTATAACATTTTGTATTAAGTGACCATTCCCATGAACAACCACCTTTTGGTGGTCCCTTAGGTGGTCGCTTAACACAAGTTTGACTGTAGCTTCAACAATTTGGTTACTAAACATTGATATGCAAGTTACTTTGGTCCAAATATAAATTCGATTTCTAATTCCAGTAAAACTACTGGTATGGTCAAAAGGAAAGAATAACAAGAGCACAGCCTACAGGTGTTTTATATGCTCAGCTGTTGATTGGACTTTGGATGAAAATCTAAGTAGAAAAAGGAGCATAATTTACACAAAATGCATCTAGAATTATCCCCCTTGTTAGCATAGGTTGCTCTTTTGCTGGTGAACAAGTGTGCCAAGTTTCAAGTCAATGTACTTCAGTAGAACCAGAGATATAACAAAATGTCAAAGATTTTGCTCTCCGATGACGACAACGATGACGAAAACAACACTGACCTTGAGACTATAGCAATACCTTGGGTTTTCTCTGAAAACAACCAAGCAAAAATACATTGGATAGTCAATAACATGTTGTAACTAAATCATCCCCACATTCTGCACATCCAACGGCCAGAGAAAGACAATTGCAGCCACTTGTGAATGACATGATTTCAACTTGTTTGTTTGAATGGGGTTTTATACTGCTTTCGTTTTCATTATTATGTGCAAAGCTTAGTCTACACCACCTGCTGTAGTCTACACCACCTGTTTGTAATGTTTAACACTTTCTTGATTTACAAAATTTTGGACCAGTCCAAATACAAAGGTTTTGCAGACGAAAATCTAAAGTGGATTTAATTTGAAAAATAACCATTCAGTAGGGTAGAAAATAGTGTGGAAAAAGAAGAAATTGCATGTCAGAAGCAATTTCTTCTTTTTTCACAATGTTTTCTCAATCATAAAATCACAGGCACGTAAAAAGCAGGGATTAAACAGCAAAGGGTTAAGACAAAGAGTAAAAACCTAATTTTCAAGTAAATATTGTGAAAATGTTTTACCTTTACAGCCTTCAGCACTTCAGCAGGTCAAAAAAATTTAGAAAGTCCCCCTAAGGGTTACAATATTTTTGATGTCCCTCTATGAGTTACAACATTTTAGATGCCCCTCTATGATTAAGAACGTTTTGGACGCCCCTCTATAATAGAGACAGCTGCAACAACTTGTGAATCATATTATTTCAAACAAGATCTTAGATTATAACATGTCCGTTTCCAATTCTGTGGAGGGTTTCTCAGTTTATATTAATTTCTTCTTTGAATATGTTGAAATCCATTCTGAGCATAAACTGAGTTCATAATATAGAAATATAAAGGATCCTTAACTGGGCTTTGACACCTTTGACAATTGCATAAAGCATACCCGAAGTGTGATTAGAAAAATATGGACACCCCTCTAAGATTTACAGCATTTTGGACGCCCCTCTATGACTAGGAACATTTTGGACAGCCCTCAATAATACAAACAGCTGCAACAACTTGTGAATGACATTATTTCAAACAAAATCTTAATCTATCACACCTTTTTTGTGCATACAATATTTATTTATAGCTATTTCTTCTAAGAAAATACTGAAACCCTTAGGGTCATTCCATAATATGGAAAATAAACTATCCTTAACTGACCTTTAACACTGTGTGGCATTTTAGTTTCCCTCTGAGTAAGAACATTTTGGACGGCCCTCAATAATACAAACAGCTGCAACAACTTGTGAATGACATTATTTCAAATAAGATCTTAAATTATATCACATCTGTTTTCAATTCTGTGGGTGGAATTATTTGTTTATAGTTATTTCTTCCTGGAAAATTTTGAAACCGACTCAAGGCTTAAACTCTTTAGGAAACCATCAAATGAAAAGTACAATCTACTGAACCACAAAAGAAACGTCACACTAGAACAATTTTTATTTTACAGAAGTAATTTGTTGGCAGTGTGTATTTTAAACTCTGCACTGAAAATTTATTTTCAAAATTGATTTAAAGCACCAATGAGAGCAATAATTGAGATAACGGTGCTACGTTCAATCATGTCCAGCTTCAATATAGGACCTTAACCCTTTCCTGTCCAATCCCTGGTTTTCACATCCCTAAGATTTTGGAATTTGAGAAAATATTGTAGAAAAAGAGGAAATTGTTTGTGACAAACAATTTCTTCTTTTTCTACAAAATTTTCTACCCTACTGAATGGTTATTTTTCAAATTAAATCCACTTCAAATTTTTGTCTGCAAAACCTTTGAATTTGGACAGTTCCAAAATTTTGTAAAACAGGAAAGGGTTAAATTATGGTGAAACCAAACTAGCTCGAATTGAGGCAGTGGTTGCAGTGATGTGGTCTCTGAATGGATGCATGACAAGGGTTAAATCATGGTGAAACCAAACTAGCTCAAATTGAGGCAGTGATTGCAGTGATGTGGTCTCTGAATGGATGTATATGTGTACAGACAGAATTTTGAGTGCGTTTTGGTGCTTTGTCAGAGACTAATTTGAAAGACATTGTCCAACAACCACATTTTCTTTGAAATTCGTGTTTTCCATTTACTTGCCAATACAAGCTGTCTGTGTAAGTTAACCCTTGTCATGCTGAACCCGGAATATTCCTGCTTTGGCAGGAGCTATAGACAATCATCAGTCTGCAAATATGTGCAGTCTGATGTTAGTCTACACCACCTGTTTCTCACTTTTAAACCAGAATTGTCAATAGATTTAGTTTTTCAAATAAGAATTGACCTACAGTTGGTAACTTTCAGTGCTTTTTGCCTTTTGATTTTGATGAAAGTTTTTAGCCAAAAATTATTCAGCATGACAAGGGTTTAATGTTCTAAGGCTCTAGGTCGATACCAATAACTGATATCCGCCATAAAAAAGCATAGTTGATTCTAGTGCAAGAACTCTTTGATTGCATTTTTTCTCTAATTTGGAAAAGAATCCTGGAGGCTTTCTTATGATAATTGACAATGAAAGCCAATACTGTTTTGGCTGTTTTATCACCAGAACCTACTCACGAAAATAGGGAACATGTAATCTTCACAAAAATCCATTGGCAAGTTCTTTACATCTGAAGTAGGGAGTACCAACACATTCCGTTTCAACAGCTAAGCACATCTGAGGTTATTGCTATTTTTTCTTTAACTTGGAGTCAAATCAAATTTTTTGCCATCAAGAAACATCAAATGTCTCCCTATTTTCACTTTTTTCTAAAGTCCTTAATAATGCAAAGTTTCTTTTGTGGTTCAGTGCATTTAAGAGATGAAGAGAATATTTGTTGATTTCATTGAGGCATGAAACTGAAAAACCTAATCACACTGTATGAATACACAAACTTTTCAGCCAATCAGAATGCAGGAATATTGATGGGCACAACTGATATTAAATTTTTTAGGCATGATGACAATGTTCCCTTTTGCCTTCATAACATTTAAGTATACACATTTCATTCATCAATTCATAATATGATTGAAGTAAGGATAATTTTTTTTTTTGCAGTATTAAAGATTGTTATAGTGGGAAATAATTGACATGACTGACCGTAACCTCTATTAGCATAAATTACATGTTTGACTGATTGTCATATGGTATCTACGTTAAGTCTCGTTTAACTACGTGAACCAAGTTTCACTATATATACCTATAAAATGACACTGTGATGAGTAGACACTTGTCATTGAACGTGGAAGATTAAAGCACCATAAGACGAAAGACAGTGGTTCGAGTCACTATGACAGAATATTTATTCTTCCTCTATGTTTCAATCCATTTGTATTATTGATTTTTTTATTTTGAATAATGTTGAAGATCACTCAATTCGCGGTATCTTATAAACTTTTTGTTTTGCCCGTTCTTTTATTTTTGTTTTGTTTTATTTGTTTGAATGGGGGTTAACACCTCTTTTAATATTGTTTCGGTTATATTTCGGGGATTTGAACGCTTAACTATGCCGGATGCCAGGTATTTATCTTACGAATATTACCACGACAACTCTTACGAGTCTCCAGTTGCAAATCCCACATTGGTCTTCGAATATCAACTAAGTTTTCCCTTGAGACCATTTGATAGCGTATTGTGTTTTCCATATTTGAGATTAGGAGATAGAATACCCTAAATGTAACGCCCTGTGCAAAACAATTATTGTCATTCAAACACGAGCTAACTAGTCAAATGGGGGCTAACAGACAAAAGAGAAAAAAAGAAACAGTGGCATGAAAGCAGATTCGATCTCATGATCCCTACACCTTTATATATATAGTCATTAGACTTGACCTCTCGACCACACAGTCAAACAGTGTGTATTGCTACTATTACATTATACAAACATTTTTAAAACCCATACACTATACGGATTTTCGATGTTTTCCGAAAGCTTACGTCTACCCTCGATGATAAATGTATTCGTCGGTTAATTTATTCATTGCATAAAGGTCAAGTCATGTCAATAATTTCACACTATACCTTAAGAATGTCTTATGGAGTTTTTACATTAGCTTAAGATACAAACTTTTGCTCCTGAATCAACATCATAAATTAAGCAAAAATAAAGGTCAAATATAAGTGGCTAACATTTGTTTTCGGAAATAAGAAGTAGTCTATTCTATCCTTCTCTTTAAACTGAACATAGCCACCATCATGGTGCAGTTGGTAGTGCGTCGGACTGTATCCCAGCAAATGAAGCACCTAACAATGGATTCCCTGTATTACTCTCACCAGTACAACCATCACATCCTGTCCCAGCCTCCAGCTACTATCTCACATAGGTCTACGATTAACAACCCATTGGTTAGAGACAAATAGTCGGAAAGAATGAGTGCCGCTGTTGGGGATAGAACCCAGGACCTCTAGATTGACAGTCTGACACGATCTTATAGGCAGTTACAACTGGTTCAAGCGGAGTCATTGATTGGTTAAAATTTCTCACCAAAAATTCCTAATATCGCATTAGGTTCAGCTAAATGAGATATTTTTGCACATGTTATTTTGAGCCAGAATAATCCCTCTATACTGCATCCAAAAGCTTTGTGTACAGCAGGAACATGCAGTGAACAACAGACTTCACGAAATACCGCCGGTCCCACTGACAAGTCTGGTAAAAATCATGTCTGTCCAATAAGTTGCACATGAATACAGGACCGACTGACCAGTAAATCTAGCCACAGACACAATGTGTCCTATTGTTCCGTCTGGTGGAATTTTGTTCAGTCTTGTAAAAATTCTAAGATAACCAGACCCACTGTCAGGTTAAAAATATGGGTATTTTGTGAAGACTGGAACAACATAGGGAAGGTTGTCACAATGGGGGATCCAGGATTTCGGTATAGTCCGTTTGACTTCTATATGGACCAACCTTTTCATCAATTACATAAAATTGCGTTTGAATAAAGGATTTGTATGTAGTAAAATCTTAATTTCAGCTTAATACCATTCAAAAAAATATTTTTTGAAAATAAGATGATTTCAAAATAATGATTTTGTCTATCTAGTTAATGTAAATATTTTCGCATTTTCCGTTCTTAAACACGAGGGGTGATGGAGGCTGTTCAATAGTAAGAAAATGTCAACATATATAGTAAAAACACGTGGTTTTATACTAAACTTTTGACAGATGAAATGTCCATTATTCCTTTTTTGGACATGCTAATTAGCATATCGACGGTCATGTCATCTTAAAATTAAATAGCACGTGATTTTTACCGTTAGTACTCGCCTTTTCATCAAGTTTTCCTCGTGAAATTCCCAACTACTTCGTTTAATAATGCTTTTTGATTGGTCTGAACTTGTAAATATAGGGTACATCCCAGAATGAATAAAATCAATAATCAATTATCTGATCAAACGGTTTCTGAAGAAAGAGAAAATATACACAGATTTGATATCCAACGGTAGCAAAAATCCTAGACAAACTTAATTATATTGAAAAACTCAATTTTATAGTAATACAATTCACTTAAAATCTTACTCTTTTGACTTGGCCCCTATGCAAATCAGTCCTATTTTTGGTTATACAATTCGCTGTTCCGTTTAATACAGTAACAAGTAGTTATGAAATGCTGAAAATTAACATGTAGACGGACAGACAAAATCATTATTTTACATTAAAAAATTCTGAAAAACAAAATTCGTCATGGTATTAGCTGGAAAAAATGATATGACAAGCAAAATATGCATTTCATTAATTAATTTCTGAGATTTTCGGCAAAATGTTGGTCCATATAGAAGTCAAACGGACTATAAAAGGGGGTTTGAACATACAAAAGGGGGGTCGTTTTCTTATTTCAACCCTTAGCCTGCTGAATTGAAATGTTCTTTAAACAAATTTCCTAATTTTCTTATATACCAGCAAGACTGCCTCAAGATTTGTCCCAATAAAATTCAAGCAGTATATGCTTAGATCAGACTGCACAGCTGTTCAGGCTGATCTTAGTTTATACTGTCTGCCAAAGTTTTGTTTAAAAAAAGAAATATATATTAAACAGCATGAAAAGGAAAAATTGGGCCTCCGATGGATTCATTCGAAAAAAACCCTAGCCCCTCTCGATCCCCCACTGCATAATGAGGAAGGTTAATTGTGTTGGATTGTGTAAAGGCGACACACTCTGGAGAAAGGCAAGTTATGAGGGATGGGCTATAGAGATTACAGACAAATATGATCTGCCATTTAATACTTTCCAGATGTTAAATTGATCCAATTATCCAATTAATTCCCTCCCTTTACTATTTTATTCAATTGATATAGGTTTCTTATTATTCTATAGATTTTGCAAAAAGGCATTTCTTCTACCCATTTCTTGATTGTAATATTTCAAAATTTAGAGTTAAATAGAAAACCTAATCATTCAATGAAAACTTTATGTTGCCATAGAATACAGCATTTACTCATAATTACTTCTCTTTTAGGTTTTGTGGAAAAAAATTCTCAAATATGGCTTATTATAAATCTAGACATATAGAAACAAAAGATTATTTCTGTTTGGTGGAAGGTAAAAGCAAAGACAAAGATCAGACTACACATAAGTGCAATCTGATCTTATTCTTTACTGCCTTACTTTCCTTCTTAAACAAGAAAAGTTTCAACATTGTTGTACTTTCAAAAATAAATACTGTTTCAAAATCAGAGCATCAGTGCTTTGAGCACTTTGATTTTAATGCAATTTAGTCAAGGTTTTTATTCAGCAGTTATTCTGTGTTATTAATGAACTGGCAGGGCGTGGCTTAACTGTGATGTAATTTGACGAGTTTACTTTTCAATATTTTGGGTTATTTCACAATTGATTCTGCAATGATCGTTGACACGTGCAAATAACTGTATCCAAAATCCAAAAGGATTCACATGCTTGGAAAAAAAAGAACACATTTCATCTTTGGGCTACCAAAACCTCATAACTTCAGCTTGGACAAGATTTTGGTACCCAACCCCTGATTAAATGCTTTAAGTTATTTATGTCGACTATTTATAGAAGTAAGTAGTTGTAAATAAAAGCTGATTTACCTTAACCTTAAGTGCAACAACCCATTAATAAGGCTCTGCCCTGCCAGGGCATTTATCGTGGATAATAGTGTTAAAACACTTTTGAATTAACACTTCTTGAAGTTATCAAGTCAAATGACATAAAACAGCACAGCTCAATAAAGATTATCTTTGTCTTTTTTTTTTGAGGAAAAGAAAAACTTAGAATGAACAATCCTTTAAATGTCTGATGAAATGAGAATATTCCCCAGGGAAACTTCTCAACAAAAAGTCTTAACAAACTTAGCAGGAATAAACTATGAGAAAAACAGATAAAAAGTCTAAATGGCTTATAAAACTATTTCACGAAATTCGGTAATGTACTATTATCTCACCTTGGCTGAATGTTAAGCAACCATGAATATTCCAGATACTGGTTTATCACTGATTTATCAATAAGATTATCACATAAAAAAGCTTTTTGTTTTTTTTTGTATCAAACTTTCCCTCTACTCGCATTCCAACTACATCAATCCGGAAGGCATAAACAGTATCTAATCCCTTGTCTTTGCTTAAGTTGAAAACTTCACCCTTCTTGACACAAATCTTTTAACAACAAATATAAATTTTGTCATAAACAACCAATTTATTTTGTGGTAACTTATCCCAACAGACAGTTTTCATTTATTCCTGTGTTAACCAGTCTACTGAGAAGGATCAGGAAATATGTTTGGAACCAGTCCAGACTATTTGGTGATGTATACCAGACTACAGTGTCTGTCTGCACACTGTTCCATTATCTGATGCTCTCTACAGTGTATGACTACAAACTGTTCCATTATCTAACAAATTCTACATTGTACTTCATGTGGTGCCCTTAAGACAATCTTTGATGGGTGCTTATTAATAAGTGCCCATAGATCTCTGACATGATATATGTTGTGGGTGAACTAAATCTTGAAACTGCATTTGCAATTGAACAAAGGTGTAATTTTTTAGCCCATAACATCTATATCTAGAGTCAAATGTGTTTAATACTAATTACTTTATTTTAATATTGTTTAAAAAACTGCGATTATAACTTTTCAAACACCAAACAAAAAGAAAGCCAGGCTCTTTTGAAAATATATGATAATTTATCCATGAGTAAGTTTCATGTTAGACAGGGAAAACGAAGAACAATTTTAACTGCCAAAATTAAAAATCTAATATTTTTCAGGGTTATGGGCAATTTCTCCAGAAATCTAGGAACCAAGGCCAAAATCTAAGGACCATGGGCAACTGGTCTCCTGCTAGTCCAAAAATCCCAAATGATGATTAACTTGTACAGCAAGGTTTTAGTTTGACATCAACAAAACAGGGTCCAACAGACTCAAAAGTCAGGATTTTAGGGGTCTAAATTCCTCAATGTTCTGGAGTCCCCATATCGATGGCTCAGCATGAAACAGTTGTAACTCCCTATAAATGTAAAGGGAGTTACAACTGTTTTGCACTAAGCCATCGATATGTAGATTGATTCTTTGAAGGAATGATCTAATCAACGCGCATTTATAGCTTATCCTTGATTAAAATAAAACTAGAAAGCCATGAATGGCTTGAGTCGCTCCACAGGCTTTAAATTCTTGTAAAAGCAAATAAATGTTTTGACTAGATTTTAAGATATTTGGGGTTCTACTGATGTTGAAAATGATTCCATCAGTTACATTCTGAGAAAATGATTTTCATAGTTTCCACTATATAACACATTGAGGAATGACCTCTGCCCATAAAATGCATATTTTTCATCCAATCAAAATAATTTTTGGAACACTGATAAAGGACCACTCAAGGATCATACCAGTGAAATTTGGTTGATATTCAATGATTAGATTCTGAGAAAATGATTTGCAAATTTTCCACTATATAATATATAGAGAAATGACCTCCGCCCATAAAATGCATATTTTTCATCAGATCACAATGATTTTTTGTAGACTGATAAAGGGTCACTCAAGGATCATTCCAGTGAAATTTGGTTGATATCCATCACTTACATTCTGAGAAAATGATTTTCAAAGTTTCCAGTATATAACATATAGAGAAATGACCTTCGCCCATAAAATGCATATTTTCCATCTGATCACAAAGATTTTTTGTGGACTGATAAAGGACCACTCAAGGATCATTCCAGTGAAATTTGGTTGATATCCATCTGTAACATTCTGAGAAAATGATTTTTCAAAGTTTCCACTATATAACATATAGAGAATTGACCTCTGCACATAAAATGCATATTTTCCATCCGATCACAATGATTTTTTGTAGACTGATAAAGGGTCACTCAAGGATCATTACAGTGAAATTTGGTTGATATCCATCAGTTACATTCTGAGAAAATGATTTTCAAAGTTTCCACTATATAACATATAGAGAAATGACCTCCGCCCATAAAATGCATATTTTCCATCCGATTACAATGATTTTTTGTAGACTGATAAAGGGTCACCCAAGGATCATTCATGTAAAATTTAATTGGTATCCATTGATTAGAATCTGAGAAAACTCACTTTTTACCATATTTGGAAATTAGCCACGCCCATAAAATCCATGTTTTTCATTGGATCAAAATTTCTTGAACAACTTTGAAAGAGGGTCACCCAAGGATCATTCCTGTGAAGTTTGGTTGAAATCCATCCAGTAGTTTCTGAGGAGAAGATTTTTAAAGAAAAGTTTACGACCGGACGGACGCACGCACGCACGCACGCACGGACGGACGCACGACGGACACAACGCCATGACAATAGCCCCAGTGGCTTTCAGCCAGTGGAGCTAAAAAGTGCTATAAATAAGCCTCTAATTTTTCCGAAAACAGGCGAGCTGAAATTTGAGAAGACTAAATTTTCTTTCTTTCCCACAATACATGTATATTCATTTCTACAGGTTTCCCATCACCATTGAAAGGTCAGCAATATTCTACTTTACCAGTGTACAAAGTGACAGATTATCTAGGTCAAGGTCCCTCATTCCAATGTCAAGGTCAAATTTCTCTAGCAGGTAACCATGGATACCAGTAATAGAGGTCAAATTCCTCTCTGTTCTCTGATCTAACATGATTTCATCAGCAAGTCCCGAAGCTTCTTTAACTTGTGCAAGGATATACGCTATTTGTAGTTGCTAGGAATCAAAAATTTAAAGTCATTTCATCACTGTATGGAAACACTGTACGGTAGTTTGCAACGGTATATTCAAAATGGCGGATAGGCGTTTGTGAAAAAGTAAGTGTTCTTTATTTTTGTTCGATGTTGATTTAATCTGCCATCCTGTAAAATAATGACAACATTTACGCAATCAGCTTTGAAAACATTATCCATCGTACCTAATGATTAAACGTCCTATAGCACCGTCTATGTGTAATACAGCTTCAAACATTGTGTTTTGATGACATTTAAAAATGAAGCGCAAAACGAAAGTAGAAATGGTCATATTTTCCCTTAAATGACCGCACCAGCAAAATCAAATGTGGCGGTGGATGGGGACAAGGTATCTCCCTAAATATGACCCAAAATGTATTGGATCTAGCCCCTTGTCTAGGAAATATAGACACTTGAAAAATTCGATGGTGTACGCTACAGTTAAAACCGAAACTAAATCGCTGTACAGTGCGGTATATGGATATATCTGTACTCACCGGTTTGAATTTCGAATGAAAAATCTGTACGCAACGGTTTACATAAATTATTATGTGAAAATCTTTCAACGGATTGAAGAGCACGAAAAGGTGAAAGGTGACTTTGATACTATTTAATCTTGCTTAATACTGCAGGAAGACGAAAATGATCTTTTTCTTATTTTTATTTGTTTTGCCTTGAAATGAAGAAAACCGCCGAAAGAGTATCATTAAACACAGTTTTAAATCTAATTAAATGTTTCTACTCAATTCTTCTGTTCATCCTCAATAATTTTGTAAGATCCTGTACAAATCGTTGAAAAATTGTCGAAGTATATTTCAGACATTCTTCTTGATGATGTAATATTAATTTATGTTGGTTTTTTTGCATTGAAATGATTAAAAATAATTGAGAGAGTATCATTAAACACCATTTTTAATCTAAAGTTATGTTTCTACTTAATTCTATGTCTTAGAAAGTTTCAGTTTAGTAATCAAAACAGTTTTATAAGTTTGAACCTAGATTGTTGTTTCTAATATCATACGAAAAGCTTTCGTTTTTTTAACTTTCAGCTGTAGAAGCTTACAGTTAGAAGAAATCTTATCAAAATAAATGATTTAATACTCAATAGTTCAGATACACATAAGAAAATAGTTTTATTTCTTTTAGTTATCTCTTTAAGACAAATATCTTGTAATTTCCTTTCACAACATTTTTTAATTAAAAAGAATTTTAAATGTTTAGAGAAAATTCATGGAAGGATATAGTTTCCAAGCTGCGTATCTTTCCGCCCTTCCAATCTTCCAATCTTCCAGAGTTATTGCTATATAGTCCTTGCCCTTGCCTTAAATTCCTTGATAAACTCCTTCAAAGGAATCTAGTATATATTTTCACCGTTCCAGACACAAAGTTATTGAAAAGATGTTAAGGGTTTGAAAATACATTTTTCTCGAATTCCTTATACCGTTATTGTTAAACACAGCGGACGTTTTTTAAAAGTGTTCTATTAGACAAAGGAATTGGTTTATGTAATTTGGATAATTGATTTAACGCACACATAGGGGAGACTAGTATTTCGTCATATGGTTGTGCATCTGTTTTTTTTAATTGAATTAATACAGTTAAAAGCGCAACTATGTCTTTCATACAGTAGTTCGATAGCTCAATTAAGAATGATCGATTTCACATGCCTTACCCGCGCTATTGCCTGTCACGTGACATCATTAAAAGCATCCCCGTTGAACCAAAAGATAACTCCTAAAATCGCCGATAAGAATATGGAATTTTAAAACAATCAGCTATCATCCTAACTGTAGCGTACACCATCGAATTTTTCAAGTGTCTATATTTCCTAAACAAGGGGCTAGATCCAATACATTTTAGTCATATTTAGGGAAATACCTTGTCCCCATCCACCGCCACATTTGATTTTGCTGGTGCGGTCATTTTAGAGAAAATATGGCCATTTCTACTTTGGTTTTGCGCTTCAATTTTAAATGTCATCAAAACACAATGTTTGAAGCTGTATTACATACAGACGGTGCTATAGGACGTTTAATCATTATATACGATGGATAATGTATTCAAAGCTGATTGCGTAAATGTTGTCATTATTTTACAGGATGACAGATTAAAGTAATGCAAAGCGTATAATCGGCAAACAATTGTCATCGTTGTGTCAACTTTAAAGCAGGACTGATTTCGATAAGGCTTTGCAAACAACACTCTTTATATCTAACAAGTAAGATCATTTGGTGTGTGCGTTTTATTTATCGTCGCTACTGTAGCACATGCCAATATGAGCGACGCCCCCAGAAGACAGTTAGTTGTTACAGGGGATAGTGCAAGGATACATGACATACTACTGCTGAGATCCGCCATGGTTCTTTAACGTGATCGGTCTCACGTGGCCTCATTTTAACGTCTTAACAGAAAGACAATTAGTATGTTAGTGTGCCAGCCCGGGAACCGAACCAAAGCGGTCGAACTTCAATTGTTTAAAACAATCAGCTATCATCCTAACCACCGTAACACCGCTTTTAACATTTTTCAGTCATATTTTACATCATCGAGAAGAATGTCTGAAATATTGATAAGTTTTATGCCTTTGTTAAGCGCTTTAATCTAAGCAATGTGTACAGGATCTTACAAAATTATTGAGGAAGGACAGAAGAAGTAAGTAGAAACATTAAATTAGATTTAAAACGGTGTTTAATGATACTCTTCCGAAGGTTTACGTCGTTTCCAGGCAAAACAAATTAAAATATAAAAAAACATATTCGTCTTTCTGCAGTATTAAGCAAGATTAAATAGTATCAAAATCACCTATCACCTTTTCGAGCTATTCAATCCGTTAAAAGATTTTCACATAATTTATATAAACCGTTGCGTACAGATTTTCATTCGAAATTCAAACCGGTGAGTACAAATATATCCACATACCGCACCGTACAGCGATTTAGTTTCGGTTTTAACTGTAGCGTACACCATCGAATTTTTCAAGTGTCTATATTTCCTAAACAAGGGGCTAGATCCAATACATTTTGGGTCATATTTAGGGAGTTACCTTGTCCCCATCCACCGCCACATTTGATTTTGCCGGTGCGGTCATTTTAGGGAAAATATGGCCATTTCTACTTTCGTTTTGCGCTTCAATTTTAAATGTCATCAAAACACAATGTTTGAAGCTGTATTACATACAGACGGTGCTATAGGACGTTTAATCATTATATACGATGGATAATGTATTCAAAGTTGATTGTGTAAATGTTGTCATTATTTTACAGGATGACAGATTAAAGTAATATTGAACAAAAATAAAGAACACTTACTTTTTCACGAACACCTATCCGCCATTTTGAATATACCGTTGCAAACTACCGTACAGTGTTTCCATACAGTGTTCATACTTAACCCAAAATTTTCCTGCTTTGTCAAGAAGGTATAGACATAGACAACCCTCCATCTATGGACATAATTATCTTTGTCTTTCCTTTTGAAATGAGGGAAATTTCAAAGTCTTTTTTCAAACTTAATATTGACTCACAGTTAGTGCATCCAGTGCTTTTAGCACTTTGATTTTTGAGCAATTTCAATAAGTTCTTTTTTTATTCAGCCAGCCAGGGTTAGCAATTCTATCAATATGAATATGATCAGTGCTTGTTCAATTCTAAAACTTTGTAACTGCAAATTTGATCAAGCTGTAGTTACAAAATTTTTGAATTAAACTCATATCTTCCTTTTAACAATACTTAACAGGCCGCCCAAGGTAGAAGATAATTTTGAACTCAAGTTTTTAAAATTTTCTTTCAATTGAATTCCCTTGGTTTGTTTGTTAATTTGTATGGGATTTAATGCCACTTTCAACACTATTGCAGTTATAGTGTGGGGGCTTGTGCATGTGCCCATGGTTTTCTGTTGATTTTATCTTATAACTTTACAAATATCCGTATGATAACATCCCGTAACATATTTTTTTATGTTATCACATAGTTATTTTAGAACAATGATATAATGCAGTTATTTTTAGAAACTTGCTTTTCAGTTAGAAACATCGATTCAAATAAGGCAAATAGAGGTTATAAGATAAATATAATACATACTTAGTGTATTGTATGAAAAAAATATCTAACTCGGTTGTGGGAATTGATCATTGTCTTGGCAGAGCCTCGACAATGATCAATTCTCCCAACCTTGTAAGAAATTTTTTCTCATACAAAACACTAAGTATGTATTATATATTTAACACCATTACAACTAAAACATTTCATCAGAGCCACCAGCTGCTCATCCCACTATCAGAGCTCCAGATAGGGTGTGTATCTGCGTACTTTACGCTACCAATTGGTTAGAATACGCTAAGATATGTATCAAAATGCGTACAGATACGCATCAAAATAATATTTTTATATTAATAAGTAAAAATGCTTTGTTTATCTTTACGTAGCGTACCGAGTTTGGAAAACAATGGGATGAGAACAAAAATACTACGGAAACCCCAAGGAGTTTTAAAATGGATTTCTATGCTGTAAAAATAGTACACGATAGTCTCTTTAATCCAAAACTATGTGAACCTCCTCGCCCAATTAAAACTAGGAAAAAATCTTTCTACATCACTTGCAGAGCGGTATTGAGTTTTAAAATCCGCGTATATCCGAGAATTGAAGAATTCCTTTTATCTCCGGTGACTTGTCAGTACATTGCAAATGTTTTTGGTTGATGGACTTATCATATTTTCTCCGTGTTCGAAAAACGCGAATCAAAGTAATTTGTTTCAATCTTAATCTTCATCTGTGATCACCATTTAGATTCGCAAAATCTCTGTCTAGGAAAAAAAAAGTCCCCGTCAGTGAAAAAAATGAATTATACCTAGCAGACGACATTTAAATTTTTGTGTGCATACTCGAAACCCATATTAAATCAAAATTTACGTGCATTTACAGCTTGTTTTTTGTTTCTTTGTTTGGGTCTTTTTTTCGATAGATCCGAGGATTTTTCTTCTAAAATTCATTTTTCCATCAAAACTCCCAAATTGTTAATGACATCTTTGGAGCAGACATTGTTCAAATAGATCTACGACATTTTTTCGCACTCCTATTAAAACTTCGATTTTACCAGCCCATTGAGCTTTCTAAGGCAAAAATAATTTTAATCCTAAATTCCCCTCAGTCAATGTAAAGATAGCTGGCGAATTTCTTTCAAGTTACAAAAGTTACGACACCCCCATTAATTTTTTATTTGTCCACAAAATTTTACAGTTACCTCTAATTTGTCTCTTGATATTACTTTCGTTTTGCAGACGACGTTGGTACGAAAGTTATGACACACCAAACTTTTTTTTACGAAAGTTATGAAACCCCCTATAAAATTTGACTAACGAAAGTTATGACACCAGAAACTTTTTTTTGTGAAAGTTATGACACCCCTGTAAAATTTGACTATTAAAAAAATACAAAATGCCGTCTTATATCTAGATATTTTTCGTTTAATTCTCACTCTCATCCAAAAATCAAAGAAAGTCAACAATAGCTAAGCAGATCTTATTATTTCTAAAGCAAAGGTTAAGATACCCCTTTAAAAGTTGAAAATTAAAAATAAGACATATTGTCTTATATCTAAGATTTTTTTTTTTTTTAATTATTTTCTTCCAAAAATTCAAATAAGTCAATAATAACTAGACAGATCTTCTTATTTCTAGAACAAAAGTTATGAAACCCCTTTGAAAAATTATATATATACTTTTTGTAAAAGATTAATCAAGAGGGAAATACCCCGTCTGTTGAAAGCTTTTTTGAAAAGTACCCCCTGAATAAAATTATAAGGGGTAAATACCCCTTGACTCAAAAAATTATCTGGAGCTCTGCACTATGGCGTATTACTTATCATACACTGTCCTAGCGCAGTTGTTAGTGCGTCTGATTGTCAATCTAGAAGTCCCGGGTTCGATCCCCGATGGTGGCACTCATTCTTTCCGACTATTTGTCTCTCACCAATGGGTTTATTATTGTAGACCTATGTGAGATAGAAGCTGGAGGCAAGGAAAGGATGTGATGGTTGTACTGGTGAGAGAAATACCAGAAATTGATTGTAAGGTGATCCAGCTGCCACAATATAACTGAAACAAGAGGACCCTGAGGGCCCTAAATCGCTCACCTGATATTTCAAGTAAATTATCATTAAGACTCCATTTCCTATGATATGGCATGAACCTTCCCATTTTCAACAGAGTTCATCATTCTTGTGACCTGGCAAACATTTTGATCAAGTTTCATGAAGATTGGACTATATTTGTGGCATTTGGAGCTCTTATGAGAAAATTGTCATTAAGGCCCCTTTTCCCGTGATATGGCATGTATACTTCCCATTTTCAAATGAGTTCATCCTCTTGACCTAACAAACATTCTGACAAAGTTTCATGATGATTGGACCATATTTGTGGCTTCTAGAGATTAAACATAAAAATTGTCAATAAGACGCCTTTTCCTGTGAAATGGCACGGATCCTTCCCATTTTCAAAAGACTTCATCCTCATGACCTAACAAACATTCTGACCAAGTTTCATGAAGATTGGACCATATTTGTGGCTTCTAGAGTGTAAACAAGAAATTTGTCATTAAGGCCCCTTTTCCGGTAATATGGCACAGATCCTTTCCATTTGAGCAATTTTCATAAGGGACCACCCAAGGAATATTTCTGCCAAGTTTGGTTGATTTTGACCCATAAGTTTAGGAGGAGATGTCGTTTAAAGATATTGTTGACAAAATTGTCATTAAGGTGCCTTTTCCTGTGAAATGGCACGGATCCTTCCAATTTTCAATAGACTTCATCCTCATGACCTAACAAACATTCTGACCAAGTTTCATGAAGATTGGACCATATTTGTGGCTTCTAGAGTGAAAACAAGATATTTGTCATTTAGGCCCCTTTTCCCGTGATATGGCACAGATCCTTTCCATTTGAGCAATTTTCATAAGGGACCACCCAAGGAATATTTCTGCCAAGTTTGGTTGATTTTGACCCATTAGTTAACGAGGAGATGTCGTTTAAAGATATTGTTGACAAAATTGTCATTAAGGCGCCTTTTCCTGTGAAATGGCACGGATCCTTCCCATTTTCAATAGACTTCATCCTCATGACCTAACAAACATTCTGACCAAGTTTCATGAAGATTGGACCATATTTGTGGCTTCTAGAGTGAAAACAAGAAATTTGTCATTTAGGCCCCTTTTCCCGTGATATGGCACGGATCCTTTCCGTTTGAGCAATTTTCATAAGGGACCACCCAAGGAATATTTCTGCCAAGTTTGGTTGATTTTGACCCATAAGTTTAGAAGGAGATGTCGTTTAAAGATATTGTTGACAAAATTGTCATTAAGGCGCCTTTTCCTGTGAAATGGCACGGATCCTTCCCATTTTCAATAGACTTCATCCTCATGACCTAACAAACATTCTGACCAAGTTTCATGAAGATTGGACCATATTTGTGGCTTCTAGAGTGAAAACAAGAAATTTGTCATTAAGGCCCCTTTTCCTGTGATATGGCACAGATCCTTTCCGTTTGAGCAATTTTGATAAGGGACCACCCAAGGAATATTTCTGCCAAGTTTGGTTGATTTTGACCCATAAGTTTAGGAGGAGATGTCGTTTAAAGATATTGTTGACAAAATTGTCATTAAGGCGCCTTTTCCTGTGAAATGGCACGGATCCTTCCCATTTTCAATAGACTTCATCCTCATGACCTAACAAACATTCTGACCAAGTTTCATGAAGATTGGACCATATTTGTGGCTTCTAGAGTGAAAACAAGAAATTTGTCATTTAGGCCCCTTTTCCCGTGATATGGCACGGATCCTTTCCGTTTGAGCAATTTTCATAAGGGACCACCCAAGGAATATTTCTGCCAAGTTTGGTTGATTTTGACCCATAAGTTTAGGAGGAGATGTCGTTTAAAGATATAGTTGACAAAATTGTCATTAATGCGCCTTTTCCTGTGAAATGGCACGGATCCTTCCCATTTTCAATAGACTTCATCCTCATGACCTAACAAACATTCTGACCAAGTTT
This sequence comes from Fragum whitleyi, assembly GCA_948146395.1. Classification (NCBI taxonomy): domain Eukaryota; kingdom Metazoa; phylum Mollusca; class Bivalvia; order Cardiida; family Cardiidae; genus Fragum; species Fragum whitleyi. The sequence continues at coordinate 1,671,059 of OX411560.1, forward strand.
CATGAAGATTGGACCATATTTGTGGCTTCTAGAGTGAAAACAAGATATTTGTCATTTAGGCCCCTTTTCCAGTGATATGGCACGGATCCTTTCCGTTTGAGCAATTTTCATAAGGGACCACCCAAGGAATATTTCTGCCAAGTTTGGTTGATTTTGACCCATTAGTTAACAAGGAGATGTCGTTTAAAGATATTGTTGACAAAATTGTCATTAAGGCGCCTTTTCCTGTGAAATGGCACGGATCCTTCCTATTTTCAATAGACTTCATCCTCATGACCTAACAAACATTCTGACCAAGGGTTTGAAATCATTACTCTAGGAATCACAGTCAAATAGGTTCCCGTCAAGCTAGCTAGTCTTGCCAAAAAGTCATCAAACTGGATACAAATATCTAATTTAGACTGTCATCACTAATTCTTGACTTAACCTCCTGTTACGTATAGCTCCCAGGAGCGTTTATTAGGGGAAATATGGTATTTGTACCATCTGGATTCCTGCCAAAATGCATTTTGCTGTGAGAATTTAAAATAACTGTCTCATCTTCAAGACAACTCAAAGTGAGAAACCACAACATATGATGACAACAGATTTAGATTGTAAATTGCTCCCAACATATCTTTGTGCTATACGGAAGAATTAGCAGTTTTACAAGGAAGGGATATTACTCCTTATATTAGATTCAGACATATATGTTGAAGTGATCTCCCTTTGCCTGCAAGTTTGGATGGAAAAACTTCAGCGAGAAGGGTTGACATATCCCCAAAAATTGCAATTCATTTGTAACAAAATTTGAATTCAGCATTTTAAGTGTTAATTCTAGACCAGTATGAAAATTGGTTGTCTTTGAGATATACTAATGAATTGTTATTGACCTTACAATAGCACTGAACTAAACATATCAAATTTAAACATGCATTTACAGGTTTACATTGCTACATTTAGAAATCCCTTTTTCTGTTAAAATGCAAAGGTTTGACATAGAACTTCTACACCCTGCATTCCAAGTCTTTTCCTCTTTGTCTTAAACTGGCCACAGTAGTTTTTGTAGCATTTTCAGAAATGTTTGTAGTAGTTCTGTTAGTTTATACTAGTTTATACTAATTTATTTTAGTTCGATTGCGACGAAAGTTTAAGCTTATAGAATCGCTCTCGAACTCTCAATCCTGATATTTTCACGTCCCCGAGAGAGAGCCAGTGGTTTAATCACACTGCTACCCATTTTCACAGCTGGGTGAACTGGGGCTGGCTTTCAAGTGTTTTGCCCATTAACACATCCCGGCGACAGTGGGGCTCAAACCACGGACCTCCAGGTCTTGGGTCGACTGCATTTACCACTAGGCCATCGAGGCAGTCTGTTACAAGCCTCTTTAATCCAAGTTCATATGAACAGGTCAATCAGAGAAGAAAAAATGGTAATTCTACCTTTATAAGAGTTAGTGTATTAATCCTTGTCATGCTGACCCCAGAATATTCCTGCTTTGGCAGGAGGCATGCACAAAGATCAGCCTGCACATATGTGCAGTCTGATCTTTATCTATGCCATCTGATTTTCCTTTTTATACCAAAAAAGCTTCAAACTTCTATTTGCAAAATCACATGCTGACTCAGAATTAGGAAATACAGAGTTTTCAGCACTTTGATTTCAATATAATTTTGCAAAGGCTATTTACTCAGCATGACAATGGTTAAATATCAGTCTCTGGTAGACCTGAGTTGGACAGTATTACTTGAACAAATATTTTTTCTTTATTCAAGCTCATTTTTGATGTCCATTGAAGAGTTGCTTTAACATTTCAAAAAAATTCATTTTGGTAGATTAACTGTTAACTCTAATACTGTTGAATTTAAATTTTGGTTTAAAAAGCCAATTTTTTCCAACATTTCAATCAGGCCCAATTTTTTCGAACAATAATTCGGTATAGGCTAAGATCAGACTACATAAAATTCATAATGTACTCACCATGGTCTCCTCAGATATCGGATTCTGACTTCCCCCGTGACTAAAGTGATCTGCGAGTCCAGGCGGGTCTACAACACTATCAATGGAGACGCTCATACGGCCAGCCGTTGTGTAAAATATCTCCTTACGTGTCGTATATTCCTGTTCGGAAAGTTTGGATTTGGTAATCGAGACAGATGAATCCTCTTTCTTGGATTTTCTTATTGCACCAGTTTCATTATTTCTCTTATGTTCAACATTATCAACTTTATCATCGTCTTTAGTGATTTCTTTTTCTTTCTGAGAATCCTCTACTTCATTCTTATTTTGAATATGGGAACTATCACTAACATGCTTATCATTGTTTTCAATACTTTGTTTATTTTCATCATATTTACTTGATTTGTCAATTTCTTCCAATACTTGATCATTAGGCTCTGGATCCTTGTAATTATCTTTTTGAGTATCAACATTGCTTTCTGCTTCATTATCGTCATTAACATCCTCAGCACTTATCACAATATCTGGAATTATCGTTTCCTGTCGTAACAAAGTCACTGAACTCGAGCCTGACTTATCTAAATCATTATGGGAACCTACTGTTGTATCCTCTATTTCTTTTCTTTCATTTATAGTCTCAGAATTTGGATCATCAGTATCCATTTTATTATTCGTTTTTGTAAAGCGTGTGGTATCAGAAGGAATTTGTTTATCAGTAACAGAACTGTCATCAGTATTGGCTATTACTTCACTATGAAGTGTTGCGGTTTCTTTATTTACTATTATTTCTTCTACAGCATCTTCTTCTTCTAGTTCTTCATTGGCAGATTCCTCAATCACATAAACCTCATTGGTTCTCATTTTCTTTACATGTTCTTCAAGTATCGACTCAGACTCTGGTGTCATCACAGGTGAACAATTTATCCTATAACTTCCTTCAGTTGTAGTTGAACTGACATCAGACTCTTCACTGGAATAAGATGATTCATCTTCTTCTCCTTCTCCTATTTTTTCATCTTCTTCAATCATTGCATCTTCTATTTGTTTCACAATCTCTGAATCATCTTGGGTCTGAATTTCAGAAACAGTTTCAAAAGCCCCTTTGATTGCATCATTCACTAATCCGTCTGCCATATTGAATAAAGTCTCATCATTCATATTTGAGTCTTCATCTAATGATGTTTTTGTTTCTGTAGTACTTGCACTCTCAAACACTGACATGTCTGATTTATCGTTCTCATCTGTGTCTACACTACTTTGAGTACGGAGATCTGGAATCATTGGATTAATTTGGTACGATATTCCTACTATATCATCATTTGGACTTTCAGCAGGAGAAAAGGCATCCCCAATTTCTATATTTTGTAACACCGTTCCTTGAATTTCTGAATTCATCTCATAAAATCCTGTGTTACCATCAGTTTCTGAATTCTCAGTTTCTGTACTTGTTGTCATGGAAACACTTATTTCTGGAGTATTATTATCAACAGCCACATTTACAGGATTTATTTCATAAAATCCAGTGACATGTTCTTCATTTGGAGTTTCCACAGGTGACACACTTTCAACAGTCAAACCACTTTCAGTCATACTATTCACATTTGCATTAAACTCATAAAATCCTGTTTCATTGTCGCCAAGATTTGTATCTACATATGACCTTTCTAAACTTTGACCTTTGACCTCTGGATTCACCTCATAGAAGCCACTAGCATGCTCATGATCAGGAGTTTCAACAGGGGATATAGTCTCTATTGTTAGTATGCTTTCAGCTAGATTGTCATCCAATTGTCTGCTTTCTGATATAACATAACCACCCCTTATAACATCTTTAATTTCATTTGACACAACCATTTGACTTGGAACCCCTCCATCAACTTTTTCACTGAAACTATCCACAGTATTTATTGGCTCAATTACAGTTTCATGTATCACATGACCAGCATTCCCATCATTAACTGTTTCCATCATTTGTTCAACATGGTCTGTAGGACTAGAGTCCCTAATGTTCTCTCTCACAGTTATCAAGTCTACTTCACTATCTGTGGAAGAATTAAAACTGTTACTTGAATCTGGGCTTATACTACATGCCTCAATGTTGATTTCTACAGGCTTTTGAATGGGTGAATCTATAGCACCTTGCAAGGGTAGTTTAACTGGTGGAGTAGCTTGATCCTTAAGCTGAGTATTTGCATTTTCAAGGTTTTGGTCATCAACAAGTAATTTGTCCGATTGATCCTTTGCGTCAGTTTCATCTTTTTCTTTTGGATCAGTATGGTCTAATCTATGTTGATAAGAGACAATTCTGTTATCCATCAATTTCAAATTTTCAGAATCAACTTTGTCTACCACTGATGAACCATTGGAATCTATATTTGCCATTTCTTCTAGCCTATTACTTTCTGGTTCTCTCGTTGATTCTATATTCTGAACATAAACCACATCTATATTCTCATTTTTTCTAATTAATAAATCATTTTCAGCATCACGTTTTATAGAATCATCCTTTGTTGTGTTCCGGTCAGCTTGACCTTGGTCAAGCTTTGCTTGACCATCACTTGTAGCTGGAATGTTTTCTGATTTCTCTTCATCAACGTTAGATATACTCGACAAAACGGCTGATTGGAACAATGTTTCCACTTCTTGACCGTCATATTCTTGACTTTTTTCAAGGTTTTCAGTAATTATCATGTCCCTAATTGAACTCTCAGGGATTTCAGCCACATCTTGAAGATCGTCAGCGATGAATGGTTCACTAGGAATGTCATGTCCGCCCTCGACACTTACACGCCTGAATGATTCTTCTTCTACAACCTGTAACGATAAAGTTTAGCTAGAGACAAAGCAGACTGAACCCTTATACTGTTTAATTCCAGTTTGGTATCAAAACAAATTGCCAATTTTCGGGTAAATTTAACCATAGGCGTAACTAGGATATTGAAATTTACACCAACTCAGAAGGTGACCAACAAACAAAAATATAGGGTAAAGGCGATATGTGGACTGTTAGAAACAATGAATGTCCTCTGTCAGCTCCCCTTTTATTTGATCTGACTGTTAGTGAATAATAATAACATCGTAACGACAGCTTGAAAAAGCTGTAGTTTTGATTTTAAGATCATTCATCAACAACATTTTTCAAAAGAGGATTTATTTCTTTTACGCACTTGGGTAATGTGCGTAATGGTAGTTATGCCCTTGAATTTAACAAGCCTTGTTCAACATTTTTCTGTAATTATTAAGTAGAAAGCAGGCAGTGTAGGCAAAGATTAGACTGCAAGTCTGTGCAGGCTGTGTTAAGTATATACAGTCTGCCATTGTTTGGTATATAAAAACTTGCAATTTAGATAAACATTTTTTACCAAAAAGATGGCTGAGTTTTGTACATAATGTCTGTGATTGTTTAGCATATAAACACATGCCATTACTAGAATGTACTTCAGACAAATACTTTTTTTCAACATAAAGATGCAATGGATGGCTGAGTTTAGAATATAATGTCTGCCATTATTTGGCATATAAACACTTGCCATTAAGAATGCACTTCAGATAAACCTTTTTCACCAAAAAGATGGCTAAGTTTAGTATATTATGTCTGCCATTGTTTAGGATATAAAAACTTACAGTTTAGATTGTACTTCAGATTAAATATTTTTTTCACCAAAAAGATGGCTAAGTTTAGCATATTATGATGGCTAAATTTAGCATATTATCTCTGCCATAGTTTAGCCAAAAAGATGGCTAAGTTTAGCATATTATGTCTGCCATTGTTTAGGATATAAAAACTTGCAATATAGATTGTACTTCAGAAAAACATTTTTTCACCATAAAGATGGCTGAGTTTAGTATACAATTAATGCCATCCTTACACATAATCACATGCCATTACTAGAAAGCACTTCAGACAACCAACTTTTTCAAAAAAAAGATGGTTGAGTTTAGTATATAATGTCTGCCATTGTTTGGCATATATATAAACTTGCTATTAAGAATGCACTTCAGATAAACATTTTTTACGAAAAAGAAGGCTCCAATTATGGACAAGCATTCAGCATTTCACAATGAAACCCTATGTTGTGGGTACTCATTTGAATTGTATTGATGAGACGTTTCAAATGAGTACCTACAACATAGGTTTTAGGTTATGACTTATGAAACAAGAGCACCGCCTATGGGTGCCTACGCTCGGCTGTCGAGTGCTGGATGGTGGGAAAAAATCTAAGTCTAAAAAGGGGCATAATTTGCACAAAATGCATCTAGAGTTATCCCCCTTGATAGTATAGGTTGCTTTTTTGATGGTGAACATGTGTGCTAAAATTCAATAGCAGTCGGAGGCTAGGATAGGGCGTAATGGTAGTGCAGGTGAAAGAAATACCAGGAATCCATTGTTTGGTGCTCCGGCCACCGCGATATAAGTGCGAAATTGTTGAAAGCGGCGTAAAAACCCATAAAAAACAAGATGTGTTTGTGAAACACAAATGCCCCTGGAACGGCATTTTTTACAAAGTTTGACCTTGACAGATGACCTTGACCTGGTCACATGACCTTGACTTTGGTACCAGCGGATGCGGATCATTGAGATCTATCATCATGCCAAATATTAGCTTTGTATCTTGAATAGGCTTGAAGATATTGGCAAGGTTAAGTTTTCGGGTTAAGTTTTCGGACAAACGGACGGCCAGATGGATAGACAGACAGATGGACAGACAGACAGACGGACACGAGTAAAACAATATGCCCCCGATCTCTCGATACGGGGGCATAAAAAAAACAATCTGTAACTTTGCAGGTGAGCTCATTATGATGTTCAATCCTGATAAGATTTTAAATCCCAAATCACAGTCTAAAATAGCCATAAACGGTTATAAATTGTCACCCAATCAATAATAATTGATCATAAATTTCACAGCAAAACATAAGTTTCCCATTAACCCCAGCAAAATGTTCCAGAGTTTTATTGCCCAATATCTCTACAATATCACCTTACTTTTTTCCTTGAAATTTCTACCTGATTTTTTTGATTAACCCTTGTCATGCTGAATAAATTTTGGCTAAAAATTTTCATCAAAATCAAAGGGCAAAAAGCAATGAAAGTACCAAATGTAGGTCTTTTTTTATTTGAACTAGAAAGCCATGAATTGCTTGAGTAGCTCCACAGGCTTGAAATTCTTGTAATAGTAAATCTTAGTTTTGACAAGATTTTTAGATATTTGGGGTTCTAGTAGTAATCTACTGATGATGAAAATGATTTTCAAAGTTTCGACTATAACATATAGAGAAATAACCTCCGCCCATAAAAAGACATATTTTTCATCAAATCAAAATAATTTTTGGCTGCATGATAATGGGTCACCCAAAGAGCATACCAAAAATGTTGATTGATATCCATCAGTTACATTCTGAGAAAATGATTTTCATAGTTTCCACTATATAACAAATAGAGAAATGATCTCCGCCCATAAAATACATATTTTTCATCAGCTCACAATAATTTTTGGTTGACTGATAAAGGGCCACTCAAGGATCATTCCAGTGAAATTTGGTTGCTATTCAAAAATTAGATTCTTAGAAATTGATTTTCAAAGTTTCCACTATACAACATATACAGAAATGACCTCCGCCAATCAAATATATACTTTTAATCCAATCACAATAATTTTTAGTAGTCTGATAAAGGGTCACTCAAGGATCATTCCAGTGAAATTTGGTTGATATCCATCAGTTACATTCTGAGAAAATGATTTTCAAAGTTTCAACTATATAACATATAGAGAAATGACCTCCAGCCATAAAATGAATATTTTCCATCCGATCACAATAATTTTTTGTAGACTGTTGAAGGGTCGCCAAAGGATCATTCACATATAATTTAATTGGTATCCATTGATTAGAATCTGAGAAAACTTACTTTTTACCATATTTGGAAATAAGCCACGCGCATTAAATCCAAGTTTTTTATTGGATCAAAATTTCTTGAACAACTTTGAAAGAGGGTCACCCAAGGATCATTCCTGTGAAGTTTGGTTGAAATTCATCAAGTAGTTTCTGAGGAGAAGATTTTTAAAGAAAAAGTTTACGGCCAGATGCACGGACACACGTACGATGGACAACACGCCATGACAATAGCCCTAGTTGCTTTCAGCCAGTGGAGCTGAATACTAAATCTATTGACAATTCTGGTTTGACAGTGAGAAACAGGTGGTGTAGACTAACATCAGATTGCACATATGTGCAGGCTGATGTTTGTCTATGGCCCCTGCCAAAGCACGAATATTCGGGGTTCAGCATGACAAGGGTTAAGATCTTAAACAGCAGTAAAACATGTCTTTCATCTCATTTTTTCTAAACAAGAATTCTTTAATTATCTTAACCCTATTTAGGCTTAAGACCAAATTCCTACTTTATAGGAGATTAGACAAAGAGAGACAAATAGTCAGAGAGAATGAGTGCCACGGTCAGGGATCGAACCCGGGACCTCTAGATTGACAGTCCGACGCGCTACCAACTGTACGTGCTATGACGGCAGCCATATGATGTTTGAACCCATAAGAATGGTCTCAATTGGTTCCAACGTCATGAGATTCAATGAATAATTAACATTTTATAAATTAAGAATGTCCACTTTTTCAGAGTTTTTGCTGACGGGTAGTGGTCACTTTATAGAGGTTGTTGCTTAAGCAAAATTACCTATATTTCTGATTTACCATGAGATATGGGCAAAGCAAGGTGTTATAAATTGTTTTTCGCAATCTGAAGACAATTCATGCTAATGAGCAAACTTCTATCAGCAATTTGAAGATGTTAAGTGTATTAACTTTGTATGTTAATAAAAGATTGCAAAATCCTTGGAAAAAGATTTATTTACAGCTTTTATTAAAATGGGAATTTCTGATCTTTTAGTTTATTTAAGCTAGCATACTTAACTCAGATAGTCCAAATAGCCTCATACAGCATATATTTAACTCTTGTCATGCTGAATAAATTTTGGCTAAAAATTTTCATCAAAATCAAAGGGCAAAAAGCACGGAAAGTCCAAATTGTAGGTCAGTTTTTATTTGAAAAACTAAATCTATTGACAATTCTGGTTTGAAAGTGAGAATCAGGTGGTGTAGAATAACATCAGACTGCACATATGTGCAGGCTGATGTTTGTCTATAGCGCCTGCCAAAGCAGGAATATTCCAGGTTCAGCATGACAAGTGTTAAGAAACAGGCATGTCTTGTCTTATCCTTATACATCCCCATCTCAGTGATCAATAATAGATTTCTTAGATCAAGAATAATGTCTAACCTTTTTGTTTATGAGCTACAAGGGAAAAAGACTTGTAGAGGCCTATGTACTTTTGGTTGATTGATTGATTGGAGATTTACACCGCTTTCAACATTGTTTCAGTTATATCGTGGCAGCTGGAGCACCTAACAATGGATTCCTGGTATTTCTTACACCAGTACAACCACCACATCCTTTCCTAGCCTCCAGCTGCTATCTCACATAGGTCTACGATTATCACTCCATTGGTGAGAGACAAATAGTCGTAGAATTTCTCATGGAAATTAGAGCATATTCCTGAAAACGAGCGAGACTTGTTGTAATGTCCAAAAAATTTAGTTTCAAAGTTAGCAAGAAAAATGTCAATAGCTAACAAGATGGCTGTGATTCATTGCATTTTAGGCTTAAATAGCGCTGATGCCATTCTATCTCTATAGCTTTTTTTAAGTTAGAATGTCTTACTTCTTTTATTAATCACCTACTATTAATATATATCCTATTTTATCTTAGTGTACAAATATCTGTGTGATAACATCCTACATGATATTCTTTATGATATCACATTGATATTTTTTAAACAATGACATAATGCAGTTATTTTTAGAAACTCGTTCTGATAGAATTATAATGAAAACAAGGCAAATAGAGGCTATAAGATAAATATAATTCATTCTTAGTGTATTGTATGAACAATATCGAACTCCGATGTGGGAATTGATAATTGTCTCAGCAGAGCCTCGACACTTCTCAATTCCCCCGGTTGTTGGATTTTTTTTTCATACAAAACACTAAGTATATATCTTATATGCCTCAAAGTTTGCAAATCATACCTTGGTTTAAAAGAAAGGTCCAATAAAAACCAAATATTTTCTCATGGATGCCCAAGATATTTATATTGACCTCATAACATCCCACCTTACTAATACAATAATAGATAACAAACACCAAAATTGCATCCCAGACATTACTTGTTTACTTTCTGAGACAATTCTCAATCAGTTTCTGGAATAACAAGATGTGTTTGTAAAACACTAATGCCCCCGGAACGGCATTATTTTATTTGTTTGACCTTTGAAATTAACCTTGACCTTGATGCATAACCTTAATGCAACATATCTATGGCTCTGCGCAAAACAATTGTAACTGCCTATATGTCTATAGGCAGTTACCATTGTTTCTCACTGAGCCATCGATATATGATCATTGTCACTCCAATAGTGTTGAAAATATGGTAAAATGTTTAGAAAGCAGGTTGAGTTTTCACCCAAAGTCGACCTTGATGATTGACATTAACCATGTTTGATGACAATGACCTTGACGGATGCCATTGACCTTAATGGATGACAATGACCTTGACAGATGCAATTGACCTTAATGGATGACATTGACCTTAATGGATGACATTGACCTTGATGGATGACATTGACCTTATGGATGACATTGACCTTGAGGGATGACATTGAATGATAAGATAAGAGGAACCTTTATGCCAAATATGAGCACTGTCACTCAAATAGTTTTGACCCGACGGCAGCACTCATTCTTTCCGACTTTTTGTCTCTCACCTATGGGTTGATAATCGTAGACCTATGTGAGATAGCAGCTTGAGGCTAGGAAAGAATGTAATGTAGTACTGGTAAGAGAAATACCAGGAAACCATTGTTAGGTGCTCCAGCCTCCGCGATACTGAAATAATGTTGAAAGCGGCGTAAAGCTCCATTCAATCAATCAAATAGTTTTGAAGTAACAGCAAAAGTTTTATCTAGCAGGTTATACAGACAGACAGACAAACAGACGGACAGGGGTTAAATGTTGTGTCTGACAATCTTTCAGTCATATTTCGGTGGCTGGCATAACTAACAAAGGATTCCTGGTATTTCTCTCACCAGTACTACATTACATCCTTTCCTAGCCTCTAACTGCTATCCCACATAAGTTACGATCATTGACCAATTGTTGGGAGACAAATAGTTGTAAAGTATGAGTGCTGACATTAGGGATCTAACCCCAGACCTTTTGAATGATAGTCCAAAAGAACAGACAGGTGGACACAAGGGGCCTGTTTTACTAAAGATCTTACGACGATTTTTTGCATAAGACAAAACTTTAAGTTGTTTATAGACAAATAACTAAATATGTAATTTTGCCTTGCATTATCTTATTGGAATCCTCTTCTAAAGACGATTCCAATAAGATATTGCAAGACAGAATCTAACAATAAATGGACACAAGATATGATTTTAGATTTTAACTTACAATCATTTTTTTCGTAAAAAGTTAAGTAAAACGGGCCACAGGAAAAGATCATATCCCTGCTCCATCAATGCAGGTGCATTAAATGTCCAATTGTGTTGCTCATTAGCTAGCTCTTTATCATATATATCATATCCTAATATGTAAAAAATTCTTCTGCATACCCAAGAAATAGAAAGGTCCCAAAATGTCCAAACTTTCCACTCAAAACATTCTCAAGACTGATACATCCTACCTTCCTAATCAATAATTGATTGCTTACACCAATAGAGCTATTATTCATAGCACTCCATTCATTTATGGTGTATTTTCTCAGACATATCTTAAGCTTTATTGCAACAAGAATGTCTTACCTTTTTGTTAATATTTAGCTAGCAACCATATATATATCCCGATATCTATGAAGTCCTTATTTATATGAAAGTCGAAATATTCCCCTCGCAGCATATTAAGGATACTTTGCATGTCTTATATTGGCCTTTATCCCACCTCTGTGATCAATAGTTAATTGCAAACACAAAGATGGCTGTGATTCAATTCACTCCAGACCTATATTATTCAATAACTCGGACACATTTACAGCTTTATGGAAATAAGAATGTTTGGCCTGTTTCTTATTCAAGCTAGAGTTTTCCATCCTAATATGGATAAGGTTTCTCGAGTCATACCTAAGAAAAGTAAATTCATGGTCCTACAAGTCCATTAGATATTTTACTTACAGAATACCTAAGATACTAAGGGCAGGTCTTACATTTATATCCCATCATGCTCATCAATATTTGATTGCTACCACAAAGACAGCTTTGATTCATTGCAATCCAGTCCTGAATTGTTTATTTTCCAAGACATATGTAAAGCTTTATTGGAATAAGAATGTCTTACCTTTTTGCTTGTTAAAACTAGAATTGTCCATAAAGCTCAAATTTCCCCTCGCAGCATGTTGCATGTTTAAGATACTAAAAGCATGTCTTATATTGGCCGCTATCCCACCTCTGTGATCAATAGTTAATTTTAAACACCAAGACGGCTGTGATTCAATTCACTCCAGACCTATATAATTCAATAACTAGGACACATTTACAGCTTTATGGAAATAAGAATGTTTGGCCTGTTTCTTATTCAAGCTAAGAGTTTTCCATCCTAATATGGATAAGGCTTCTAGAATCACACCTAAGAAAAGTAAATTCATGGTCCTACAAGTCCATTACATGATTAGATATTTTACTTACAGAATACCCAAGATACTAAGGGCAGGTCTTTCATTTACATCCCATCATGCTTATCAATAATTGATTGCTACAACAAAGACAGCTTTGATTCATTGCATCCAGACATTTATTATATAATTAAATCTCGGACATATTTACTGCTTTGTTGCAGTAAAACTAAATGACTCTTTCTATCACTAGGAATCAGTATACAAGAGGGCCAGAATCGCCCTAAACCGCTCACCTAAATTTTATTGGTCTATTGGATCTCACCCAAGTAACATTCTAGTATAATTTCATTGAAATTTGCCTAGTTGTTGAAACGATGGTATTCAAAGAATTCAAAGCAACAAGAGGGCCATAGTGGCCCTAAATCGCTCACCTGAGTGAACTGTCAAAAAATGTTTAAAGTAGACTTAGAAAGGATGAAGAAGTCTGACCAAATTTCATGCTGATAAGGCAAAAATTGATGCCTTTACACTGCTTACAAGGTTTTACTTAGATTTGATCCCATGACCTAGTTTTTGACCCCACTTGACCCAATTTCAAACTTGACCTAGATTTCATCAAGATGATCATTCTGACTAATTTTCAGATTAATTGAGCAAAAAATATGGCTTCCAGAGTGTCTACAAGGTTTTTTCTATGATTTGACCTAGTGATCTCAAACTTCACTGACCTCATTTCAAACTTGACCTAGATTTTATTAAGAATATCATTCTGACCAGTTTTCAGGTTGATTGAGCAAAAAATACCGGTTTGAGAGTAGCTACAAGGTTTTTCCAAGATTTGATCCCATGACCTTATTTTTGACCCCATTTGACCCAATTTCGAACTTGTGCGAGATTTCATCAAGACAATCATTCTGACTCAATTTCAGGTTGATCGGGCAACAAGAGGGCCATAGTGGCCCTTAATCACTCACCTGAATGAACTGTCTATAATTTTCAAATGAAGTATGAGAAGTAGAATGATGAATGACTGAGCTAAACAAAGCTGTTGCTTCTATACAAATTTTTTTTACAATTTTATGGTTGACTAACAAGGATTTTTATAATTGATTTCGTGACCAAGTTTTTGACCCCAGATGACCAAATTTCGATCTGATCCAAGATTTCATCTAGACAATCAATTTGACCAAATTTCAGGTTTATTGGCCAAAAATTGTGGCCTCTAGAGTGCATACAAGGTTTTTCTTAGATATGACCCCGTGACCTAGTTTTTTAACCCAGATGACATAATTTCAAACTTGTCCGAGATTTCATCTAGACAATCATTCTAACCAAATTTCAGGTTGATCGAGCAAAAAATGTGGCCTCTAGAGTGCATACAAGGTTTTTCTAAGATTTGACCCTGTGACCTAGTTTTTGACCCCAGTTGACCCAAGTTTGGTATCATCTGAGATTTCGTCAAGACAATCATTCTGACCAAAATTCAAGTTGATCGGGCAAAATATGTGGCCTCTACAGTGATAACAAGGTTTTTCTTAGATTTGACCCTGTGACCTAGTTTTTGACCCCAGTTGACCCAATTTCAAACTCATTCAAGATTTCATCAAGATAATCATTCTGACCAATTTTCAGGTTAATTGGGCAATAAATGTGGCCACTAGAGTGCCTACAAGGTTTTTCTTATTTGACCCTGTGACCTAGTTTTTGACCCCAGTTGACCCAATTTTGAACTCGTCCAAGATTTTATCAAGACAATCATTCTGACCACATTTCAGATTGATTGGGCAAAAAATGTGGCCTCTAGAGTGCATACAAGGTTTTTCCTAGATTTGACCCCGTGACCTAGTTGTTGACCCCAGTTGACCCAATTTCGAACTCGCCAGAGATTTCATCAAGACAATCATTCTGATCAAAATTCAGGTTGATCGAGCAAAAAATGCAGCCTCTAGAGTGCATACAAGGCAAATGTTGACGAGGGACGACTGACGTCGCACGACGCACAAGGGACGACGGACATCCACCTAACCACAATAGCTCACCTTGAGCACTTTGTGCTCAGGTGAGCTAAAAAATGTGGCCTCTAGAGTGTCTACAAGGTTTTTCTTAGGGTTGACCCCATAACCTTATTTTTGACCCTACTTGACCCAATTTTAAACTTGTCCGGAATTTTATCAAGATAATCATTCTGACCAAATTTCAGGTTGATTGGACAAAAAATATGGCTTCTAGAGTGTCTACAAGGTTTTTCTCATATTTGACCCTGTGACCCCATTTTTGAACCCCCTTGACCCAATTTCGAACTTGTCTGAGATAACATCAAGACAATCATTCTGACCAAATTTCAGGTTAATTTGCAAAAAATATATCCTATAGAGTGTCTACAAGGTAAATGTTGACGACACAAGACGCATGTCGGACGACAGACATCACTTGACCACAAAAGCTCACCTTGAACACTTTGTGCTCAGGTGAGCATAAAACAGGCCCCATCCTACCATGCACAAATTTAAGGTTCAATTAGAAATAGTCCTTTGCATTAGGAGGTGATGCAGTTCACAGATTTCAAAGTGAGAAAAGGTCCCTCCCTGTCATGCCCATATTTGGGGGTCAATCAAAATTTCACAAACAACTTTTGAGAAGGGTCACCCAAGGAACATTTCTCCCAACTGTGGTTGAAATCTGCTCATTGGTTACTGAGGAGAAGATGTTTTAAGATTTCAAGGTCAAACAAGAGGGCCATAGTGGCCCTTAATCGCTCACCTGAATGAACTGTCTAAAATTTTCAAAAGAAGTATGAGAAATAGAATGATGAATAACTGAGCTTAACAAAGCTGTAGCTTCTATACAACTTGAGAATCCTTTTTTTACAATTTTAAGGTTGACTAACAAGGATTTTTATAATTGATTTTGTGACCTAGTTTTTGACCCCAGATGACCCAATTTCGATCTAATCCGAGATTTCATCTAGACAATCATTCTGACCAAATTTCAGGTTGATTGGCCAAAAAATGTGGCCTCTAGAGTGCAAACAAGGTTTTTCTTAGATTTGACCCTGTGACCTAGTTTTTGACCCCAGATGACCCAATTTGAAACTTGTCCAAGATTTCATCAAGACAATCATTCTGACCAAATTTCATGTTGATCGAGCAAAAAACGTGGCCTCCAGAGTGCATACAAGGTTTTTCTAAGATTTGACCCTGTGACCTTGTTTTTAACCCAAGTTGACCCAATTTCGGACTCGTCCGAGATTTCATCAAGACAATCATTCTGACCAAAATTCAGGTTGATTGGGCAAAAAATGTGTCCTCTAGAGTGCCTACAAGGTTTTTCTTAGGTTTGACCCCATAACCTTATTTTTGACCCTACCTGACCCAATTTTAAACTTGTCCGAGATTTTATCAAGACAATCATTCTGACCAAATTTCAGGTTGATCGGACAAAAAATATGGCTTCTAGAGTGTCTACAAGGTTTTTCTCATATTTGACCCTGTGACCTCATTTTTGAACCCCCTTGACCCAATTTCGAACTTGTCTGAGATAACATCAAGACAATCATTCTGACCAAATTTCAGGTTGATTGGGCAAAAAATATGGCCTATAGAGTGTCTACAAGGTAAATGTTGACGACACAAGACGCATGTCGGACGACAGACATCACTTGACCACAAAAGCTCACCTTGATCACTTTGTGCTCAGGTGAGCTATAACAGGCCCCATCCTACCATGCACAAATTTAAGGTTCAATTAGAAATAGTCCTTTGCATTAGGAGGTGACGCTGTTCACAGATTTCAAAGTGAGAAAAGGTCCCTCCCTGTCATGCCCATATTTGGGAGGCAATCAAAATTTCACAAACAACTTTTGAGAAGGGTCACCCAAGGAACATTTCTGCCAACTGTGGTTGAAATCTGCTCATTGGTTACCGAGGAGAAGATGTTTTAAGATTTCAAGGTCATACAAGAGGGCCAAAGTGGCCCTTAATCGCTCACCTGAATGAACTGTCTATAATTTTCAAAAGAAGTATGAGAAATAGAATGATAAATAACTGAGCTTAACAAAGCTGTGGCTTCTATACAACTTGAGAATCCTTTTTTTACAATTTTATGGTTGACTAACAAGGATTTTTATAATTGATTTTGTGACCTAGTTTTTGACCCCAGATGACCCAATTTCGATCTAATCCGAGATTTCATCTAGACAATCATTCTGACCAAATTTCAGGTTGATTGGCCAAAAAATGTGGCCTCTAGAGTGCAAACAAGGTTTTTCTTAGATTTGACCCTGTGACCTAGTTTTTGACCCCAGATGACCCAATTTGAAACTTGTCCAAGATTTCATCAAGACAATCATTCTGACCAAATTTCATGTTGATCGAGCAAAAAACGTGGCCTCCAGAGTGCATACAAGGTTTTTCTAAGATTTGACCCTGTGACCTTGTTTTTAACCCAAGTTGACCCAATTTCGGACTCGTCCGAGATTTCATCAAGACAATCATTCTGACCAAAATTCAGGTTGATCGGGCAAAAAATGTGGCCTCTAGAGTGCCTACAAGGTTTGTCTTAGGTTTGACCCTGTGACCTAGTTTTTGACCCCAGTTGACCCAATTTCGAACTCGTCTGAAATTTCATCAAGACAATCATTCTGACCAAAATTCAGGTTGAACGGGCAAAAAATGTGGCCTCTAGAGTGCATACAAGGTTTTTCTAAGATTTGACCCTGTGACCTAGTTTTTGACCCCAGTTGACCCAATTTCGAACTCGTCCGTGATTTCATCAAGACAATCATTCTGACCAAAATTCAGGTTGATTGGGCACAAAATGTGGCTTCTAGAGTGCATACAAGGTTTTTCTAAGATTTGACCCTGTGACCTAGTTTTTGACCCCAGTTGACCCAATTTCGAACTCTTCCAAAATTTCATCAAGACAATCATTCTGACCAAAATTCAGGTTGAACGGGCAAAAAATGTGGCCTCTAGAGTGCATACAAGGTAAATGTTGACGACACACGACGGACGACAGACGACGGATGACGTAGGACGGACATCCACCTAACCACAAAAGCTCACCTTGAGGGTGAGCCAAAAATGTCCAACCCTGCCATGTCAATGAAAATTGCACTAATTTGTTTTGAGAAGGGTCACCAACGGTTAAAATCTGCCAAATGGTTACTGAGGAGAAGATGTTTAAAGAATTGTTGAGACTTCAGACAGATGACAGACAAAAGGTGATCACAAAAGCTCACCTTGTGCTCAGGTGAGCTACAAACAATTGTAAGTGCCTTTTCATATACAAGCGATATTGCTAGAGGGACGGACCACTTCTATCAAGGGTTCAATTTTATTAAGCCACTGCCTGAAAAGTCCACTAATTGTTTGCATAATTTCTGAAAAAGTGTGCAGTTTTAAAGGGAATTAATGTTTATTATTGAATCTTATGTTGTTGAAACCTTGTCTCATGTGATGATTCTAATAGGTTTGAATATCATAGGATTCAGTAAGACTTATGTGACAATCTATATATGCTATCAAATTGACCTGTCTTATTCATCATGAAATATTGTAGTAAGGGACCATTCCCATAAGCAACCGCTTTTTGGTAGTCCCCTAAGTGGTGGCTTAACAAAGGTTTTATTGAATATCCACTTACACTAGGTTTGCACTGATCCCTTGTTATATCTTATCTTTTTTTCCATTTTTTAAATATGGATAGTTTCTGGACACATACCAAAGACAAGATGTTTTTGTGAAACACGAATGCCCCCGGAACAGCATTTTTTTTTAAAGTTTGACCTTGACAGATGACCTTGACCTTGTCACATGATCTTGACCTTGTCACATGACCTTGACTTTGGTGTACAGCTTTGTATGTCAAATACTTTTGGAGAAAAGGCAAAGGTTAAGTTTTCGATTTAAGTTTTCGGACAGACGGACGGACAGACAGACGGATAGACAGACAGACAGACGGACATGAGTAAAACAATATGCCCCCGATCTCTCGATACGTGGGCATAAAAAGGAAATTTGAGGTCCAATAAGTCCATATATTCTACTTACAGAATACCTAAGACACTAAGATACTAAATGCATGTCTGTCTTATATTACTTTAGTCTGCAGTAAGAATATTTATTCCTTTTTGCTAATTGAAGCTAGAATTGTCTATTAAGTCCAAATATTCCTCTCACATATTCCCTATATTTTTACATGTCTTTACAACTGTAACCTATAATAAGCACACAGCTCCTTTTAATGGAAATATATAGAGGATAATCGTTTGTTTCAGTGTAAAATCGATTTATATTTCATTGAATATTAATCGATCTTACTCGAAAAACAAACGATTATTCTATTTCTTTAATGCAAAAATGAGACAAAATTTGAAATTTCTAGAGAATATTTTCGTAAAGCACGTCATTTTGCGCGTGATTGCTATGCAGCGTTCATTGTGACATCACTTATTTCGCCCCGCAAAGTTGACGTCAGATAGGATGAAATGCACACAAGCAGGACATAAGTTTTTGATAATTTCACTGCTTTTTGCGGTGAGATTATCAAGTGATAATCTACCGTTATTTCTCAATAAACCACTATAAAGCATTAAAGAAGAAGATTCTATTAAACCCCCGGAGCTGTATTAGAGCTTATATATATAATACATACTTAGTGTTTTGTATGAGAAAAAAATATCAATCGAGGTTGGGAGAATTGATCATTGTCGAGGCTCTGCCGAGACAATTATCAATTCCCACAACCGAGTTAGATATTTTTTCATACAATACACAAAGTATGTATTATATTTATCTTATAACCTCTATCTGCCTTATTTTCATCGATGTTTCTAACCGAAATGCAAGTTTCTAAAAATAACCGCATAATAGTATTGTTCTAAAAATAACTATGTGATATCATAAAACAAGTGCATGTCGTATTGCGATGCAATACAGGAGTCCCCCACCATATAACAAAAAATCCTTTCTTATAATACCGTATTTATTCTAATAATCGCCCGAGCGATTATTAGAATAGTCATGATTGACGCAGTTGGGGGTGGGCGATTATTAGAGGTATTCTGTTGGAGAATAATTCAAACTTCCTATGTACGGACCTATAATGTCCCTTAAAAGTGACACTACGATACGTATCTGGTAAATACAAAATGAATTTCCATAAACGGGGAACAAAGACGCAAAATAATGATACTACTCAGACCTTGCCAGTTGTTTGTTCTCGACGGGATTTTCACCCAAAGATATGGAGTAATACCCTGCTTTACAAAACCCCGCTATGATTCCAAGGGGCTCTCGCAAATGTATTTATATTCTACTATAAAACAATTTCTAAAATGTAGATTATTTATTATTAATTTATCATAAGATAGCAAAACAATTTCCCTTCTGATACGGTCACCGAAAAAATGTCGACTTCGGCAAGATATAGGGCCGACGACCTTGTTATTTTGTATGTGGAGTTCTATTCACTTCAGCAAGAAACTTATGCCAGACGATCGTATTTAAATGTCAATTATTTTACCCATCTTCATTCTTTTTCAGACTGCCTAACACAGATTTCGGGCGAAGTATACTGAAATTACTTGATAATGAATATTTGTAGTGTTCAATAAATGATTCTCGAGTTTCAGAAAATTGTTCGTTTTTATACGCCGCCGAAGGCGGACGTATATTGGCGTCATCTTCTCCGTCTGTCCGTCCGTCCATCCGTCCGTCCATCCGTCCATCCACTTTTCTTGTCAACGCAACTCCTCCTAAGTTTCTGGCTGGATCTTCTTGAAACTTGGTCAATGTTATCACCTCAATTGGTAGATGTGCATGAAGGAAAGATTTTATGGTTCATTGATTTTTGCCTGATTTATGCCCCTTAACAACTTAGAATATGGGTCCACTTTTCTTGTCAACGCATCTCCTCCTAGATTTCTGGCTGGATCTTCTTGAAACTTGGTCAATGTTATCGCCTCAATTGGTAGATGTGCATGAAGGAAGGATTTTATGGTTCGTTGATTTTTGCCTGAGTTATGCCCCTTAAAAACTTAGTCTCTGGGTCCACTTTTCTTGTCAACGCAACTCCTCCTAAGTTTCTGGCTGGATCTTCTTGAAACTTGGTCAATGTTATCACCTCAATTGGTAGATGTGCATGAAGGATTTTATGGTTCGTTGATTTTTGCCTGAGTTATGCCCCTTAAAAACTTAGTCTCTGGGTCCACTTTTCTTGTCAACGCAACTCTTCATAAGTTTCTTGCTGGATCTTCTTGAAACTTAGTCAATGTTATCACCTGAATTGGTAGATGTGCATGAAGGAAGGATTCATGGTTCGTTGATTTTTGCCTGAGTTATGCCCCTTAAAAACTTAGTCTCTGGGGCTTATTGCCTCAGTTATGCCCCCTTAAAATTTAGTCTCTGGGGCTTATTGAAATTGCAGCCTTGTGAATGCAACTCTTCCTAAGTTTCTGGCTGGATCTAAAGGAAACTTGTTGGATGTTATAACCGAAATTGGTAGATGAGCATGAAGTAAGGATTGTATTGTTCATTAATTTTACCCTAAATTATGCCCCCTTAAAACGTAGTATCTAGGGCTTATTGAAATTGCAGCTTCTTGAAGGCAACTCCTCCTTGCTTTTTGTCTTTATTTAAATGAAACTTAGTCAATGTCATCACCATAATTTGTAGATGTACATGGATCAAGGATTTTATGGCTCATTTATTTCCCTGAATTATGCCCCCTTAAAACTTAGTGTCTGGGGCTTATTGAAATTGCAGCCTTGTGAAGGCAACTCCTCCTAACTTTTTGTCTTGATTTAAATGATACTTGGTCATTTTGAATTTGGTTCTGTCAAAATAAGTAGTATCTACAATTATTTCCGTGAAACAGCAGCAAAGTTGCGGCGTATTTTGTGACGATGGCACTCTTGTTGTAGATATAAAAATAAAACCGCGTATCGTGTCCTGACTCCAAATGATCATAACTACATACGATCATAGCTATTGCACGCACATACTATACATTTCGCATTTCAATTCTATTCGATTGTTTGCTTCTCTTACATTTTTCGCAAAACGACAAGAACTAAATTAAGCCTCAACAGGAAATTGTGCGTAGTTGGATTGCCTACCTGTGCGAAAATAGAATAAGGAAACGCTTTTTCGTCGGTATTAAAATCCGTAACAAAGCCAAAAAGAGACAGCTAAATATTAATTTTAAAAGCGTTTGACATCTCCCTGGCCAAATGTTAGGCACGTGCAAGCTCTGGTAACACTTCCAAAAATAGTCGTCGGCGTCTTTGATCACCTGTTCACCCTCCGCGAAAATAAACTGTTCCGCGCCCTTTACCTCGTCGCGACACAAAACTAGTATTTTTCTACCAGATTGCTACTCGGATTTACTTTCGGAGTTGAAACAAATATCAATGAATATCGGTAAATTCTTTCTATTCCATTGTTTCTTTAGAATATCGTAATTTGGATTGAAAGATAGAAAACATGTTTCGGACAAAAAAAGTTTTCATTTTTCCGTCAGTGGGGCTGAAAACGTCGTGGCGACAGCTGACCTGAAATCATACACGCGTTCTTTCTTTGGCATCCGATTCAGAAAATACTTTTGATAATCAGTGTTTAAGATAAAAACATCGAAACAAAATTATTAAAATCTGATTAATTATGCTGTCACGACTTTCGCAAACATAACTAGAAAGCCATGAATGGCTTGTGTCGCTCCACAGGCTTGAATTTCTTGTAATAGCAAATCTAAGTTTTGTCTAGATTTTAAGATATTTTGGCTTCTACTGATGTTGAAAAGATTTTCAAATTTTCCACTATTATAACATATATAGAGAAATGACCTCCGCCCATAAAAGACATATTTTTCTTCAAATCACAATAATTTTTGGCTCAATGATAATGGATCACCTGAGGATCATACTAATGAAGTTTGATTGATATCCATCATTTAGATTCTGAGAAAATGATTTTCAAAGTTTCCACTATATAACATATAGAGAAATGACCTCCGCCCATAAAATACATATTTTTCATCCGATCACAATAATTTTTTGTAGACTGATAAAGGGTCACCCAAGAATCATTCATGTAAAATTTGGTTGATATCTATCATTTAGATTCTGAGAAAATGATTTTCAAAGTTTCCACTATATAACATATAGAGAAATGACCTCCACCTATAAAATATATTTTTCATCCGATCACAATAATTTTTGATAGACTGATAAAGGGTCACCCAAGGATCATTCATGTAAAATTTGGTTGATATCCATCAGTTGGATTCTGAGAAAATGATTTTCAACGTTTCCACTATATAACATATAGAGAAATGACCTCCGCCCATAAAATACATATTTTTCATCGAATCACAATAATTTTTGGTAGACTGATAAAGGGTCACCCAAGGATCATTCATGTAAAATTTAGTTGATATCCATCTGTTAGAACCTGAGAAAAGTCACTTTTTACCATATTTGGAAATTAGCCAAGCCCATTAAATCCATGTTTTTCATTGGATCAAAATTTCTTGAACAACTTTGAAAGAGGGTCACCCAAGGATCATTTCTGTGAAGTTTGGTCGAAATCCATCCAGTAGTTTCTGAGGAGAAGATTTTTAAAGAAAAAGTTTACGACCGGACGCACGGACGCACGTACGGACGGACGCACGACGGACACAACGCCATGACAATAGCCCCAGTGGCTTTCAGCCAGTGGAGCTAAAAATGATCACATGCGTTTCCCGATCGTTAGTAAATATAAATGAATTCCAGTTCATCTAAATCATCGTATTTTGGTATTTGTCAAAGGCGTTTGCATGATTTTTGAACTATTTGTTGAAAAATGGGAAGATTGCATGAGCATTTTTTCTCGGATCGGGGGATGGGCGATTAAAAGAGTTACCAACTTTTTCCAAAAATTGGTCTTCAATTGTCCGATTTGGGGTGGTGTTTTGGGGGATGGGCGATTATTAGAATATGGGCGATTATTAGAATAAATACGGTATATCTCCTACTTACTAGATCTATAACTGAATACAAAATTTGAAGTTGCTAGCACATTAGGTTTTGAACAAAAAGTCCCAAACAAAAATATAAGTGTAAAAACAACCAATGGCAAAAACTCGAAAAGTGGGCGGAGAAGAATGCTTCTTGTACATGCCACTTGTCCTCAATGAGATCTATAAGTGTACCAAGTTTGAAGTTGCTAGCACTGATGGCTCAGGAGATATGGTCAGGACAAAAATGTCAGGATAAAAAACAACAACAGACAATAACTAAAAAAGTGGATGTGGCAGAGTAACAGTTCTTGTGCATTACACTTCTTCTCAATGAGATCTACAAGTGTACAAAGTTTGAAGTTGCTAGGGCTTATGGTTTAGCAGATAAGTACGGTACAAAAATGTAAGGATAGAAACAACAAAGGGCAATAACTCAAAAAAAGGACATGGCAGAGTGACAGTTCTTGTACATGACACTTGTCCTCAATGATATCTATAAGTGTAGCAAGTTTGAAGTTTCTAGCACTTATGGTTTAGAAGATATGTTCCGGACAAAAATGTCAAGGTAAAAACAACAAAGGGCAATAACTCAAAAAAGAAGGTGTAGCAGAGTAACAGTTTTTGTACATGACACTTGTCTTCAATGAGATCTATACGTGTACAAAGTTTAAAGTCGCAAGCACTTATAGTTTAGGAGATATGATCCGGACAAGAATGTAAGACTAAAAACAACAAAGGGCAATAACTCAAAAAGTGGACATGGCAGAGTAACAGTTCTTGTACATGACACTTGTCCTCGATAAGATCTATCAGTGTACAAAGTTTGAAGTTGCTAGCACTTATGGTTTAGGAGATATGATCTGGACAAAAATGTAAAGGTAAAAACAAGAGGGCCATAGTGGCCCTAAATCGCTCACCTGAATGAACTGTCAAAAATTGTTTATAGTAGATTTAGAAAGAATGAAGAATTCTTACCAAATTTCAGGTTGATTGGGCAAAAAATATGCCTCTAAACTGCTTACAAGGTTTTTCTAATATTTGACCCTGTGACCTCATTTTTGACCCCACTTGACCCAATTTCAAACTTGACCTAGATTTCATCAAGACAATCATTCCGACCAATTTTCAGGTTGATCAGGCAAAAAATTTGGCTTTTAGAGTGTCTACACGGTTTTTCTAAAATTTGACCCCGTGACCTCATTTTTGACCCCACTTGACCCAATTTTGAACTTGACCAAGCTTTCATCTAGATAATCATTCTGACCAAATTTCAGGTTGATTAGGCAAAAAATGTGGCTTCTAGAGTGTCTACAAGGTTTTTGTAAGATTTGACCTCGTGACCTTATTTTTTGACCCCACTTGACCCAATTTCGAAATTGTCTGAGATTTCATCAAAACAATCATTCTGACCAAATTTTAGGTTGATTGGGCAAAAAATATGGCTTCTAGAGTGTCTACAAGGTTTCTCTAAGATTTGACCCTGTGACCTCATTTTTGACCCCACTTGACCCAATTTTGAACTTGACCGAGATTTTATCAAGATGATCATTCTGACCAAATTTCAGGTTGATTGGGCAAAAAATATGGCTTCTAGAGTGTCTACAAAGTATTTCTAAGATTTGACCCCGTGACCTCATTTTTGACCTCACTTGACCCAATTTCAAACTTGTTTGAAATTTCATCAAGATGATCATTCTGACCGAATTTCAATTTGATTGGGCAAAAAATATGGCCTCTAGAGTGTCTACAAGGTATTTCTAAGATTTGACCCTGTGACCTCATTTTTGACCCCACTTGACCCAATTTTGAACTTGACCGAGATTTTATCAAGATGATCATTCTGACCAAATTTCAGGTTGATTGGGCAAAAAATATGGCTTCTAGAGTGTCTACAAAGTATTTCTAAGATTTGACCCCGTGACCTCATTTTTGACCTCACTTGACCCAATTTCAAACTTGTTTGAAATTTCATCAAGATGATCATTCTGACCGAATTTCAATTTGATTGGGCAAAAAATATGGCCTCTAGAGTGTCTACAAGGTATTTCTAAGATTTGACCCTGTGACCTCATTTTTGACCCCACTTGACCCAATATCAAACTTGTCCGAGTTTTCATCAAGACAATCATTCTGACCAAATTTTAGGTTGATTGGGCAAAAAATATGGCCTCTAGAGTGTCTACAAGGTTTTTTCTAAGATTTGACCCTGTGACCTCATTTTTGACCCCACTTGACCCAATTTCGAACTTGTCCGAGCTTTCATCAAGACAATCATTCTGACCAAATTTCAGGTCGATCAGGCAAAATATGTGGCCTCTAGAGTGTCTACAAGGTTTTTCTAAGATTTGACCCTGTGACCTGATTTTTGACCCCACTTGACCCAATTTTGAACTTGTCCGAGATTTCATCAAGACAATCATTCTGACCAAATTTCAGGTTGATCAGGCAAAAAATGTGGCCTCTAGAGTGTCTACAAGGTAAAAGTTGACGACGGACGACGGACGACACACGACACAAGACTGACGACGGATATCACTCGACCACAAAAGCTCACCTTGAGCACTTTGTGCTCAGGTGAGCTAACAACAAAGGGCAATAACTCAAAAAGTGGGCGTGGCAGAATAACAGTTCTTGAACATGACACTTGTCCTCAATAAGATCCATAAGTGTACCAAGTTTGAAGTTGCTAGCACACATAGTTTAGGAGATATGATCCGGACAAGAATGTAAGGCTAAAAACAACAAAGGGCAATAACTCAAAAAGTGGGTGTTGCAGAGTTATGGATCTTGAACATGACACTTTTCCTCAATGAGATCTATACGTGTACAAAGTTTAAAATTGCTAGCACACATAGTTTAGGAGATATGATCCTAACAAGAATGTAAGAGTAAAAACAACAAAGGGCAATAACTCAAAAAGTGGGCGTGGCAGAATAACAGTTCTTGAACATGACACTTGTCCTCAATAAGATCTATAAGTGTACCAAGTTTGAAGTTGCTAGTACTTATAGTTTAGGAGATATGATCCGGACAAGAATTTAAGGCTAAAAACAACAAAGGGCAATAACTCAAAAAGTGGGTGTGGCGGAGTTATGGATCTTGAACATGACACTTCTCCTCAATGAGATCTATAAGTGTACAAAGTTTGAAGTTGCTAGCACACATAGTTTAGGAGATATGTTCCGGACAAGAATGTAAGGGTAAAAACATCAAAGGGCAATAACTCAAAAAGTGGGCATGGCAGAGTAATAGTTCTTGAACATGACACTTCTCCTCAATGAGATCTATAAGTGTACCAAGTTTAAAGTTGCTAGCACATATGGTTTACAAGTTATAGCCCGGACAAAAGCGTGACGGACGGACGGAAGGACGGACGGACGGACAGACAGACAGACGGACAGACAGAATCGAGCAAACCTATAGTCCCCCAACCGGTAACCGGTGGGGGACTAAAAATATCATATGGGATGTTATCACACGGATATTTTTATAGTTATAAGATAAAATATGACCTATGTCGGAGTGAAATAACCCTGTTAAATATGTTTGATATTACAAAGGTGTTATAACAGTAGTGGAATAACTATGCAAATAAGCTCTGAGTGTATACCAATGTTATATTTACCTTTCAATAATGACATCAAAATGCATTTGCTGACGTCATTTCACAAGCTGCGTTATATGTTTTGTGGAAAAACTTTTACTGATAAATTTCTGAAATTTATTCAGTTATTTGCAAAATTCAGGTCATATTACAAATAGAATATCAAATCTTTGTTCAGTAAATATCTAATTTTGTATCATCTAAAACTGATAACAAGAGGACCATGATGGTCCTAGATCGCTCACATGAGTCTCTTTGACCCCTGGGACATCACATTTATTAAATAGGCAGATGTCAACAAAGAGATAATTTCTACACCAGCTAAATATCATGGAATATTTTCAGCCAAGAGCAAAAAAGATATGCCTTTCGCCCTTTGATTATATGTAAAAGACCTTCTGGTTTCAGAGAAGAAGATTTTTGAAGATTTTTGCTCTTTGATTCTATGTAAAAAGGGTTGCGCCCGGGTGAAGCCCAAATATGACTCCAGGGTCTTGATATGAACAAACTTGGAAGAGGTCCACTAGATGATGCTACATACCAAATATGAAAGCTGTCTGCCTTCTGGTTTCAGAGAAGAAGATTTTCCTATTTTCACCCATTTTGTTAAGTGTAAAGGGAAAGTTATTTGAACAACTTTGTTAGAGCTTGACCCAAGCAGCGTTCCTGCTAAGTTTCAACGAGATTGGCCCCCCGGTTTAGGAGAAGAAGATGTCAACGCACAACGGATGACTGACCCCGGACATTGTACGATCACAATAGCTCAACTTAAGCACTTCGTGCTCAATTGAGCCATAAACTCTGCACAGCCTTATTTTTATCTGTTTAGTAGATGACTCGTTAAATAAATTAGGTATCCAATGACCACTTATTCAATATCCTCTAATTTTAAGGTATTTTAAATAGAAGAAAATGGTTTAATCATCAAATATCATCCGATTTTTTGTTAATTGCAGAAGAAGGAACTGTGTCTTAAATGCAGGTGCATCTTTCAACCGAGATCATATGGTAAGAGTTTACTAAGAAAATTCCATTACAATACAAAGACAGACAGATTACAATGTTAAGACAGAAAGATTTCCCATGTCAAAGGAAACAATGATTTAGTTGTCAGACAGTGTCTGATATTTTCATCCTGCAGTCTTAGAGACCCCAATCCTACAATCCATACTATTCCAGTTAAAAAGATTGTCAAATTGGAACTCATTCTGATCAAAATCATTCTAATTCATTCACACAGTGCTCGATTCATTCATTCAAAACACTCACTAAAATGGATAAAAAATGCTCTGACATCATTAGACAACATTTCAAAATTGTTCAAGACAATCAACATTTAATTTAAATTGATCAAATCATTCTATGATCTCATTGACTGACGTGGTTTTTAAAGTGCCTGATTGGTCCATGAAGACGCACAAACAGAAAAGTACATTTATTTTTGAGTAAAATTGAAGGGTGGACCGACAGACCAACAAGATGTCTGCTATAACCCCCTTAACATAGTTTTAGGGGGTAAAGTAACCAGCAATGTAGAGAATTCAAGCCAAATGAGGTTGAAAGCAGTAATGAAAATGTCAAGAAATGTAATACTAAGAAATATATAATTTTACTAACTGGTCAGTTGAGCTGAAAATGTTATATGTACCATTATAATATGACCTACGTGGCCTGAGTGAAATAACCCCGTCGAATATTTTTGATATTACACGGGTGTTGTTACACTAGTGGAATAACTAAGCAAATAATCTCAGAGCAAATAGCATCGCTATTTTGTAACTGCGAAAATGTCGTCATAATCTATGTTTTGTGACATCAAAACGGCGTTATAAGTTTTGCAGAAAAATGAAAGTTGAATTTCAAGAATTTTCATGATTTTTCGCTACAATTTTGGTCATATTATAAACAGAATATAAAATGTGTGCTCATAAAATACAGAATTTATCAAACTCGTCATCTAAAACAGATAATAACTCGGCATAGCCTCGTTTTTATCTGTTTAAAGATGACTCGTTTAATAAATTCGGTATTCAATGACCACTCATTCAATATCCTCTATTTATAAAGCAAAATGCAAAACCCTTAAGTAGAATTTGAACAAAATTATGAGACCAAAGATCTCATAAAACAAAGAATATTACAATAAAGGATTACAATTTCTTCAGATTTGCAGACATCACAGCATCAAATTACAAATAAATTACAGAAATGGCTGAAACACCCTTTAAAAATTGTATAGAAAATGTTCAAAATACTCTGCCACATATTTTGTGTCAAAATGGGACCTCAAAGGCATCATTTTTACAAATATAGATAGATGACAAATTTTTGTTCCAGTGTTAAATTTTAGAAAAGCAATTTAAGTTATACTAAAATGCTATGGAACATATTGATGGGTCAGAGCAGTACTATTTTAAGTGCCTATAGATATGTAGGCACTTACGGTAGTGTTCCACTGACCGCTCGATATAATAAGTTGACATACAAATGAATGTTTAAAGAAATTCCTATACTTTTTAGTACTTTTTTGCATAAATAAGCCCCATTACCCCATGCTAGCATTAGCTAAGCTCCTAAGAAATTTGGATAGATGGACGCACCTAAAATCAATAATGGTATTATTCCTTATTCTTTTAATGAGATTTGACCTCATACAGACTTTTTTTATAATTTTGACTTTGTTTTGTGCATTACAAGCAGGCTTTGACAAAATCATCTGAGCCTGTGCGTGATATTTCCAACAATATCAAATATGCGCAAAGCAAAGACTCTGACCAGACTGTGCATCCACACAGTCTGTCCAGACTCTTTACTATGGGTTTGGTAGATAGATAAGGTCTCAAAGTATCTGTTAACCATCAGGTTACTTTATTTTTACAGTATGTAGCTTTGTACACCTCTCAATGTTTGCACCACACGAATATTTCAAATTGTTGGAAATGTCACAAACAGGCTCATTAAGATAACTACCTCTTTCCCTGCATCCGTTTCTACTGACTGGACGACGTTGGATGGCGATGTCACAATATTTAAATTTCCTTGGAATGGGTCCATGTTGGGCATGTAATCTGTCTCTAGGGAGTATTGGGATGCGGGTATTCTCCGTGGGCTCCGTGGACTTCTTGGTGGAGCTCTAACTACTGCTGTAAAGGAAATGTATTGTTTATTATTTTGTATTGTCTTATATTTTATGGTGGTCACTAAATTAAACAAGAGCCATGTCGGACATGGCCATCCCCCGCCGAAAAAGCTTGATAGTAAACTGAAGCCTATTAGATTAAGGTTTCTACTTTAAGAAATTAAGCCCCTACAAAATCTAAGTCTTAAAAATAACAAAGGGCAATAACTCCAAAATTATGCAAGCAAGAGTTATAGTTCTTGTGCACTGCACTTCTATTCCATGAGATCTATCCACCGATAAAGTTTCAAGTTGATAGCTTTAATATTTTAGGAGTTATGCTCCGGACAATATCTAAGTCTTAAAAATAACAAAGGGCAATAACTCCAAAATTATGCAAGCAAGAGTTGTAGTTCTTGTGCACTGCACTTCTCCTCCATGAGATCTATCCTCCCATAAAGTTTCAAGTTGAAAGCTTTAATACTTTAGGAGATATGCTCCTGACAAAATCTAAGTTTTAAAAATAACAAAGGGCAATAACTCCAAAATTATGCAAGCAAGAGTTGTAGTTCTTGTGCACTGCACTTCTCCTCCATGAGATCTATCCACCCATTTAGTTTCAAGTTGATAGCTAAAATACTTTAGGAGATATGCTCCTGACAAAATCTAAGTCTTAAAAATAACAAAGGGCAATAACTCCAAAATTATGCAAGCAAGAGTTGTAGTTCTTGTGCACTGCACTTCTCTTCCATGACATCTATCCTCCCATAAAGTTTCAAGTTGATAGCTATTATACTTTAGGAGATATGCTCCTGACAAAATCTAAGTCTTAAAAATAATAAAGGGCAATAACTCCAAAATTATGCAAGCAAGAGTTGTAGTTCTTGTGCACTGCACTTCTCCTCCATGAGATCTATCCACCGATAAAGTTTCAAGTTGATAGCTTTTATACTTTAGGAGATATGCTCCGGACAAAATCTAAGTCTTAAAAATAACAAAGGGCAATAACTCCAAAATTATGCAAGCAAGAGTTGTAGTTCTTGTGCACTGCACTTCTCCTCCATGAGATCTATCCACCCATAAAGTTTCAAGTTGATAGCTATTATACTTTAAGAGATATGCTCCGGACAAGTTTAGTGACGGAACCTCGGAATGACGGAATGACAGAATGACAGAATGACGGAATGACAGACGGAGAGCATTACTATATCCCCTCGCAGAAAACGGCGGGGGATAATTAGTTGCTTAATAGACCTGATCACTTGAGAAATATCGACTGTATTTCCTTAAATCAAAGTTTAGAAGACTTGGATCAAAACCAAAGTATGTGTCTATACAATGTATAGACACAAACAAGGTTTTTACTCTTATTTTAGCCCATGTTTTGCAAAGTTTATAACTTTAAACTCCAAGATATATTGACATGTTGTTACAAAACTACAGAAAGAGTCTATCAATATAAAGGATTTTTCAAAAGTGAACTGCTTAATTTTGATATACTAATGTATGCAGTATTTGTTCTAAAAGTCTGATATTTGTCCATAAAATCATGAGCAAACGAGCAATATTTTCAGGATAATAAATAAGAGAGAAAACTATACAAAGAACTTATTCCTATTCATATGCAGTTGTTCTTGGAAGTTTTATTTTGAATGAGTTGGGTTAAATATTGCTTTTAATTTTTTAAGTCATATCACAGCAGCTGGAGAAGCCCACCTTTGACCTTTTCTAAACCTTTCATTCTTTGAATCCCATTCACTTATACCACATTAACCCTTGTCATGCTGAAGCCAGAATATTCCTGTTTTGACAGGAGGAATAGACAAAGATCTATGTGCAGTCTGATCTTAGTCAATACCACCTGTCTGTCCCCTTTCAAGGCAGAGTTGTTAACGAATTTAATCTTCAAAAAGAAAGATTATCTACATCCTTGGAATATAGGACTTTCAGCATGACAAGCCTCCTCTCCAAGCCCTTTGCTGGGATACAAATGTAGGAAAGGATAATGTGCAGCTAACATGATTGATTGATTGATTGAATGGAGTTTTATGCCGCTTTGAACATTTTTTCAGTTATATTGTGGCAGCTTGAGCACCTAACAATGCATTCCTGGTAATTCTTTCACCAGAACAACCATCACATCCTTTCTAGCCTCCAGCTGCTATCTCACATAGGTCTACGATTTCTCAACCTATTGGTTAGAGACAAATAGTCGGAAAGAATGAGTGCTGCCCTCAGGGATCAAACCAGGGACCTCAAGATTAACAGTCTGACGCGATACCAACTGGGCTATAAAGGCGGCTCCAATAGGAATGGAACTTGTAGCCAATACAGTAAAACTTGTGTTAAGTGACCACTTAGGGGAACATTACAAGAGGACCATGATGGTCCTATATGGCTCACCTGTGTATCTTTGTCTAAATTAACTAGTATCAAATTTTCCAGCAAAAGTCGTAATTGTACTTTTAAGACTTTTGGTCTCTATGGAGTGTAACAAGAAAATTGTCATGAAAGCTCCTTTTCCCCTGATATTACACAGATCCTTCCCATTCTCAAACTATTCATCATTGTGACTTAACAAACATTCAGACCAAGTTTCATGAAGATTGGACCAATTGTGTGGCCTCTTGAACTTAAACAAGAAAATTGTTATTTAGGCCCCTTTTCCCGTGATATGATATGGATCCTTCCAATTTTCAATAGGGTTAATCCTAATGACCTGACAATCATTCTGGCCAAGTTTCATGATGATTGGTTCATATTTTTGGCATCTAGAGCGTAAACAAAAAAATTGTCATTAAGGTCCCTTTTCCTGTGATATGACACAGATCCTTCTCATTTTCAATAGGGTTCATCCTTGTGACCTGACAATTACTCTGACCAAGTTTCATGAAGATTGGACCATATTTGTGGCTTCTAGAGTGTAAACAAGAAAATTGTCATTTAGGCCCCTTTTCGCATGATATGGCACAGATCCTTCCCATTTTCAATAGGGTTCATCCTTGTGATCTGACGGTTATTCTGACCAAGTTTTATGATGATTGGTTCATATTTGTTGCCTCTAGAGTGTAAACACTTAAATTGTTGACGCCTGACAACAGACGACAGACGACGGACATTCAATGATCACAAAAGCTCACCTTGAGCACAATGTGCTCAGGTGAGCTAAAAAAGTGGTTGCTAATGGAAATAATCCTTATACAATATCTATTGATCAAAAAGACATGTTTTTTGATAGAATACAAGCAGATTCGTTGAATTGATATCCCCCGCCGAACAAAGGACGGGTCTCCATAAGGGCCTTTTCGTGGCTAGAATAGATTTCTTTTAAACTTTTGCCATACATACTATGATATAATCTGCGTGTACTGACAAAATATTGGCATCTCAAACTTATTGGTTCTAGCTGTGCATTGTGTTAAAAGTGGGTGGGGTAATTTACTACGAACTTGAGTTTCATTTTAAAACTTTTATATCACCCAAATTATTTACTTTTGAGTTTTAAGCTACCACACAATA
The DNA here is from genome assembly GCA_948146395.1 of Fragum whitleyi. NCBI lineage: Eukaryota > Metazoa > Mollusca > Bivalvia > Cardiida > Cardiidae > Fragum > Fragum whitleyi. The sequence continues at coordinate 1,704,921 of OX411560.1, forward strand.
CAACAATGAACTTTACCTTAGTTGATATACGGAATTTATTTTGACATATCATATTTTTCATTGCGATTATCTCCCCTTTTTTGTCTTAAGGGAATTTCTTTGTTTTATTTCCTGCCGACTTTGCGGGTTTGCACAACACGCTTACAAATCGCCTTGAATATCAAATTTCTTATATTGATTGCAAAGAAAATACAAAACAATTGCCCCAAGTTTTTTTCAGCGAAAATCAATTCATTAATTTTGGAGTTATATGCCCCTGAATATGAGAAATTAGCAAAATTTAACTTTTAACTGGCATTATCAAGCCAAAGTAAGATAGATTTCAATGATATTTGGTATACTTGTTCCAACACATGAACTCATTTGTGATTTAAACTAATGTTTTTAAAAGGTCAACTTTCAAGGTCACACACCAAGGTCAAAGGTCAAAATTAGCTCAAATTCAGCTTGTCAAGTGCATAACTAATTTATTTACCATCATATTTTAAAGATATTTAGCACAGTTGTTACCCTTGATAAGATATTACATATTTTGAAATGAACTTTTTGATAAGTTCGAGTTCAAGGTCAAATTTCAAGGTCAAGTGTCAATATACGAGTAGTACATGCTAATAGCTATATATCTACCTTATGTTTTTGTAGATCCTAAAATGATTTGACAAAAGTGCCATCTTACATCAGCAAAAATTTAATACAATAAAAAATATATATTATATGTCTAGGCTCAAGGTCACACATAAAGGTCAAAGGTCAAAATAAGCAGAAATTTATCTTTACAAGTGCATTTTCCATTAATTCATTGACAGACTTTAACAATATTTGGCACAGATATTACCAATCACATGCACAAAAATTTCTTTGCACATTTAGTGATATGTTGAAGTTCAAGGTCACATATGAAGGTCAAATGTCAAGACAAGCACCAATTTGGCTTGAAAAGTGCATTTCTCATTCATTTATTGATATATTTCACCACTTTTTGACAAAGCTGATACCCACCACAACTTCAAGTTATCACTAAATTCATTGTAAAATATTTTTTTGCTTAAGGTGGGTATCCACTGTCAAATATTGTGATTGTATGTCAATAAATGAATGATTAATGCACTTGTGAAGCCAGATTTATGCTTATTTTGAAATTTGATCTTCATATGTGACCTTGAATATCAACATATCACAAAATTCATTTCAAAATATTTGTGTTCATGTGATTGGTAATACCTGTGCCAAATTTTGTTAAAGTCTATCAACAAATTAAGGAAAAATGCACTTGTAAAGATGAATTTCTGCTTATTTTCACCTTTGACCTTCATGTGTGACCTTGAGCCTAGACATATCATATAATTTTTTTCTTGAATTACATTTTTGCTGATGAAAGGAGGAACTTTTGTATAATCATTTTAGGATCTACAATAACATAAGGTAGATATAAACCTATTAGCATATACTACTCTTATGTTGATATTTGACCTTGAAATTTGACCTTGAACTCGAACTTATCAAAAAGTTCATTTCAAAATATGTTTAAGTTTATCAAGGGTAACAAATGTGCTAAATATATTTAAAATCTGGGGATAAATAAATTAGTTATGCACTTGACAAGCTGAATTTGAGCTGATTTTGACCTTTGACCTTGGTGCGTGACCTTGAAAGTTGACCTTTTAAAAATATCAGTTTAAATTACAAATGAGTTCATGTGATGGAACAAATATGCCAAATATCATTGAAATCGATCTTACTTTGGCTTGATAATGCCAGTTTAAAGTTATATTTTGCTAATTTCTCATATTCAGGGGCAGATAACTCCAAAATTAATGAATTGAATTCCGCGGGAAAAAACTTGGGGCAATTGTTTTGTATTTTCTTTGCAAACAATAAAAGAAATTTGATATTCAAGCCTTTTTGTAAACGTGTTGTGCAAACCCACAAAGTCGGTAGGAAATAAAACAAAGAAATTCCTTTAAGACAAAAAAGGGGAGATAATCGCAATGAAAAATATGATATGTCAAAATATATTCCGTATATCAATTAAGGAATAGTTCATTGTTGTATTGTGTGGCAGCCTCAAACTCAAAAGTAAATAATTTGGGTGATATAAAAGTTTTAAAATGAAACTCAAGTTCGTAGTAAATTACCCCACCCACTTTTAACACAGCGCACAGCTAGAACCAATAAGTTTGAGATGCCAATATTTTGTCAGGAGACGCAGGTTATATCAAAGTATGTATGACAAAAGTTTGAAAGAAATCTATTCTAGCCACGAAAAGGCCCTTACGGAGACCCGTCCTTTTCATTGTCAAAGGAGTTGATATCAAACTTAGGTACAGGTTATCTTTTATCTACATCAACCTATAGTTTTCAAGAAATAGCGCGGAAACGAATATCACAATGTATGTATATGGCTTAAACAGTCAGGGGCAGTAACTCTAAATTCGATGGTCAAACCCGGTAACCCCCGATGATATGCCCATGTCCTCATTGTAGTGAAGCTTTCTGCCAAGTTTCATTGAAATCCGGTCTATAATTTTCAAGAAATAGCGGGGAAACGACTATCACTCTGTATGTATATGGCTTAAACAGTCAGGGGGCAGTAACTCTAAATTTGGCAGTCGAACCGGGTAACCCTGACGATATGCGCATGTCCTCTTTGTAGTGAACCTGTGTGCCAAGTTTCATTAAAATCCAGTCTACAGTTTTCAAGAAATAGAGCGGAAACGTATATCACTCTGTATGTATATGGCTTAAACGGTCATGGGGAGTAACTCTTAATTTGACGGTGGAACCGAGTAACTCTGACGATATGCCCATGTCCACATTGTAGTAAAGCTGTGTGCCAAGTTTCATTGAAATCCGGTCTATAGTTTTCAAGAAATAGCACGGAAACGAATATCACTATGTATGTATATGGCTTAAACAGTCAGGGGGCAGTAACTCTAAATTTGGCAGTCGAACCGGGTAACCCTGACGATATGCGTGTGTCCTCATTGTAGTGAAGCTGTGTGCCAAGTTTCATTGAAATCCGGTCTATAGTTTTCAAGAAAAAGCGCAGAAACGAATATCACTATGTATGTATATGGCTTAAACAGTCAGGGGCAGTAACTTTTAATTCAACCGTCGAACCGGGTAATCCCAACGATAGGCGCATGTCCTCATTGTAGTGAAGCTGTGTGCCAAGTTTCATTGAAATCCGGTCTATAGTTTTCAAGAAATAGCGCAGAAACGAATATCACTATGTATGTATATGGCTTAAACAGTCAGGGGCAGTAACTCTAAATTTGACCGTCAAACCCGGTAACCCCCGATGATATGCCCATGACCTCATTGTAGTGAAGCTGTGTGCCAAGTTTCATTGAAATCCGGTCTATAGTTTTCAAGAAATAGCGCTGAAACAAATATCACTATGCATGTATATTGCTTAAACAGTCAGGGGCAGTAACTCTTAATTCGACCATAGATCCGGGTAACCTCGACGATATGCGCATGTCCTCATTGTAGTGAAGCTTTGTGCCAAGTTTCATTGAAATCTGGTCTATAGTTTTCAAGAAATAGCGCGGAAACGAATGTCGGAAGGACAGACAGACAGACGGAAGGACGGCCGGATGGACGGACATGGCAAAAACAATATCCCCCCCCCCCCCCCCCCGAAAAATTTTATCGGCAGGGGATAATAAAAATTGTAACATAGTGCTGACTGAATCTTAGGATGTTCGAACCCATAAAAATCATCTCAATCAGATTATTCTAATGGGTTCTAACATCATACGATTCAATGAAAAACATTTTTTGTTTAAGAATGTCTACTTTTTAGGAAATTTTACTTACAGGGAAAGGACTTTTTACAATGGTTGTTAAATAAAAGTGGTCGCTAAATAGATGTGGTCACTGGAGCAAGATTAACTGTATTTGTCAATTGACGCACTTTGATGGCAGCTATAACTAGATCTGTCACAAAACAGACAAATACCCCCACCTGTGCTTAGTTCCAGTAACATCAACATGTTTGGAAAAACTTCATTTGTGACCTTGTCCTTTGACCTTTCTGACACAAAAACAATAGGGCGCCTCTTTAGGGCATAGGCAACAATTGTATCAAGTTCGAGTCCAGAAACAAAAGAGACACATAGACAGGGTGAAACCAATATACCCCATCACTTCGTAGGTGGCTGGTATAACAAACTTAAAGAAGTTAATACCAAAGTAATAATACAATAGATACAAGAGCCATGTTGGACATGGGCATAAGTCCCCTACCGGCTTTGTTTGTCTCAATGTTTTCCCACGCCAATTCTATCAGGGACGTCAAAACCAGGTCTTGTTTTAGAAAGGGTTAAACAAGACTTAAATGAGTTGTTGTCTCTGCTGTGCCCACTATACAATTCATGGAAGCAATAGACAGATGCAAGAAATAGTATCAATAACAGTTACCTTGTCTGATCCAAGATGTTTTTCTTCAGTCTTGTTGGTAAGAAATGAGAACTTTCACTGGAGGTGATTAATACTGCTGCATCACCACCCTGACTAACATGGCTTATAAATTTTTTTACATTTTAAAACAGGTTTCATCAAGTTAGCTTGCTTAGTTATTAAGTTATTGCAGGATCCATTTTTTGCCATATTTTCACTATTTCCGTTACCATAGCAACCACACTTTTTGTCAAAGAACAAAGATAAAATGATGTGCATAATCTACACATTGCCATCTAGTCATATACCAAGTCTCATCAAATTAGCTTGCTTACTTATTAACTTATCGCAGGATCCAATATTTTTTGCCATATTTTCACTATTTCCGTAACCATAGCAACAACAATTTTAGTCTAAAAACAAAAATAAAATGATGTGCATAATCTACACATTGCCATATAGTCATATACCAAGTCTCATCAAACTAGCTTGCTTAGTTATTATCTTATCGCAGGATCCCATTTTTGGCCATATTTTCACTATTTCTGTAACCATAGCAACCTCAATTTAAGTCGAAAAACAAAAATAAAATGATGTGCATAATCTACACATTGCCATCTAGTCATATACCAACTTTCATCACAAACGCTTGCTTAGTTATTAAGTTATCGCGGGATCAAGATTTGAGCGGACAGACGGACGGACGGACAGACGGACGGAGGGCAAACCTATAGTCCCCTCCGGTGTGAACACCGGTAGGGGACTAATAATTATACTGAAGCTATGACAGCAATTACTTACCATTAAGTAAGAGTTTCCAATTTACAATTATTGAAAGCAGATTTAAACAATAATTGTCCTCAATTAACCAGAATGTCTTTGAAGTAGTGGAAATTCTGTTGAAATCATGTCTTAATGTAAATGTTTCATTATAAAGTAGATGCATCTCAGGGGTAATTCTGGCTCAGGATTTCATTTGCGAAAAATCAGTAGGAACATATGAAAAACAAGAGGGCCGTTGGCCCTGGGTCGCTCACCTGAGAAAAAAGCTTCATTACCTAGGTATGTCCATGCAACCACAGAAAAAAGAGATTTTCACTTATTCAATCAGAATTAGAAGAAGTTTAAAGATTTCAAAAATGATCCAAAGTACTACCCCCTCCCCAAGACACTCAGCACCTGGTGACCCAACAGTTCTGATTTTAGCTATTTTTATTAATGTCCATATATTGATCACCCATAACAATTTTCAAGTCTGTAGGGTTCCTGATCCAGAAGAAGAATAAGGTTAAAGATTTCAAAATTGATCCAAAGTACTACCCCCTCCCCCCTAATGCTCCGCACCTGGTGAATCTACAGTCATGATTTAAGCAATTTATATAAAGGTCCATATGCTGATCATCAATGCCAATATTGAAGTCTATAGGGCTCCTGGTTCATTAGAAGATGAAGGTTAAAGTTACAAAATTTTCACAAAAGTACTACCCCCCCCCCCCTGGTGCTCCGCACCTGGTGGCATTACAGTCATGATTTTAGCTATTTTTATCAAGGTCTATGAGCTTATCCTCCATGCCAATTTTCAAGTCTGTAGGGCTTGTGGTTCAGAAGAAGAAGAAGGTTAAAGATTACAAAATTTTCACAAAAGTACTACCCTCTCCCCCCTGATGCTCCGCACCTGGTGAATCTACAGACATGATTTTAGCTATTTATATAAAGGTTCATATGCTGATCATCCATGCCAATATTCAAATCTGTCAGGCTCCTGGTTCAGAAGAAGATGAAGGTAAAAGATAACAAAATTTTAACAAAAGTACTCCCCCCTCCCCCCTGGTGCTCCGCACCTGACAGCCCAACAGATATTATTTTAGCTATTTTTATTAAGGTCTATGAGCTGATCCTCCATGCCAAGTTTCAAGTCTGTAGGGCTTGTGGTTCAGAAGAAGAAGAAGGTTAAAGATTACAAAATTTTCACAAAAGTACTACCCTCTCCCCCCCTGATGCTCCGCACCTGGTGAATCTACAGACATGATTTTAGCTATTTATATAAAGGTCCATATGCTGATCATCCATGCCAATTTTCAAGTCTGTAGGGCTCCTGGTTCCGAAGAAGAAGAAACTTAAACATTACAAAATTTACCCAAAGTACTACCCCCTCTCCCCTGTTGCTCCGCACCTGGCAGCCCAACAGATATTATTTTAGTTATTTTCATTAAGGTCTATGAGCTGATCCTCCATGCCAAGTTTCAAGTCTGTAGGGCTTGTGGTTCAGAAGAAGAAGAAGGTTAAAGATTGCAAAATTTTCACAAAAGTACTACCCTCTCCCCCCTAATGCTCCGCACCTGGTGAATCTACAGACATGATTTAAGCTATTTATGTAAACGTTCATATGCTGATCATCCATGCCAATATTCAAATCTGTCAGGCTTCTGGTTCAGAAGAAGATGAAGGTAAAAGATAACAAAATTTTAACAAAAGTACTCCCCCCTCCCCCCTGGTGCTCCGCACCTGGCAGCCCAACAGATATTATTTTAGCTATTTTTATTAAGATCTATAAGCTGATCCTCCATGCCAAGTTTCAAGTCTGTAGGGCTTGTGGTTCAGAAGAAGAAGAAGGTTAAAGATTACAAAATTTTCACAAAAGTACTACCCTCTCCCCCCTGATGCTCCGCACCTGGTGAATCTACAGACATGATTTTAGCTATTTATATAAAGGTCCATATGCTGATCATCCATGCCAATTTTCAAGTCTGTAGGGCTCCTGGTTCTGAAGAAGAAGAAACTTAAACATTACAAAATTTACCCAAAGTACTACCCCCTCCCCCCCTGTTGCTCTGCACCTGGCAGCCCAACAGATATTATTTTAGCTATTTTTATTAAGGTCTATTAGCTGATCCTCCATGCCAAGTTTCAAGTCTGTTGGGCTTGTGGTTCAGAAGAAGAAGAAGGTTAAAGATTACAAGATTTTCACAAAAGTACTACCCTCTCCCCCCTGATGCTCCGCACCTGGTGAACCTACAGTCATGATTTTAGCTATTTATATTAAGGTCCATATGCTGATCATCCATGCCAATTTTCAAGTCTGTAGGGCTCCTGGTTCCGAAGAAGAAGAAACTTAAAGATTACAAAATTTACCCAAAGTACTACCCCCTCCCCCCTGGTGCTCCGCACCTGGTGGCCCAAAAGTTATAATTTTAGCTATTTTTATTCAGGTCTATGAACTGATCATCCATGCCAAGTTTTAAGTCTGTAGGACTACTGGTTGAGAAGGAGAAGAATTTTTAAGATTTTCTTAAAATTTCACCTTTTGTTGCCATAGCAACCAGAGTTTTTCATGGATTTCAATTCTTTTAGCTATTTTTGAAGGGGACCACCCAAGCAACATTTCTGTAAAATTTGGAGTTAATTGGCCCAGTAGTTTAGGAGGAGATGTCGTTTAAAGAAATTGTTGACGGACGCCGGACGACGGACGACGAACGACGACCGACGACCGACGGACGGACGCCGGACGAAAGGTGATCACAATAGCTCACATGAGCACTTCGTGCTCAGGTGAGCTAATAACAAGTTTTCAATGGCAAATTGAACCAAATCCTTTGTTAGAAATATGTTTTGCTGTGAGATTTTTCTCTCATCAAGCCAATTTGAATGAGTTTTCTGGCAGAAAAATGAGAGAATTTGCACAGATCTCGCCCAAAGATGATCCCTGTCTTCTATATTCTTTTTCTTGAAGGATCTTATTGGTATTCGGAACATCAATCGGCCATTTCTGTAAACTGTAACAGATCTCGGATGTATGTAAGGCGGATGAGTATGTAACATATTGTGAATTTTGTTAGGCAGAAACAGTGTAAGAAAATCTAGCGCGAAACAATTGGCGCAGGCTTTAGATTTATATCTTTTACAGTAATTAACAGCTGAAAAACCTTAATTTTTGAGAATGACGAATCCTTCTCAAAAATTAAGATTTTTCAGCTGTTATTTAAGAATTATAAGATATTTATATAAGCACAGGATGATTTCATGTCAGTGACTTAAACAAATAGCGTTGACGACATCGAATCATTTCACTCAAAGTTTTAAGGGATAATGCCAATTTTTACCGACGTCATTGTGCTATTTCAAGATTTTCCCTTATTTTTGAAAAAATAGTCTGTCTATGTACATCCGAGGTTGATCTTGAAATTGGCTTGAGTGGTGTTCCAAATGGTCCTATTGGGTAAAAGTTTTGTATAAAATACCAGTACAACCACAACATTCCAAGCAACCAGCTGCATAACCCAATTGTTTAATCTTAGTTGTGTCTATCAAAATTCATGCATTCTGATTTGTTGAAAATATTGTCATTTAGAGCCTTGCAAAGATAGTAGTATATTTAATTAATCTTTGATTTTCATTGCTGTTTTTCAATTCCTTCATGTATAAATTTAGAGTGGGATCCCTGGTAATCTGGAGGGATCCTCAAGGTTACAAATAGGGAATCTTTTGGAACCCTGCTGATAACAGTTCGTGTCAACCCCCTGGTCAACCCTGGTTTTAAAACAGGATAAGGCACATTTGTTTCCACTTTTCTTTGTATATATTCCTGCCAAAACGGAATATTTAGTACTCAGTATAACTTAAGGCTTATAATGAAACACTGGATTGTGACAAAAACTTTATTAATCTGCCAAAGGCCAATATTTGATTAAATGTTTGTCATTGTTTCAAGTCTTTAACTATTTTTCTTGATTTTCCACCATGATGTTCTTCTTCAAAAGTAGTTACTGATTTTAGGTTAAAGAAAATCAACAACTGATTATTAAACCTAGTAAGTAAAATAAAGTTGCATATATTAGCAAATAAATGGCAAAGCTAAGAAAAATTAGCCTGTGCGTGACATTTACAATAATTTGAAGCATACATGAGGCGCAAGCACTCAGAAGCCTAGGTATAGACACAGTGCAATTTGAACATTTTCTGTTCCTGGCACTTCTAGATCTTGTCTATCTAAAAAGTCCAAAGTGATGACTCTGAAAAGACTGTGTGGATACACACACTGGCCAAGTCTTAACTTGGTGCACCTCTGAAATTGTTGGAAATGTCACGCCCAGGCTCATATGATACTTAGAACTTCTGCAATGATATCAAATAGTAAGATGTGTTTTAGACACTTAAGCCCAAGACACAGAAATTCATTTTTTAGAAGTTTGACCTTGATTACTAAACTTGACCTTATCAAATGACCTTGACCTTCAATGATGCAAATTGATAAAAGGAACCTTTATGCTAAATATTAGCATTTTAACTTGAATAGCATTGAACTAATTGGAAAATATTCAGCAGGGCTAATGTTTGACGTTCAAACCAGGGTTTTGACCCAAAAAAATATGAAAGTATTTCATTTTGACTCCTAAAATTTTCTGTCAGAATGGTCATTTTGACTCCTAAAATTTTCTGTCAGAATGGTCATTTTGACTCCTAAAATTTTCTGTCATAATAGTCATTTTGACTCCTAAAATTTTCTGTCAGAATAGTCATTTTGACTCCTAAAATTTTCTGTCAGAATGGTCATTTTGACTCCTAAAATTTTCTGTCAGAATGGTCATTTTGACTCCTAAAATTTTCTATCAGAATGGTCATTTTGACTCCTAAAATTTTCTGTCAGAATGGTCATTTTGACTCCTAAAATTTTCTATCAGAATGGTCATTTTGACTCCTTAAATTTTCTGTCAGAATAGTCATTTTGACTCCTAAAATTTTCTGTCAGAATGGTCATTTTGACTCCTAAAATTTTCTGTCAGAATAGTCATTTTGACTCCTTAAATTTTCAGTACGGTATGTTGATATGGCTGCAAATTATTAATTTATTAAAATCAAGTGTCACCTTTGTTTCTTTTTAAGAGATTCATATTCCATATGAATCTCTTTAAAAGATATAAAGGAGACAGGTCAAGAAGTCAATAAATATTCATATAAGATCCAGTTATTCTATTGGCTTGATCCCTTTGACAGCAGTTTTGACCCTAAAAATTCATAGTTTAGGGGTCAAAGACTCCTGTAAATTAAAAGCTTGCAAAAGCCCTGAGTTTGCAGATTAATTTTTTGTAGACAGACTGATGGACATACAGACAGACAGACTGTTGGTTACTGATAAAGCAATTAGCCCCCAATCTAATGATGCATGGGAATAAAATCAATACCCCTGCAATATTGCCAATACCAAATCAGCAATATTGTCAATCATATTGATAGTATATTTTGAAATATTGAAGATTAGTGCATTAGTTTTATTGTTAATAATATGGCACATTTGTAAACGACATTTATCTTATAACTATGCAAATATCTGTATGATAATATCCCAAGTGATATTTTTCTTTATTATATCACATGGATATTTTCAGAACAATGACATAATGCAGTTATTTTTAGAAACTTGCTTTTCAGTTAGAAACATCGACGAAAACAAGACAAATAGAAGTTATAAGATAAATATAATACATACTTAGTGTATTGTATTAAAAAATATCTAACTCGATTGGGAGCATTGACAATTGTCTCGGCAGAACCTCGACAATAATCAATTCTCTCAACCTTGTTAGATTATTTTTATTCATATAATACACTAAGTAAGTATTATATATGTATAAGCTGCTCAAATCATGCTACCTTGTTGTGGTGAATCACTAGAACCAATCCCAGAATCCCCTGATCCTTGATCTGTCCAATCAGAACCACCATCAGTCAATATCTCCATGGTAACACATTCAGCAACATCAGGATTGGTCATATCTGGGAAAACATCCACAGCATGGTTTATCAGCTCACTGGTAATTGATTCAGATATGTCCTGCGCAATTTCTGACTCCATATTGTGTAACATTTTTATATTGCCTGCATTTCCTAAATCAAGTGATCCGTCTTTATCAATATCCGTGTTATCATCAAGATTTGATTGTATTTTAGCTTCAGCGTTTGTTTCAGTCTTATCGTTATTTGTTGTACCATCAAAATCTGATTTTCTGTTCATTTCAGTAACTAGATCTGATTTGTTCACACCTTCACTGACAAAATTTTGACCAGTGTCACTTCTCTCTCTTTTTATGTCCGTCAATCTTTCAAAGAGGTCTGAATTATTGAAGTTATCTCTGTTCTGCATGTATGAAGCCCCAGTAGATTCAACAAAACTGTTTACTGGTGTATATGGAAATTTTGTATCCGTAAAATCATCTGCAACATTATCCAATTTACTATCTGTATCAAATGCCACACCAGTGCTATCAAAAATATCTTTATCTGTATCAATAGCTGCACCAGTTTGAACATCAAATTCAGCAGCAATATCACCTAGATTATCATTTGAAGCATCAATGACATTAGCTTTCTCAGCTCCTGATTTAGTTAGGCCAAGAAAATCTTCCTCAGCAGATGTAAATTCTTGAGCAGTAATTAGAGAGTTTCTCTTAACTTGGATTGTATTTTCCATCTCTGGGGAGTCTATATCTGGCAGTATCAGATTCACACTTGGTATCGGAGCATCGTCATGGAAACTATTTTGTGGTGTAAAAGTCACACTAGCCTTCCCTTCTTCTTTTTCTTCAGTCTTGTCCAGATTGTCACCTATATTTCCTAATGAAGCTTTCTTTCTGTTTATTCGTTCAACCATCTCAGCACTGTTAAAACTTGGAAGATCATGATCGCGAGCATCAAATCCATTTTCTTCCATGACACTATTTGGTGGGGTTGATAAACTAGGAAATCCAGAGACTCTCGCTGTGTTTGGAGTTGGTATTCCTTCTAACGGAGATGAAACCCCAGAATTAATAAATGGACTTGTCTCTCCTGAATGCTGAATATCTGGCGTGGGAACTTTGTCAAAGAAGTCAGCCTCATTCAATTCATCAAGTTTTTCTTCTGAATGTTGGTCAATTTCAACAATTAGGCTAATTGATTTTCTAGCTTTTGGTCGTGTTGTTCTACTTTCACTTTCAATATCTAAATAATCCATGTGGAAAGGATTTTCATTTTCTGGCATATCTTCAAAGTGACTTTCAGCAGCATAAGTTGTATCCAATGGAAGATTGAATGGATTGTTTTTGTTTAGTTCTATTGCATCATCACTCTCTATTGCAAAAGGATCTAGTGTACTAGGAGGGTCATTTCCAAACATTTCTAAAGTATCACTTCCAGCTTTCTTTTCACCAGAATTAGGTTTATCAAAAATTCCGAAGGGATCGGTAGAATTAGCACCAATGTCATTCATACCAGAATCCACAGTTTGTTTTGACTTATCATTGTCTACAGGTATCAAAGTATTTCCAGTCAAGAAGCTTAGATCATTGCCAAAATCATTTGAATTTGAAATATTGCTAAAATCTGTGTCTATCAAATTGGAATCTTGAACTAATTTTTGTTGTTCTAGGCTGTCTGGAAGAATAAATGGATTATTTTGACCTATTTGAGAACCTTCTACATTGTCTTCAATAACACCAAATAGATTTGAACTGTTTACTGTAGCATCAAGTATATTACTATTGTTAGTATTTGAATTAGAACTTTCCATTTCACTAGTGTTAGTAAAATCAACAAGAATGTTCACATTTTGTGAGGTTGTGGGCTGTACATTGTCAGTAGTAACATCATACAAAGGGTTAGTATCAAACAAGTTTGTGTTAGAAGAACTAGAATCATCAACAGCTGTGTCTGGAACGGAAACATCTAACAAAGGTGGGTTCTGGGTTAATCCAAGATCACTAGAAACACTATTTACTTTATCTGTGTTGGATGTTTGAGTGACATTTTCTTCGACAGAACTAAACGGATCTACCAGCTCACTGTCCGAGGTGAGAAAGTCTAGCATGTTACTTGAATTAACCGAGGATAAGTTAGTAGAAGAGAACTGTGAGAAGGGGTTATCCGACTTGCTTACTTTTCCAGTGTCATTCAGAGTCACTGATCCAAATTCTGAATCTTCATTTTGTGTGGCAAAAATGTCAAAATTTGCTACAGGATTTGTAATTTGTGTGTTCACAGTAGCAAAGTTAGACTTAATATCATTTTGAGTATTTTCCATCAAATTTTCACCACTAATGTTAAAGCTATTCTCAAGCCCTTCAAATGAGTCCAGATTGAATACAACATTTTTAGCCTCAATTGGTTTATCCGAAGAAGAATTTTGATCATCTTGATTATGCCCGGAATCTAACAAACTAGTGAAAGATGTAAATCCTTCATTTGTAATGGATACAGATTGTTGGGGTACAAATTCTTTACTTGTGACGTCTGGCGTAACATCCCCTTGTAAAAATGATTTCAAGATCGGCATAACCTTCTTTCTTGACGCTTGGACATTTCCCTGCTTGAAGACCGAGATTGTTTCAAATGGTGGGAAGCAGGGTTCAAGCTCTAGGTTTTCTTCCCCAGCATTGTCCAGTACATCAGCTATCTGAAAAGATTTGCAACAAGATGCGCTTGTGAATTATGAATTCCCCTTTTTTCACAAGTTTGACCTTGACATATGAGCTTGATCTTGTCACATAACCTTGACCTTGGTACCGGCAGATTTGTATTTTAGATCTATCATCATGCCAAACATGAATATTTAATCTTGAATAGGCTTGAAGAATTTGGCAAAATTATTTTTCTTAATTTTTACAGACAAACGTACAAACCGACAGACAGACAGACAGTGGTAAAACAATATACAATCTTATCAAAGTGGGCAATAAAAATAAGATAATAAAAGAGTTTGCACAACTTTTAAACACAATGACCATACCATTTGATACAATTGTTGACACAGTGCTATAGAAATATATACTCAGCAGAAAAAGAAAGTATATATTTTTCTTTTGTGTATATCTGTTACATCTGTATGATCAATTAAGGTACAAATGTGTTTCCAGTGCTTCATTATCTCATGCACATATTCTTTTTCATTTAAATAACATGCCATTTTTGGTGTTTTTTAACAAATGTCAAAATCATCGTTTTTTACGTCAACATCCATCAAGGTTCAGGAGTAGATGTCTTTCAAATATTTCCGGCTCAAAAAAAAAGCCCCGCCTTACCACCTCCATATTTATGGGCCAATCATTTTGAACATTTTGGCAAAGTTTCATTGAAATCAGCCCAGTGGTTCATGAGAAGATTTTTTTTTAGATTGTTGACGACAGTCAATGGACGGCATACTCAGGGTGATCTACCCTTATTTCTCGATAAACCACCGAAAAGCATTAAAGAAATTAAAGTTAAGAAATGCACATAAAAATTTAACCAAGCATTCCTAAGTCAGAAAAGGATTAAAATTCCATTAAATAATACATAGCAGTATATTGAAAGTAATTATTCTTTTCAAGAGGCTGATATTATGTCACAGAAGCATATGCAAAAATTCCAAGTAATAGCTTGGAAAATACAGGGATACAACAGATAAACAACAGTTGCACTTAAATCTTAACAAAGAATTTCTCAGTCCAAACTAGAACTGTTGCAAAGCGGACTTATACCCCCAACCAGCTTTGTCAAAGTACAAGTGCTTTTAGTGCAGGATGTGTTTGTAACAAATATTGAGAATTAATTGTATGCCTATGATTGATTGTAGGTCACTTGGTTCTTAAGTTAGAGTCTTGAAACAAAAAGGTCTAACAAAAATTGACTGTGACCTTGACCTTTGGGTCCCAAAAACGATAGGGCACTTCCTTGGGTCATAAGCAGCATTTGCATGAAGTTTCATGATTCTAGGTCACTTGGTTCTCGAGTTAGAGTCTGGGAACAAAAATTGAGCAAAAATTTACTGTGACCTTGACCTTTGACCTTTGTGACCCCACAAAAAAGAGGGAACTACCTTGGGTCATAAGCAACATTTGTATGGAGTTACATGATTCTAGGTCACTTGATTCTCGAGTTAGAGTCCGGAAACAAAAAGGTGTACGGACAGATGGATGGACAGACAGACATGATGAAACAAATATACCCCCCTCTACTTCATAGATGGGGAGCATAAAAAAATCAAAATTTCATTAAATTCAATAACATACTTGCTTAGAGGCAGATATTATGGTCACAGAAGCATGTGTAATGTTTCAATGCAACAGTTTAAGTAGAAACAGATCAATTACAAATACACAAAATTTGCATGTAAAAACTTAATCAAGAATTTCTAAGTCCAGAAAGGGTTTAAATACCATTATATAACAGACTATTCAATCTGTCTAGTGGCTGATATATTATGGCGACAGAAGCATGTGCAAAGTTTCAAAAGAGTAGCTTTAGTAGAAACAGAGATATAATAGATGTACAACAGATGCCAGAAAAACTTAACAAAGAATTTTTAAGTCTGAAGAGGGTTAAAATTTGACTAATTTCAAAATCAAACTAATGAATCTTTGTCTAGAGGTTGATAATATGGTAGCAGAATTATGTGCAAAGTTTCCAAACAATAGCTTTAGGAGAAACAGAGATATAACAGATAAACATCAGTTGCATGTAAAACTTAACCAAGTTTTCTTAGTCTGAAAAATGTTAAAATTCCACTAAATTCAATATCAGAGTAATGAATCCTTGTCTACAGGCTCATATTTTGGTCAAAGAATGAGCAAAGTTTCACTTGCACGAAAAAACTTAACCAAGGCAATACGCCGATGGACTGGTGACTGGAAAACCCCCACACTATTCTATGAATAGTTGAGCTCAAAAGTCCCTTTACCATACTAGATCACTCACCTGAGTCTCTTTGACCCCTGGGAAATCACATCAATTAAATAGGCAGATGTCATAAAGGAGATAATTTCAATACAAAACTAAGTTTCATGAAGTTTGGGCCAAAATCGTGGCCTCTAGACTTACAACAAAAAAAACTAGAGCTTGTCACTGAATGTGACTTAATACCCCCGCAAGTGCTTTCAGAGAATGAGATACTTTGACAGAAGAAGCAAAAAATGCTTCAAATATAAAGATAACTCTTGGATTTGAGACCTCTAAATTGCGTCTTGCAAAATTGACACATGTGATAAATGTTTCAAGCTATTGAAGGAGAACTGAAGGAGGAGTTTGGGAAACGAAATTACAAGTATATGTGTTCAAAAAGAAAAATTGTCTTAAGTTCAAGGGGGGATAATTCATAAACCTGTGGGAGTTTACACTTGAAATTTGTGTCTTGCAAAACTTCAACATGTGATAAATGTCTGTATACTGTTTCATTACTATTGAATGGAAGTTGCAGGAGGAGTTTGCGACACAAAATTATAAGTACATGGTAACAAATAGGAAAAAATGTCAAAGTTCAAGGCTAGATAACACATGAACCTGGGGGAGTTGACACTTGAAATTTGTGTCTTGCAAAACTTCAACATGTGATAATTGTTTGTATAATGTTTCATAACTATTGAATGAAAATTAAAGGAGGAGTTTGCGACACAAAATGATAAGTACATTGTAACAAATAGAAAAAAAATGTCTTAAGATCAAGGGGATATTATTCATGAACCTGGTGGAGTTGACACTTGAAATTAGCCTCTTGCAAAACTTCAACTTGTGATCAATATTTGCATAATGTTTAATTACAATTGAATGAAAATTGAAGTAGGAGTTTGCGACACAAAATGATAAGTACATGGTAACAAATAGATAAAAATGTCTAAGTTCAAGGGGAAATAATTCATGAACCAGGGGAAATTGAGACTTGCAATTTGCGTCTTGCAAAACTTCAACTTGTGATGAATGTTTGTATAATATTTCATAACTATTGAATGAAAATTGAAGGAGGAGTTTGCGACACAAAATAATAAGTAAATGGTAACAAATAGAAAAAAATGTCTTAAGTTCAAGGGGAGATAATTAATGAACCTGGGAGAGTTGACACTTGAAATTTGCGTCTTGCAAAACTTCATTATGTGATGCATGTTTGTATAATATTTCATAACTATTGAATGAAAATTGAAGTAGGAGTTTGCGACACAAAATGATAAGTACATTGTAACAAATAGGACAAAATGTCTAAGTTCAAGGGGAGATAATTCATGAACCAGGGGAAGTTGGGACCTGAAAATTTTGTCTTGCAAAACTTCAACATGTGATGAATGTTTCTATAAAGTTTCAAGGCTTTTGAAGGAAAACTGAAGGAGGAGTTCGCGACACAAATTTACTACTATTTGTGTCCACAGACGGACAGACAGACGGACAGACAGACAGACGCACGGACGGACGGACAGACAGGCTGATTCCAGTATACCCCCGAAAACATTCGTTTTGCGGGGGTATAATTATCATTAAGGTCCCTTTTCCCATGACATGGCATGGATCTTTCCTATTTTCTCATCTTTGTGACCTGACCAACATTTTCACCAAGTTTCATGAAGATTGAGCAATATTTGTGGCCTCAAGAGCATAAACAAGAAAATTGTCATTAAGGCCCCTTTTCCCGTGATATGGCATAGATCCTTCCAATTTTCAATAGGGTTCATCCTTGTAACTTGGCCAACATTCTGACCAAGTTTCATTAAGATTGGGCCATATTTGTGGCCTCTAGAGCATAAACAAGAAAATTGTCATTAAGGCCCCTTTTCCCGTGATATGGCATGGTTCCTTCCCATTTTCAAAAGGGATCATCTTTGTAACCTGGCCAATTAACATTCTGACCAAGTTTCATTAAGATTGGGTCATATTTGTGGCCTCTAGTGCGTAAACAAGAAAATTGTCATTAAGGCCCCTTTTCCTGTGATATGGTATGGATCCTTCCCATTTTCGATAGGGTTCATCCTCATGACCTGACCAACATTCTCACCAAGTTTCATGAAGATTGGACCATATATGTGGCCTCTAGAGTGTAAACAAGAAAATTGTCATTAAGGCCCTTTTGCCGTGATATTGCATGGGTCCTTCCCATTTTCAATAGGGTTCATCCTTGTGACCTGACCAACATTCTGACCAAGTTTCATGAAGATTGGATCATATTTGTGGCCTCTAGAGTGTAAACACTTAAATTGTTGATGTCGGACGACGCACGACACACGACGCACGACACACGACGCACAACAGACGACGGACATTCAATGATCACAAAAGCTCACCTTATGCACGATGTGCTCAGGTGAGCTAATAAAAAATCTCAGACAAAGTGGACACTCTTTAAGAATAACTGTTAAGTAATGAATATTAAACAAATGCTATTTTGCATTCCCTTATGAGGCTGCTAACACAAGATATACTGCATAATAATTACCTGTTCCTTATAAATTCTGTTAAGTGAATACACAGCAATCTGTCGTGATGGGGTGTCATCGGAATCCGTCGTTAACGTCATTATTACCACAACATCTGCTCCTTTCTTAGCACTGAACTCTGCTAGGTTTGTTGGAAAGTTTGGCCTTTTTAGAAGTTCCTGAAAATTTAAAACACATGAAATTCATTTTTTACACATCAATGTGCTACCATAATGGCATAACAATACCTAATATTTTTCCAGTTATTCCTGATACAAGTTTACAGCAAACACTACATCTAAAATAAGCATTTGCAAAAGATTTAGGAAAATTCAAATATGCATAATGTTAACACTAAGATCAGCATACATACAGTCTGATTTGACGCTCCAAGAAGACAGTCAGTTTTTACTGCGGATAGTGCAAGGAAACATTACCAAACTACATGGTTCTTTAAGGTGCTTGGTGTACCCATCAATAAAGGTTTAGTGTTAAACCTAGACAAATTATGTTTCCAGGGGTTAATGCATATGGAATAGTTCACAAAGTTAATGATGGACCATCCAATTTGCAAGCTGATCTTAGTCTTTTAAACAAGAATAGTTTAAAAGTTTTGTTTTAAAAAGAAATACTTATTCTTGATTTTATTACAATTTGGCCAAATTTTTATTCAGCATGACAAGGGTTAACTTGTTTAAAGTGACCATTCATGGTACCACCAAAAAATGGTCGTTAAAGAAAATGGCTGCTTAATACATGTTTTGTTTACAAATAAGTAACACTTTTTCATTGAATATGCATATTATTGCAAAATTCTCAATTTAATCCTATGTTGTTAAAACTCAAAAGAATTGTCTCATTGAGTTTTTAGACCAACAATACCTACTTTTTAAGATATTTGGATTTAAAGAAGGGGATTTTGAAAACTGTTGCTTAACAACAAGAGGGCCATAGTGGCCCTAAATTGCTCACCTGAATTAACAATCTAAAAAATATTCAAGGTATTTCTAAGATTTAACCCAATGACCTAGTTTTTGACCCCACTTGACCAAATTTAGAACTTGTCCAAGATTTCATCAAGATAAAAATTCTGTCTAATTTTAAGGTTCTTTGGGCAAAAAATATGGCCTCTATAGTGTCCACAAGTTTTTTTTAAGATTTGACGCCGTGACCTAGTTTATGTCCCCACATGACCCAATTTCAAACTTGTCCAAGATTTAATCAAGATAATCATTCTGACCAATTTTCAGGTTGATTGGGCTAAAAATATGGCCTCTAGAGTGTCCACAAGGTTTTTCTAAGATTTGACCCTGTGACCTTGTTTTTGACCCCACTTGACCCAATTTCGAACTTGTCCAAGATTTCATCAAGATATTCATTCTGACCAATTTACAGGATGATTTGGCTAGAAATATGGCCTCTATAGTGTCCACAAGGTTTTTCTAAGATTTGACCCCATGACCTAGTTTTTGACCCCACTTGACCCAATTTCGAACTTGTCCAAGATTTCATCAAGATAATCATTCTGACCAATTTTCAGGTTGATTGGGCTAAAAATATGGCCTGTAGAGTGTCCACAAGGTTTTCCTAAGATTTGACCCCATGACCTAGTTTTTGACCCTACATGACCCAATTTCGAACTTGTCCAAGATTTCATCAAGATATTCATTCTTACCAATTTTCAGGTTGATTGGGCAAAAAATATGGCCTGTAGAGTGTCCACAAGGTTTTTCTGAGATTGATCCCATGACCTAGTTTTTGACCCTACATGACCCAATTTCAAACTTGTCCAAGATTTCATCAAGATAATCATTCTGACCAATTTTCAGGATGATTGGGCTAAAAATATGGCCTCTAGAGTGTCCACAAGGTTTTTCTAAGATTTGACCCCGTGACCTAGTTTTTGACCCTACATGACCCAATTTCGAACTTGTCCAAGATTTCATCAAGATAATCATTCTGACAAATTTTCAGGATGATTGGGCTAAAAATATGGCCTCTAGAGTGTCCACAAGGTTTTTCTAAGATTTGATCCTGTGACCTTGTTTTTGACCCCACTTGACCCAATTTCGAACTTGTCCAAGATTTCATCAAGATAATCATTCTGACCAATTTTCAGGATGATTGGGCTAAAAATATGGCCTCTAGAGTGTCCACAAGGTTTTTCTAAGATTTGACCCTGTGACCTAGTTTTTGACCCCACTTGACCCAATTTCAAACTTGTCCAAGATTTCATCAAGATATTCATTCTGACCAATTTTTAGGATGATTGGGCTAAAGATATGGCCTCTAGAGTGTCCACAAGGTTTTTCTAAGATTTGACCCTGTGACCTAGTTTATGACCCCTCTTGACCCAATTTCGAACTTGTCCAAGATTTCATCAAGATAATCATTCTGACCAATTTTCAGGATGATTGGGCTAAAAATATAGCCTCTAGAGTGTCCACAAGGTAAATGTTGACGAAGCACGACGCATGACGGACATCAAGTAACCCCAAAAGCTCACCTTGAGCACTTCGTGCTCAGGTGAGCTAAAAATGGTAGCTTGATAGACATGGTTACTTGAGCAATTCAGACTGTATTTCCAAAGGAAAAATCAGACTCTGAGCTCATTGTGTGAATGCAAATGCTGGCAAAGAGATTTTCTAAGTGTGTTTGTGAAATTGTTGGAAATGTAAAGCAAATGCTCATTTTTACAGATGCACAGGCTGTCCAGAAGCTTTGCATAGCATGTTTGTGAAATAATTGTAAATGTCACACACCCGCTCAATTATGAAATTGCTGGAAACTGATGCCTATCCCAAATAAGATTTCCAGATATAAGGTGTAGATAGACATTAGAGTTAGAAAAGCAATGAATTCTAACCACTGGTACTCCTATTTAAGAGCATTCGGAAGATCACTCGGCCATTTCCGTAAACTGCAACATACTTCGGATGTATGTAAGAGGGATGGGTATGTAACAAAATCTTGCATTTTGTTAGGCGGAAACAGTGTAAGAAAAACTGGCACTGTAGATTTATATCATTTACAATAAATAACAGCTTAAAAAATCTTAATTTTTGAGAATGACGAATCATTCTCAAAAAATTAAGATTTTTTCAGCCGTTATTTAAGAATCTAATGATATTCATATTAGAAAACATTGGTTTCACGTCAGTGACTTAAAGTAGCGTTGGCGACGTCGAATATTTTCACTCAAAGTTTCGAGGGCTTACGCCTTTTTAACTGACGTCATCGAGTTTTTCCAAGGTTTTTCCAATAATTTTTAAAATAGTAAGTCTATGTACATCCGAGGTTGATCATGAGATTGGCCGAGTGGTGTTCCGAATGATTTAAGAGCTGGTGGATTTGTGAAGTGTCCTGCCACAAAAAATAGTTCCCCACTTACCCACAAACAGGTAAGCTATAAATGAAGATAAGGACTATTGCAAAGCTTCAGAAAAGTAATGCCATATAATGTTTTTTTCTTTTGTATCATTTTGTCATTGCTAACTTGAGACAAGACGTTCCTTCAATATAATTCCAGATATAACTCACAAGGGAAATAAAGAGACAGATTGGCAAAATTATCAAGTAATCATAGAAACTGGTCTTTGTCTATAGGGAAGGGCCATAGTGTCAAAATATGTTATTCAAATTACTTGTCTTTCTTTGACAAAGAGCTATACTTTTCTTGTTGGTTTTTTTGTGTAATTCAAACTAAGTAAATATACTGAGCGACTTTAAAAATGGAACAAAGTAAATTTGAAATTTGAGTATAGAAAAGTAAATTTGGTTTAACTAAATTTAGCTGAAATCATACAAACAAGATCCTCTGTTGAATCAACTTAATCTTGATTTGATTTGACGCTATGGTTAGTTTCGGCATAGCAATCTACTGTTCACTCTTTCTTTGTCATTGCACTTTTCAGGGTTGATTGATTTAACAAATCAGATGTGTGGAGGGTAATCAACGATAGACATTTCAAAAACCGTTAAAAGAAGCGAAATCAACTCACTCCCTTTGCAAAGACTGTACTCTTAATTGAGTAAGTCAAAAGGGAAAGGGTTCCTTAGAATCGGAACGTCGTTTACCTCGATTAGACAAAAAATTATTGATTAATTCGCTCAATATTTAAACATCTGCATGATGGGACCTTGCCAAAAAGGAGTTTCAGAAGCATTAACGTGTTAAAATGACGTTAGTGTCATGCCGTAAACACGCTTAAAATGGCATCTCAATTCTAAACGAGTTGTCTGGTAAGGGGTTAAAGGCATGAACAGACTATGTATGCCAAAACCGCATTCACATGAACAACATTTGTGGTTCTACGAACCGAACGGAAAAGCATGTAAGTGACGTCATTTCTGGTCAAAAGGACAACGTTTTGGTGCCGTCTTTGCACCAAATGTGCTTAAACGTAGTATTCATGATTTGTTTGACCTCTTGATTCATTCAACCAAACTCTGAGATTTGTTTGGCTTTTGTTTCTTTTGAAAAGAAAATATCGTTCAAGCAGTAGGGCTATGGAGAAATTTCAACTTTCGTGGGTATGCTTAAAAGTGTTCCCGTATTGGGAATACAAGAGAATGTTTCAAAATAACATTGATGTTGGACTAAAGGTTACTTGTTAAAGTAACAAACTAAGTATATTTCAGTGCGAGTCTATTCACTAATATTTGCATTTATGTGACGTTTTTAAGAATTGCGTTTTTAAAGTCGCTCAGTATATATGGTCGAAAATCTTTTTTTTAAATTTACCAGTAATAGCAAAGGCATTGCAATGCTGAAACTAAAATTTGCTCAAAGAAAAGGGCTATGCTTTTTTTTAACTTTTTGAATTATTACTTAAATAGAACATTGTCTTTTAATGTCAATGAAATAAACCCTTTACTGGATCAACTTTTTTCATACAAGGCATTCATTCCTTCAATACAGTTCTGTATATATCTCAAAAGGGAAATAAATGGACAAATTGGCAACATTACTACTGTAAACGGGGTAATTTTGGCGGTGGTTTTATTTTGGCTATATTGGCGGTCAAGCTAAAATGCGCCAAAATTAATCCACCGCCAATATTTGTCATTATTAAATAAGAAATTTCTTTCTTATGATAGATATGAAATCTATACATTTTAAGTCTATGTTAATAAAATTTATATCTAAGATATGCAGACCATACTTATTATTATGCTGACAACGTTGACATTTCGACGGGTCAGTGCAATACTATTGTAAGTGCCTAAATTATAGGCACTTACAATAGTAATGCACCGATCCCTCAATTTCAAGATTCCAGATCCAAGATGGTTGATACATTGTAATGAAATCACAGCAAAAAGTGTGAAAAACTTATACACGTGTTATAACTATAACAAAAGGTGTGAAAACAGACTATTGCTGAGTTTGAAGAAAGTTGACATTACTCTAGAAATTGCCTTTCTTTTACTTACGTTGTTTTAATCGACGTAAAAGGTAAAATGTAGATAAAGCGTTTAATTTTGGCGTTAAAGTAAGATGCACCAAAATAAATCACCGCTAATAAATCGTAATCGAAAAACCGCCAAATGTGGACACCGCCAATATAAAGCCGTTTACAGTAAGTGATCATAGAAACAAGTCTGAATTCCTTAGGGAAGGTTGTAGTGCCAAAATATGTTTTTCATGACTTATACAGAAATTTCTCAGTCTTTCTTTGACAAGGTGCTTTAACAATCAGCCATTTTCATGTGAAAAGTCAGCCGAGAGAAGGCATTTTGCAGTCCAAGGAATCAGGACTTTCATATTTTTTGCCAAAAGTTAAACATGGCTGTAGAGTATAATCTGGAAACTGTTTTTTAGGTATTAGACTGGTTTTACCCTCTCTTATCTGTACCTCTGTACTAGTAATACAGTTATATCACAAAAGAATACTCAACACAAATACTCACCTCCATATCCATGGTAACTGATGCCATGGCAATAGTCATTCCTGATCCAGGAACCATCTTGAGATCCTTCTCAAGGATTTCCATATTTAGAAGACCTGAAAAGATACAAGTATATCCCTTGTACTAGTGTTGTGGTAACAAGAAATTCCCATTCAAGGTACAATTTTCTGGTGCTTCCAGAAAAATTTCTTATCTATAAACCTGAAAAAAGAAAAAGATCTCCATGGCAACCAATTTCATTGCAGTGTCATCCCTGAACCAGGGACCATTTTCATGTGTTTTGAGGGTACTTTAATATTTAACCTGAAAATAGCACACAAAGATCTCCATGGTTACTAATGCCAATAGCAATTGTCTTCCAAGAGCCACAAACCATCTGTAAGTCTCTCTCAAGGAATTACATTTTCAGTAAACATAAAAAGATATTGAGATTTATGTTGTAATGATCCCCTTTGTAACCTAAGCCATGATAAATTCATTCCTGATCTAAGAAATATATTCAAAAGTACCTTTTAAGCTTGAATTTTGAAGAGAGATCTTAAGACTATCGGCTAAATTCAAGGTTTTCCTAATTTTTTCCATATCAATTAAACCAGACAACAAACAAATGAAGACTGGCCTTGTATTTGATCTTTAACCACACATCAAACATGAAAGGGCTGATCTTTTCCTAGACATCCTGGCAAAATAAGAATAATCTCAGTTCATTACCACAAAGATTAAATTCTACAGCCCCTACTTTTGTTTATGATGCCTTGTCAGAAAACTTTTACGAAAGAATCAATAAATAATGTAACAAAGCCATGAGAGAAACCTTGTAAATGCATGCAAACTTTCACCTATAGTAATTATGTGACAGCAGCTTGGTTAATACTTTCCTGTTTTACAAAATCTTGAACCTGTCCAAATTCAAAGGTTTTGCAGATGAAAATTTAAAGTGGATTTAATTTGAAAAATAACCATCTAGTAGGGTAGAAAATAGTGTGGAAAAAGAAGCAATTGCTTGTCAGACGTAATTTCATCTTTTGTCACAATATTTTCTCAATCATTAATCCTTTCCTGTTTCCAAAATTTTGGACCTGTCCAAGTTCAAAGGTTTTACAGACGAAAATTTCAAGTGGATTTAATTTGAAAAATAACCATCCTTTCGGGTAGAAATAAGTGTGGAAAAAGAAGAAATTGCTTGTCAGAAGCAATTTCTTCTTTTTTCACAATGTTTTCTCAATCATTAAGTCATCAATTTTACTGGGTTACTATAATACAAACATTATTTCGCAGATTATAAGTATTTTTTCTATTTATCTGATCATAATATGTCATAATTCCTTAAAAGATTTCTAATTAAAGAATCAATTAACAATGTGACAATGCAATGCAAGAAATCTTGTAAATGCGCATAAACTTTCACCTTGAGTAATTGATTATGAGACAGCAGCTTGCTTTAGTCATCAGCTTAATTCTATATTATAGCACAATGGCGTAAAACCCATATAATGAAATAAGAAGAAATTACATAGAACTTTTTTCGCAATAAAGTTCATATGTCTTGATTTATTGTGTACACAGAGAGCTCCGCCCTTTTGTTAAACTCAACATCATCTTAAGCGATTGACGGTTATGATGACATATAACTCACATGTTAAAAGACATGCTTTGCTTTCTGTGAAATTCTCCTAACATCAATATCATTAAATTTGTACTTCTTTATTAACCATAAGCCGCCGTCATAGCCCAGTTGGTAGCGCGTCGGACTGTCAATCTAGAGGTCCCAGGTTTGATCCCCGACGGCGGCACTCATTCTTTCCGACTATTTGTCTTTCACCAATAGGTCGTTAATCGTAGACCTATGTGAGATAGCAGCTGGAGGCTAGGAAAGAATGTGATGGTTGTACTGGTGACAGAAATACCAGGAATCCATTGTTAGGTGCTCCAGCCGCCGCGATATAACTGAAATAATGTTGAAAGCGGCGTTAAACTCCATTCAATCAATCAATCTTTATTAACCCTTGTCATGCTGAACTGGGAATATTTCTGCTTTGATAGGAGATGTAGACAAAGATCAGACTGAACATTTGTGCAGGCTGACCTTAGTCTTTACCACCTGATTTTCGTTTTTAAATCAGAAAAGTTTAACTAGAAAGCCATGAATGGCTTGAGTCTCTCCACAGTCTTGAAATTCTTGTAAAAGCAAATAAATGTTTTGACTAGATTTTTAGGTATCTGGGGTTCTACTGATGTTGAAAATGATTTTCAAAGTTTCAACTATATAACAGATAGAGAAATGACATCTGCTATTAAAAGACATATTTTTCATCAAATCAAAATAATTTTTGGCTGCATGATGATGTGTCACCCAAAGATCATACCAAAAATGTTTGATTGATATCCATCAGTTATGTTCTGAGAAAATGTTTCATAGTTTCTACTATTTAAAATATTGAGATTTGAT
Organism: Fragum whitleyi; assembly: GCA_948146395.1. Classification (NCBI taxonomy): domain Eukaryota; kingdom Metazoa; phylum Mollusca; class Bivalvia; order Cardiida; family Cardiidae; genus Fragum; species Fragum whitleyi. Next base: position 1,731,867 of record OX411560.1, read on the forward strand.
CTTCGCCCATAAAATGTATATTTTTCATTCAATCAAAATAATTTTTTTTACAATTATAATGGGTCACTCAAGGATCATTCCAGTGAAATTAAGTTGACATCCAAAAATCAGATTCTGAGAAAATGATTTTCAAATGTTCCACTATATACCATATAGAGAAATAACCTCTGCCAATAAAATGCATATTTTCCATCCAATCAAAATAAATTTTGGTACACTGATAAAGGGTCACTCAAGGATCATTCCAGTGAAATTTGGTTGATATCCATCCGTTACATTCTGAGAAATTGAATTTCAAAGTTTCCACTATATAACATATAGTGAAATGACCTCCGCTAATAAAATGCATATTTTTCATCGAATCACAATGATTTTTTGTAAAATGATTAAGGGTCGTTCAAAGATCATTCCGGTGAAATTTGGTTGATATCCATTAGTTACATTCTGTGAAAATGATTTTCAAAGTTTCCACTATGTAACATATAGGGAAATGACTTTCGCCCATAAAATGCATATTTTCCATCGGATCACAATGATTTTTGGTAGACTGATAAAGGGTCACCCAAGGATAATTCATGTAAAATTTAATTGGTATCCATTGATTAGAATCCGAGAAAACTCACTTTTTACCATATTTGGAAATTAGCCAGGCCCATTAAATCCATGTTTTTCATTGGATCAATATTTCTTGAACAACTTTGAAAGAGGGTCACCCAAGGATCATTCCTATGAAGTTTGGTTGAAATCCATCCAGTAGTTTCTGAGGATAAGATTTTTAAAGAAAAGTTTACGACCGGATGCACGCATGCACACACGGATTGACGGACGGACAGAGGGACGCACGACGGACACAACGCCATGACAATAGCCCCAGTGGCTTTCAGCCAGTGAAGCTGAAAACTATTATTTCAAAAGAAAACTTGACTACGAGTTAGTGTATCCACTGCATTTAGCACTTTGATGCACAGGTGCAGATAAGAGGGGGTAACTCCAGTCTTAAATCTGGAGCTTGATTTCAATGGACAAATTGTTTAAAAACAAGAGGGCCGTTGGCCCTGGGTCGCTCACCTGAGAAAAAAGCTTCATTACCTAGGTATGTCCATGCAACCAAAGAAAAAGAGATTTTCACTTATTCAATCAGATAACATTTGAAATAATCCCCCCCCCCCTCTGCTCCTCACCTGGTCATTATTTATTTAAGCTTTTTTCATAAAAGGTCTGTGATCAGCTAATCAATGCCAGATATACAGGCTGAGTCTGAGACTTTTAAAGTTTTCTTTAATGAGTTGATCAAATCATGTCAAATAAAAAGGCTGTAGGGATTCAAAATTCTCAACAAAGCACTCCCCCTCCCCCAAGATGCTCTGCACCTGGTGAATCTACAGTCATGATTTTAGCTAATTCAATTGATGTCCATATGCTGATCATTCATACCAATTTTCAAGTCTGTAGGACTCCTGGTTCATTAGAAGTTTAAAGATTTCAAAAATGATCCAAAGTACTACCCCCTCCCCAAGACACTCAGCACCTGGTGACCCTACAGTCATGATTTTAGCTATTTTTAAGTTGGAATGCGGAGCAATTCCAACTTAGATTTAACAAAACCGCAAAATGAACACAAGATAATTTCATTTCGGGTTTTTTGAGAACACATATCACGTGAACAGGATGTGAATACACTTCGGCCTATTTTGTAAATCTCAACTTGACAAAGACTTACAGTTTATTTCATAAAGAAAGTAATAATGCTGTACAATTACACAAATTTCACTTCATGTATATTATCAACACGCTAATTTATGTTTTAAACGATATCATTGAGAGTTGCGTACGAGTATTTTAGTATCACATGTTTGCATTACTATATTTGGAAAGCATGTGACAAGTCAAGTCCATTAAGGTCAGCAATTAACAAAATAAATAGCGAATCACGTGATCTACTTATTTGGTAATGTCGCGATCTATTTTCTCAGTATTGTGGCAATAGCACAGACAAATCACGTTATCTGCTTATTTGGTAAGGTCGCGACCCGTTTTTCGTAGAATTATGTTATAGCTTCTTTTAAAGTTATAGTTTCTCTTTCTGAACGACCTTATTAAACATCTAACCTTTGACAAGTTGTTATATTGTAAATTTCTGTCTAAGCTACGAAATGAATACCTTTTCTTAAAGTGATAATACACTTTTAAAAATAATAAATATTTTTGCAACATATTGTCGTTTGTTTTCCGTCATATTGCAGTTATCTACGCGAATGTTTCATTGTAAAAACCCAATACTCATCCAATAATACCCTTGCCACCAAATCTTTAATTGAATTATGAATATCTTTGCCCAATTGCATTCTATCACCAAGACAATTTGCCATTGAAAAAAACCCAACTAATTCAGCTTTTTTTCTTCACAACAAAAATTCTTAATCGCTCACTCAGCGCTCTATTCATTCATTCCAAACACTCACTCAAACCAATCAAAACACTCAAAGTTATTTAAAATAAGATCAATATGTACATTCAAAATGAATTAAGCAAGAACCAAATCGCGATTTCACTGACTTAAATGAAATTTAAAGCGTCTGATTGGTTCTTGCCGAAATAGAAAGCTATTGATTGAACTTTTATGCATATTTTACATAGGTTTTATATATCGCTAATTTGTTCATCCTGAACAAAATACGCAACATTGGATTCCCTCCCTTTAATTTCACTCAAAACTCGCTCCGCTCGCTCATTCAAAATCATGCTTAAATCATTCCAAAATCGTTCACCTTATCAATTTCACGATGTAATTTACTGTACCCCCAACTCAGAAGTAGAGGAGCATATATTGATTTCATCATGTCTATCTCTCAGTCCATTGACCTTTTGCTTTCCGCTAGATAAACGGAGAAGCAATTGACCTGCAATAACGAAACTTTACACAAATATTGCCAATGACCCAAAGAAATGCCCTATTGTTTCGGGGTCATACATGTCACGGTCATCAGTAACAGTTTCCACTCTAACTGAACAACCAAATTGACCCAAATCATAAAACTTGACACAAATGTTGTCAATGTCCCAAGAAAGTATCCAATTTTGGAGTCACAAAGGTCGAAATCACATTTGAACTTCGTCCAAAAATTGTCTTTAGATTCCAATTCATGAAAAGACTTCCCTGCGAAAATAGCTTTTCATCATTGACAAATCACTTGTTGATGTCCACTTTGCGACACTTCTCATTAAAAATGTAATTGATAACTCAAATGGAGCAGAAGTTTATTGAAAATAATATAAAAACTGTTTTGAGTGTATAAATGTTCGCCTGTGCGTCCATTAGTCGGCTGTATGGTCCGTATCATTTCTTCCTTTCAATCTCACCTAACCACAACGTGCTCAAGGGGAGCTTTAGGATCACCCTGACTCCGTCGTCCGTCGTGTGTCGTCAACTTTCTTAAAACTTCTTCTTCTCCTAAACCGCTGGGCCAATTTCAATGAAATATTGCCAGAATGTTCCCTGGGTGACCTTTTTTTTTTAATTTTTGTCGCTATATTCTAATTGGCCAATAAATATGGGTATGGCAGGACAGATCTTATTTAGAGCCCAAAATCTTTGAACGACATCTCCTGAACCACAGGGCAGATTTCAATGAAACTTTACAAGAATGTTTCTTTAATGACCCTCTTCAAATATTATTTGCAAAATTTTCATTAGCTCATAAATATGGGCGTGGCAGGGTAGGGCTAATTTTGAGTCTCCTCTGTAATGAATGGGTTGGCAGGGTCTATCATGACTGCTTCGAATAATGTCTCCTCTTCAACAATCAGGCAAGTTTGAATGAATCTTTGCCAGAAAGTTTCTTGGATAAGATCCACTGGACCAATCGAATTCAGGTGAGCGGATAAGGGCCATTCTGGCCATCTTGTAATCATTTTTCCTTCGTCAGATTCGGGCCTTTATTCAGAGGTTTAAGTGTCTCTCGTTGTTGAAATACATTGATTTATATCATCCCGTTAAAAGACGAGACATACAACTTGATGTAATCACCTGTGGTGGGGGGGAGGCGTCAGCTTCACTAATAGCCTGGGGTCACCCTCCTCGAACGCATTCCAACTTATCAGTACTTTCAGTACTTTGATTATTAATGTCAATATATTAATCACCCATTACAATTTTCAAGTCTGGAGGGCTCCTGATCCAGGAGAAGAATAAGGTTAAAGATTTCAAAATTGATCCAAAGTACTACCCCCTCCTCCCTAATGCTCCGCATCTGGTGGCCCTACATTCATGCTTTTAGCTATTATATTTTAGATCCATATACTTATCATCCATGCCAATATTGGAGTCTGAAGGGCTCCTGGTTATTTTAGAAGATGAAGGTTAAAGTTACAAAATTTTCACAAAAGTACTACCCCTTCCCCCCTGGTGCTCCGCACCTGGTGGCATTACAGTCATGATTTTAGCTATTTTTATTAAGGTCTATGAGCTGATCCTCCATGCCAATTTTCAAGTCTGTAGAGCTTGTGGTTCAGAAGAAGAAGAAGGTTAAAGATAACAAAATTTTCACAAAAGTACTACCCTCTCCCCCATGGTGCTCTGCACCTGGTGAATCTACAGTCATGGTTTTAGCTATTTTCATAAAGGTCCATATACTGATCATCCATGCCAATAATCAAATCTGTCAGGCTCCTGATTCATCAGAAGAAGAAGGTTAAAGATTACAAAATTTTCACAAAAGTACTACCCTCTTCCCCCTGGTGCTCCGCACCTGGTGAATCTACAGTCATGATTTTAGCTATTTTTATAAAAGTCCATATACTGATCATCCATGCCAATTTTCAAATCTGTCAGGCACCTGATTCATCAGAAGAAGAAGGTTAAAGATTACAAAATTTTCACAAAAGTACTACCCTCTCCCCCCTGGTGCTCCACACCTGGCAGCCCAACAGATATGGTTTAAGCTATTTTTATTCAGGTCTATGAGCTGATCATCCATGCCAATTTTCAAGTCTGTAGGGCTCCTGGTTCCGAAGAAGAAGCAGCTTGAAGATTACAAAATTTACCCAAAGTACTACCCCCTCCCCCCTGGTTCTCCGCACCTGGTGGCCCAAAAGATATGATTTTAGCTATTTCAATTCAGGTCTATAACTGATCATCCATGCCAAGTTTTAAGTCTGTAGGACTAATGGTTGAGAAGAAGAAGAATTTTAAAGATATTCTTAAAATTTCACTGTTTGTTGCCATAGCAACCAGAGTTTTTCATGGATTTCAATTCTTTTAGCTATTTTTGAAGGGGACCACCTAAGCAACATTTCTGTAAAATTTGGTGTAAATCGGCCCAGTAGTTTAGGAGGAGATGTCGTTTAAAGAAATTATTGACGGACGACGACCGGACGACCGACAGACGGACGACAGATGAAAGGTGATCACAAAAGCTCACATGAGCACTACGTGCTAAGGTGAGCTAAAAATATGTACTTAAGTTTGAATCACACAGAGTAACCAACAACAAAAGATTCTTTGTCAAGTAATTTGAATAACATATTTTGACACTATAGCCATTCCCTAAAGAAGACCAGATTCTATGATGACTCGATAATGTTGCATATCTATATCTTTAGGATTTGTGCAAACTTAATTGAAATGATTTGATCTTAAATCCAAAATACCCCCATCTATCCATAGCTCTGTTAAGCTGTTAAATTGTCAACTAATTCAGCTTGACCCAAAATTGTTTGTAAAAGCGTTCTCTCAAAGGAACAGAGAAGACGGGGTTAAAGGCAATCTAAAATCTTTATTTCTCAATGAAACTCTATATTCTTGGTACTCATTTGAATCCCTACACCAAGAGTAATTGAATGAGTACCAACAAGATAGGGCTTGTACTATTATTGAACTAGAAAGCCATGAATAGCTTGAGTCGCTCCACAGGCTTGAAATTCTTATAAAAGCAAAGTTTTGACTAGGGTTTTAGATATTTTGGGTTCTACTGATGTTGACAATGATTTTCAAAGTTTTCATTATATAACATATAGAGAAATGACCTCCACCAATAAAAGACACATTTTTCCATCCAATCACAATTTTTGGCTGCATGATAATGGGTCACCCAAGGATCATACCAATGAAGTTTGGCCAGTGGCGCTAAAAACTTAAATCTGAAATCCAAAATACCCCCTCTATCTGTAGTCTGTATCCTAAAAACAATTACCATCAGATTCTCTGCCTCTAGCTTGTTTGGTCAAGAGATAATGTATAGATAAATATATAAAAGGACATCTAGAGAACCTTTTATGGGATCAATAAGAGAACAAGACTATTCTATTTAGTCATTTGAAGCTTAATCCTTGTCATGCTGAATAAAAATCTTTGCAAAATAAATGTAAAATCAAAGTGCTAAAAGCACTGGAAGTTACCAAATGTGAGTGAGTATCGATTTTGGAAATGCATTGTTTTACACCTTTCTGGTTTAAAAATGAAATCCAGGTGGTATGAACTAAGATCAGACTGCACATATGTGCAGGCTGATCTTTGTCTATACCTCCTGTCAAAGCAGAAATATTCCGGGTTCAGCATGACAAGGGTTAATCAGTCTTATTTGTTTGAGGGCTTATAGTGAACACAGCATTTAGACAGAGTGAATATACTAAGATCAGTCTGCATAGACATGCAGTCTGATCTTAGTCTATATTGCCTGCCTTCTATTTAGTGATTATGAGGAAATCTTATGCAAGTCTTTTTGAAATGCTCCAAAAATTGGCAATTTGTTGCAAATTAATTTGAATTCAGCAGTTTAAGTGGTTGCATGAATCAGTATTTAGGTTACCCTATCCTCGGATGTATGAAAAATTATTGCGAGACCCTTTTACCTAATCAAATAATGAAACAAGACTATTCTATTTCGTCATTTGTTAATATTAACCCTTACATTGGCCACCAATAACTTCTTTATATTCCTACATTTCTTGACTTTTAAAATAATTTTGCTGGGGAAACCGGATTTATAAAGACAAAGTGGGATTTAACACAAATTGGACCATTTTATTCAGTAGTCTGTAGGTTAACCCTTTAAAAGGGTGCCAATTATTTCTCAATTTTCCCATATTTCTACAATGGCAGCAATTATGAAATTCCGCCTTTCATAATTGCTGCCATTATAAGGACTTTAATTGCAAAAGTTATAAATAAATATCTTAAGAGCATGATTTTTATCTGCACTATTAATTTAAAATACTATCATTCCCTGGCCTCAACTTTTTCCACAATACAGTTACTCAAGGCACCTGGTACATCTTATAATATTTTGAATTCTCCTTTTTTCAAAGCCCAAGGTTAAATAACTTTTCTAAGGCTCAACTGAAAATTTTCGCAAATTTGAAATTTAAATAAGTGTATGAAAATAAAAGATAATATTAATAAGTTGTTATTTATAACAACTTATTAATATTATCTTTTATGTTAATACATTAAAATGAGTATTAAAATAGAATTACACCTTAAATCTCAAATTGAACTTTGAGAAAATTTTGAACTGAGAATGAGAAAAGTTTTATAACCTCAGGCCCAGAAGAGCTATAGCCCTTTCCATTTTAAGATCTTAGATGATAGCAATTATTGCGATAAAAGGGAAAATGCTTGGGATACTCACCACTCATGTCAAATTTGGCAGTCTGCAGTTCTTTGTACAAAGTATCTCCCTTCACATTGGGAATAATAGCCTGTAGTTTCTCCAAAACATTTTGATCTCTAGGAGTTATCTTTCCTGCTGTTTGGGATCTATTTATAGTATCAACCAGAATAGTCCCTGAAAGATCATGAGAAAATGTTTCTCCATTATCTCCCTTCACATTGGGTATAATAGCATGCAGTTTCTCCAATACATTTTGGTCTCTAGGAGTTATCTTTCCTACTGCTAGGGATCTATTTATAGTATCCTGAAATAGTCCTTGAAAGATCACAGAAAATGTTATCTCCCATCAGTTATCTCCCTTCAAATTGGAGTAAAATAGGGCCAACTTATTTCTCGCCCTATCAGGGCCCATTGCTATGGTTTTTTCAGCTTGAATCCAGCCCTGCATTCAAGATGACAAACCGGTTCAAGTCATATCCCGCTTTACCCGTATACTTGCGTTTAAAGCGGGAGATAATTTGAAAACGGTTTGCAACATTTTTTCAGTCTGAATGCAGGGCGGGTTTCAAGCTGAAAATCGGGCCCTGCCCGGGGGAGAAATAAGTTGGCCCATAGTTTGTAGTTTATAAGAAACGTCTTGGTCTTTAAGAGTTATCTGTCCTGCTGTTTGAATCATATTTTATCTTATCACTCACAAAAGTCCCTGAAAGATCAAATATAGCCAAACATAAAATGAAGCTTAGCCTGAACAGAATTGTTTTGCAATCTTTGATGTTTTCTGAATGTCCAAAGCTCTTTTAACAAATGCAATCGATGGATTTTGCCTTAAAATTATTTGGTAATATGAAAAGGGTTCTCTTTTCACCAATTAATAGGTTTCCAAAATTAAATAAAAGTTACGAATGTGCCAGCTAATCATTGTCTATACCTCCTGCAAAACCTGGAATATTTTGGGTTCAGCACAGCAATTTAAGCTTTTTCAGTAAGCTTGTTTACTATGCTTAAATGTCATGTAAATCAGGATTTAATTTAAGCTTATTGTGTTTATTCTTACATCAGCGTAATGGAGGCTTATTCTTTCATATGGAGATCTATGCAACTAGCCTAGTTTTTTGAAAGAAAAACCATCTTGGGAGGGCAAATAGTGGAAAATTGCTTTATGTAACAAGCAAATTTCTTCTTTATCTCAATGTTCTCCCATTATCGAAATTCAGACTCCTTACTTTGAACTTGGACTCCTTGATTAAGGGCGTAACCCTCATTACGCAATTTACACAAGTGCTTAAAAGAAATAATCATCTGTTGAAAAATAATGTTGATGAATCATCATAACATCGAAACTACAGCTTAATCAAGCTGTAGTTAAAATGTTTTGAACATTAACCAATGCTCAAATCATTTAAAGGGAGCGGACAGGGGGCATCCATCTTTTGTCTCAGTCCTAAAATCGCCTTCATCCAATATACATGCATTCTTTAGTTGTCGCCTTCTGAGACTGCGTATAAATTTAAATGTAGATTTTATATGTTGAGAGTCCAATTGATTCACAGCAGCTAGTGTTGATCAAGAATAATACATTTTACTTCCCTTGCTAGATGCATTGATCTCCATATGAAAGAATAAGCCTCCATTAGGCTGATATAAGAAAAAACACAATAAGCTTGAATTTAATCCTGATTTATATGGTATCTAAGCTTAGTCCACAAGATCTAAGGCTCACTGATAAAGCTTTGACTTAAGGTAGTGGACCTGTAATAGTTCCGCACCGTTTCAGAACACATGATTTTTCACAATATTGTGTGAGGTTTCCTGATGAAAATCATTAGGAAACCTGGGTGAACACTGTAAAAGTTCATGATGTCCAAAACGTTGCAGATCTATAACAGGTCCACTACCTTAATTCACAATGCTGTTCCCTGTCGAGATACATATGGGAGAAAGGGAGGGGGGTGTATTTTTTATTTCAACTCTAATCCTGCCGAGCCAGGCAATGAATAGGACAGTCAATCTTGGGGTCATGAGTTAAAACCCTGACTCAGCCAATTTAACCCTATGCTGTTTAATCCCTTCTTTTTACGTGCCTGTGATTTTATGATTGAGAAAACATTGTGAAAAAAGAAGAAATTGCTTCTGACAAGCAATTTCTCCTTTTTCCACACCATTTTCTACCCTACAGAATGGTTATTTTTCAAATTAAATCCACTTTAAATTTTCGTCTGCAAAACCTTTGAGTTTGGACAGGTCCAAAATTTTGTAAAACAGAAAAGGGTTAAATGTGGTTGAACTGGTGTGAGAAAAACAGAAAACCATGTAAGGTGCACCAGCTGCTGCGTTATAACTGCAATAATGTTGAAAGTTGTGCTAACACCCCCATACAAACAATTTTAACACTAATCCTTCAGAGATTAAATTTTGTTTCAAATAAATTGCCATAGTTCTGGACATTTCACCAAGTCTAGCCCAAACTTTTCCCACAGGTCTTTTGATAATAAAGAGATATATCTTTCATTGTTTTGTTTGAATGGGGTTTTACGCCACTTTCAACAATCCTTTCAGTTATATCGCGGTGGCTGGAGCACCTAACAATGGATTCCTGGCATTTGTCACACCAGTACTACCTTTACATTCTTTCCTAGCCTCCTAGCCATCCCATATAGATCTATGATTATTGACCAATTGGTGGGAGACAAGTAGTTGGAAAGAATTTGTGCCACCATCAGGGATCGAACCCGTGACCTCTAGATTGACAGTCCAACACGCTACCAACTGCGCTGTGACAGCGGCTGTATAATACTTTTCAATCAAATACCTTCAGAATTTCCCTAGATATAAAATATCAAAGATTTTGCACAAAAACAACACTAAGCTATAGCAATACTCAGTTACTCTAAATACAGCTGAGCAAACAATTCATTAAATGGGACCCATAGACTATTTCTCTTCAATGAGGAACTCAATCAGCAGATATAATGGAAAGATAAATCGGCCTCTTTCTCATTAACCCTTGTCATGCTGAATAAATTTTGGCTAAAAATTTGTATCCAAATCAAAGGGCAAAAAGCACTGAAAGTTCCGACTGTATGTCAAGTTTTATTTGAACTAGAAAGCCATGAATGGCTTGAGTCGCTCCACAGGCTTGAAATTCTTGTAATAGCGAATTTAACTAGATTTGACTAGATTTTTCAATATTTTGGGTTCTTAGAGCAAACAAAAAATTAAAAGCAGTAATGTGGTCAAAGCAAAAGAAAGCAAATGATTGAATAACTGACTGATTGATTAACTAATTGATGAATATTATTGTAATAATAACCATGATGCACATTGTAGTAACAAGTTTCACATGTCACAAAAGCTATTTGCTATTGCTGAATATATCAATGAGTGATCAGACCAGACACATTCTATGACATCAGTAAACACACTGGATATGTTGCTATAAATGTGATCAATTAATGACCCAGAAAAATGGGTTGGCTTTTGTACATGTTGTGTGCAATTGAATTGATCCTGCATGTAGGTCTCAAAACTTGTAGTTTTGTCCATTATATTGATGTTAATATCTCCTTGTATGATAAGGTTTTTGTCTTTGAATGGTTCCAGGTGTTCAGCTAGGAAATGTTTTGTGTAATTTATAGAAGCAGTGGGTGATTTGTAAACTGTTGCAATTACTATTTCTGTGTTTTGTACCATTACACCTATAACAACCATTTCACAATCTTTTTCCATCACAGAAAAACTTTGCAAAACTGGAATATTATCTCTAACATACACAATAATACCCCTATGAGGGCGAGCACAGCCAAGTTGTTTTCCATCTGCTCTGATCAACTGGTATCCTTGTTTTTGCAATGAGTCTATTTGATCAGAAATAGTTAACCAAGTCTCTAATATACAAATACAGTCAGCAGCCTTAACATTCGGATCTGAAAAAAACTCCTTTTGGTGACTTTTGTAAGATTGTATGTTGTGACATAGGCAAGTAAAGTGATTATTCGTCATCATGTAAACAGGAGTATAGCACAACTTCAATTTTCTAGTCTCTCTCAAGCGAACCATTTCCTCCTTTACTTTTGTTGCCACAGAAATTTTACTTTCATTCAAGTTTAAAATATTTAGTCCATCCATTGTTTTAGCTCGACTAATGGCAACATAATGAGCATGAGGAAATACCCTTTTCCCATCCATGTTTATAACAACCTTAGTCAATGTATCTCCCTGAGATTTATGGACAGTTTTTGCAGTAGACTGTCTCAAAGGGATTTGGATTCTTACAAAAGTTTTTCTTAAGTAGACAAAGTTTCTTTTACTATCAAAAATAGGAGTCCATTTTGGATTTATACTATTGTGATATAGATGCCTGTATTTGGATCTCCACGAACTTCCAATATTCTCATCACTAAATGAAACCCATACAATACTTGGTCTAGTGGTATTTTTTTGTCTGTGTTCTATCTTGCATATGACACATGACGAACCATTCACCAAACCATCATCAACATCAAGATTTAAGCAAAGATCATAAATCATTCCAACAGCTACTCCAACTGTATGACTGAGACCTGCAGTGTGTGTTGGATCCTTTGGTAGATTTGAGATTAGCTGCTGTTTCACTGACAAATTATCATCTCCTAAGACATGATCAAGAGCTGAGATATTTACTTTTTCTGTGTTAGCATTTTGGTAACTACTGACATTGAAATTGTTTACCTTTTCATTTGTATTAAACAGATGTATTGTGTTCTGTGGATAGTTTGTACTAGCTGCATCTGTTAATCTACCTTTAAGAGTTTCAATGTCATCTTGTGTATGATTTCCTTCTCGTAACCTATTGAGAATCTCTGCAAATTGTTTGTCATTTTTTTGTCTCATTATTTCATCCAGCTCGTGCAACACGACAGTATCTTGCCACAAATTTGTAGCTAAAGGACCAAAATTGCTTTTCAAATTCTCAAATATCCAACCATCCATGACTGGTTTCAGCTGAAAAAGATCCCCTATGAAAATCATATGCACACCTCCAAATAGTAAATTGCTGCCTTTAATTTGTTTGAGCCTTTCATTTACTAACTTAAGCATATTGTTTCCAACCATAGAAACTTCGTCAATCATAACTACAGACAGTTCTTTGTACTTTGTCCTTAGTGTGTTTAAAGTATCGCTGCATAATGGAGAACAGTTAAATCCTTGGCTAGCTGGAATACGAAAAGCAGAGTGTAGTGTAATGCCATGTATATGAAAAGCAGCTTTACCTGTTGGTGCACACAGGAGAATCTTACAATTTTCAGGGTTATCACCTGGATAGGAAGTCAAATACCTTTGTAGAGCTTCAAAAAGAGCACTCACGAGCACTGACTTTCCAACTCCTGCACCACCTGACAAGAAGACAAGTAACTTTTCTTGATTAAGTTTGACCGTTTGTAAAACATGTACAAAAAATTCCCTCTGTTTGACATTTAAAGATTGAATCAAATCTCTGTATTTCAAGTCTGGCATTGTTTTTCTTCGAATACTTATATCTACTGAGGCTACATTTAGGCCTACATCTGCTGCTATATCACATTGCTTTTGATATTCAGGCCTATCTGGGTCAAAAAAGATAAAACTTTCACTATCTTTGGCACCAATAGTAGCATCATCCTGTTCAGATTGCTCATTTCCAGGAGCAACACCATCAAATTCTTCCTCATTCTGAGCTTGCTCCATTGCATTGTCTAATTCATCAGCGTTTCTTTCATATTGTCTTGCCTTGTTTTCAATGAAACTTTTGAGTGACCTGTATCTTTCTTGATAGGAGTCAAATTCTTTTTTCAGATCAATATTTTCATTTCTCCAAGGAGTGAACAGCAGCAATCTTTCCCTACAGAATTGTTCTATGTCAATCTTCCTTGAGAATCTAACATATCTAATCACTTTTTTATGTTTTCTTTCTTTAATAACTATGCCATTTTTTAGAGTAATTTGGCCACCAGGAATAGACTTTACACTTTCTTCAACTAAATCTTCATCATAGTTAGTTGTGTTGAGTAGCTCATCATCATTGCAATATGTATCATCGTTTTCATTACTATGACTACTCAAAGTCTCTTCTACAGTTTCACTGTGTTCAGGTTTAGAACTATTTGAAGTTGGTTTGGTATCATTGTACTTAATGTCCAGTTGAGAAACATAATCTGCAAGACACCAATTCTCTAGTGCTTTTGGTCTCTTTGAATACCTTTTCAAAACATTATCTGCTTCAATATTTGTTGAATCTGATGACAATTTTTCAAGAGATTCCTTGGATTTGAGTAGAAATGTTCTCTCTGCTGCTGTGGAAGTATTTATAAATACCACATCTCGAGATGCTCTGGTTAGTGGTAATTGTAGCAGTAAATAGCAAGCTTCTTGTGCACTGACTTCAACACTATTCAGAAACTTATTTCCAATATGTCTAACTTGCTGTCTTAGGTCCATATTTCCTTGTTTGGCTTCTTTACATGCTTCATTCATAAGAATACTCATTCCTCTCTGAGCTTTGCTGATATATGAAACAATATACACTGCACATGCATAAGCATCCAATACAAACTGTAAGTCATGATTTGCACCCCAGGCTTTTAGGATTGGTTTCATATACGCATTAATTCTACATTCATTTATTTTTCTTTTCAGAAACACCTTTGGACCATTTAATGAGCTCTGAACTGCTTTAATGTACTCTTCCTCTGTCACATTGATTTTAGATAGGAACTCTTCAAAACTTATATCTGTATCCTTCAAATTATCTAATTCCCTTTGAATGTTATTGAACAAGTCTCTATACTTTTGTTTCTCTTCACTGTCACATAGGGGTTCTAATATGGTAGTTTTTTTCATTGGAGGAATAGGAAATCCAAATCTACATATTGCTTTTTGTTTCTTTCGACAAGACTTTGAGTGTTTATGTATTTGAAAATCCACAAGCTTTTCACCTGGTTCCTTGTAACATGATACATATTCATCTATAAAAGATGTGACTTCTGCTAATGAGTTATCTTGGTACTTTGGAGAATTATCAATCCACATTAACATGTGTATGTGGGGAGATCCTCTCTGCTGAAACTCAACACGATAAAAAAAATCAGTTACTTTTCCTAAGGGGTTGTGGGGACTTTTAAGGACTGTGTTGATAAATTCTTGAACACGGTTATCGAAATATCTGACACATGTCACTGGATCTTTCTGAACAAGTTTTGTTTTTTCAATCCAGGACAAGCTATCTACTTCTTCTTTAGACAAAGTTAGTCCATTATTTATCTGAGAGAGCATATTCAATAAATCATACCATCTAGTGTCTGCCGATGAAAGGGAGGTGAACCATGTAGGTAATCCTAGTTGTCTAATCATAGCAAAAACATCTTTTTTACGAGCTTCAAAATATGGAGGAGAGTTCCTTAGACTTCGAAAAATGTAATAACCTTCGTCCAATCGCACTACACTTTGGAGGTACCTTTTGTCTAACATTTGAGAAGCAGTAAAAGATTTCCCCTCTGTTTTACATCTGCGCAAAGCAAGGTGGACTTTGTCTGAAACCTGTTTCAACTGTATTTTCTTTAGTTTAAAAAAGATGTTTGGGATATTTGATGCCACTCTACGGTCAATGTGTCTGAGCTCTAATTTGCAGGTATCACTGTAGTGCATAGGAACATGTTTTTCCTCATTTGGTAGTCTTCTTTGTCCACAAAATATTGTAGGAAATGAAAGATACTCTGAGTCTGGATCTTGATAAAGACTAATTGGTGTCTGGCCTTCACCTGGAGCAAAAGTATACATGGTATCTTTTGACACATCTTCAGCATCTATCATAGTGTCACTATTTCCGACAATCTTCCCAGTCTCATCAATCTCACTAAAATGATCAGAGTCATAGTTTTTGTCATCCCCATCTTCTGGTAGCACACAAGCTTTTTCAACAGTGTTTCTTCCAAGGAATTCTCTTACAGTCTCAGTACAATCTGATGTAATTTTTTGTACCCAATTGTCATCAACTGTAACACCAGATTCTTTATATAAGCTACTATGGTTGACAAGCCAATGCAGAGCAGTCAAGACATGCAATGGTCTTACATTTTCAGTGAAGTCACACTTATTGTAAGAAAGTTTCTTCTTCAGTTTCACTGGTATTGTACAATTACTATCTAATGTTCTTGGTAAGCTATGAAGGACAGGCTGAATGTCCACAGGAACATTGACAACATTTCCTTTAATAGACAGCTGACCTCCTCTTGGCAATTCTCTTATCTGCATGAAAGGAATTCTCAAAGACACTAACCTTTCCTCAAGCTGGTGTAACTCAAGCTCTTTTGGCTGTAATGGGAATTCATTTTTGTTATAAACTGACATGGGAGGAACTTTACCTTGTTTAATTTTTTCATGGCAAGTTTTGCAAATCCATTCACAATTTTCAACTGAAATATACCCAGTGGAAAATGTTTCAATGTTATGTAAGAGAGACTTTGATTTTATCTTGTCAAAGAGGATTACTGAATGCTTAAACCATGTCTGATTGCAGCATGTACAAACATACACAGGTCCTTTGGAAATTGTTTTCTTAAATTTTTCAATACAGACGTCTACCCTTGAGCCATATTTTTCCAATTGCTTGTTATTTCTTTCCCGAGAACTGTAATCTAAATTAGATCTTTGAGATCGACGTTTAAGTTTGTTTCTTTCGTTTTCTTTTGCTATGTAAGACTTTGATGCTCGTTTATTTTGTTTTTTCAACATTTCCCCATCTTTGAATAGCCTACTAGCACGACATTTGTTCATAGATTTCTGTGTAAGAGATTTGTCCTTGTTTCTCCTATCTTCATTTAACCTTTGTGCTTGTTTTGACTTCTTTGCTATGATTCGCTCCCAGTCTTTTCTTGATGGGTTTTGCCTAGCAGTGCGTTTTGACTCTTTTGATATATGTCGCTCCTTTACCTGCCTATCAGGATCTTGTCGAGCAATACGTTTTGACTCTTTTGACATATGTCGCTCTTTAAACTGCCTATCAGGATCTTGTCGAGCAATACGTTTTGACTCTTTTGACATATGTCGCTCTTTAAACTGCCTATCAGGATTTTGTCGAGCAATACGTTTTGACTCTTTTGACATATTTTGTTCTATTAGTTGTCTCTCAGGATTCTGTCTAGCTTTTTGCATTGATCTTTTTGTCATCATTTGTTCCTTACTTTTTCTGACAGGATTCTGTCTAGCTTTTTGCATTTATCTTTTTGTCATCATTTGTTCCTTACTTTTTCTGACAGGATTCTGTCTAGCTTTTTGCATTGATCTTTTTGTCATCATTTGTTCCTTACTTTTTCTGACAGGATTCTGTCTAGCTTTTTGCATTGATATTTTTGTCATCATTCGTTCTTTACTTTTTCTGACAGGATCCTGTCTTACTTTTTGCATTGATCTTTTTGTCATAAAGCGTTCCTTTACCTGTCTATCATTGTTTTGTCTTGTTTTATTCTTTGATTTGATTGACAATTCACATTCTTTCTGCCTTTGCTTACAATCCAGTCTTTGATTTCTTTTATAATTTCTCATGTATTCCCTCCTGTTTGCTATTTTGAGTTCTTTTTCAACATCATAGTTATTCTCATTGTGAGAATCTCTTTTACGTTTCATTTTTACATGCTGGTCCTTGAAATATCTATCAATCAAAGTTTGTTCTTTAAAGAAAAGATTTGCAGATTGTTTCTCTTTCAACTTGCATTGAAAAGGCAGTCTTATGTCACCTGATTTTAACTTAATTGGCAGCAAATCAAATTGTGCCCTCAGATTTATCGTCATACTTTGATAGAGTGCATACATATATAATACTAAATCATCAAAAGAGTCAAAGATAGCTAGTATTGAAGTTCCATCAGCAGCTGACAATCCATCTTGTCCATGTGAATGAGAATCAAATAAGCAATATCTCCTATCTTTGACAAAAATTGCTGAACACACTGACCCAATGATAAATAATAGGTATGGTGATGCTATAAGTGCTCTGTTCAAAGAATCATGGAGTGACGGCAAATGGCAAACATCAGAACTCTGAATACATACACCAGATATAATATTACCTTTTCCTATAGCAATTCCTCTATTCATAACTATTACAGATTCTGGGATTTCTTCAAAATTCAGATGTAAACTTTGAAAAGAATTTCTTTTCCGTAAATCTCTAACAATTATTTTATGTAATTTGTCACCTTCAATTAGAATATCATCAAGACATTGCGATGTACCTGGTGCTCCAAGGTATATGTATATCAAAGCACATATAGCATTAGCTACACATTGAGAGTTTCTAGATTCTGAATGAAACATTTGATTTCCTTGATGAAATGTTCCAAAAATGAACTTGGGTGTGTCTTTAATTACTGAATCAAGCATCAAATTTTTACATGAGGTCTGCATGTTGTCAGTTTCAGTTCGAAGTGCAACATAATCTCCTGAATCAAAATAATTTCTATTTAATCCATCAGAAAGACCAGCACTTTCAGTTGTTCTATCATTTTCAAGGTCAAGCCATGTTTCAGCTCCATGATTATACATAGGTTCAACTCCAATGTCAAAAAGACTATCATTTCCAAGATCAAGACTACTGAAAGGTTCTATTCCAACATTGTGTATAGTTTCAGTTCCAATTTCAAAAGGAGTATCGTTTCCAAGATCAAAATTAGTATCATTTCCAAGATTGTGTATATTTTCAACTCTGGTACCAGAAAGATTTCCATGATCATGACTAGTATCAATTCCAAGATTATGTATAGTTTCAACTCTTGTATCAGAATGAGTATCATTTCCAAGATCAAGACTAAAATCATTTCCAAGATTATGTTTAGTTTCAACTCCTGTATCAGAAAGAGTATCATTTCCAAGTTCAAGACTAGTTTCAACTCTGTGATTACTTGCAATATCAACTCCTGTATCATAAGCAATATCAACTCCTGTTTCAACTCCATGATTATCTCTATACACAGATGGCCTCACATCTGAGACAGATGAAGGTAAAGGGTGGGATTGGCCCCCATCTGTTATCCCACTGATATCAATGCCTGCTGAAGCATGATTTCTTAGAACCTCCTTTCGGGCCTTGCCCCTTTTCCAATTCTTCTTACGAGGCATCAAAATCTGAAAATAGAAAGAAAATTAGAATAAGTCTGTGTAACACTTCTAAATGATTAAAATTGTTGGCCAATGATACTATGTATCAAGCCCCCATAAATTCAATATCAATATTTCCTCTTGACTCATGATCGTTAACCTTAACCTAAAGCTAAGGGTTAAAATTCTGACCTTGATCTTGATTAAATCACCCTCCTTAATGTTTTTGTTGTAAGACAGCTTACAGCTTCACACCAATTACTACAGTTACGGAAAAATTCTGTAGTTCACAGGAAAAATTTTGAGCTCACCAATTGCAGTCTAATCTTAGTCCACTTTTTAAACCTTAAATGTTTAGAATTTATAATTTCAAAACTAGAACTGTCGCAGAGCGGACTTATACCCCCCACAAGCGCTTTGTCAGAATGCAAGTGCTATTAGTGAAGGATGTGTTTGTAACAGATATTGAGGTAATATGCACTATTTGCGTGAAGTTTCATGATTCAAGGTCACTTGGTTTTTGAGTTAGAGTCCACAAAATGAAAATTGAACAAAAATTGACTTTGACCTTGACCTTTGACCTATTTGACCCAAAAACTATAAGGCACTTTCTTGGATCATAGGCAACACTTGCATAATGTTTCATGCTTGTAGGTCATTTGGTTCTTGAGTAAGAGTCCGGAAACGAAAATTGAACAAAGGCTGACTGTGACCTTGACCTTTGACCTATGTGACCCAAAATCAATAGGGCACTTCCTTGGGTCATAAGGAACATTTGTATAAATTTTCATGATTGAAGGCCACTTGGTTCTTGAGTTAGAGTCCGGAAACGAAAATTGAACAAAGGCTGACTGTGACCTTGACCTTTGACCTATGTGACCCAAAAACGATAGGGCACTTCCTTGGGTCATAAGGAACATTTGTATGAATTTTCATGATTGTAGGTCATTTGGTTCTTGAGTTAGATTCCGGAAACGAAAAGGTCTACGGACGGATGGATGGACGGACGGATGGACAGACAGACAGACATGGTGAAACCAATATACCCCCCACTACTTCGTAGGTGGGGGGGGTATAATAATGACTAACTCACATTTATTGCTTTCAGAGCTCTAAGCACTTTGATTTTAATGCAATTTTGTCATGTGTTAATTCAGCATGAAAAGGGTTAATCATCCCAAGATTTAAGCAGAAAACTAAGCTAAACCTGTCTAATGGGGAACTTTAATGGTAAAAGAGATTTTTTTTTAAGTCATAAGTTACTAAAATTATTTCAACCGCCCAAGGAAAGTAAAATGCCATAATCTACAATTTACACCAATTCTTAGCTTTCATAATCACTAATATGACATCTAAAGGGACAACTTTTCCACTGGTCATTCATTGAATCCATGTACAGCTGTGATTACTAATCATTATGTAATCTCTAAGGAGCTAAGAGAAAGTCCCCCCAGTGGCCCCACACTCCTACTGTAGGAGGGACAGACAGTGAGACATTGATCTTTACCTTTATACTTTAGCTTTTCCTTCTTGCATCAGAACTCACATAACAATAGAAAGGTATTATTTTGATTTTGAATAATAATATGTAATTAGTACTTCCAAAAATCTCCTAAAAAGAATGAAACTGTCTGATCAAGGGGATTTAAATGGGTACATACAATTAGGATTTCCTTAGGAAATACAGATTTTAGACAGGTAATACCCACTATTTCTAGACCAGTCTGTAATTTGTAAAGAGTTTTTATTGGCCTAAATACTTGAGACTTCCTAGCATATTTTCATTGTTATTCCAAAACCTTGTAACTACAGTTTTAATCAAGCTGTAGTTACAAGGTTTTAGAATGACAATGACAATTTACAGCAGAATCCTATCAAACTTTGATGAAGCAGATAAAACCACATTACTGACAACCCCCATCAGTTATTTATTTTTTTCATTTAATTTTTTACTTCTTCTGGTTAAAAAAAGTGAAATCAGGTGGTATAGACTAAGATCAGACTCTATAAATCTGTAGGTTGATTTTATATAAACCTCGTGCCAACAAGCAGGAATATTGTGGGTCTAGCATGATAAATTGTCAAATGATTAATCTTTCACACCATTAGCCCATGTGTGTTGTGAATGTTGTGTAAATGTCTTTGTATGGATGATGAACGTCAAATTGTATTGTATAAAATGTTTGGTTTACTCTCACATGGTAAAAACTGATTTTGACTACACTATAAATAACTTTGTTTTTACCAAGATGATGAGGCGAAGGCTATAGCAATTCTTAGGGTTCTCAGAAACAGCCAGGCTAAAAATTCTCATTTCTTCTAATCATGTTTGATATAACTCAAACATGGTATTACAGTGTATTTTTATACAAATGAGAGATCAATACAGAGTATTTTACCTATACCTTATGACTTCAACAATTCTAACCTGGGCTTAAATTTGTTTTCAACAGGATATTCTCTCTTTGTCTAAACTCATTTGGTCAAAAAGTAAAATTCTCATTTTGTCTAAAAAAAATTTTTAACACATTCTAATTTGGTTTAAAACTTAAGAATACTTGATAGTATTACACTGTATAGTGAATTTCTTTATTTTTTAATTATTTTATTTCTCTTCAAGCTTTAATATGCTTTGTATAATGACTATTCTCTTTTTTAATTAGTCATAAGAATGGCCAAAATTACAGTAAAAAGTAAGTCAAATAGGGAATAACATAAGTCTTTTTATAAAAAATTTGAAATAAAAAATAAAACATATTATCAAATTTAGTTTCATGTATTTCACACATTTGACACTGCCGCCTGATTAGTACTGATTACCTCTTGTCATGCTGAACCAAGAATATTCCTTCTTTGACAAGAGGTAAAGACAAAGACAAAGATCAGCCTGCACATATGTGCAGTCAGGTCTTATTCTATACCACCTGATTTTCCTTTGTATACCAGAATATGTTTAGAATTAAAAAAATAGTACTGACCTTTAATAAGTACATTCAGTGTTTTCAGCACATTAACATAATTGAATGACAAGGATTTAAGACAAGGTTAGAATTGCAAATTTTAAGGTGTCAAACAGGATTAAACAAAGTGACAAATTTGGGTCTAAACTGGATTTTTCAATCAAACAGATATTTTATCATTTTCATTTTCTCAATTAATTAATATTTCTTTTTTGAAACATACAATGTTGTAAACAAATTACTTATTTTCTTTTTTTGTAAAATCCTCAAATTTAAAACTAAAAGGAGTTAATTTCAACTTGTTTTTTTTTCTCTGATATTTTCGCAATTTTTATTACAAAAAAGTGAAAAATAATGTGTAAAATAATTAAAACTGAAGACAAATATCAAAGTTTTTAAAGAATAATCATGATAATTGCTTATTTCAGTAATGCTTTACTTTAGAACAAATGATAATTTGTTGAAATTATTTTTTACACAAAATGAGAATTTGACTCTTAGTTTAAACTAAGTGAGAAAAACATATTTTTTTGTTCTACATTGTTGATAAACAAAGCAGACCAGAGGCCAGTTTTATCAAAATATTTACCGTTAAGATGTATTTTTGTCTTATGATGACTTTTGAAAGAGTAACAACATCAATTCCTTACATAATATAGATTGGTGACAAAAATGTGTTTCAAATGTTTGATGAAACTGGCTCCAGAGTCTTAATACTATAGTGGTACACATATGAGAGTGTAGGACAAAACCCCACCAGGACAAAACCCCACCGGGACAAAACCCCACCAAACAAAACCCCATCAGGACAAAACCCCACCAGGACAATTTAACCCCACCAATATATATCATAGTGTAAGAGTTGCAAGTGTATGTGTTTTTTTTTTTTAAATATATTTATTTATTAATATAATTTCTGTTATTTCTTTACCATATAATTTCATTCTAAGGAGTGTTGCAAAGGACAATTAAAATGCACCTTATAAACCCAATGTTAAGAATAAAGCAAAAAACAATATTTCCTTCATCTGATTTGCTGCTTTGTTTAAATGAGAATTTACACCGATTTTAGCAATTTTTTAGACATATGGAAGTGACTGGAGCACCTAACAATGGATTCATGATATTCTTCACACCAGAACTACCTTTACATCCTTTTCAAGCCTCCAGCTGCTACCCCACATGATTAGGATTATTATCCCATTTTTTGGGAGGCAAATAGTCAGAAATGATGGTTCCTGCCATCAGGGAGATTGATTGATTGATTGCATGGAGTTTAACGCCGCTTTCAACATTATTTCAGTTATATCGCGGCGGCTGGAGCACCTAACAATGGATTCCTGTTATTTCTCTTACCAGTACAACCATTACATTCTTTCCTAGCCTCCAGCTACTATCTCACATAGGTCTACGAATATCAACCCATTGGTGAGAGACAAATAGTCGGAAAGAATGAGTGCCACCGTCGGGGATAGAACCAGGACCCAATTGGCTTCAAAAAATGTAGATGAAAAAGTAAAGCAAGAGATAAATGCATAACTATTGTAATTGCCTACAATATTGATAGGCACTAATACAATAGTTTTACACTTTTTTTGACACTAACACTGGGAATGAACCAACGAGAATCAGATACATGTATAATATAATCATAAGATCAACTTACAGCAAAGTAGAGGGAATATCCTTTTTCAGCTAAACCTACTACTTCAACACAAACAGGATGTCACTGTTCAAGATACTTTATCAGTAAAAGTTCTGCTAGACTTTTCTGCCTTTCACAAATTCATATTTAAACACTTAAACAGGATGTCACTGCACAATAGACTTTAATATAAAAAGTTCTGGACTTGTCTGACTTTCACAAATTCATATTTTAACACTTAAACAGGATGTCACTGCACAATTGACTTTAATATTAAAAGTTCTGCTAGACTTGTCTGACTTTCACAAATTCATATTTCAACACTAGCTGGATGTCACTGCACAAATTTACTTTAATATTATAAGTTCAGCTAAACTTTTCTGCTTTTCACTAATTCACATTTCAACACTAACTGGATGTCACTGCACAATTTACTTTATCAGCTGAGGTTTTGCTAAGACTTTTCATCCTTTTCACAAAATAAAAATTTCAACACTAACATAATGTTTCTACACAATATACTGGTGCTTTGTCTGCAAAATTTTAACTGTAGATCTTTCAGCTTTTCATTAAACACTGCTAAAAGGATGTTACCTCACAATAATAATGTCATCTAAACAAAATTCTTACTTATCATAATAAGAAGTAAAATACAATCCAGTACATTCATTTCATTCTGCCCAATGCCACAGAGTGCAGTCAACTCAGCTCTTTCTACCCAACTTTGTACCTCAGTTTACACCACTTAATTATCCTCCTTGTGCAGTCACCCTTCGTTCAACTAAACTGACCAATTCTCAGGGGGTATTCTAAGGCTCCCTTTTTCACCTAATGTTTCTACACATTTGGATTTCAACAAAGGTTTTTGTTCTTTCTAATCTACAATATCTAAACCAATTTCATTTCTTAAGTGTAGAAAAATTCATATTTTAGGTGATACCAAAAGGGTGATTTTCATCTAATCACAATAATTTTTTGAAGACTGATAAAGAGTCACTTGAGGATCATTTTAGTGAATTTTGGTTGATATCCATCATTTATATTCTGAGAAATTTATTTTCGAAATTTTCACTAAATAACATATAGAGAAATGACCTCAGTCTTTAAAAGACATATTTTTCATGCGTTCACAGAATTTTTTGTAGACTGATAAAAGGTCTTTCAAGGGTCACTCAAGTGAAATTTGGTTAATGTCCATCGGTAAGAACTTGAGAAAAGTCACATATTATCATATTAGGAAATTTGCCACGCCAATAAAATCCATGTTTTTGAACAACTTTGAAAAAGGGTCATCCAAGGACCATTACTGTGAAGTTTGGTTGAAATTCATCCAGTATTTTCTGAGGAGAAGATTTTTAAAGAAAAAGTTTACGACCGGACACACAGACAGACCCGTGACAGTAGACTGATAATGGGTCACTCAAGGATCATTCCAGTGAAAATTGGTTGACATCCATCAATTACATTCTGAGAAAATGATTTTAAAAGTTTACACTATATGACATAATGAGAAATGACCTCTGCCAATTAAATACATATTTTTCATCCAATTACAATAATTTTTGGTAGACTGATAAAGGATCACCCAAGGATCATTCCAGTGAAATTTGGTTTGTATCCATCTTTTACATTCTGAGAAAATGATTTTAAAAGTTTACACTATATGACATAATGAGAAATGACCTCTGCCAATTAAATACATATTTTCCATCCAATTACAATAATTTTTGGTAGACTGATAAAGGGTCACCCAAGGATCATTCCAGTGAAATTAGGTTGATACCCATCCGTTACATTCTGAGAAAATAATTTTCAAAGTTTCCACTATATAACATATAGAAAAATGACCTCTGCCTATAAAATACACATCTGTCATCCAATCACAATAATTTTTGGTAGACTGATAAAGAGTCTCCCAAGGATCATACCTGTAAAATTTAATTGGTATTCATCAATTAGAATCTGAGAAAACTCACTTTTTACCATATTTGGCAATTAGCCACGCCCATAAAACCCATGTTTTTCATCGGATCAAAATTTTTTGAACAACTTTGAAAGAAGGTCACCCAAGGATCATTCCTGTGAAGTTTGGTTGAAATCCATCCAGTAGTTTCTGAGGAGAAGATTTTTAAAGAAAAGTCTACGACCGCACGCACGCACGCACGCACGCACGCACGGACGGACGGACGGACGGACGGACGCACGACGGACACAACGCCATGACAATAGCCCCAGTGGCCTTCGGCCAGTGGAGCTAAAAACTAAATCTATTGACAATTCTGGTTTGAAAGTGAGAAACAGGTGGTATAGACTTACCTCAGACTGCACATATGTGCAGGCTGAGGTTTGTCTATAGCTCCTGCCAAAGCAGGAATATTCTGGGTTCAACATGACGACGGTTAATAAGAGATGTTTGTAAAATATTTATGCCCCCCATAAAAGCAGGTCAATATCCTATTTTTTGTCAATCAACAAAGGGCAATAACTCACAAAATATGATGAGTAGAGTTATGGTTCTTGTGCACTGCACTTCTCTTCAATAAGATCTATCTACCTGTGAAGTTTCACGATTCTATCTTGCATACTTTTTGAGATGTGCTTCGGACAAAAAAGGGTCTTTGATGGACAGATGGAACGACAAGTGCTAAGAAATAAACCCCCTCTTTTTCTTATTTATATAAAATTATTTTTTTCAGATCAGAAATGCATACTAAGTAAAAGCTCTCTTACCATAATAAGTATAGCTCCTAGGAGCGTTTATAAGGACAAATATGGTAATTGCTCTTTGAATGGAAAGATATACTGGGTATGCCAAGTTTCAAGCAAATATCTTATCAAAGATATAAAATGTCAAAGGTTTTACAGGACAACAACACTTAGCTATGCTATAGCAATATGTTGAGTTAAATCCGAAAACAGCTGAGCAAACAATTCATTAAATAGAACTCCATTCTATTTCTTTCAATACGAAATAATAATAAGCAGAAATCATGGACAGATAAATCAGCCGATATCTTATCAACAACAAACTTAATATGACAGATCAGGATCCGCTCCGGTCTTGAATTACTTCCGAGGTCGTTGTACCCTAAAATAGTCCGGATAGAAAAAATGATATGCTCCTTTTGCCACACTGTTTTAATGTTTGAGTCAGAGTAAAGTGCTTGAAATGAGGTTCAGCTAAGTGCCAGACCTCTGCTACATTCCATGCATGAGATGAAATGCATTTAGGTGCGAACTATTTTTTCTTGGAGCCTGACCTTTGGTGGAGGTACCCAAGTCTGCGTATACTTTCCTACCATGAGAATTTTTAGGGTAGTCGTGCGCAATGAAAAATTGTGAAAAATTTTATCCTGCAAGGTACTATTTTCTGGAGATGATATTCAAGAGCATATAATGCTCTTTAAGCCGCACTAAGTTATTAAGCCCAAATTTGCTTTTTAAAGGAGCTACAGACTGTCAAAATGTGCAAATTTACTATATAATTTAACACGGCCAAAACAGACAGGAGTGTAACCTATATGGAGATGGGGGGGTCACACAAAAATATTGATTGCTATGTTGTTTTCATAAATTTTTGACTCAAATGTCACTGTCAACTAGTAAATATGATCAAGAACTGGTTTCTGATAAGAATCTTTCAATATTTTTAAAATTTGAATTAAATTTTTAAAAAAAATATCAAATTGTTGATTTCACGCCTTTAAAGTACTTTGATTCCTCCGGAATGCTTTGGTTTTTTCCCATTATGTCATAACAAGCTGTCTGCACAATTTGATCATCTGAACAAGAAGTTTGGGCTGTAAAGAACTAAAATTTTCATCTGAAAAAGGTATGGATAATGCCATCACCCTAGAATATTAGCCACTTAAAAGCCTCGTTGGTATGAATGTAGTCGATAGGACTTTATACATGTTTTTGGGTTCAGAATCAACAGTTCAACTCAAATAGACTAAAAACACAAACTATTGTTGGAAAATCAAACCTTGCTTGAATGAGCTTTCTTACAGTACCTCTGTCTGTGTGTGGTTGTCCCCATCTCTATCTGTCTCTTTGTCATTGTTTGTCTGGCTCTCTGTTTCTATCTCCCTGCCTCCCTCCCCTCTTTCTCTTTCTCTCTCTCTCTCTCTCTCTCTCTCTCTCTTGCAATATGATTTACTCCCCCTCCCTTTTAAGGGATTTTGAGTGTAATATTCTTGTATCCTCAAATTTATTTATATGTAGTTACAACTCATTTTTGCTGATCTATAGTTTTGAGCTCGAATAAGAGGTCGCTCTGTTTCAGCCGGTCGATTTCACCGTTAGTGGACAGTCTATGTATAATTATGTATGCCATCACCTCAACATATTCCTTTGTTTCACTTACATTTTGTTAATCCTTAACCTCACGGTATTGAAATTCCATGATGGATTTGCTACTTAGGCGATTCATTCTAAAAGTGTTGTTTTTGTCATTGTAGCAGGTTACACATATGATCGTTCGAAATGTTGTCATCTGTAGTAGAAATAGTACTTGTTTTTTGTGTTTTTTTGTTTCATAAGCTTCACTGCAAGGTCCTTGTTGGTTACTTCTCAATTAATGAAACATATTTTCTTTTTGAAAAAAGCTTTCTCTTCTTCTGCATCTGCTGCCTTAAATCATGTTCAATAAGAATGTGTTTTTAGATGTCTGGAAATTGAAAGAATAGCTGGTTTTGGTAATAAAAGGAAGCCTCATCTTCTTTTATACCTACCCCACAATGTCAGTGTCATATGACCAAAACGGCACTAATTTGATTGGCCGGCAGTCTAAGTAACCACTTGAAATGAAGATAATAAGCTTCCAAACCCTTAGCCCTGTATGGATATTTCCTGTTAGGGATCCCCTTTACATTGTTTCGTAAATATTTATGTATCGGATACAGCTTAGACTCTTCAATCAAAATGGTAAAAGCAAAAAAATAGTACTTTTAAAAGATTTTAATATATTATACAAAAGATTAATTCTGCCACCATTTTGCTCTACAGCCTCAAATAGTAATTCTTATTTAGAACTTTTCTCTTTTTAACACTGTCCAATTAACTTTTCCTGGGAGTTTCTGACCTTTGACTTAGTTTTTGAATATTAAACTTACAATATAAGCTATTCATGAGGGTTTTTTCTTGAATGTATTTATATTTTTAAAGAAAAATAGAACTTAAATTAAACTTAAAATCAATTTTTTCTTCAAATAATGATTTTTTTGCAACCAATTTTTAGCATAGACATCTGAAAAGGGTCACAAAGTAAAGAAGAATCATTTTGCTGCAAAACACCTTTTATTTTATGGAAATTGATCACTTATTACCAAAGTTATGTCAATTTCTAATCATCATGTGAAGGACACTGAAACTTTTCCTTTTTGGTCCTAATTTCAGAAATATAGGCCTTGTGCTAATTCTCCTGCAATTTCATTTCTAAGTAATATTTTTGAAAAATTTAAAGACATGGAAAGTTGTAATACACATATGCATAGGTTGAAAGAAGTTTTGTCCAAATTGGAAATAAAAAGTTTCATATTTAGGATCCGCTCCGGTCTTGAATTACTTCCGAGGTCGTTGTACCCTAAAATAGTCCGGATAGAAAAAATGATATGCTCCTTTTGCCACACTGTTTTAATGTTTGAGTCAGAGTAAAGTGCTTGAAATGAGGTTCAGCTAAGTGCCAGACCTCTGCTACATTCCATGCATGAGATGAAATGCATTTAGGTGCGAACTATTTTTTCTTGGAGCCTGACCTTTGGTGGAGGTACCCAAGTCTGCGTATACTTTCCTACCATGAGAATTTTTAGGGTAGTCGTGCGCAATGAAAAATTGTGAAAAATTTTATCCTGCAAGGTACTATTTTCTGGAGATGATATTCAAGAGCATATAATGCTCTTTAAGCCGCACTAAGTTATTAAGCCCAAATTTGCTTTTTAAAGGAGCTACAGACTGTCAAAATGTGCAAATTTACTATATAATTTAACACGGCCAAAACAGACAGGAGTGTAACCATCAAACTTACCGAATAATAATTCCGCCAATTTTTCATCAATATGAAAATCTGGGTCTTCCAGAAGCTCTTCTGCAACTAGAGTACAACATGATCCCACAAAATCAAGCTTCACAGTGACTCTGAAAAGATAATCAAATGTCATACTTTAATTATACTGTTCCAGGAATATCTAAAGTAAGGGTCTTTAAATTGTCTCTATAATTTCCTTTTCCGTTTATAATTCCTAAATGTTTTCATCGATATGAAAATTTAGGTATTCCAGAAGCTTTTCTTTGGCTAGAATACAGCCTGATACCACAAAATCAAGGTGAACCTGGACTCTGAAAGGATCATTCAAGCCTACTAATAAAGGGGTTATTTTCAACAAATTTTAATTTCAATTATTTCAATCAGTACTTGTACAAACCCTAGTATGTTTGTACTCTATAAAATGGTCTCCTCAAGATGATTTGAAGAAGTATAGATTTTAGATTGTGTTTCAGGGAAAAAGACCTCCAATTTAAATTTATGGGCAGATTGCAAGAATTCAATTTTTAATATATTGGAATATATTCTCCTAAAATTTGAGAGCCCCAGCAAAAAATCAAAGGGGAATAGGAAACTATTAGTCTTTTCACAGTACTACCTTCTCTTACTAGCCAATCTAACAATAGTCTTTTCACAGTACTACCTTCTGTTATTAGCCAATCTAACAATCAACCTTGGATATACATAGATTGACTATTTTTTGAAAAGTACTGGAAAACCTGGGAAAAACTTGATAATAGCATAATCCCTTCAAATTTTGGAGAAAAAAATTCAACATCGCCAACGCTACTTGTAGTCAATGTCGTCAAATGGTCCTTACCTTATCTAAATTTCTTAAAATTCTTATACGATTGCTTAAAAATTTCAACTTTAAAATTGCTTTGTCTTAAATGTCTCAATAATACTCTAAGAAATTTAAATCTAAAGAATGCCCTTTTCATTGAAGTACTAGTCTTCTGAAACTATTTCCAGCTAACAAAATGCACTATTTTGTTTCATCCAATCCACGGTATATACATCCCAGATTTCTTGCAGTTTACTGAAATGGTGGAACAATGTTCCAAATGCAACTGCACTATAATGGCAGCCAAATTAGTTTCTGTACATAGCTAAAAGCTGCCCTGTTTTGGTGTGCTACCAACTCCAGGGTTCAGTGCAAGACTGTACTAAGTATATATACAATGTATATACACTTAGTACAGTCTTGCGCCAAAGCCTCATAATGCAATAATTTGGAACACCATCCATGCAATCCAATCGACCTTGGATATACAATTTTTTTTTTGGTATATTGCCCAAAGCTGCCCTACTTGCATGATATAATACAAATGAAAAGACTCAGGGAGGCAGAGAAATCATCTAAGGTTTAAGAAAATCGTTAATTTGTTCCCTAAGGCAATTTATATCCAAATCTTATTAAGGCGCCTTAGCTGGTGGATTGATATTTCTTCCGACAGATTATCAAATTGAACATTGTCATTTTTATTACAAAATCCTATAAACTGAAAGCTTGATTAAAATGAAAAAAACACCATTTTTTTAACAGGATACTGAGGTTCTGTTTAACTACCGTATTTCTCCTAATAAACGTTCCAGGGAGCTAAACATAACATGATCAGGAAAGCTTTTATTAAGTGTGCATTTTCCGATTTAAAACTAGAGCTTGTCACTGAATGTGACTTAATACCCCCGCAAGTGCTTTCAGAGGATGAGATACTTTGACAGAAGAGGCAAAAAATGCTTCAAACATAAAGATAACTCTTGGATTTGAGACCTCTAAATTGCGTCTTGCAAAACTTAAATATGCGATAAATGTTTTCAAGCTATTGAAGGAAAACTGAAAGAGGAGTTTGTAACACAAAATTACTAGTATATGTAAACAAAAAAGAAAAAAATGTAGCAAGGGCAGATAATTCTTAAACCAGGAGGAGTTGGGACCTCATAATTGTATCTTGCAAAACTTCATATGTGTTAAATGTTTGTATGAAATTTCAAAGGTATTACATGAAAACTGATTAAAGGAAAACTGAAGGAGGAATTTGGGAAACAAAATTACAAGTATACGTGTTCAAAAAGAAAAATTATCTTAAGTTCAAGGGGAGATAATTCATAAACCTGTGGCAGTTTACACTTGAAATTTGCGTCTTGCAAATCTTCAACATGTGATAAATGTTTGTATAATGTTTCATAACTATTGAATGAAAATTGCAGGAGGAGTTTGCGACACAAAATTAAAAGTACATGGTAACAAATAGGAAAAAATGTCAAAGTTAGAGGGGAGATAACACATGAACCTGAGGGAGTTGACACTTGAAATTTTGGTCTTGCAAAACTTCAACATGTGATAAATGTATGTATAATGTTTCATAACTATTGCATGAAAATTGAAGGAGGAGTTTGCGACACAAAATTATGAGTAAATTGTAACAAATAGGAAAAATGTCTTAAGTTCAAGGGGAGATAAATCATCAACCTGGTGGAGTTGACACTTGAAATTAGTGTCTTGCAAAGCTTCAACTTGTGATCAATATTTGCATAATGTTTCATTACAATTGAATGAAAATTGAAGCAGGAGTTTGCGACACAAAATGAAAAGCACATGGTAACAAATAGGAAAAATTGTCTAAGTTCAAGGGTAGATAATTCATGAACCAGGGGGAATTGAGACTTTTTTTTTGAAATTTGCGTCTTGCAAAACTTCAACATGTGATGAATGTTTGTATAATGTTTCATAATTTTTGAATGAAAATTGAAGGAGGAGTTTGCGACACAAAATTATGAGTACATGGCATCAAATAGGAAAAATGTCTTAAGTTCAAGGGGAGATAAATCATCAACCTGGTGGAGTTGACACTTGAAATTAGCGTCTTGCAAAACTTCAACTTGTGATCAATATTTGCATAATGTTTCATTTCAATTGAATGAAAATTGAAGCAGGAGTTTGCCACACAAAATGAAAAGCACATGGTAACAAATAGGAAAAATTGTCTAAGTTCAAGGGTAAATAATTCATGAACCAGGGGGAATTGAGACTTGAAATTTGCGTCTTGCAAAACTTCAACATGTGATGAATGTTTGTATAATGTTTCATAATTTTTGAATGAAAATTGAAGGAGGAATTTGCAACACAAAATTATGAGTACATGGCATCAAATAGGAAAAATGTCTTTCATGAACCTGGAAGAGTTGACACTTGAAATTTGCGTCTTGCAAAACTTCAACTTGTGATCAATATTTTAATAATGTTTCATTACAATTGAATGAAAATTGAAGGAGGAGTTTGCGACACAAAATTATAAATACATGGTAACAAATAAGAAAAAATGTCTAAGTTCAGGAAAAAATGTCTTAAGTTCAAAAGGAGATACGGTAAATTTTCTAAAATTTCGCATGGAAAAAAATAATTTCATTTTTCACGATACGAACTAATGGAAAAGGGTCCCGCCAAAAATGTGTATTATACGAAATTTTGGAAAATTACACCGTTGGCCGTTATGATTTTGTGCGAAATTTAAGGGACCAATTTCATACATTTTCTTTAGGATGCATTTTAAGCGATACTTTAATCTGTTACAACACACAGACTCTACCAAACAATGTCGTCGATTTACCAATCAATGGCGATCATAGTTGTAGGTTTGAAATTGTCCGGTGTTTATTTTCATGTTACTCGAGAACTGTGTTGACACAGCACCTTGATAGATTTGAGATACGTAGAAATTGTCGTATGCGTACTATTGTGATTTGATATTACATTTGAATACAATTGACGAGTCAAAATAGCGAATTCTAATTGTATCAACGTCTTATTTAAAGCCCAATTCCGTTATGGCCACCAAACGACGACATGCAACGTCACCGGACGAAGAACGGCAAACATCGAAATAAAATACACTACTTCAATATTTTACCCAAAGATAATTTTTCATTTCAAGGGCTTTGCTCTCTACTTATTTATTTATTTTTTGCGAAAAAAACAAAACAAAACAAAAACAATTTAACCTTACTTCAGGTAGTCGATTCCATTTATCAAATATGCCTATCTTTACACAAACACCCTCGTGTCAGAACTATTAAAATAGTTCACATGTTTTACCCAAAGAAATGTATAGAGGTGCTCAACTATGGAAATGACGTAATTAATGTTGACCCGTCATGCGATAAATGACCACCCATTCGTTCAAAATGAAAACGTTTGCCAAATACTAGAGACATTGTACTCCGCATTGCATGTGATTTCTTGCGAAAATCAGGTTATAATTGTTTAAACCAATTCGCAAATGTTAAAGCACACTGGACACAGGTTGTGTTCGGCAAAAATACGCGTCTATTATTAACGTAAATTAGTAAAAATTCTATTTTTAGCTGCTGCAGGGACTCTAAATACATGTATACATGTATATTTAGGGTCCGTGGCTGCTGCAAGATCAGAACGTGATTATTTTGTCAACCGGAGTAGGTAACAGGCTCTTGTCGCATCTCAATGTTCTATTTGTATTCACCTTTTTTTTGGGGGGGGGGGGGGGGGGGGGGGAGACAGCCTTAACATCACAGGTGCCTCTCTTATCACCGACGTTCATTTGCAAATTTTTTACATCTCTTTTTTCGAAATCCTGAAGTGAGGTTCTTAGGATTAAGAATATCAAGGTTTCATAAGGTTTTTAATGGGGGATATTTCGCGCTTTGTCTTAGAATTTCAACTGAAATCCTATTTAAAACTCATGGAATCTTAAAAATCTTTATCCTAAAAAACACGCCTTGGATACACTAGTTGCTCGTTTGGTCGCAAACAGGGCGTCAGGAAAACTACAATGTTATTTATCTACGTTGATTTGTCATAAAATCCGTATTAAACATAATACCACACCCACTACATATGTAAAACGAAGAAAGACATTTATTTCTGCAATTCTTTAAATAACGTGCGTGTTAATTTGACTGAGGAGAACCGCATGCTGTTCTACTCATTAGCCATGGAGATAACCTTCATTTTATCACTTCTAGATCATTGATTGTTATGCATATCATCAGTGGGGGTCCGAGTAGCAATAACTTAAAATGAACTGGTTTTTGTCGGTCAAAGACAGCATTCTTTGACAAGCAAATAATCTGTTGTACGGGAGTTCAAAACTCCATAAACTCCCAGTTTATTATTATCTGTTAGTCCACTTTTCTATCCACACTTGTCAATTGCATTGGTTTACATGTGACCCAATAATTGGGATCAAGGGTAAGAGCGAGACTCTTACGTTCACTGGGGAATGTTTGATGACGTCATGTCGGCGTTTGTGAAAAATCTTTTGAAGTAGGGTTACTTTAGCTTACACGTGCAAAATCGGTCGAAAGGAGTCTGAACATAATTCGTGTGACTAGAACTGTCAATCATCTGAGGGGGTGTGGCTTGAAACGCGATCTTTTGTATGTGTTTGGTTACTAGTCGTCAACACATTCAATTTATCATCTAAACATTTGTCTTCTCAAAATTTGAAAACGCAACTGTGTACTTTTATTTCTCCAGTGCTCTCAATAAGCCGACGTTGACGTAATATACGTCCAGAATTTCCGAAATAACGTCCGGAAATTCAGACCCGGACGTAAAAAAACGTCCAAGATTCAAGGAAAACGTCCTGTGATTTGACCCCGGACGTTTTTCGAATTTAGCTAATAAAGTATTTAAAGTAAGTCCACACGTGCAAAAAATCGATAATCAACTCGAGCTGTATTGCTGGCCCAAACAAGTCATGTGTAACGTGCGTCGTAAAAGACTGTCGCTATAACAACCAGTCTTTGATTACGCAATCTTGTCGGGTAAGCGACGCGCCATTACCGCTTCTGTCATTACCTTTCTTTGTCGGATACAAATCGCGAGGGTCCTTTGATAGGCCTTTTGAATCAAACAAAATCAAATGGGGGAACATTCGTAAGATCAAACGTAATTCATACAGTTCTGACCGATTAAATTTGAAATATCGCTTTCTAAAAATCTCGGAATAGATCCGAAGTGAAAAAAGGCGCTACCGGAAAACATTCCGAAAGGTCAATCGACTGTCCTCGTTTATAAACAGCATGCGGGAAAATCCCAATGACGTAATTTAAGTTGTGTGCAACAATATGTCTGAACGAGAGATTTGAAATGACGAAGTTTTCTTGTCTTCTGTTATATAGATCCATTTTGCGTAAGTTTAAATAAGTTTACATACAACTGCCAGTAGGCATACATATAACAGCACACTAGCTAGAATGTTCGCCACACTTGGAACGCGAGGGCAAGAAAAATAAAGCTGCATTTAATTCCAAAATATCGTCGGATACTAAAACATCGTAACTAAAATTTGAGGAAGCCGAATTTTCTAGGCCCACCATGCAAAATACATCTCAAGACTGATTCTGAATAGAAACTCTACATTTTCTACCATTAGTTTCCACAATTTATTTAGATCTAATGAAGTTATAGATGATGATAGATCTAGTGCAACCAAAGTTTGTACCTACAGCTTCAAGTTAAAACTAGAAGTCTTCATACTTGGAAGTCATTTATTCTTAAAGACCTAGCCAAAATGATGGCCTTTATGATAAAAAATTAACTTATATTTAACAACAAAAAGAGCATATAAAATGAGTGCAGGAAAAGGAAGGTGCGTGTGTGGAGGGGGGGGGGGGGGAGTTAAAAATTCCTTACTTTGTAAAAAATTCCTGAAATTCCAACGTGGAATTACAAAAATTCCTGATTTTTGCCCTTATTGAGAGCACTGTTTCTCGGAATTTAATTTATATTGAGGTGATCAAAATACGCGCTACTTGCACGGGGGAATGATTACCGAATTACAATAAGTATCATGAACTGCACACAGATTTAACATAGATCTGTAATCAAAAAGCTACCCTCATCTTAAATCGCTGTTACTAAATTGATCATAAAAACTTCAATTACGCTAATTTGATATCATGTCATCACTCGATCCATATGTCTACTAAACTAATTGCTAAATATTAATCATCAAGAATTTTTTTTGTATGATTGCATTTTGTTTGTGTGCGATCAAAACATCGTAGCAACAGATAACTTAAACAGTTTACACCAAGTTTTGATCATCCTCCAACGATCATGATAAGGACACTTTTACTACTTTCTTCCTCGAATAGCACCACAGTATTATGTAAGTCGCGTAAATTACAGACTAGAAATTTGAGCTTTCCAATTAAAATAATTAACAAGTCAAGTCTTTACTTTTGATCCCTTCGTACATTGCCGCGTGATAACTCTCCAATTTTTTATTTATTTTTTTTTTTTTTCGAAACTGAAAGCATCCCTTCACAATAATGACCATGTCAAGCATTATATCATATCCCTGGAATGGCGAATTGTTTTCAAATAACGCGCAAGTCTTTTATTGATTTTGACGTCGAGAGGTATTTACGTCTTTTACCGGTCTTTTTGTACGTTTTTTTACCGGTCTTTTTGTACGTTTTTTACCGGTGTTTTTGTACGTTTTTTATTTCCTCGAAATTTTGGAAAATTATACTTGTTAAAATGTCTAGTGTATACCAAATTTTGGAAAAGTCATTATTTCTTTTTTCAAAAAATTCGAAATTTTGGAGATTTTTTGAAATCATTTTTTTCGTGGAAAGGGGGTATACGAACTATTAGGGTATACGAAATTTTAGGAAATTTACCGTAATTCATGAACCTGGAAGAGTTGACACTTGAAATTTGCGTCTTGCAAAACTTCAATTTGTGATCAATATCTTAATAATGTTTCATTACAATTGAATGAAAATTGAAGGAGGAGTTTGCAACACAAAATTATAAGTACATTGTAACAAATAGGAAAAAATGTCTAAGTTCAAGGGGAGATAATTCATGAATCAGGGGAAGTTGCGTCTTGCAAAACTTCAACATGTGATGAATGTTTCTACTAAGTTTCAAAGCTTTTGAAGGAAAACTGAAGGAGGAGTCTGCGACACAAATT
Source organism: Fragum whitleyi (assembly GCA_948146395.1). Classification (NCBI taxonomy): domain Eukaryota; kingdom Metazoa; phylum Mollusca; class Bivalvia; order Cardiida; family Cardiidae; genus Fragum; species Fragum whitleyi. The sequence continues at coordinate 1,769,201 of OX411560.1, forward strand.
TACTACTATATGTGTCCACAGACGGACAGACAGACGGACAGACTCACGGACAGACAGACAGACGCACGGACAGACAGGCTGATTCCAGTATACCCTCGAAAACATTCGTTTTGCGGGGGTATAAAAATCATCAAATTTGATGCATTTATGCCCTTTTCCCTTTAACTTAAGGTGAATTTCCTCTAGACAATCATATAAATGATTGTTTGAGGGAAATTCATCTCAAATTAAATAAGTCTCACAAAGTTCCTCAAATTTAGGCATTTAAAGTGGGTTTTCTTAGTAAAACAAGAGCTGTCAGAGACGGATTATGCTCCCCGAATAAGGCATTGTCACAAAAACAAGAGCCATTTTGGACATGGACATCCCCTGCTATGAAAGCTTGATAGTAAACTGAAGCCTAATAGAATAAAGATTCTATTGTACTGTCAGAGGTTTACCTCCTATAAAATCTAAGTATTAATCAAAGTACTGAAAGTACTGATAAGTTGGAATGCGTTCAAGAGACGGTGACCTCAAGCCACAACGAAGCTCACACCTCCCGCCCACCACAGGTGATCACATAATACGTCTCGTCTTTTGACGGGCGTATATAAATCAATGTATTTCAACAACGAGAGACGCTTAAACTCCTGTTTCGCTATACAGGCCTGCAACTGATGGAAGAAAAATGATAACGAGAGGGCCGAAATGGTCCTAAACCGCTGTCCTGAATCCGATTTGTTCAGTGGATCTCATCCAAGAAACTTTATGGCAAAGTTTCATTCAAATTTGCCTATATGTTGTAAGAAAATATAATTCGAAGAAAGAGTGATAATAGACCCTGCCCACCCACTATTTACAGAGGAGACTCAAAATTAGCCCTGCCCTACCACGCCCATATTCATGGGCTAATAAAAACTTTGCAAACAAATTTTGAAGATGGTCTCCAAAGGAGAATTCTGGTAAAGATTCATTGAAATCGGCCAAGTGGTTCAGGAGGAGATGTCGTTCAGAGGTCCTGGGCTTAAATAAGTCCCACCCTGCAACATCAATATTCATGGACCAATCAAAATTTTGTGAACAATTTGCCAAAAGCTCTACCCAAGGAACATTCACAGACATTGGCCCAGTGGTCCAGGAAGATATTTCATTCAAACATTTTTGGCTCAAAATTTGGCCCACCCTGCCTCGTCAATATTTATGGGCCAATCAAAATTTTGAAAACAATTTTGAAAAAAGGTCACCCTAGGACCATTCTGGATAAGTTTCATTGAAATTGGCCCAATGGTTCAGGAAGATATGATGCTCAAAGATTTCGGGATCAAAATAAGCGCCGCTTTCCCACGCCCATATTAATGGGCCATTCTCAATTTCACGAACAATTATTAAAAAGGGTCACCCCAGGAATATTCTGGCAAAGTTTCATTGAAATCGGCCCAGTGGTTCAGGAGGAGATGTCGTTCAAATATTTCTGGCTCAAAATAAGCCCCGCTCTGCCACGCCCATATTTGTGGATTATCAAAATTTAGCGAAGAATTTTTGAAGAAGGTCATCCAGGGAACATTCTGTCAAAATTTTATTGAAATCGGCCAAGCAGTTAAGGACAAGAAAAAGTTTTAAGAAAGTTGACGACACACGAAGGACGACGGACGTCGGAGTCAGGGTAATCCGAAAAGCTCCCCTTGAGCACGTAGTGATCAGGTGAGCTTAAAAGGAAGAAAATGATATGAACCATTCAGCCGACCAATGGACGCAGATGCGGACATCTATACACCCAACACAGATTCTATGTCATTTTTCAAATGACTTCTGCTCCATTTGATTTATCAATTACATTTTCAATTAGAATTGTCGCAAAGTGAACCTCAACAAGCGCTTTGTCCTTGATGAAAAGCTTTCTTCGAAGGGAAGTCTTTTACTTTATGAATTGGAATCGCAAGTCAATTCTTGGACGAAGTTTAATAATACCTTCGACCTTCATGATTCCAAAATCGGGCACTTTCTTGGGTCATTGACAACATTTGTGTTTTATGATTTGGGGTCACTTGGTTGTTCAGTTAGAGTGGAAACTGTTAACAGTTCAAGGTAACTAATGACCGTGACATGTATGACCCCGAAACAATAGAGTGTTTCTTTGGGTCATCGGCAATATTTTTGTAAAGCTTCGTTATTGCAGGTCAATTGCTTCTCCGTTTAGCTAGCGGAAAGAAAAAGGTCAATGGACTGACAGACAGACATGGTGAAATCAATATGTGCTCCTCTACTTCTGAGTTGGGGGGTTAGTTAATAACATCGTAATATTGATAAGGTGAACGATTTTGGAATGATTTAGAAATGATGCTAGTAATTTTGAGAGTTTTGAATGGTTTTGGTGAGTGTTTGAAATGAATGAATGGAGCGCTTAGTGAGCGCTTAAGAATATTTTTGATTGAGATGAATGTCAATTTCACGATGTGAATAACTGTATGATGGTGCTCTTAAACGTGTTGATGCGCAAGAATGTGAAGAAAACAAGTTAAACTAGTAGGTCTGTTTCAAATGGCAAGTTATTTTGGTGATGGAATGCAATTGGGCAAAGAGATTCATAATTCCATAAAGGATGTGGTGGCCAGGATTTAATTTGGTGACTTTTGGGTTTTGACATTGAAACATACATGTAGATAACTGCAATATGACGAAAACAAACGACAATATGTTGCAAAAATATTTATTCACTTTAAAAGTGTATCTTCACTTTAGGAAAAACAAAAGTTTTTTATTTCGTAGCTGTAGACAGAAATGTACAATATAACAATTTGTCATAAGTTAAATGTGTGATAAGGTCGTTCAGAAAGAGAAACTTTACCTTTAAAAGAAGCTATAACATAATTCTACGAAAAGAGGTTGCGACATTATCAAATAAGCAGATCACGTGATTGGCCTGTGCTACTGCCACATTACTGAGAAACCAGATCGCGACATTGCCAAATAAGCATATCACGTGATTGGCTGGTGCTATTTCAATAGCTGACCTTATTTGACTTGACTTATCACATGATTTCCAAATATGGTAATGTAAACATGTGATACTAGTTAATTCGTACGCATATTTCAATAAGTTTCGTTTAAATCATGAATTAGCTTGTTAATAATGTACATGAAGTGATAGTTGTGTAATTGTACAGGATTATTTCCTTTTGATGAAATAAACTGTATATCTATGTCAAGTTGAGATATAAAAAATAGGCCGAAGTGTATTCACATCCTGTTCACGTGATGTGTGTTCTCAAAAAACCCGAAATGAATTTATCTTGTGTTCATTTTGCGGTTTTGTTAAATCTAAGTTGGAATTGCTCCGCATTCCAACTTAAAAATAACAAAGGGCTATAAATCCAAAATTATGCAAGCAAGAGTTGAAATCCTTAAGGACTGCACTTCTCCTACATTAGATCTATCAATACATAAAGTTTCAAGTTGATAGCTATTATACTTTAGGAGATATGCTCCAGACATAATCTAAGTATCAAAAATAACAAAGGGCAATAACTCCAAAATTATGCAAGCAAGAGTTGTAGTTCTTGTGCACTACACTTCTCCTCCATAAGATCTATCCACCCATAAAGTTTCAAGTTGATAGCTATAATACTTTAGGAGATATGCATAAGACTAGGAGAAATGAAAGAATAACTGTATTTTACACGCTGACGTAAAGGTAACAAACATTAAGCCCCCTTTTTCCATGATATTTTTTTTTACGTTAATTTCAAATTGCTTATAGTAAAGGGCATCTGATTTGCTACTAAAATATGAAATTTCACTGAATTCTGACTGTTAGACTAGGAGAAATTAGGGAAAAACTGTTTTTTACCCTAAGTCCCCTTTTCCCTTGACGAGGCCTCAAATCCAAAAAACGTCACAGATGCATCATCCCCATATCGTAGGGAGTTCACATGGTAAGTTTCATTTGATTTGGCCCAAGGGTTAAGGAGAAATAGGTGGGGACGGACGATGGGCGGACAGACGGATGGACAGACGGAATTACGGACGGACGGACGGATGGACGGACAGACGAAGCGGCGGCTATATGCTCTCCCTTCGGAGAGCATAAAAATGTAGCGGTGAATTTTCCCAAGATCAAACTAAATTTTATCCGATTGAAAAGAGAAACATAGTGTGTATGTGGCTAGATTTTGTAAGTCAGTTGCTCCTGTGTTCTCATGCTTATAAACAGTTGCTGCTGTCATAGTGCGGTTTGAAGCCCTTCGACCGCCCAATCACAAGCTAGGCTAGAAATCAGCCACGGAAACCTGTCTCTTCCTTGGGTTACCTGTCCCCCACCCACCCCTGGGTTTCAGTATGACATCAACAAAATCCATGCGGAACATCACTCAGCAATTGCTGTAAACTGCAACAGACCTCAGATGTATATAAGGCATCTGAGTATATAACAAAATTGTGCATTTTGTTAGGCAGAAACAGTACAAGAAAAACTAGCGCAGAAACAACCGACGCTATTTTAAGATTGATACTTTTTTTTACAGTAAATAAAAGCTAAAAAATCTTAATTTTTTGAGAAAGACCAATCATTCTTGAAATAAAGATTTTTCAGCCATTATTTAAGAATCTAGAGCTCTTTATATAAAGAGACGATTGTTTTACATCACTGACTTAAATGAGTAGCTTTGGCAAAGTTGAATGTTTTCACTGAAAGTCTCAAGCCATTTTAACTGACGTCATTGAGTTTTTCCAAGGTTTTCCCTTAAGCTTTAAAAATAGTCTGTCTATGTTTATCCGAGGTTGATCGTGAGATTGGCCGAGTGGTGTTCCGAATGCAACAAAATCGTGTCCCAAGGACCAGGTCCCAAAGACACCAAGGTGATCACACTTCCTCAGGTTTTCTACGAAAACAACTGAGCTAAAAATTACATGAAATCTTTAAAACAAACAAAGAGCGTTCATTTGAGCATGGCTGATATCAGTTGTTCTGGGAAAGTGATCCATTTTAAATAATTTCCTTAAATAAACATAAATCATATTTCAATTAGTTTCTCCCAAGTCTATGAATATTGAATCAATGAATAAAAAGGCCATAACTAAATCAACTGAGTCGCTCAATAGCCTGTATTTAGTTATTGTCATCTGCCATTCAAACCTTAGGTTGTGCAGACAGCATAGAATAAGATCAGCCAGTAAAGATTGATTGATTGAATGCAGTTTAACGCCGCTTTCAACATTTTTTTCAGTTATATATCGCGGCAGCTGGAGCACCTAACAATGGATTCCTGGTATTTCCTTCACCAGTACAACCATCACATCATTTCCTAGCCTCCAGCTTCTATCTCACATAGGTCTATGATCATCAACCCATTGGTGAGAGACAATTAGTCAGAAAGAATGAGTGCTGCCCTTGGGGATTGAACCTGGGATCTCTAGCTTGACAGTCTGATACGCTACCAACTGCGCTATGACGGTGGCTAGCTGGTAAAGAAATATTATTTAAGAAATAATTAAATTTTTCACATTGATGTGTCCATGAATAAAATCTGATGATGGAGGAGTTATATGCAAAAGGTAAAATCCGAGGGCAATTGTTTTAAAAAACAAGATGTGTTTGTGAAACACGAATGCCCCCCTAACGGCTTTTTTTTTCAAAGTTTGACCTTGACAGATGACCTTGACCTTGTCACATGACCTTGACTTTGGTTCCAGCGGATGCGGATCATTGAGATCTATCATCATGCCAAATATTAGCTTTGTATCTTGAATAGGCTTGAAGATATTGGCAAGGTTAAGTTTTCGGGTTAAGTTTATTCAAAGTTTGACCTTGACAGATGACCTTGACCTTGTCACATGGCCTTGACTTTGGTACCAGCGGATTCGGATCATTGAGATCTATCATCATGCCAAATATTAGCTTTGTATCTTGAAGATATTGGCAAGGGTAAGTTTTCGGACAGACGGACGGACAGACGGACGGTCAGACGGTCAGACAGACGGACAGACAGACAGACAGACGGACATGAGCAAAACAATATGCCCCCGATCTCTCCATACGGGGGCATAAAAATCAAATTCAGCAAGATACTGCTGAACCTGTGCTATTTCAGCTTTGGTAGGAGTTATTCACAAGATCAGCCTGCACATAGGTACTGTCTGATCTCAGTCTATACCACTTAACTTTCCTTATCAAAATCTGACTCACATTAACCCTTTGCTGTTTAATACCTGCTTTTTACGTGCCTGTGATTTTATGATTGACAAAACATTGTAAACAAGAGGACCATGATGGTCCTATATCGCTCACCTTCGTATCTTTGTCTCATTTAATAAGCAAATTTCAAGCAAAGGTCATATTTTCTTTCTGAGATATGGCACTGATCCTTCCCATTTTCAATAGGGTTCATCATTGTGACCTGACAAACATTCTGACCAAGTTCCATGAAGATTGGACCATATTTGTAGCCTCTAGAGTGAAAACAAGAAATTTGTCATTAAGGCCCCTTTTCCCATGATACGGCATGGATCGTTCCCATTTTCAATAGGGCTATCCTTTTGACCTGACAAACATTCTGACCAAGTTTCATGAAGATTGGACAGTATTTGTGGCCTCCAGAGAGTAAACAAGAAAATTGTTATTAATGCCCCTTTTCCCGTGATATGGCATGGATCCTTCCCATTTACACAAGGATTCGTCCTTGTGACCTGACAAACATTCTGTCCAAGTTTCATGAAGATTGAGCCATATTTGTGGCCTCTAGAGTGTAAACAAGAAAATTGTCATTAAGGCCCCTTTTCCCATGATACAGCATGGATCGTTCCCATTTTCAATAGGGTCCATCCTTGTGACCTGACAAACATTCTGTCCAAGTTTCATGAAGATTGGGCAATATTTGTGGCCTCTAGAGTGTAAACAAGAAATTTGTCATTAAGGCCCCTTTACATGTGATATGGAACTGATCCTTCCCTTTTTCAATAGGGTTCATCCTTGTGACCTGACAAACATTCTGACCAAGTTTCATGAAGATTGGGCAATATTTGTGGCCTCTAGAGTGTAAACAAGAAATTTGTCATTAAGGCCCCTTTTCCCTTGATATGGAATGGATCCTTCCCTTTTTCAATAGGGTCCATCCTTGTGACCTGACAAACATTCTGTCCAAGTTTCATGAAGATTGGACCATATTTGTGGCCTCTAGAGTGTAAACACTTAAATTGTTGACGGAGGACGACGCAAGACGCATGACACACGACGGACATTCAACGATCACAAAATCATTCAACAAAATCTGCCAAGCAATTTCTTCTTTTTCCACACTATTTTCTACCCTACTGAATGGTTATTTTTCAAATTCAATCCACTTTAAATTTTCATCTGCAAAAACTTTGAATTTAGGCAGGTACAGAATTTTGTAAAACTGGAAAGGGTTAAAATACTTCTAGCTTGGCCATTACTAAATCAACAGACCTTTCAATAACTCACACCTACTCTATTTCTCTGTCAAGCCATTTTTTCCAAACAAAATTGTCCATTAAGCCTTATTCTGATAATGGTCTTTTAGCCATTTATTCTAGACATAACCCATAACCACATGAAAAATATTAGAAAGGTTTCAATTCATACCTTTTACTTTAATGTGGTTCAATGCCACTTTCAACAATCTTTCAGTTTTATCGCTACAGCTAAAGCACCTAACAATGGATTCCTGGTATGTCTCACACAACCATTCCCAGGTGAAATGTTTACCATGGTTACCAAAACATTTCATTGTATTTGGCATCTGATCATGTTTTTTCATGGTCAACTGTGAAAAAAACATCAAATGCTATGGTATACTACGATACTATGACCATGTTGGAGCATAGTTCTACAGTGTTATCATGGTATGAAATGAAATACCATGGTCACCCATCTTACAAAGATCATAACCATGGTCAATCATGGTCAATTCATGAAGATGACCATACTTATGGTCATAATGCTATACTTAACTTAAATGATAAAAGTAGACAACTTGTGTTTAAAGGAGATATTCCTCAAACAGACCCTTTCTCAATGACAAAACTACTATATTTTCACAAAATAAGAGAAAGAAATTCCCAATTCAGAGCTAATTCTTGAAGTAAATATGAAATTTGATTATATCTTATTGGAAAACTGGAAAGTCCTTTCAGCAATAAATATCTAAGCTGTAATTTGTCGACAAGAGGGGAATTTTCGAAGATTAGTCAATTTTTTTGACTGGTGTGTGTCTGTCTCAATCTATTGATACAGTATCGGAGGGTAGTCTAGATGGGACAAACTTCCCAGTCTAAGCATAGATGGGACAGGTTAACCAGTCTATTCATTTTTTAGGCACATGGTTAGAAGTTGACTGTTATTAACGATCTTGGCAACTCTCAGTACTAACCTGAATTCTCTTTCAAACAGTCTACAGCAGGTAGAACATAAGAGTATATGATCTATTTTGAAAAGATTTCTAAGAAGTTTCCATTTTTTAAGTGGAAAAATTTGTAGCTGTTTTAAAAACACTAGGATTGGACATGTTTTCTGTTGATTCGTACCCAAGAATGTTCAACCCATACATATATATATATATATATATATATATATATATATATATATATATATATATATATATATATATATATATATATATATATATATATATATATATATATATATATATATATATATATATATATATATATATATATATATATATATATTATAGAACTTGATTTATCTTTATTTTAGGTTTAATCATGATATGTTTTAACACAAAACTCAGTGACATTTCTGAATTTGATTTTAAACAGTTATTCCAGCGTATCAAACTAAATATTTGACACTGTTTTTGTTCAGACTATGGTTTGCTTTTCAGTTAAAATATATGACTACTGAGGCAAAGGAATATCAATTATACATATAGTAATGATAAAAAATAAAAGAAATGTTTTTGAAACAATGGAAATTCCCAATTTTGGAGAAAACAATGCATTTTTCCCAATTTGTCTGGTCTCGGAAAAAAAATGCTGAATGGCTTTTTATTATGCTGGTAACATATGGTCTCTTTCCATGGTCTGTAACATAGTTTACCTTGTTTTCTTTAACATGGTCTGCTATGTTTTCTTTAACATGGTCAACCATGTTTTCTTTAATATGGTCAACCATCTTTTTAACATGGTATATCATGGTATATCATGTTAATGTTGACCATGTTTGCGGCCAATTAACAAAACATGGTAGGCCATGGGTAAACATGGTCCCTGGCCCATGATTGTTCATGCTATTTCATGAAAAACCATGATACATTTCACTTGGGTTACAGCCTTTCCTAGCCTCCGGCTGCTATACCACATAGGTCTAAGATGATCGACCAATTGGTGAGCGATAAATTGTCATTGGCAGGGATCTTACTCGGGACCTCTAGCTTGACAGTCTGAATGGCTACCAACTTCACTTTGACGGCAGAAGGTTCAAATTCCAAGGTGTTAAAGACAATTCAGAATTTGTGACCCGTCACACAAAAAGGAACCATCTTGAAATTCTGTAAAATAAATATTTGGAAAAAGAATCAGATTTAGCATAGGTCTATCAGAAGGAAATACTTACATAGAAAGGATGAATAATAGTTATTTGTGTAAAGTTTTAACCCTTTCGGTCTCTGCAAATCCCACATTGTAACCAGGGTCTACACCTTTTGACTTCTCAAATGGTCCCTTTTTGAGTGGCAGGTCTCATCTAATTTTTTCTCATGTCTTATAAGAAAGAATCTTTCTATATTTTTGACAATGTTTTCCTAACATTTTTGTGTGTACACAAAGTCATGAGAGTTTGTAATTGTTGTTGTTTTGTGCTTTTTAAGGAGCTTATAAACTAAGGCTGTGTGAAAATAGTTGATTTGAAGTAGTCAAAATACTTTCTGTCACATGTAACCACATATATTTTTAACTTTAACCCTTTCCTGCTTTACAAAATTTTGTCCTGTCCAAATTCAAAGGTTTTGCAGACAAAAATTTAAAGTGCATTTAATTTGAAAAATAACCATTCAGTAGGGTAGAAATTAGTGTGGAAAAAGAAGAAATTGCTTGTCAGAAGAAATTTCTTCTTTTTTCACGATGTTTTCTCATTCATAAAATGACTGCTCGTAAAAAGCAGGGATTAAACAGCAAAGGGTTAAAGAGTTAAATTTGATCTAGCTTGGCCATAACTAAATCAACAGGTCTTTCAATAATTCACACCTACTCTATTTTTCCTGTCAAGCCATTTATTCAAAACAAAATTGTCCATTAAGCCATATTCTGATAATGGTCTTTTAGCCATTTGTTCTAGACATAACCCATAACCACATGACAAATTTTAGAAAGGTTTCAATTCATTTTTTTTTAATGGAGTTTAATGCCACTTTCAACTACAGCTGGAGTACTTAACGATGGATTCCTGGTATTTCCCTCACCAGTACAACCATTACATCCTTTCCTAACCTCCAGCTGCTATACCACATAGGTCTATGATAATCGACCAATTGGTGTTAGACAAATAGTTGGGAAAGAATGAGTTCCACTGGCCAGGATCTAACCCGGGACCTCTAGATTTACAGTCCGACTGGCTACCAACCGCGTTATAACAGCAGAAGGTTCAAATTCCAAGGTGTTGAAGACAATTCAAAATTTGTGATCCGTCACACATAAAGGAACCATCTTGAAAAGCTGTAAAATAAATGAGCCAGTGCGTGGGATTTCCAACAATTTCAAATATGCGCAAAGCAAAGACTCTGACCAGCCTGTGCATCCGCACTGTCTGACCAGAGTCTTCACTTTGCATTTAGTAGATAGATAAGGTCTCAAAGTATCTGTAGACTACCAGGTTACGTTGTATTTACACTATGTGACTGTCTATGCTGCTGAACGAATGACCTAACGCACATTTCAAATTTTATGAAATGTCACACACAGCCTCAAATATTTGGGAAAAGAATCAAATTTAGCATAGGTCTATCAGAAGGAAATACTTATAAAGGAAGGAAGAATAATCTTTATTTGTGTCAAGTTTTGACCCTTTAACCATTTGCCGTTTAATTCCTGCTTTTTACGTGCCTGTGATTTTATGATTGAGAAAACATTGTGAAAAAAGAAGAAATTGCTTCTGACAAGCAATTTCTTCTTTTTCCACACTATTTTCTACCCTACTGAATGGTTATTTTTCAAATTAAATCCACTTTAAATTTTCGTCTGCAAAACCTTTGAACTTGGACAGGTCCAAAATTTTGTAAAACAGGAAAGTGTTAAATAAGTCAGTCTCTGCCAATCGTGCAGTCGGACCAGGGTCTACACTTTTTGACTTCTCAAATGGTCCCTTTTTGAGTGGCAGGTCTCATCTAATTTTTTCTCATGTCTTATAAGAAAAAATCTTTCTATATTTTTGACAATGTTCTCCTAACATCTTTGTGTGTACGCATGAGAGTTTGTAATTGTTGTTTGGGGTTTTTTTAAGGAGCTTAGAAACTGAAGCTGTGTGAAAATAGCTGATTTGAAGGAGTCAAAACACTTTCTGTCAAATGTAACGCCACATATTTTTAATTAAACAGAACAAGGAAAGGCAAATTTTCAAAACATTATTGCATAAAATGTGTGTTTTCGGGTTATATAGGCATACGTTAACAGACAAAACCCGCCCGTTAATGAGAGAAAACAGGGCATTAATAAGTAAATTCACGTGCCGTTAACACCCGGCTTTTTTCACTTAAACATTCTCGATCTGGGCCTATACACTTTATCAAGTAACGTCGGTATAAACAAGATGGAAGGTGTAATGTATGACGGCATATAAGTAGGTTTGTAACTGATTTTATATCGTTTCTATGAAATTATTTTGCTCTTATCTATATTTTTATGCATAATAGGGTTCAATTCACGCTTTTTCGGGTGTAAACATTTTCAGAGACCCTCATAATGCTTTAAAGCCCTAGTGCTTTGCACTCCGGCATTAAACCATTTTTCGGGTCTCTGCAAATGTCAACGCCCTCAAAACGTGAATTGAACCCTATATTGACCTTGCTAGATGTAACTTGATAAAGGCCAAGGTTAAACTTTTGCATATAGATGGACACAGAGACAGACTGACAACAGTACTTATCTATCATTCTGTGTAATTATTCACCTGACAGACCTTTGCTTCGCTGTGACCTGACTTGGTGATTTTTTTTCTGCGATATTTTGGTTTCTTTCAAAAGTTAATCAGTGCCTTCTCTGGACTTAAATTTCTTTTTGCCAACACTTTTGCCAAATTGCAAGAAATGGAGCCATTTGGATTTTAGGAGCCAAATTTGGATCCATTTTTCTTCTAAAATCGCTGTGTCAGTGTGAAACTATTGTAACTCCATTTTTTTCAAAAATTGTTTTTTTGCTTAGAATAACTCATTTTCATGGTTTACATCAGTACAAGAAACAAAAAGCTGGAAATCTGCCTTAAAATGACTTTAGAAAATATTATGCCAATTGTTGTAAGTCCAGTCCTAAATAATTTGTTAGTGTGAAACTATTGTATCTCCATAGGTGGACATACAATAGTTTCACGCTAACAATTCTTCAATATTCTTTAGAATGAAATTATTGTATTTGCATTTTTTTCAACATACTGCGTTTCAATGACTTAATTTATATAATACAGCATCATGTAGATACTTTTATTCAAGTATATAACAAATGGTCCTCCTCAATGTTGCGAAAAAGGGAGATATTTGATAAAACGCTTTTCTTCAAAATTCTGAAAAAAATAAAAGGGATATCTTATACAATTACTTTACCTTATATATTCAATGCTTTTATAGTGACATTTTGAAAACATAACGACTCAAAATCTATGAGTAGATGGAGATACAATAGTTTCATTCTGAGATTGGTTTCAATACTAGTTGATTATCAGTGTACATACAATACTTTCACATTGAGTTGATAAACTTGTTTCCATTAGAATCTTTACTTAATTCAAGAAATGAAGGACAATTGTTCTTGCTTAATCACATTATCTGTCTGCCTGTCATTCTGTCTGTTCAAATTGCTTTCTGAAGAAAACTTGTATGCAGACATTAACTATGCAGTCAAACCTGTCTTAGCGGCCACCTGTATTCAGCAAGCAACCTGTCTTAAGCAAGCAGCCACCAAGTTCCAAAATGAACCATTTGCACAGAAATTGACCTGTATTAAGCAAGCACCTGTCTTACTGTTAGCAAGCGCTTTTTCAATGTCCCTTGGGTACTTGCTTAGGACAGATTTGACTGTATTTTCCTAGTTTCACAATGTTCAGGATTTCTAATTTATTTGTGAATACATTGTTTGACATGTAAACATTTTAGTTTTCTGAACTTATTTAGAAAAGCTTTAAGAATATAGAAATCAATGTCGTTGTACATGTATAACTTTCTAGGGTTTGACACTAAGTCTTACTTCTGTGAGGCAAATTATGAAATTAAGGAGTCAAAATAAAAGCAAGGAGCCAGAATTTTCATTTTGGACAGAAAATTTTGGAAAAGAAGAAACTGCTGCTATCTGCAAAAAGTTTTGTATTTTTCAGGTCTTAAATTTTGATAGAGAATGATTACCCTGCTCATTTGTATGTCAAAATATTCTTATAGGATCAGTATGACTATGACATGACTTGTAACTTACAAAAGGAGTCCTGTCTAAAAAATGAAGTCTAGTCTCAGATTCCTGGACTCTCCCAAGTGGTCCTGCACTCTTTCACTGCTGTTTACACGATTAATTGTTGTATTAAAGATTGTGTTTATTTTCCTTCTGCTATCAAGAAATATACAAGTTTCATTGTCCAAGATCATTCCTCTTGAGCCAGAATTTAAGAAACTTAGTTACAATTGTCTAGAATAACATGTAGCTTAGATTAAATTATGGTTGTTTACTAGTAGACTGGCATCTGTACCACTGATCTGAAGTATTGTGAAATGAGTAAAATTCAAGATAATATAGGAATATAGCTTATATTCCTCTGACTGGCCCTAAAAGTGGTCAGTTTTTTGAGAATATAATGGGAGGTAATTGGATAGGATGGATTAGTAAAACATGAGCGGAGTGGCTTAATTATTTTTACCTTAACATTAACTGAAAGCCTGGGAGCCAGGCTAGTTTATTAGTTTTATGAGGTTAAGTCCAGCCTTAATCATTATTGCAGTAATACTTATATGTATAGATTGATAGCTGGGAATCATCTTTGGACATCTCAATCTCAAAGTTGACCCATTACCTCTTGACCACAGACACTGTCAGTACAACATCTCATCCCAGCCTTAAGCTGTTTATCCCTCAGTTCACCCATTATGATAATGACAAAGTCAAATGATGGAAAGATAATAATGCTCAAATTAAGAACAAATTAGGTGTTTAGTCTATTTATGCTTCCCAAAAGGGGGAGCATATAGCTGCCATTCTCCGTCTCATTCAGTCTGTGCATGCATCCATCCTAAGTAATTTCTCCATAACCAAATTGGGCCAAATTTAATGTACCTTCACATGTGAACATCCCCATATTAATATAATGCACTTTTTTCTTAAAGAATTTAAAAAAATTCTAAAGAAGTTTAAAATGATTTTTTTTTATTTCTTTCCTAGAATATTCTTAAACATTTTGACAGTAGTTGTAAAAAATGCACTAGGACAAAGGGTTGATAAGAAATTTCTTAATTCCCAAGTTAAAAGGTGCATCAAACTGTACTAATTGCACAAGAACAAAGCCCGATTTTCTTGTACATTTTTATACAAATGCACAATTGTGTATCAAACAATTATGGAAGATAATTTTTTGTCTTCAGATCAATGGTAAAATATGGTCCAGATTAGCTGTTTGAACTCATAGTCATTTTGATTATCTTGAAACTTACTTGCACAATGATGGACATGTTTGAATCAATTACCCTAAATTTTACTTGAGTAGGGATTTCAGAAAATTTAATGAAATATCCTTGTGCTCAACATTTCAAATTTGTTCAAAACGTTTGCAAAAGGATTAAGCAGCAAGCTCTGGATAAATGACTAATGACTAATTTTGACCTGTCTGTCCCCCAAAAAACTTTTATACTTGCTGTAACTTTTGATTGGTTAGGTATAGAGTGTTCATATATCACATGGGTATTGCTTGTGACAGGACCTTTCTGTTGGTATCAGGTCAAGGTTTTCTGTAAGGTCATTTTTTCCAAAGTCAAATATTTTGAAATTTTCTTAAAATGACTGTGACAGGATATTGTTGTTCTTTTTTTTTTTTAAAAAAAAAAAACACCTCATGTTCTTGTGTTGACTTAAATTCGTCTGAAATACATACTTAAATTCATGTTTCATTTCAAGCAGAGTTAGCTGTAAATACCTTGGTATAGATCAAGTCAAACTGACATAATTCAATTTGATGCTTTTAAAACAATATCCTTTGTAACATGCATGATACAGTCAGTAACTTTAAGAGAATTATTTTGCAATTGATAAAGCCACTGGCATAGTGGGATTGGTAGCACGTTGGCCTCCCAATCACTAAGTCAAGGGTTTGATCCCCGAGGCAGCACTCATGCTTTCCGAAAATTAGTGTTCCGTCAATCGGTTGATAATTATGGACCTATATGGGATAGCAACTGGAGGCTAGGAAAGGATGTAATTGAAGTACTGGAGTGAGAAATAACAGGAATCCTTTGTTAGGTGCTACAGCCGCCATAATGTAACTGAAAGATTGTCTAAAGCGGCATTAAAACCCATTAAAATTTACACATTTCTGAAAGTAAACAATGAAATAGACTTTACTAAGGATGACAAAACATACATCAACATGGTATCCTAGTCCAGACATAAGTTTTTACAATCCAACATGGTTTCACTGAATACTGATGAACTAAGAATCAAGAAAATCTAAATATATCAAATCTAAATTAAGCTTGTGTTATATAAATGGCTAAGGCTGCCATAAGCTGCCATTACATGGAGTCATGGGTTAGACCTTTTGTGGCGGCATACATCCTTTTTGACATTTGTCTCTCACCAGTGGGATGAGCAGCTTGGGGTTCTGCTCTGTAAGAATGCTGTGGTAGGACTGGAGAGAGAAATATTAGCGATCTATGATTAGGCGCTCAATCCAGGATATGGCCAAATGACCATTTAAAGCTTATTAAACCCAATTCAAAGAAACCAATCTAAACACCTTAACAGAGTGTTTTTAGTTCATTTTTTCAGAAGATTGATGTTTTATAAGTACTTGACCTGTCAAATAGCATTGACTTTTGTACCTGCAGATGTGTATCTTTTGAAATCTATCTTCATACTAAACATGAGTAATCTTGAAGAAATTGTACATGTTATATTGCTTGGTAAAGTTTGGGAAATGTATGACCTTAGCCTTGTAAAGCCACCTTGACTTTTGTATCTGTATTATTGAGATTCATCATCAAGACAATTATGAACATTGTACTTTAAGTTATTTAGTGGTAAGCAATCTAGAAGTTTTTAACTCCACTGGATGAAGGTTATGTGTTATAAAGACAGAGCTTTGAAAATCATTTTCTTAGAATATAACTGATGGATATAAACCAAATTTCAAAGGGATGATCCTTTAGTGATCCTTTATCAGTCTACCAAAAATTATTGTGATCAGATGAAAAAATAATGCAGCAGTTTCTCTATATATTATATTGTGGAAATTATGAAAATCATTTTCTCAGAATCTAATTGATGGATTTCAACCAAATGTTACTTTGGTGACCCATTATCAGGCTGCACAAAATTACTGTAATTGGATAAAAAATAAGTATGTAATAGACTGCGGTCAATTTACTATGTGTTATTCATCAATCTTCAATGTTTCTTTGCAGAATTAGTTCAGCATGTGGCACTTCTGAAAAATACTTATATACTTGAAATTAGAATTAATCAAATAATGCATTCATTCACTGAATTTCTCACCATATCAGTCTATTCAAGCCTGTTGAGCAAATCAGCTGCTCAAGCAGCTCTAGTTTGTTAAGTTTTGCAAACATATGACATTGACCTTATCAAAATTACCTTGACTTTGGTATCTATAGATGCATATCTTTGAGATTTATTGTTATACCAAATATGAACAATGTATCCTGAATAGCCTTGAAATAATTTGGAATGTCAAGTTTTTGGGTTAAGTTTTCAGATAGATTGACAACTGTTTAACAAATGCTTCCAATCTTTTCATGTTTGGACATGAAAATGCCTATATAAGTATTTTATCAATCACTTTTGATTCGTCAGCTAGGCCCATTCTTATTTTCTGTTCCAAAACAGGCACAGGGATAATCAAAATTTGTCAGAAACTATTCTTAATAAATGGTGAGGCTAAATGTATTTCCCTAAGGTTTGACTCTAGGAGGCTGATGTAATTTAAAGCCAAAAGTGTCAAATTACAGAGGATGCAGTATGAAAAACTTACAGGACTAGATTCATGAACATAAGAAATTGGCCCTGTGAAGTCAGCATCTTTCAAACTTCTAATAAACAGAATTAAACCTACCTTTTCTACTAAACTATAAACAATTTCTCAAATAATGTATGAAATATTTTTCTAAACCTCACAGATTTCTTAAAATAAGCCAATACAGTAGCCTTAATACACAGAAATGCTTTTCCCCCATAAAATAGTTGATTAAAGTTACAAAATAAATATGAAGCCCCTACCACACATCCATATTTTCATCAAGTAAAAGCTATGATTTCTAGAAGGGTTTTATTGAAATACATGTACTGTGGTGTCACAATTTGGAATTCATATTTTTTCAGCTGTATGAATTTTGAAATTTCTTGAAAAATGGGCAATTTCACAGTTTTAGGCCTAACTTAATGCCAATTTCTGAAGAAATGATGAATTTATAGAAAATATTCTTTGTACAATTTGGGAGAGCTGGGATTGGGTAACCATGAAAACTTAATATCATTGAGAACATTAGAAATCAGAAAAAGTTGATTTTACATGGCCAAAATCTAGCGTTAGTGAACCATGTCCTTTCTGTTAAAGTTAGAAGAGCTGGCTGAGTAAAACAAATTTTTAGTTTGATCATAAAAAAAAATTGGCGTTACAAGAAGATTTCTAGGTCAGCTACTTCCATATTTTTTTCTTTCATAAGTAGTACTGCTAATGGCCGCAGCTGATGCATTTTTTTGTCAATTTCAAACAGTTGCCATAGTCCAGAAGAGATGTAGTCAGTCTCTTGATCATGAGTTCCTTGATTCAACCAGTAGTCGATACTTAGTATCTCATACCAGTGGATGGACAATTGTAATTCTAAGTAGGATGAGCAGTTGAAGGCTTGGAAAAAAGGTTGTTGAGAAATACCAGCAATGATTAAATGCTCAAGCGGCCACGATTTGACTGAAATACTGTTAAGGGTAGCAGTAAACCCCATTCAATTCATCAAAATTTTCACTTGTTAGGGGTTTGACTTGTCTTAATTATGATCATAAAAGGTATGATGGATTAAATTTACAAAAAGTTTATGTAGTTTCTTGTGTTTCTATAATATCTGGTTCTTTCATTTTATCATTTCATGTCTGAATGAGTCAATTTTGACAAACTCCTGTCACTTTTTAGATTTTAAGAATAATCTATCCCCAGTCAACACAATAGTTTAATTGATTAAAACCACCTTGTTATATAATGGTAATGTAAGGTTCCAATGTGTTTGGGATATACTAAAAGAATATTGTTCACTCTAGATATGTGGAAATATGTAAATTTCTTCCAAAAACTCAGAAAGTATTCTTCTTGCTTATGAATTTCTTCCCGAAATCCATAGTATTTTCACCTTTCAGCTCTAAAAAGAGATTATTTTTTATTCATTTGACCTTATATTTTCTAATATTTGATCTTTTAATGAAATACAAACACTTAAAAGTAACATTAGGTGATATTCAAGTGTGTATGTTCTTTTTTCTGAATTTCTTTTCTCATATAGAAGCCGGAACTATGGCCAAACTGAAACCAATTAAGAAATAATACATAGTCACTGTTTTTGAATAACAAAGGTGTTGAAATAACATTAAATCACTAAACAAATGTTCATAATGAAAAATAATTATCATTTAATGCATGAAAAACAAAAATAGATGTACATACAATAGTCTCACACCCAGCAAAAAATAAGAAAGACCTCCGAAAGTCAGTGTGAAACTATTGTAAGTGACATTTTCACATAAAACTCAAAAATTATGTAAAAGATCATGTTTTATGTCAAAACAACTTATTCAAAGTTATGAAATCATCACTTCATCCAAATTTCATATGGATAAGAATGTATTTAAGAAAGATAAAAAGTTTTTTCTGCCTCCTGTAAAATTTAGTAAAACGGAGATACAATAGTTTCACACTGACACAGCGAAATGTTGTGCTTGATAAAATCTTCCTTTTATATATCTCATCATTGAGGGGTATTGTATTTAAACGTAAATTAACATTTAATTGATAGTTAATTTTTGTGAACAATCACAGAAGTGT
This sequence comes from Fragum whitleyi, assembly GCA_948146395.1. Classification (NCBI taxonomy): domain Eukaryota; kingdom Metazoa; phylum Mollusca; class Bivalvia; order Cardiida; family Cardiidae; genus Fragum; species Fragum whitleyi. The sequence continues at coordinate 1,788,660 of OX411560.1, forward strand.
TATGGGTAGGCAAGAGAGGTTAGTAGTTGACACACATGCCTTTTCCCCAAGTTATTTGCCAGTCACTCGTAAGTGTGTCAAAATCTAATCAAATATTGCTCATGGGGGTCAAAGTTCAGACTTTTTTGTTGCCAGTCATTTCGCGAATTTCATTCTTTTATTGCCAAATTCATTTCAATTTTGCATTAGGTGACAATGGCGACCCCCAGAGTAGGCCCAGGTTATTGGGCAATTATTGTAAACATGCAAACAACAGTATCCTAAAACAGAAAACTAGAAAGCCATGAATTGCTTGAGTTGCTCCACAGTCTTGAAATTCTTGTAATAGCAAATCTAAGTTTTGACTAGATTTTTAGATATTTTGGGTTCTACTGATGTTGAAATGATTTTTAAAGTTTCCACTATATAACATATTAAGAAATGACCTCCGCCCGTAAAAGACAAATTTTTCATCAAACGACAATAACTTTTGGCTGCATGATAATGGGTCACCAAAGGATCATACCAATTGAGTTTGATTGATATCCATCAGTTACAATTTGAGTAAAATGATTTTCGAAGTTTCCACTATATAACATATAGGGAAATGACCTCCGCCCAACAAATACATATTTTTCATCTGATCACAAAAATCTTTGGTAGTCTGATAAAGGGTCACCCAAGGATCATTCATGTAAAATGTAATTGGTATCCATTGATTAGAATCTGAGAAAAACTCACTTTTTACCATTTTTGGAAATTAGCCACGCCCATTAAATCCATGTTTTTCATTGGATCAAAATTTTCTTGAACAACTTTAAAAGAGGGTCACCAAAGGATCATTTTTGTGAAGTTTGCTTGAAATTCATCCAATAGTTTCTAGGAAGATTTTTAAAGAAAAAGTTTACGACCGGACGCACTGACGCACGGATGGACTGATGCACGAAGGACACAACGCCATGGCAATAGACCCAGTGGCTTTCAGCCAGTGGGGCTAAAAATTAACTTGCTAAGACAATGCAAACACTTTTCAGGTTTGGTTACCAAATCCTCAGAACTTCTAGCTGAAGGCATTAGAGTTTGGTTACCAACCTAAGATTTACGGTTTGAAGTCAATATTATGTTATAACTATCTATGACAGACAGTAATTTTAGATAAAAGCCGATTTACCTTAACCTTAAAATGCAACAACCATTACTTAGGCTCCGTCCTACCAGGGCAAAAAATATGGATTATCATAACAGGTTACAACATTATATAAGCAGCTTCAATATTAGAATTTGGACTGCTTCAAAATCATGTCGCCATGCAAAGAGTTAATTGGCAGGGTTCAACATTAAGGGGAGTCCAGGAGTCCAAGACTCCTTATTCCAAAGACTGGACTCCCTCATTTTGTAAATAAGGAGTCCAGAAGACTCCTTTATCATATGAAAATATCTCTTCTCCCATCCATGCCACTCGTTATCAGAACATCTTCTTGTTAGCTTTCCCTTATAAAAGTTGAAGCAGAAAACATCCATTTTTTGTATTCTTATTTTGAGGTAAAATTGTGGAAAAGAAGAAATTGCTTGTCAAAAGCAATTTCTTCTTTTCCACAATATTTCCCCCCATTTTCAAAATTTGGACTCCTTACTTTTATCTAGGACTCCTTGATTTTATTGGTTGGGAGTCACCTGGTCTCCTTACAATTAGAAGTTAGTATCAAACCCTGATTGTGCCAGCTGACAGACTCAATAGCTTTATGCTTGTTGACAAACATGACTCAAGGGCACTTGGAAGACATTTATTTCTGGGAAAAAATTAACGAGGGAAGCCATCGTCGTTTTAATGTCATTTTGAATGACATCCTACGATAATCAATTGTCCCACATTTTGTTGAATAACAAAGTTTTACATTAGACTTGCATGTTATTTTTTCAGCTTTGATGTTAAAAAAATCAAGCCATGCTTTTGCTACAGCCTTGGCGTCAATCTTGTGATTTTCAACGGCATCATTTTTTTGCTATTACAGGAGTCTGTTTTATTGTAAACCTGATTAAAGCAACTCACTTCTTAATTGAAACTTACTTTGGGCACAAACAAGGTTTTTCAAAGAACAAATCAATGCCTCAGTGTGAAACAGTTGTAACTGCCTATATGCTTATAGGCAGTTACAGCATAAAGGCAGTTACAACTGTTTCCCTATGAGCAATTGAAATAGTACATTTTGAATGAAAGCAACTTTTGGATAACAGCAAAAAAAGTGTTGACAAATTGAAGTTGCAATTACAGGGATTGACACTTACTTCTTTGAGTAAGGAGTCCACTGGACTCCCAACTTCTGAAAGTAAGGAGTCCAAGCTCAAAGTAGGGTGTCCAAATTTCTATAATGGGAGAACATTGTGGAAAAGCAATTTCTTTTTTCCACATTGATATCCCCCAGTAAATGTTGGTGTGTTTTTTTCCAAATACTACTTGATGCAAGTAAATTTCATTTTCCACGAGGTTTGAAGTAAAAAGGTCTACAGCTTGACAATGGTTGTCCTTGAACAGAAAAAGGCCATGTGTATTTTGTTTGTAAAAATACTCTCATTATGATCTTGGGAGTCCCCTGGACTCCTTACTTGAGAAATGAAAGAGTCCCAACTAGTAAAAAAGGAGTCTTGGACTCCTGGACTCCCATTAGTGTTGAACCCTGAATTAACAGTATTTTACCATTTTTTTACCCCCTACTCCATTTCAAAGCAAGCTAAATTTTTTTACACTAAATAATTCATAAACAAAAATCATATCTTTCTAAGGGAAAAAAATACCAAAATGGTTTTCATATCTGTTATTTTTTCCAAATAATAAAGTTTTTCTTCCATGCACATGTTTAAGAATCTTTCTGGTATTTAACCATATTATCATATGATATCAAACCATAAATAACAATGTTTTAAAACAATATTTTCACACCTCCACTACGTTTCCTAGCATGCTATTTTTCCTTATGAACAATTCATAAACAAACACCATTTAATTCCATACATTTCTCAGGGATAACATACCAAAAAGGATTTTCGTATCAGTTAATTATTCCCAATAATAAAGTTTCTCTACCATGCACATGTTTAATAATCTTCATTGTAATTAAGATATTGAACCACTATCAAAACACTGTTGTTTTCACTCCCCATTGCATTTTCAAAGTGAGCAATTTTCCCTTATAAAGAATTCATAAACAAAACACTGTAGAATCACATATATTTCCAGGGAAAACATACCAAAAAGTTCTTCAATCTGACAGCAATTTTTATTCCAAATAATGAAATTCAATTTAACATATACATGTTTTTGACTCTTTATTGAACTTAAGATAAATATGTAATACATGTTAAGTGAATTGTATGAAAATAAAAATAATGGGATTGGGGGGATTGATAATTGTTGAGGTTCTGCCGAGACAATCATCAATTCCCACAACTGGGTTAAGTTTTTTTTTTTTTTTTTTTTTCATACAAAACACTAAGTTTGTATTATGCCATGTTTCTAAAAATAACTGCACTATATCATTGTTCTAAAATTATCCATGTGATATCATAAAGATATCATATGGGGTGTAATCACACAGATATTTGTATAGTTATAAGATAAAGAACCAAATCCCAATATTAGAGAAATTTAAACTTCCCTGCAATGCATTTCACAGATAGATATTTCCCCTTATAAACAATTCATAAACAAACCCAGCAAAGGTTCAAGTATTTACAGGGAAAACTTTATATGTAACAAAAACGGTTTTTCAAGCTAATGGTGTATCATCCCAAATAACAGCCAAGTTTTCTGGCACGCAAATGTTTTAGAATCTTTATGGAAATTTGATTTACAAACCATAATCTAAACACTGATATTTTAAACAATATCAGAAATACTGTCACCCTTCATGTCATTTCTTAGCAAGCTATTTTCCCTTATAAACAATTTATAAACAAACACCATATAATTCCATACATTTCTCAGGGACAACATACCAAAAATCCTTTTTCATGCTGACAGTGGATTATTCAAGTTTCTCTACCACGCACATGTTTAATAATCTTCATTGTAATTAAAGATATTGTACCATTGTCAAAACACTGTTGTTTTCACTCCCCAATGCATTTCGAAGTGAGCTATTTTCCCTTGTAAACCATTCATAAACAAACACCATATAATTCCATACATTTCTCAGGGAAAACATACCAAAAAGGTTTTTCATGCCGACAGTGAATTATTTCCAATAATGGAGTTTTTCTACCATGCACATGCTTTCAAGATGAAAGATGTTGTTATTGGGTATATAACTCTTACCACCATTCTGAAGATGGATTTGTTTGTTTGAAAGTGGTTTTACACAGCTTTCAACAATTTTCTGAAGACAGATGATTTACTGTTCTCATGTTGATAATGATATATTCAGAAAGCTTTCACATGTATTTATAATCACAGGGATGTGGAAATACACATCTTTTTCCACTTGTCCCTGGACAAGAAGAACATCTATCTTTATTTGTCCAGGATCAACATGAACTTGCCCCCCCCCCCCCCCAAAAAAAGGTAAATAAGAGAAATTATTGTTTTCAAGGAAGAAAATGCTAACATTTTCTTCATTGAAAACAATATTTTCTATGTTTTGATGAAAACATTTGGCTATTTAATCTCTTACCTCTATCAAGTACCATTCCAAGATTTGTCCTCAATTTACTTGTCCATGGACAAGTGGCAAAGAAATATCTACTTGCCCGCAGGTAGAAAAACCCATGTCGAACAAGTCGGCCAAGTCAGGCACGGGAATTCCACACCCCTGAAATAGCCTGCACATGGATACAATCTGACTCTCACCACTTTCTACTCAATTATTTTAATATTGTATTGTAAATAGAGGATAGTGAATGAGTGGTCATTGAATACTGAATTTATTAAACGAGTCATCTATAAACAGATAAAAACGAGGCTGCGCCGAGTTTTTATCTGTTTTAGATGATGAGTTTACTAAATTCTGTATTTTATGAGCACAAATTTTATATTCTGTTTATAATATGACCCGAATTTTAGCGAAAAATCTTCAACATTTTTGAAATTCAACGTTTCAATTTTCCGCGAAACTTATAACGCCGTTTCAAAATGGCGTCACAAAACATAGATTATGACGTCATTTTTGCAGTTACAAAATAACGTTGCTATTCGCTCTGAGCTAATTTGCATAGTTATTCCACTAGTGTAATAACACCCGTGTAATATCAAAAATATTCAACGGGATTATTTCACTCCGGCGACGTAGGTCATATTATAACAAGATGTATTTGTTAAACACCAAAATTTGTGATCGGCTTATTGATCAATACAATCTATCAGTTAGTTTGGGCTTCTGATGCAGACAATCAATTAAGAAATCCCATAATTGATAAATTGATTTGTAACATGAAAATTGCTACATATTTAATATTTAATATTTTGAAAGATGAATGTCACTTATTTAGAATGGGTAACTTCTTATTTCTTGGAAACATCTTTTTACTCTGATTTATTTCAAAGAAACCCCGAGAATTGACCTACATGTAACCACTGGAGTTCATTTAACCCTTTGCTGTTTAATCCCTGCTTTTTACGTGCCTATGATTTTATCATTGAGAAAACAGTGTGAAAAAAGAAGAAATTGCTTCTGACAAGCAATTTCTTCTTTTTCCACACTATTTTCTACCCTACTGAATGGTTATTTTTCAAATTAAATGCACTTTATATTTTCGTCTGCAAAACCTTTGAATTTGGACAGGTCCAAAATTTTGTAAAACGAGAAAGGGTTAACACAAATGGTTGAGTGTAGGTCCATTTCAGGTGCACTAAAGGATACTAGAAATACAAATTGTTTTTCATTATCCAGGGGTGTGGAATTCCTATGCCCGACTTGTCCAACCCGGGCTTTTTCACTTGCGGACAAGTACATTTTTCTAGGTCACTAGTCTGTAGACAAGTAAATATCAGAGCAAATCTTAGAACAGTAACAAAAAGAACTAGGAGAAAAGTCATCCTTATACTTGTATCAAAGGGTAGAAAAATTGTCTTTAATGAAGAAAATGCTGGGCTTTTTCACTTGCGGACAAGTACATTTTTCTAGGTCACTTGTCCGTGGACAAGTAAATATCAGAGCAAATCTTAGAACAGTAACAAAAACAACTAGGAGAAAAGTCATCCTTATACTTGTATCAAAGGGTAGAAAAATTGTCTTTAATGAAGAAAATGCTGGGCTACAGCATTTTCTTCATTAAAAACAATGTTTTCTAAATATTTATCAATCCATTTTTTCGGTGGACAAGTTCTTTTTGATCTCGGGCAAGTAGGAAATTAATTTTTACTTGTCCATGGACAAGCTGGGATAATTTATTTTTCCACATCCCTGTTATCTTTATTTAAACAACTGCCAGAAATAGAAATACATTGTATCTAATTTTCTGAATGTAAACTTGTCAGTATATCTAGCTGAAGATTTGATTTGAGCCTCTCGGTGGGATTTCCAACAATTTCAAATAATGACAAAGCAAAGACTAGCTCTGACCAGCCTGTGCATCCTCACAGGATGACTAGAGTCTTTTTTATGCGTTTGGTAGGTAGATACAATCTCAAGTTGAAAAGCCCTCACACCCCTGAATATACACTGCCCTCCAAAAGATCCTTCACACACATTTCATTTATAAGATTTTCAGCTTTAATCTTTTTAAACAAAGTTATAGATTAGTTTTTATTACTTAAAATCTGATTATTCCCATTTGAACGCTACTTTAGACGACAAAATGACTGTTGATAAAGATACTATTCTAGAACAATGTATAACAGAAAATATTGAGACAAAAGGAGAAAATGCTGATTATCAGTGGAACGTTGTGAGAGACTTGTAAATAGCATGCCTAGATGCATGTTCAGGCTGTCTTACCTGCTAATGGAGGCTACACTAAATATTGACAGAAGTTGATCCCCTTGATAGAAAATTTGGCAAAATGGTGAACTATTCTGATTTTGTCGATTTTACATGATTTTGCCATTTCTGGTATTGCTTCTTAATTGATACATTGCAATAAAGATATAAAGTATACATTTTATTAATAAAAATAATATAAAACTTTGTTTTAAATTACTTAAGCTAAAGATCTTTAAAAGAAGTGTGTGTGAAGAAACTTTTGGAGGGCAGTGTTTGTATAACTGTAAAGTAATCAAAGTACTGAAAGTACTGATAAGTTGGAATGCGTTCAAGAGACTATGACATCAAGCCACTAACAAAGCTGACGCCTCCCACCAAGGTGATCACATAATACGTCTCGACTTTTGACTAAAAAAAATCACAAAACCGCGTTAAAATATGCGCTAGGTCAGATGACTAGGAACATTTTGTAAAAGTTTCATCCGAATCGGTCCATAAATGGAGGAGGAGTTGCGTTCACAAGATTATTCAAATGAATGCCTCTTTTACCATGACACGGCTTATATTCACCAAACCGTGACTATAGGCACTAGGTCAGGTGACTAGTAACTTTCTGTGAAAGTTTCATCCAAATCGGTCCATAAATGAGGGAGGAGTAGTGTAAACACGTTTTTTTACATAAAGACTCTTTTTCCTTTTTGACGCGGCTGAAATTACCAAACCATGACTTTATGCTCAAGGTCAGGTGATTAGGAACATTCTGTGAAAATTTCATCCAAATCCAACAAGAAATTTTGGAGGAGTTGTTCTCACAAGAAAAGTGAACGAACGAACGTACGGACGCAGACGGAGAAGATGACGCCAATATACAACCGCCTTCAGCTGCGTATAAAAATGAATCCGAAAAAAATACTATGCTTGCACAGTCAAAATCGCAAAATTCAAGACTAGCCTTTAGGTAACGCAAATTTATGCATAAATTAAACGATACATGATTTTTGAAAGCCAAAAATGTTTCTTGAAAGCCAATTTCAATCGTTCGATTGCGATACGAACAAATTTCGGTCGTAGGACCTTTCTTGAACGTGGCCTCTGAAGACAAAACTCGTGGGGTTGGTAAACTCGTTCAGATATTTAATAAAAACATAGTTAACTTGTTATAATTTTCAATGATATTTAAAGGATTTTTGCACAGGTGAATTTATGTCTAAGCAATTTTAATGAAAATGGACAAAAGCAGAAAGAGAAGATAAATGTTTGCCTATAGACCCGCAATTTAGAGTGAGTGATCAAAGGTAAATTTTGTCTATACAGATATAGCCAAAATTGACCTTTGATCTATCACTTAAACTTGTGAATCTATACCTTCATCGATCCTTGCTGCGTCCACCATCAAGTGAAATTGTCGCTCGATTTGGAAATGGGTTCCTTTTTTTAAGAGAAGTAATAAAAAGAGAATATTTGCTGAATCGGGTTGTTAATACAGATAAATAATCTGCAGATTTTGCGCGTTTGTAATAATGGTTTACGAAACAATTAGATAAAAAAAACAACATTTGAACTACGGTATTTTGTTGAAGTGTGTAAACAGTTCGTTCAGAAAGAGAAACTAGACCTCTAAAAGAAGCTATAACATAATTCTACGAAAAACAGGTCGCGACGTTACCAAATAAGCAGATCACGTGATTGGCTTGTGCTATTTCCACAATTCTACGAATAATAGTTCGCGTATTACACAAATAAGCAGATCACGTGATTGGACGGTGCTGTTGTCAATAGCTTACTTTATTGGACTTGACTTATCACATGATTTCCAAATATAGTCATGCAAACATTTGCTACTAGTAAATTCGTACGCAACTTTCAATAAATTTCGTTTAAAACATAAATTAGCGTGTTAATAATTTACATGAAGTGAAAGTTGTGTAATTGTTCAACATTATCACTTCTTGATGAAATAAACTGTATGTCGGTGTCGGTGTTGAAATAAACAAAATAGGCCGGAGTGTATTCACATCCTGTTCACGTGATATGTGTTATCAAAAAACCTGAAATGAAATTATCTTGTGTTCATTTTGCGGTTTTGTTAAATCTAAGTTGGAATTGCTCCGCATTCCAACTTAAAAATATGACCATGGTTCCCAGGGGTGTGGAAATACAAGTTTTCTCCACTTGTCCCTGGACAAGTAAAAGCGGATTTTCTACTTGTCCAGAATCAAAATGAACTTGTCCGCTACAGAGTAAATAGAAAAATTTGAAGAAAACATTGCCTTTTGATGAAGAAAATGCTGGTATGCAGCATTTTCTTCATTAAAAACAATGTTTTCTACCCTATGATATGAACATTAGGATGATTTCTCTCTTAATTCTTTTAAGTAACATTCCAAGATTTGCCCTGGTATTTACTTGTCCTTGGACAAGTGGCTTAGAAAAAATTACTTGTCCTCAAGTACAAAAGCCCGAGTCAGACAAGTCAGGCATGGGAATTCCACACCCCTAGTTCCTAAGTATTATCATGAGAAAGTGCATTATAATTACCATATTTAGGAAGGAAACAAATAAGCAAGAAATTCAATTCGGAAATAGGACCTACCAAGATATAAATCTAATTACCATGGAAATCAAAAAACCTCGTCTGGGCCAACAGGCTAATTCTGACCACAATTAAAATAACGCTATTGATCAGAAGATAGGTCTACAAGGCTCAAGATAACGGCCAATTTATAACCGCTAAATCTATCAAAACTTGTCAAAATCTGATATCATTGATACTCACCAGAATTGTCTCTTTGAAACGTTTCTAATGAGTATCGATAATACTGGATTTAGGCGAGTGTTATTGATATTTTGTAGAGGGGATAGAGAATTGTGTCATCGTATCTGGACGACTATGTCCAATATCGGAGAAATGACCTGTCATTCTTGCTTATGTATGTAATTTATTATTTCCCTTTACTCTTCCTCCTATAAAACTGGATGGTCCATTTGCTTGTGTGAATGAAGCTTTTAACAATTTTTCCGAGACCTGACAATTGATTGATTGATTGAATGGAGTTTAACGCCGCTTTCAACATTTTTTCAGTTATATTGCTGTGGCAGGAGCACCTAACAATGGTTTCCTGGTATTTCTCTCACCAGTACAACCACTACATCCTTTCCTAGCCTCCAGCTGCTATCTCACATAGGTCTACGATTATCAACCCATTGGTGAGAGACAAATAGTCAGAATGAATGAGTGCCGCCGTCGGCCGAGACCTGACAAGGAATTCTCTTATTTGTCACACAAGTACAACAATCCCCAGCTCCAGGTGCGCGTTTTACTAAACGTCTTACGAAAAAATTGATCGTAAGTCAAAAAACACACATCGTACCTGGTGTTTTCATTTATTGTTAGATTCTTCCTTGCAATTTCTCATTGGAATCGTCTTTAGAAGATGATTTCAATGAGACGATGCATGGTTGAATTCTATATTTAGTTTATTCTAGAAGCAACTTTAATTTTTGACTTACGCAAAAAATGATCGTAAGATGTTTCGTAAAACAGGCCCCAGGTGCTATCCCTCACAGATTAATGTTCATCCATTGGAGGCTAGGCCGTCTCTGGGGGTCGCACTTGTTGTCAAATGCGAAAATGAAATGAATTTGGCAAAAAAAATGAAACTGGCGAAATGACCGGCAACAAAAAAATCTGAATTTTGACCCATCAGTGATTATTGATTTGACATAGGCTGAGAGGATATTGTGTCACGAGTAACTGTCAATCAATTGAGACAGTAGGCATGTGTGTCAACTAGTAACCTCTTAGCTACCCATAACACTTCTGTGATTGTTTACAAAAACTAACTGCCAAAAATATGTTAATCCACATTTGAATACGACCCCCTGGACGATGAGCTATATAAAAGAAACATCAGATTTTATCAAGCACAGTTTTTTGGAGGAAAAATGGCTCCAAATTTGGCTCCTAAAATCCATATTTGGCTCTAATTTTTTTGATTTGGCGAAAGTGTTGGCCAAAAGAAATTTGAGTCTAGAGAAGGCCCTGGGAGGGAGACAAATAGCTGACTCAGCGCAAAACGGTTGTAACTCCCTATAAACATATAGGGAGTTACAACTGTTTTGTGCTGTCCCCTTGAAATGTTGGGTTCCTTTGGGGGGTTTTGTATGGGATTTAATGCCTTGTTGCAAAGGATATGGGCTGCAACAAAGGATTGAAGCCTTTCCACCCCTAACAGGGATCAACACTAACACCAGTCCTCAGGCCTGAGGCTGATGGATTTTGGGGAGGACTGGTAGAAGCTTCCATGGTGCAGGTTCTAATGGCCATATTATTTCCTAGACAATCAATTTTTTTTTAAAAAAAATTGCCATTCCCTTGCAATTTCTTTTTTTCTTACTCAATAAAAACATTGTGTCACAAGAAATTTCTTCTTTTTCCACACTTTTTTCTTTTGCTCCTTAGATTGCCAATTAATTAGTACAGTTTTCATAAAGGACCTGTAAGCATCAGGGAGGACCTGTAAGATTTGTGGCTAAAAGGTCCTTCAGGCTGGTAACATTAAAATGTAAGTGTCCACCCCTGCCCCATAAACAAGAGCCGTCAGAGACGGATTATGCTCCCCGAATAAGGCATTGTCACAAAAACAAGAGCCACGTTGGACATGGACATCCCCCGCCAAGCAAGCTTGATAGTAAACTGAAGCCTAATAGATAAAAGATTCTATGTACTGTCAAAGATTTGCCTCCTATAAAATCTAAGTAATAAAAATAACAAAGGGCAATAACTCCAAAATTATGCAAGCAAGAGTTGTAGTTCAGGTGTATTGCACTTCTCCTCCATGAGATCTATCCACCCATTAAGATTCAAGTTGATAGCTATTATACTTTAGGAGATATGCTCCAGACAAAATCTAAGTATCAAAAATAACAAAGGGCAAAAACTCCAAAATTATGCAAGCAAGAGTTGCAGTTCTTGTACACTGCACTTCTCCTCTATGAGATCTATCCACGCATAAAGTTTCTAGTTGATAGCTATTATACTTTAGGAGATATGCTCCAGGCATAATCTAAGTATCAAAAATAACAAAGGGCAATAACTTCAAAATTATGCAAGCAAGAGTTGTAGTTCTTGTGCAATGCACTTCTCCTTCATAAGATCTATCCACCGATAAGGTTTCAAGTTGATAGCTATTATACTTTAGGAGATAATTATGCTCTGTGGTCAGATTGCAAGGACTCAAATAAGGTGTAATCTTATTTAGTGCGAAATTATTGACATGACTTGACCTTTATGCAATGAATAAATTAACCGATGAATACATTTATCATCGAGGGTAGACACAAGCTTTCGAAAAACATCGTAAATCTGTGTAGTGTATGGGTTTTAAAAATGTTTGTATAATGTAATAGTTCCAATATACACTGTTTGACTGTGTGGTCGAGTGGTATAGTCTGTTGACTACAGGTGCAGGAATCATGAGTTCGAATCTGCTATCATCCCACTGTTTTTTGTTATGTTTATTATTATTATTTTTATTTTCATTTTCATTTTTCTGTTAACCCCCATTTGACTAGTTATCTCATGTTTGAATGACAATAAAAAGAGCCTTAAGAGCAAATTTGGTTGAAAATCAAAGACTTATGTGGTATGAGTAACTTGACTCTTGGACTAGTAGTTGTCGTGACAGAATTCGTAGGAGAAATACCAGGCATCCATAGTAAAGCGTTTCATCCCCCGCAATATGACCGAATAAATATCAAAAGAGGCGTTAAACCCATTCAAACAAATAAAAAAAGAAACTAACAGGAAAGGAAAAATTTTATAACATACCGCAAATCTCTTTGAGAATCGAGTGATATTCAACATTATTCAAAAGAAAAAAATCTATAAAATGGATTGAAACCTACAGGAAAAATAAATATGCTGTCATAGAGACTCGAACCACTGTCTTTCGTCTTCTGATTCTTTAATCTTTTCACGTGCAATAACAAGTATCTACTCATCACAGTGTCATTTAATAGGTATATATTGTGAAACTTGGTTTATGAAGTTAAACGAGACCTAACGGAGATGTCATGTGACAATCAGTCTAGCATGTAATGTATGCTAATAGAGGTTACGGTCAGTCATGTCAATGATCTTACACTATACAACAAACATAAAGGTAACAAACATTAAACCCCCTTTTTGCATGACATATTTTGAGACACAAATTTCAAATACTTTATGGTAAAGGGAATCTGATTTGCTACGGAAATTTGAAATTTCATCAAATTCTGAGCATAAGGCTAGGAGAAATGAAAGAATAACTGTATTTTACGCGCTACTGTAAAGGTAACAAACATTTAGCCCCCTTTTTCCATGATATATTTTTTTTACGTTAATTTCAAATTGTTTATAGTAAAGGACATCTGATTTGCTACTCAAATATGAAATTTCACTAAATTCTGACTGTTAGACTAGGAGAAATTTGGGAAAAACTGTTTTTTACCCTAAGTCCCCTTTTCCCATGACGAGGCCCCAAATCTAAAAACCGTCACAGAAGCATCAACACTATATCATAGGAAGTTCACATGGTAAGTTTCATTTGATTTGGCCCAAGGGTTATGGAGAAATAGGTGGGGACGGACGGACGGAATTACTATTTTACATGCTAACGTAAGGTAACAAACATTTAGCCTCCTTTTTCCATAATAAATTTTTTTTTATGTTAATTTCAAATTATTTATAGTAAAGGGCATCTGATTTGCTACTCAAATATAAAATTTCACTAAATTCTGACTGTTAGACTAGGAGAAATTTGGGAAAAACTGTTTTTTACCCTAAGTCCCCTTTTCCCGTGACGAGGCCTCAAATCCAAAAACCGTCACAGATGCATCATCACTATATCATAGGGAGTTCACATGGTAAGTTTCATTTGATTTGGCCCAAGGGTTATGGAGAAATAGGTGGGGACGGACAGATGAAGCAGCGGCTATATGCTCTCCCTTCGGGGAGCATAATAAGGATTAAGAGTCTAATATGTTACCAACTGCACTGTGAGTGCAGGTTTACACTGGGTATATTGATAGCATTTTCAACAATCATAGCGGTTTCATAATATTGTTTGCTATCAATTCTTACTTATTTCTATGAAAGGTTTGTTTGTTTTGTTTGAATGGGATTTTACGCAGCTCTCAAAAATCTTTCCGTTATATCGTGGAGGCTTGAACACCTAACAACAGATTCCTGGTATTTTTCACAACAGTACTACAATTACATTCTTTCCTAGCATTGGGCTGTTTTCCAACATAGGTCCAGGATTATCAACTTATCGATTGGAGACATATAGTTGGAAAGAATGAGTGCCGCCTTTGGGGATCAACCCTGGGACCCCTAGATTGACAGTCTGTCGGGCTACTAACAGCCCTATGGCGGTCGCTACCTATGAAAGCAATTTTGTAACTCCTAAGCAATAGTGAAAACCTACTTTTATTCATTATCATTATTTCTTTCATAATCATCTATCCTGAAACCATATGAACGACAACGTTTTTCATCGGATTTCTCAGAATTCCTCCAATCTTGTACCACACAGCTTTTTCTAATATGTAACCAGTCATGTGAAAAGGCGCCATCTGGCAACTCCGTAAATCAAAATTTGAAAAACAAACAGGTTCGAGTTGAGGTTCGAGTTGAGGTCAACGCAAAGTCACAATTCATAAATTCTTATACAGGAAGGTAGCATTATCATTCTAGATTCAGAAAATCAGCCAAATTTGAAAAGTTTCTACCCTAGTCATTCCACGCAGTCTGACTAGGGTAAACAATTTACTTGGATGGTAGTGATAGGCAGATTAATTGATTATGATCCATAATCAGTTGTTTTGGGCTTCTGATTTTGATAATCTAATAATAACTTTCATAATTGATATATCAGTTCCTGACACATTTTTAAAGCCATTATATATTTTTTCAAAACCGACATCAGTTTGATGACTCAGCATGAAACAGTTGTAACTGCCTATATGTTTATAGACAGTTAAAAATGTTTCGTGCTGAGCCTTGACGTTGGTTGAAAAATCTGCAGAAAGAGTATTTAGGTCATGAGTTTTAACCCTTTCCTGTTTTTCAAAATTTTGGACCTGTCCAAATTCAAAGGTTTTGCAGACAAAAATTTAAAGTGGATTTAATTTGAAAAAATAACCATTCTGTATGGTAGAAAATTTTTGTAGAAAAAGAAGAAATTGTTTGTCACAAACAATTTACTCTTTTTCTACAATATTTTCTCAATTACAAAATCTTAGGGACGTAAAAACCAGGGATTGGACAGGAAAGGGTTAACTAAACTTATACATTCTATTCTTCAAAGGATGATACTAGGAGTGCTGTACAGTCGATATTGCTTGAGCGACCACGTCTATTAAGCAACCAATTTTATTAAGCGACCACCATAAAAAGTTCCTTCACCGTAAGCAAAATCCTTGCAAAAGAGGACATTCTTAACGAAAAATGGTTATCATTGAATCTATGTTGTTGGAGCCTATTAGAATCGTCTTAACAAGACGATTCTAATAGGTTCGAACATCATAGGATTCAGGAAGACTTGACCGACAATCTATAAATGCTATCAAAATGATCTGTCACATTTATAATGATATTTTGCATTAAGCGACCATTCCCGTAAACGACCCCTTTTTGGTAGTCCCCTAAGTGGTCGCTTAACACAAGTTTTACTGTATTTTGAATTTTCTAAGAAAATAATTGTACATCTATCATTAGTTGATATTCTCTTCCAACCAAAAACGATTATCAAATGAGGTTTGAAACCGATTGCCAAACACTATTAGATGGTTCCCTTTTTTCCAAAATCCTGTTGTCAAAACTAAACACACAAGCCAAAAGGTCCCTTTTTACCTGACTGATCACATACTAGGCATCATTCAATAATCTCTAACAGACATAACCAGGAAACTTCCTATTCCCCTTGTGTAATTATTTTCTTACCCAATACTCCCAAAGGTCTTATTTTCTTTACAAGAAAATTATTTACTTGTCCAATGAGTTCATTCAAAGCCAGACTCTGTATATTTGATTCTATTTACTTCATTCCAAATTTGTACAGAGAATTTTTAACACTTTGCTGTTTAATCCCTGCTTTTTACTTGCCTGTGATTTTATGATTGAGAAAATATTGTGAAAAAAGAAGAAATTGCTCCTGATAAGCAATTTCTTCTTTTTCCACACTATTTTCTACCCTACTGAATGGTTATTTTTCAAATTAAATCTACTTTAAATTTTCGTCTGCAAAACCTTTGAATTTTGACAGGTCTAAAATTTTGAAAAACAGGAAAGGGTTAAGGTCTTTGGGAAAACACCTCTAGTACAATAAGCTTAATTTAAACTGAACATACTTTTATCTACAATAGATTTAAAGAAAAGAAATTTCTACAAAGGAATCTTATTCTAGAAATCTATTAATCATCCTTAGAATACAATGTGAACTAAATTGAACAATGTGTTATGTCAATTAATAAGATACTTTTACTCCCTGCTTTTAACAGCCAAAGATCATTTGATGTGTTTCATTATATAAATGTGCAAGATATATGAGATTGATAATTTATTTGTCTCTCTTTGCTTATACACTTTACATGCATTATTTGACCAACCTTTTTGGGAGGAGTTGGCTTGTTAGATCAGTGGTTTGTTTCAAACAAAATTTGCCATTTTATAGATTTTTTGGCCAGTCTAGCCCACATTATTCCCACAATAATTAACAAGAAAGCAGGCAGTGCAGGCTAAGATCAGACTGCGTGTCCATGCTATCTGCCAAAGCTAAAATGAACCTTTGCCTGACATTTCCAACAATTTGAAATGTTCGTGACGTGTATACATTGAGAAGCCCTGGCAACCAAAAACTGAAAATATTAAGTTACCTGATGTTCTACAGATACTTTGAGACCTTATCTATCTACAAATTTTAGTGAAGACTCTGGTCAGAATGTGCATATGCACAGACTGGACAGAGTCTTTACTTTGCGCACATACGAAATTGTTGGAAATGTCATGCCAAAGCTCAAATGTGTTCAGCAAATAAAGTGAAGTGACAGCAGTGTTCATTCTAGGCATGGGGATACGAGGATTGCCCCACTTTTTTCAAAGATCCCCCATATTTTCTAGATTTGTGGGGGATTGTTTACTATGAACAAATAGTATTGAATACCAGTTATTTCTCAATTGCTTCAATTTTGTGCTGAAATCCCTCACTGTTATGAAATCCTAGATAATTCACAGAATGAAAAGGGTTAAGAACGACAGTGACATCCAAAGAATAAAACTCAATACATTTGATCACAAAACCAACCCTTTAGCTCAAGACATATATAACAAGTCATAAAAGTCCTATTTCGAAGACACAGTGCAAAATAGTTGTAACTGCCTATATATTTATAGGCAGTTACAACTGTTTTACATAGAGACATCGATTTTAGTTCAGAAAATAAATGTAAGAAAATCCACACTTACATTTGATAAAGGATAAAAATTTATCAATCAGCTAAATTAGTCCCGAGTAATCAATTAAACCTGTATCTTGCTGATAACTTGTTATCCTTTACCCTTTAAGTGATATAGATAGAGTATAAATTTTTAATTTTAGATTCAAATATATCAATAATACTTTCACAAAATCTACATAAAGCATACTAAATGGAATTGCCTTGTCCAGAGAATTAAAATGAGTTCCAACAGCATAGGGTTTGCTGAGATATAAAGATTTTAAAATTGTATTATCTTATCTAAATGTCTGCCTGTTGCAAATTTATACAATAAAAGAGTGATTTTCACTTTCTCATGTTAAATTTCATTTCTTGAACAAAAAACATATTCTTTTTGGTACTCATTGGAATCATCTCAATGAGACAATTCAATGAGTACCAACAGTATTGGGTTAGAAATGAGAAATAAATGATTGAGATTAATTTCACGCAGTCAATAACCTGAAACACTACTTAACCCTTTGCTGTTTAATCCCTGCTTTTTACGTGCCTGTGATTTTATGATTGAGAAAACATTGTGAAAAAGAAGAAATAGCTTCTGACAAGCAATTTCTTCTTTTTCTACACTATTTTCTACCCTACTGAATTGTTATTTTTCAAATTAAATCTACTTTAAATTTTCGTCTGCAAAACCTTTGAATTTGGACAGGTCCAAAATTTTGTAAATTTTTCACACCATATTCCTGTTGTACACAATTGATTAATTGAATGGAGTTTAACACCGCTTTCAACATTTTTTCAGTTATATCGCACAGCTGGAGCACCTAACAATGGTTTCCTTGTTTTTCTCTCACCAGTACAACGACCACATCCTTTCCAAGCCTCCAGCTGCTATCTCAGATAGGTCTACGATTATCAACCCATTGGTGAGAGACATATAGTCCGGAAGGATGAGTGCCGCCGTTGGGGATCGTACCGGGACCTCTAGATTCACAGTTCAACTTCCAACTGCGCTATGATGGCGGCTCTGTTGTACACAATGTTTTGGCAGTCAGTGTAGACTAAGATCAGCCTGCATTAACATGCATTTACCTAATTTCGATCTTGACCGAGATTTGATGAAAACAAAAATTCTTACCAAGTTTCATGACATTTGGGCCAAAAATGTGACCTCTAGAGTGCACACAAGATGTTGACGGACTACCAGATGCCCAGCCAACAGACACAGCTCAATCACTGTAGCTCACCATTAGCACTTTGTTACCAGGTGAGCTAACAATAATACATGTGGTTTGATTTTCATGCAAGCTCTGCCATCCATAAAAATACAGCTTTTGCTGTTCAATTCATGAAAGATAAATCAATGTTACACTGAAACAAAGAATTATCCTCTTTATGTCTAACTGATCCTGGCCTCTGAAACCAGTCGATAAATTTCATGCTGGTCCAAATTTTCAAATTCAAAACATTGAATACAGTCAATATTGTCGAGTGACCACCTCTATTAAGCTTCCACTTTAATAAAGCAACCATCTGGAAAAAAAACCTTCACTGTAAATAAAATCTGCGAGAAAGTTGACATTCTGAACAGAAAATTGTTTATAATTGAATCTTATGAGGTTTAGAACACATTAGAATCGTCTTGAGTTTTTACTGCAATTCTCAATCACCCTGTACAGAAAAATCTAAATTACATCTTGTTACAAGTACTTTCATTATTTTCCACAACATTTTTTTTTCATCTGAATTTCGTTGGGTACCCTAAAACTGATAGTTTGAGTGAAACTTTATGCCACTTAGTAATATCTCGGGAGCATACCTAATAATAAATTCCTGGAATTTCTCTTACAAGCACTACCATAACATCCTTTACTAGCCTCCAGCTACTATTCCCTCTCGATTTATCCACCTATTCAGGTGGGACACAAATCATCATACCAAATATGAGCATAGTATGTTGAATAGCCTTGAAGTAGTTGGGGATGTTAAGTTTTTTTGTTAAGTTTTGCAGACAGACAGATGGACAGACAGATGGTCAGACAGACAACAGTAAAACAATATGCCCCTGATCTTTCGATACAGGCCATAAAAATGATTAAATAGCAATTACAGATATATTTCATCAATTAACAAAATATATATTACAATCAATACCGTTTGATATTCAATTCTATGAAAGCACATGCAAAGCCAAATAGAATTATTCAAATTTTCACTCATCTAAAAAGCAGAAGTCAGATTCAGGTCAATAAAACTGCACTATACAACTGTTTAGCCCTTAGCAATTGAACTATGCTATGATAGAGGCCCATTGGGCACCTTAAAAATCAGAAGCCTGTTTAACTAAACATCTTACAATCATTTTTCACGTAAGTCAAAAATTGAAGTTGTCTACAGAAGTAACTGAACATGGAATTCTAATGATATATTGCAAGACATAATCTGACTTCGAGCGAAAACACCAGGTAATATTTGTGATTTTGACTTACAATAAATTTTTTCGAAAGAAGTTGAGTAAAACGGGCCCCTGGTGTGTGTCAGAGGGAGTTTAGCAGGTATGTTGAAATAAAAACAAGAGCACCGCCTACGGGTGCCTACGCTCGGCTGTCGAGTGCTGGATGGTGGGAAAAAATCTAAGTCCAAAAAGGGGCATAATTTGCACAAAATGCATCTAGAGTTAGCCCCCTTGATAGTATATGTTGCTCTTTTCATGGTGAATATGTGTGCCAAGTTTCAAGTGAATGCCTTCAGTAGAACCAGAGATATAACAAAATGTCAAAGTTTTCGCATGGCGACGACAATGACGACGACACGGAGGCTATAGCAATACCTCGGGTTTTCTCCGAAAACAGCCGAGCTAAAAATTCTCACTTGTCCCTGGACAAGTAGGTGGCTAAATTTCACTTGTCCAACTGGAAAATTTAGTTGTCCAACCAAATTTTCATTTAAATTTTCTGTTAAATAAGATAACTTTAAACTGGGACCTTTATTGCATAATAAAATTTACTTTTCAAAATGTACTGTAACTTGAAAACTCTTTTTGATAAGACTACGAGCAATTTTTTTCTTAAATCAAGATGCACATTTCCAAAGAAAATCTACTTTTCCACTGGCTAAAAAGGCAAAGTTCAAAAAGTCAGGCATGGGAATTCCACATCCCTCATTAGAATAAAATTCAACTTACCCAACTTTCTCTGGACGTTCCCTGACATGATGATCTATCACATTTACGACACAATCTTCAAATATGATGTCACTTCCTGTTAGTGAATTATGGTCCACAAGATGCAATTTTAACTTCCTGTCAGATTGTAATGATTTAAAATTGATCTGATCACGAAAGGTGAGGCTGTTTGACGGAATGTTTAACTTCTTGAAGAGATAATTCGTCTCTGTACGAAGTCTATACTGAGACGCTGGTATATTAAAAACTGGAATGACTGCAACATCAGGGTGTTTCTACAATGAATAGTACAATACAATACAATGCAATACAAAATCCTTTATCTATTCTTGGTACATTGTTGTGTTGTACAATATGAGAATGATATGCCTAATAATAATAATGTTAATAATTTCATGGAACTCTCAGAGCCCAAGGTTATAAAACTTTTGAGAATGTCTCAATAAGAGAATGATTCTTATTCTCAAATTGCTGAGATTCTACTCCTGGAAGAATGAAAACAAAATGAGATTATATATTCATGTTCTCAATGTCCTCATCAGAGTAAATTTTTACGCCACTACAACAAATATACAGAGGTACAGATAATAGGAGCTAACATCTATTTTAAAATTTCATTTCTCAATGAAACCCTAATTTATGGAACCACATTTGAATCATCTTGGTGAGACAATTAACCCTTGTCATGCTGAACCCAGAATATTTCTGCTTTGACAGGAGCTATAGACAAACATCAGCATGTTCTCAATGTCCTCATCAGAGTAAATTTTTACGCCACTACAACAAATATACAGAGGTACAGATAATAGGAGCTAACATCTATTTTAAAATTTCATTTCTCAATGAAACCCTAATTTATGGAACCACATTTGAATCATCTTGGTGAGACAATTAACCCTTGTCATGCTGAACCCAGAATAT
Organism: Fragum whitleyi; assembly: GCA_948146395.1. NCBI lineage: Eukaryota > Metazoa > Mollusca > Bivalvia > Cardiida > Cardiidae > Fragum > Fragum whitleyi. The sequence goes on from OX411560.1 coordinate 1,810,137, forward strand.
TTCTGCTTTGACAGGAGCTATAGACAAACATCAGCCTGCACATATGTACAGTCTGATGTTAGTCTACACCACCTGTATCTCACTTTCAAAACAGAATTGTCAATAGATTTAATTTTCTAATAAGAATTGACCTACAGTTGGTACTTTCAGTGCTTTTTGCCCTTTGATTTTGATGAAAAAATTTGGCCAAAATTTATTCAGCATGACAAGAGTTAAGAACCAGACCCAAAAGAAGGGCATAGTTCTTGTATGTGGCTAGATTTACGCCAGACAGTCTTTTCTTCCTTCTTGTGATTATTCAATAGAAGAGAATGATTTTTTCCACAACATCTCAGTTTGACTGACGGTATTTTGCAAATTTCTATTTATTTTGTAACTATACACATATCCGTGTGATAACATCCCGTATGATATTTTTTATGATATCACATAGTTATTTTCAGAACAATAATATCATACAGTTATTTTTAGAAACTTGCATTTCAATTAGAAACATCGACGAAAACGAGACAAATAGAGATTATAAGATAAATATAATACATACCAAGTGTATTGTATGAAAAAATATCTAACTTGGTTGTGAGAATTGATAATTGTCTCGGCAGAGCCTCGACAATGATCAATTCTCCCAACCTCGTTAGATATTTATTTCCATACAAAACACTAAATACGTATTATATATATATATCTAAATCACCTCCCTGTATTGATGCAACCTGCCTTTACCAAATACTTACATTTCTCAAATAATACGCGTATGTAATGGCCGACACTGCTGAATCCAGGTCACATGACTCGTTTCCCAGGACGATGTGAACTTCCGACACGGACATGAAGTCATCCTGCAACAAAATCCAGAAGCCTGTTTGTAAGAGTGAGGTTCTTAAGCTTCTTATCAAAATTTTTAAGATATAGCGTTCAGTGGAGCAAGATTTTTAAGCTGTTCAATAAGAATGTAAAGATATCTCAATGAGAAAAAAAGATGGTTTTGCATTGGCTTAAAACCAGTAGTCATGACAAAGTCGAATGCATTCACTCAAATGATCAAAAATCATTCATTATGATGTCTTAAAAATCTCATTTAGAGGGATTTTCCATCTTGCTCTAAAGAACACACCTCAGAAGTTTATTTAAGAGGGGTGTAGAGCAAGTCTAAAATCATTATTTCTCATTTAAACCTAATGTTGTCGGTACTCATTTTAATTGTCTTTATTAGACAATTACAATGAGTACTCACAACATAGGGTTTATTGTATAGTTTTGATTTCAAAAATTGTTTGGCACTCATTCTGACCAACTATATTATTCTGTCTCCCATCAATAGCTTGATAATCATTGACCTATGAATGTTGGATAGCAGCTGGGACTAGGAGAGGATCTAATGGTATGACTGGTGTGAGAAATACCAGGAATTAATTTTTAGGTGTTTCAGCCACTACCATATGACTGACAAATAAAACTTCAAAAATCAAACTGAAAAACATGAAGTGACAAGTTAAAACTGCACAAATCACACTGAAAATATGAAGTGACAATCTCTGGACACTTGTCTTTTAACTTTTGGAGTCCATGGGCCTGTTTTACTAAACATCTTACAACATTTTTTTGCTCAAGTCAAAAATTAAAGTTGCTTCTACAGTAACAACCAAATACGGAATTATGCCATGCATCATCTCATTGGAATTGTCTTTTGAAGACGATTCTAAAGAGATATTGCATAGCAGAATCTAACAATGAATAAAAACACCAGGAACAATTTGTGATTTTGACATACTATTAATTTCTTAGTAAGAAGTTAAGTAAAATGGGCCCAAGGCTACTAGCAGACATACAGAAAGAGGGTGTTAAACCAGTCTAAAATCTGTATTTCTCAATTGAAACCAAGGTTGTTCAATATTGGTACTCATTTGAATTGTCTAATTGAGACGGTTCCATCAATGATTTTGGTTGATATCCAACAATAAAATATACAATTACTCCATGGAAAAAGACTTGCAGGGGCCAAGCCGCCCATGGCCCTTATATTTTAGGCTGGGCCTCTAGATTTTTGGGGAAATCCCTATGCCTTTAATGTTAAATATTGAAGTTTTGAAGCCTGGGCCCCTAAATTAAAACTGTTAGTCATTTTCCATGTACTCTTTTCATCTCTTAATTACCTGAATGTTTTTAGACCACACCAAGAATTCATCCATTGTATCTTCCAAGCAGTCAGCACAACATTGCTATTTCTGCAAATAACAAAAAGTATCTCTCATTTACAGGGCTATTTGACCCCAAATTTTTTCAAAATTTTCAATTTGACCCTTAGAAAATTCTCTCAAGGGGGTCCTTTTGACCCTGTTGAAAGAAATATCCCAAGGTCAAAACTTGAGTATTTCCCCCCAAATTTGTAATGTTATATCTCATAAACTACCAATAATTGTGTAATTCTCATCTTTACATGAAAAGGGTATTTCGCTGTTTAAATCTACAAATTTCTCATCCTTATTTGCTCTTTGTTGTTGTGACCCCTTAAAATTCAGTTTTGACCCCCCCGAGTTTCTTTGTCCAGGAGTCAATGCCTCCTCAATTTCAATTACCTGACAGATTTTAGGATTCTAGAATAATCATTCTACCTTACTGTTAACAAGAGGCCGATGAGGGCCTGACCGCTCTACTAGCTCTTTTAAAAGCCAATCTTAAAAGTTCTGTTCCAAATATAGCCTGTTACAGTCTCCCATATTCGAGTACCTAAAGCTGTGGAATTTGTGCAAACAATTTTTAACTTTTTCCATAGAGGTATGAAACTAAAACCTTATCACTCCATATGATTACGCGAAATAGATTTATACAAGAGTGTGATTAGGTTTTGAGTTTCATACCTGTTACATGAAATCAACAAATATTGTCTTCATATCTTATAATTTAACCCTTGTCATGCTGAACCCAGAATATCCCTCCTTTGGAAGGAACTATAGACAAACATCAGCCTGCACATATGTGCAGTCTGATGTTAGTCTACACCACCTGTTTCTCACTTTCAAACCAGGATGGTCAATACATTTAGTTTTTCAAATAATAAATGATCTACAGTTGGTACTTTCAGTGCTTTTTGCCCTTTGATTATGATGATCATTTTTAGCAAAAATTTATTCAGCATGACAAGGGTTGATATCACGAAGCAAAAATGTAGGGTTTGTCTATTAACTCTTTCCCAAACAAGACCTGGCTTTAACGTCCCTAATAGAAAATACTTAGGAAAACATTGAAACAAAAGGAGAAACTGATGTCAACCAGCAGTTTGTCCTTTTGTCTCAATATTTTCTATGTCATATTTTGCACAAAGCATGTCTTTATTATCATCCGTTTATCGTCTGCAGCAGCTTTAAAATTGGATCATCCTGAAATTTTGTCGATGGGAAAGGGTTAAGAAATAGATTTCTTACAGGACTTCTTTTTGTGGAAGCTTACAGAACAGCTGCGTACTCAAACTGATTTCATAAGGGAATAAAACCAACTTTTCAGCCAATCAGAATGCATAATTATTGATATTGATGGACACAACTTTAATTACCAGTTAGTTATTGTAAACTACACTGAAAGTACATTATAAACTTAATTGTGATTCATGTATTTCCATGTGAAGAAAAACTAGATTGGTTATATAATTATGTGACAATGTGTGATGTTTGTGGGCTATAAACTGACTAGAAAGACCCATGAAGATTCTCCCACATATTATTGCATGTAATGTTCGTTTATGGTCATTATGAGCATACCTTAACAAACAAAACCTCGGCGTTAACAGGAAAAAACGTGGATTAATAAGTAAATTTGTATGCTGTTCACACCCTGCTTTTTTTTACTTAACCCTTTCCTGCTTTACAAAATTTTAGACCTGTCCAAATTCAAAGGTTTTGTAAATCATATGGATTTGAATTGAAAAATAACCATTCAGTAGGGTAGAAAATAGTGTAGAAAAAGAAGAAATTGCTTGTCAGAAGCAATTTCTTCTTTTTTCACAATGTTTTCTCTATCATAAAATCACATGCACGTTAAAAGAAGGGATTAAACAGCAAAGGGTTAAATCTCCTCAGTCTTGGCTTATACACTTTATCAGTTATTATGTCAAATGTTAATGTAGAGCATAAATAAGGAAGTTGATCCTAGGTATTCCCTCATTAAATTTTGTGACATCATAATTAGAGGATATTGAATGAGTGGTCATGGAATAATGAATTTATTAACTGAGTCATCTACAAATAGATAAAAACGAGGCTGCACGGAGTTTTTATCAGTTTCAGATGACGAGTTTAATCAATTCTGTATTTAATGAGCACAAATTTTGTATTCTGTTTATAATATGACCTGAATTTTAGCGAAATCAAATTTTATCATCAAAATTCTTGGAAATTCAACGTTTCAATTTTCCACGAAACTTATAACGCCATTTCAAAATGATGTCACAAATCAAAGATTATGACGTCATTTTCATGGTTACAATATAGAGTTGCTATTTGCTCTGAGCTCATTTGCATAGTAATTCCACTAGTGTAATAACACCCGTGTAATATCAAAAATATTCAACGGGATTATTTCACTCATGCGACATCAGTCATATTATAATCATATTTAACAGGCAATGTCGGTACAAACAAGTGATTAGTGGGTTTGAAGCAAGTTACTAAGCATTTCCGTGAATCATTTTGCAATATCTGGTTAACACTTTCCTGTTTTACAAAATTTTGGACCTGTCCAAATTCAAAGGTTTTGCAGACGAAAATTTTAAGTGGATTTAATTTGAAAAATAATCATTCAGTAGGGTTGAAAATAGTGCGGAAAAAGAAGAAATTGCTTGTCAGAAGCAATTTCTTCTTTTTTCACAATGTTTTCTCAATCATAAAATCACAGGCACGTAAAAAGCAGGGATTAAACAGCAAAGGGTTAATAAATACCAAAGTCTTTCTTTTCATGCAATAATAGCGTCAATTCACGTTTATTAGGGTGTTAACCTTTCCAGAGACCCTCAAAATGCTTTGTACTCAGGGTTTAAACCATTCTCCAGGTCTCTGCAAATATTAACACCCTCGAAAACGTGGACTAACCTTATATTCGAGCACCTACGCGATTTCCATCCAGAGTTCAAAATCAAATGCCACACACTATTGAAACAGGCTTACAAAATCTGACATCATTCTTTTAACCTAGAATTATTCAAAAATCGAGCTAAACAATTTTAATTCCAGGGCCTGAAAAATTTTGAAAATGGCCTTTTTAAAAATAGCAGGACAGAACAAGAGCTGTCACTGTAAGATGACAATGCCCCCGACACCGCTTTGATTTTAAATTATGGCCAATCTATGTTGAAGGTCAAGGTCATCTAGGGGTCAAGGTCACCAAAGTATGTGCCTACAGAAAGGTAATGTACCAAGGAATGTTGTGGTAAAGTATGATGCGAATATGTTAAGTAATAAGGAAGTTATGGCCAATGTTAAAGTTTTTGGACGGAATGACGGACGGACCGACAGACGGACAGACGGACAGACGGACGGACGGACGGACAGACGGACGGACATGTCAAATTTATGATGCCTCCCTATCGGGGGCATAAAAAATTATTATATTTAGAAAATTTATATGAGACATTAATGGTAAAGTTGTTGTTGTTGTTGTTGTTGTTATAGAATGCTTGATTGAATGGAGTTTTACACCGCTTTCATCATTTTTTTCAGTTAAATCGCGGCGGCTGGAGCACCTAACAATGGTTTCCTGGTATTTCTCTCACCAGTACAACCACCATATCCTTTCCTAGCCTCCAGCTGCTATCTCACATAGGTCTACGATTATCAACCCATTGGTGAGAGACAAATTATCGGAGAGAATGCATGTGGTAATTAATTTGGGTCTGTTTATAAAAGATTGTATGTGTAATTGAAATATTTATCTATAGACAATTGGCTGACTAATGATTTAATGGAAAATATATACTTTTCTACATCTCAACATGATGTTGTAGGTTGTCAACTGCCTGTTCTGTGTGATGCATTTTGGTTGGGATATATATAATATGTATTTAGTGTTTTGTATGAAAAAAATATCTAACGAGGTTTGGAGAATTAATAATTGTCGAGGCTCTGCCGAAACAATTATCAATTCTCACAACGGAGTTAGATATTTTTTTATACAATAAACTGAGTATGTATTATATTTATCTTATAACCTCTATTTGTCTTGTTTTCGTCGATGTTTCTTACTGAAATGCAAGTTTCTAAAAATAGCCGCATTATATCATTGTTCTAAAAATAACTATTGGTCAGTATAACTGTCACAATATTGTTACTTATAAATCTTATTTCATAAAAAAAAATCTAATACTGAAATCTAAAGCAATATATATGGCTGCATTTTGTTCATTTTACAGTAAAATGATTCTCTAGTGTAGTAGGGTTATATTAGATTTCCATGATGGTCCTAATATATCGCTCACCTTCATATCTTTGTCTCATTTGATAATTAAAATTTTCCAGCTAAGTTGTACTTTTACAATTTGAGGCCTCTGAGACTGTAAATGAGAAAATTGTCATTAAGATCCCTTTTTCCATGCTATGGCATACATCCATCTCATTTTCAATAGGCTTCATCCTTGTGACCTGACAAACATTCTGACCAAGTTTCATGAAGATAGGGCCATATTTGAGTCCCCTAGAGTGTAAACAAGAAAATTGCCATTAAGGCCATTTTCCATTGATATGGCACGGATCATTCACATTTTCAATTGAGTCCATGTGGCAGGGGTGTGGAAATATGAGTTTTCTCCACTTGTCCCTGGACAAGTGAAAGCGGATTTTCTACTCGTCCAGAATCAAAATGAACTTGTCCACTAAAGAGTAAATAGAAAAATTTGAAAAAAACATTGCCTTTTGATGAAGAAAATGCTTGTATGCAACATTTTCTTCATTAAAAACAATGTTTTCTACCCTATGATATGAACATTAGGATGATTTCTCTCTTTATTCTTTTAAATAACATTCCAAGATTAGCCCTGGTGTTTACATGTCCTTGGACAAGTGGCTTAGAAAAAGTTACTTGTCCTCAAGTACAAAAGCCCGAGTCGGACAAGTCGGGCATGGGAATTCCACACCCCTGCATGTGGTCTGACAAACATTCTGACCAAGTTTCATGAAGATTGGACCATATTTGTGGCATCTAGAGCGTAAAAAAGAAAATTGTCATTAAGGTCCCTTTTCCTATAATATGGCCCATTTTAAATAGGGTTTATCCTTTTTATCTTACAAACATTTTGACCAAGTTACATTGGACAATATTTGTTGCCTGTCTAGGTAGGAAACGTCTAAATAGTGAAACGTCTGTCATTCAATTTAAAATATGGAGTTTCAATGAATAACCTCCGAGTTCACGATTTGGTAAACAGAAGAAAGTTTTGGGTTCACATCAATATTGTAATAGCCAGAACTGTCAAAACGTATGTACTATCCGGATATAGGTGCACTTGAACACATGTCAAGCTGATTTATTAGGAAATCGAGCTTCCCTGTACTTATCCGGGCATGGAAAGATAGTTAATATGAAATAAGGCAAAGCCTTAAAAGCGAGCGCAGCAATTTGTCACAAATTGTGTACTGGTTGACACATTATTTGTTACGAGAGAGAGAGAGGGGGAGAGAGAGAGAGAGAGAGAGAGAGAGAGAGAGAGAGAGAGAGAGGGGAGAGAGAGAGGGAGAGAGAGAGAGGGAGAGAGAGAGAGAGAGAGAGAGAGAGAGATAGAGAGAGAGATTTTATTTTATAGTTTAGTGCGTAATCCCAGGACCTATAAGTCGCGAAATTAATTTTAAATTTTTGCACACTTCATTCTGTTATGTCTTATTTAAAACAAATTAAGTGACGTAAGATTTTCGCAAATCCACTTGAACTTTACCTTTAATTCAATTTTATTCTCTGGTAAAAATAAAAAAAAAACCAAACAAACCTTTTTGTAATTTCTCTCCTGGAAAAAGCTGAAGTCACTCCAGATACTAGACTGAAAATGACTTTGTCATAGTGTAAATTTATGTGAACAACAGACAAAAGAAATCATTATTTCTGGACTGGATAAGATTTCTCAAATTGTTAAAAAACAAAAACAAACAAACAAACAAACAAAAAATAAACAACAACAACAACAAAAAAAAAAAAAAAAAAAAAAAAAAAACAGTAAAAATCCACTGAATGAACACTATGTTAAATTAATGAGCCTGTATTTCTATAGCAAGATTCAAGTATCAATCAAAAGTTCCGAATTTTAAAGGTTTAACTTACAGCCACAGTTTTTAATACAATAACGTGATAAGAACTCGCCTTGATTCATATCAAAACATTTCTAAGGAACTGTTTGAAATTTCCCACAGAATCTGCATTTTCTACATGGATCTACATAGGGTAATAAATTTCACTAAATCAAAAAATAGGCTACTACCTTGTCTATTTTATCTAAGCACCATTACATAACACCAATAATGTATTGAGTAGATGAATGTTTGTAATGTACAATCTATTCCTCCAATACTTAATGATCCTTTCTTCAGTTAAGCGATTAAGTTTCATACCTCTATGAAATCGAGACATAACTTCTTCATAAGCTCAGATTTAATCACATTAAGCAAAAACGTAAAGATTTATCACTAAAGTAAACAGTGTTCATGGGGCCACTTTCAGCGGAAGTTATTAAAAAACAACAACTGTGTACTCAAAATTGTTTTCATTTGGGCAAATAAGAATGCATAAATCTTTTTGAACATAACTGGAATTAAACCATTGTATTATCTTCAGACTTAAAAAATGCTCTTGAAAACGGGTCCTTGTTGAGGCGTCAACAACAACAAAAGACAAACATATTAACATAAACTTTACAAACTAGCATTTCCTTCTTTCTCACAATGTTTTCCCATGACCTGAAAAAAATAATTAGTTACATTCTTGTTTTTGTTATAACAAGGCAACTATAGTCACTCTTTTCTATATTAAACACATTTAAACCGTAAGAAACATCTTGCATGCATTTCAAGTCCCAAGTCTATGATTGAAAAATTTAAATTTCCAGACTTAATTGTTCGTGATGTCATTGTCCTTTATTGATGACATCAAGAATGTTTGTGTTGACATTTTAATCTTAACATGCATGCATCATGTAAATCTGGGGGTTAAACATGTTCCTGGTCATATTCGTGTTAGGACTAAAGGTAAGGATGTTAAAATTAGCCTTGTTATTCTGTATAACTAACACTAAAAAACATTTTGTGGGAATGACCGCGTGAATCGCTTCGGTCGGCCTCGCTTTTGGCTTTGTTTTGTTGCTTCCGGTAGAAAATAAAACTTTTATAGAAACCTCGTTTTAACGGGATAGCTTAAATTATTTTTCAATTTTTAAATCTTTCTTTCACGAAGGATACATTGAGGTATTTTTCCAATACAATTTTTGACTTTTTTTCTATCCTGCAAATGAATTCACTCCGGGTGAGAAATGACACGATTTTTTCGTTTGACAGTAAAATAGAATAGAATAGAATAACACACGTTACCATAAACGCTCGCTTCGCGCTCACGGCCTTCGGCCGTTCGCAAGCTGCGCTCGCTATTACGTAAATTCACGATGCAGCATAGTTTTTAGTGATGTCGAATCGTAATTTGGTCGCTATTACGATCGCCAGCATTTTGGTAGTTTGGATATGTTTTCGTCTTTCTCCCGGTCGACTTCCGGATAGAACACTGAGTAAGAATATATCGGATTTTTGTTATTATCCATAATTTCCCTTGCTGCCGCGGCAGCGATGCTAATATTTGGGTTGATTATTAATTTTATACATAATTTGTATTGTTCTCGAGTTATTTTCCAGTCGAAAATTCAATGCTGGCGAAAACTACTTTCTCGCGCGTAATGCTGCCGATGCCAGCATTATGCTGGATTTGATTTTTCATGTATTTTAATCGTTTACTCCCACATAAATTATGTACGAACATGAATGGGAGTATCTGGAGATTGTGTTACGACACTTTTCTAGATTATTTATTGGAAACGTTTTATGTAATTAGCCTGTGTTGTGGGTTTTGACCGAATCACTCGTCCAGCAATCCAGCCGAGACCGAATCGTGGATTCTGATTGGCTGAAACGTTCGCCAGCATCCACTCGACTATAAATAGACGGTGCGTTAGTGAGTCGGCATCAGTTGCTCAGACGGCTTCGACAAGATGACAACAAATAGACCAGCAAATTAGAACTTGAAACAACAAACAACAAAGACTAGATCAGCATCAATTTTATTTGAGAACTCAACATGATAAGAAGAAGCCGTCTATTCAACGAGCAACTGATCACCTCTCTTCAACTCAACATCTAGTCACTGGTCATCTCTCTCTCTCTCTCTCCCACACATTGTTTCTTGAAACGTCGTAGCTAGACTATAGGTTTTAAGGTATAAGACCAATGATATTGGCAATGTTAAGAAATGCAAATTTGTTAGGCATTTGAACCACTGGAAGTGTATATGAATAAACTGAATCATTTTTATTTATAGAAACGTTTTGAGTTTTGTCATTCTTTGTAAATACAGCCCGTAAGACAACCCATTTTATTAACCCCCCTTCATGTTGTAAGTGGCCAGCCAATATTCAACCCAGCCATCCTGCATCGACCATCAGACTTAAAGACCAGCCAACATAGAGTTTGAGATAGAATTGAGGGCTGGCTGCTTACAATTTTTGGTGTCAGAAGTAAGCCGTCATAGCGCAGTTAGTAGCGCGTCGGACTGTCAAACTAGAGGTCACGGGTTCGATCCCCGACGGCGGCACTCATTCTTTCCGACTATTTGTCTCTCACCAATGGGTCGATAATCGTAGATCTATGTGAGATAGTAGCTGGAGGCTAGGAAAGGATGTAATGGTAGTACTGGCGTGAGAAATACCAGGAATCCATTGTTAGGTGCTCCAGCCGCCGCGATATAACTGAAATAATGTTGAAAGCGGCGTAAAACCCCATTCAATCAATCAATCAGTCAGAAGTAAGGAATAGGAATTGCCAAAACTAATCATTCGGATCAGCCTGGTTTAATCTTTTTTCATTAGTAGGAATTGATCCTCAACTGTTTTAAATAGGAATATAGATTGACACATGTAATTTGTTAGTCATTTGATAAGATATTCATTTGTATATTTCTCTTTCACAATGGCCTCACCAGACCCTGAAACTTCATTTGATCAACCTTCTTCACTCAACAATGAGGAAGAGAGTCAACATAGTGACTTAGAAAGAAAGAATGGTGACATCTCTCCTCATAGTTCAGCAAGTTATCATTCTAGTGATAATGAGGACTCTAGATTAGAAAGATTAAGAGATTCAACAGAGAACAACTCACAACAATTTCATTTTAATAATGAGATTCAACATGAGAACAAAATTCATCAGCATAATAACAACTGTCCCAACACTTGTTGTAAGGGTAGTTCACACAACAATTATTTTTGTAGCAATAATTATGATAGAGATAATAGTAGCATAGTTGGACACGACAATAGACATATTTTGTCATTTAGCCCTTATCAGTCAGTTATTATGAAGCCTGATTCATTTGATGGCACTACTTGTTTTGAACAATATTTGTCACATTTTGAGGATTGTGCTGAATTGTCACAATGGGATTTTGGAACAAGAGTTCTTTACTTAGCAATTAGTTTAAGGGGATCAGCACGAATCTTCTACATGAATCTGTCTAAGATAGAATGTCGCAACTACAGAACACTAGTCAAAAGACTTTCTGATAGGTTTGGCTATAGTAGTAAACATCAGTGTCTTTGGTTGAATAAACTAGAAAATAGGCGTAGAATGAAAGGTGAAAGTATTGCTTCTTTCGCAGATGATCTTCTTCAACTCTCCCGAAGAGCTTTTTCAGATCTAGATCAGCATGCACAGGAACGTCTGGCCTTGAATCAGCTCTATAAGTCGATTTCCACTGAAATGAAATGTAGATGCTTGGATAATAATTGCTCTACTGTTATTGAGGCAGTATCAGTAATAGAAAGATATGAGTCAATTTTAGGTGACTCATGTTCTACAATAAGATCAACTTATCTAGGTGCAGAATCAGATCAGCCATCAGATCTTAGTTCTACATTGAAGAGAATTGAAGCTAGATTAAGTAAAATGAAGCAATAAATTCAAAGAAAAACCTCAAAAGTAAAAAACCTAAGACATGCTTTGGGTGTAATTCAATTGAGCATCTGTGGTCATCATGTCCACTTAATACAAATCAAAGTAAGAAATTACCATATAGTGGTAGTACTTCAAATTTTAGGTCTTGTGATTCTTCAGATCAACAAGACAGAAATCTACAATCTACTTACAATAATGGAAACTACTTACAATAATGGAAACTAGGATCTTCCAGAGTTAGATATTTTTTTAAACAATAAACTGAGTATGTATTATATTTATCTTATAACCTCTATTTGTCTTGTTTTAGTCGATGTTTCTTACTGAAATGCAAGTTTCTAAAAATAGCCGCATTATATCATTGTTCCTAAAAATAACTATTGGTCAGTATAACTGTCACAATATTGTTACTTATAAATCTTATTTCATAAAAAAAAATCTAATACTGAAATCTAAAGCAATATATATGGCTGCATTTTGTTCATTTTACAGTAAAATGATTCTCTAGTGTAGTAGGGTTATATTAGATTTCCATGATGGTCCTAATATATCGCTCATCTTCATATCTTTGTCTCATTTGATAATTAAAATTTTCCAGCTAAGTTGTACTTTTACAATTTGAGGCCTCTGAGACTGTAAATGAGAAAATTGTCATTAAGATCCCTTTTTCCATGCTATGGCATACATCCATCTCATTTTCAATAGGCTTCATCCTTGTGACCTGACAAACATTCTGACCAAGTTTCATGAAGATAGGGCCATATTTGAGTCCCCTAGAGTGTATAAACAAGAAAATTGCCATTAAGGCCATTTTCCATTGATATGGCACGGATCATTCACATTTTCAATTGAGTCCATGTGGCAGGGGTGTGGAAATATGAGTTTTCTCCACTTGTCCCTGGACAAGTGAAAGCGGATTTTCTACTCGTCCAGAATCAAAATGAACTTGTCCACTAAAGAGTAAATAGAAAAATTTGAAAAAAACATTGCCTTTTGATGAAGAAAATGCTTGTATGCAACATTTTCTTCATTAAAAACAATGTTTTCTACCCTATGATATGAACATTAGGATGATTTCTCTCTTTATTCTTTTAAGTAACATTCCAAGATTAGCCCTGGTGTTTACATGTCCTTGGACAAGTGGCTTAGAAAAAGTTACTTGTCCTCAAGTACAAAAGCCCGAGTCGGACAAGTTGGGCATGGGAGTTCCACACCCCTGCATGTGGTCTGACAAACATTCTGACCAAGTTTCATGAAGATTGGACCATATTTGTGGCATCTAGAGCGTAAAAAAGAAAATTGTCATTAAGGTCCCTTTTCCTGTGATATGGCACATATCCTTCCTATTTTAAATAGGGTTTATCCTTTTTATCTTACAAACATTTTGACCAAGTTACATTGGACAATATTTGTTGCCTGTCTAGGTAGGAAACGTCTAAATAGTGAAACGTCTGTCATTCAATTTAAAATATGGAGTTTCAACGAATAACCTCCGAGTTCACGATTTGGTAAACAGAAGAAAGTTTTGGGTTCACATCAATATTGTAATAGCCAGAACTGTCAAAACGTATGTACTATCCGGATATAGGTGCACTTGAACGCATGTCAAGCTGATTTATTAGGAAATCGAGCTTCCCTGTACTTATCCGGGCATGGAAAGATAATTATTACGTAAACTCACGATGCAGCATAGTTTTTAGTGATGTCGAATCGTAATTTGGTCGCTATTACGATCGCCAGCATTTTGGTAGTTCGGATATGTTTTCGTCTTTCTCCCGGTCGACTTCCGGATAGAACGCTGAGTAAGAATATATCGGATTTTTGTTATTATCCATAATTTCCCTTGCTGCCGCGGCAGCGATGCTAGTATTTGGGTTGATTATTAATTTTATACATAATTTGTATTGTTCTCGAGTTATTTTCCAGTCGAAAATTCAATGCTGGCGAAAACTATTTTCTCGCGCGTAATGCTGCCGATGCCAGCATTATGCTGGATTTGATTTTTCATGTATTTTAATCGTTTACTCCCACATAAATTATGTACGAACATGAATGGGAATATCTGGAGATTGTGTTACGACACTTTTCTAGATTATTTATTGGAAACGTTTTATGTAATTAGCCTGTGTTGTGGGTTTTGACCGAATCACTCGTCCAGCAATCCAGCCGAGACCGAATCGTGGATTCTGATTGGCTGAAACGTTCGCAAGCATCCACTCGACTATAAATAGACGGTGCGTTAGTGAGTCGGCATCAGTTGCTCAGACGGCTTCGACAAGATGACAACAAATAGACCAGCAAATTAGAACTTGAAACAACAAACAACAAAGACTAGATCAGCATCAACTTTATTTGAGAACTCAACATGATAAGAAGAAGCCGTCTATTCAACAAGCAACTGATCACCTCTCTTCAACTCAACATCTAGTCACTGGTCATCTCTCTCTCTCTCCCACACATTGTTTCTTGAAACGTCGTAGCTAGACTATAGGTTTTAAGGTATAAGACCAATGATATTGGCAATGTTAAGAAATGCAAATTTGTTAGGCATTTGAACCACTGGAAGTGTATATGAATAAACTGAATCATTTTTATTTATAGAAACGTTTTGAGTTTTGTCATTCTTTGTAAATACAGCCCGTAAGACAACCCATTTTATTAACCCCCCTTCATGTTGTAAGTGGCAAGCCAATATTCAACCCAGCCATCCTGCATCGACCATCAGACTTAAAGACCAGCCAACATAGAGTTTGAGATAGAATTGAGGGCTGGCTGCTTACAATATTCATGATGGAGTAACTTGTAGGCTTCTGCTAGGTCAACTTTGTTTCTTCTGTCCTCCAAAGACTCAAAAACAGGTGGAAAAGGGCATAAGGCTAGACAACGATCTTGCACCTTTTAAAGTAAATCATGTCTTTCTTTAAGTGTGTTTTCCAAACTACCAAGGCGTACTCTAGTAGTGGACTAATTATTGTCGTAAATAGTGTTGATATCTTTCTTTTGCTAATATCAGGCTTTCAAGTTACTTAAAGGATTTGAGGATTGCCAAATGGTTAACTGTTTTCATTTGGCCAGTTCAACAAGAGAGTGCACTCTTTAAAATTGGAAAAACCAAGGTGTTCAACTTCCTTCACACTAAACCAGTTTTCACATACAGCAATCAACACTTGGAATGGTCTCCCACAAGAAGTTGTAGATGCAGATACTGTTGATTGCTTTAAAATGAGATGGGGCAAGCACTGGTATGGAAATACCATTTTACACGAGTATTAACAACATTTTCACTACTTACAGAAGTAGGGAATGTGCCAAATATACTTATGATGTATATCAGTCACCATATCTAGTTTTCACACAATTTATGAAACCCTTACCTCACCTTGCCATACCATGACTATAAGACAGAGGGCTAAAAAAGGACTTTGTCCTCACTGATGAGCCCATAGAACATCCAACACATCCTACAGGTAATAGCAAGTGCAGCTTGCGAACCGTGAGCGCGAAGCGAGCGTTTATGGTAACGTGAGTTATTCTATTCTATTCTGTTATACAGTCAAACGAAAGAATCGTGTCATTTTCCACATGGAGTGAATTCACTTGCAGGACCGAAAAAAGGTTAAAAATTGTATTGAAAAAATACCTTAATGAATCCTTTGCAAATGAAAGAATAAAAAAATTGAAAATTAATTTAAGCTATCCCGAAAAATCGATGTTTCTATAAATATTTTATTTTCTACCGTAAGCAACGTAAACAAAGCCAAAATCGAGGCAGACCCAAGCATTTCGCGTGGAAATTCCCACAAAATAATTATCAATTTTCGATACAGAATGACAAGGCTAATTTCAACATTCCTTCCCTTAGTCCTTACACATATATACGGCCTGGAACATGTTTAAAACCTTAGATTTACATGATGCATGCATGTTTAGATTGAAATGACAACAAATATTTTTGACGTCATCAATGATGGCTAATGACGTCATAAATGTTTAAGTCTAGAACTTAAAACATTTCAATCATAGACTTATGAACTTGTAAATACATGCAACATATATAGTGACCTTAGTTGAAGTTGTAACATCCAAAACAAGAATTGTAACAATAAGTTGATTTTTTAGGTCATGAGAAATGATTGTGAGAAAGAAGAAAATGCTTGATTGTAAAGTTTATGCTATTGTGTGTGGATTTCGTTGTGTACGTGCCTACAAGGACCCGTCGCCAAAAGCTTTTATTCCTTAAAGATGTTTCTTTAATTCCAGTTATGTTAAAAAGGTTTATGCATTCTTATTGGCTGAAAAATTTATTTCAGCGGAAAGTAGCCCCATATAGACTTTCTACTTTTATTGATAGTCTTAACATTTTTTGTGATTAAATCTAAGGTTATCTAGAAGTAATGTCTTGATTTCATAGTGGTGTGAAACTCAAAACCAATCAAAATCATGTTTGAATCTGCATCACATATTCATAAATTGTGATTAGTTTTTCAGTTTCATACATCGATGAATTTAAGAAATAATCCCTTTATCTCTTAAATGATGAAAGGATAACGAAGTATAGGAAAAATAGACTGTGGATCAGAAACATAAATCTACTCAATACATTCGCACTAACTTATAAATTACATATGCCCCCACCCCTCTGTCTCTTGCTCTGACGCTCTTTCTCTCGCTCTCTGTCTCTCTCTCTTGTAACAAACAATTTTTCAGGTAAGCTGCGATCGCTTTTAAGGCTTTGCCTTATTTCATGTTATTGGTAAAGCTGCAATTGTATCAAATATCATCCCTGCTGTTAACAGGTTGGTGAGATGGCTCGATCGGGCAATATTGCCCAATCGGGCAACCATTGCCCGATCGGGCAACTTGAAATTGAAAGAAAAGTGAAAATTTCCCGAAAACTACGAAACACTGTAATAGCGCATTGTCAAAGTTTTTGGAGACCATAAATGCGACCTCAACTATGACATACTATACTACATTTACCTAAGTTCGGTCTATCTTCATGCGCCCAGACGTTTTGATTTTGTATTGAAGCAGACGGAAGAGATGCAACATCAAAAATATCTCACCTTTGACTCCAAAATTTGTTCTGCAAATCTTTTAACGACTTCATTCCGCCATTTTGAAAATTATGGTCCAGTCTAAAATAGACTGGTTCCAACGATTTTATTAACATTTACGGAAAACAAATGTGCAAAGAAAAATACGGTGTCGTCTCAAAAATTATGTCATATAAAACTCTATTTTAAAATTCAAACACATCATATTAGTTGTTTCGTTACATGTTTCTACTTCCAATGCCTCACATTCTTAAAATCATCTATAATCCAACAAATGAACGCTTGTTTGTTTAAAGTATACAATACGCACGGGAAACATTTGATCTTCTTTCTATGGTATGCAGCTGGGATGGTAAAGACAACACAGGATTTCTATTCTGTTAGAAATGTCCCTGCATATATAGAAGTGCAATATTCATCAATTAAATCAAAATCAATGTCATGTCAAAGGGCGTGTTTATTTTCTCAATGAAAACAGGGACACCCTTTACTACCACAGGAATATATTATATTCATATAATGTAATGTATTTGCTGGTCTTTGTCAATAAATACATTGTATGATCCAATTGTATGAAATACCAAAAAAATATCAACAAATTGAGTGTTTCTATTTATAATGCATTAGAGTTCTGTTGTATATACACCTCGAAACGTCCAACACAATGAATGTTTTTCTAATCATAAAAACTTCGTAACATTTCCTCAGTGGGGTACTGAGAATCGATCTGTTGTGTACCTTCACAAGCTAAGTATTTTATGATCAAAAGTAAGGAGTCTAGCACAGGGCGCGGGAAGATAATGGTCGTCTTACAGAAATAAGACTAGAAACGAGTTCCGGGATGCTGGAAAAATATTTGCATTAAAAGTAACTTTGGATCCATCTCGGAATACAAAGAGCTGTGACTCGGATATAATTTAATTTTAATTATGATAAACCTTAAGAAATATTTCGCACACATGTCCTGGTGAGAATCCTTAAATTCTGAACGAACACAATAGATCGTTTTATGTAAAATCTTAGATTTAACCCGGGATATCTGCGGATGTTTTTTTAGACCGATGAAAATTAAGTTGTCCCTTGTTTATATTGGTGTACGTTTCTTTAATAACTATTTTTGTTCATAATCCTACCAAAACTAATTTTAAGCGTCGGGAGAAGATTCCTTACGTTTCAATTTGCATTCGTATGAATTAATTTAAAGTAACACGAACCTAACTTTTCTATTGGGCGTTTTGGGGCATACACAACCCTGGCTAGAACCTCTCTGTATAGATTTTGTGATTGTTGTGTTTTATATTTTGATTTAAGCATGAGTAAGATCGTCTTTAATAAGGCCAGGAAGTGAAATTCGTTTTATGATATTGTTACATACAACAGGCTTTGAATACGAAAATAATTTACTTTTGTTTGAACTAATAAATTCTATATACTTACCCTGCCAAGTTAAAGTGTTTATTTTCGTCCCTTAGTCATAAGCATTTTCGGAACTTTGATAATTGGCCTGCCTTATGGATTCATTTTCACATGTTGCTGTATGATTTGAATTCTCCAAATATGAAGGGTGACAACCTACGTCAAAATTTACATAAATTCACTAGACTATTTTCATAACCTATTTTCATTGTAAAATCTAATATTTTACTTTTTTTGGCACATTTTTATCTATCCGAAACAATCATACAATTTGGTACCTTAAACCACTGTTTACTGGAATATACTGTTTTTAGTGTAGTAGTTCCATAGATATTTTAATTACCTCGGTACAATTTTCGAAACTGTTGACTGAACAGAGAGATAGAAATAGTAACAACTGGAAAAGCCAAAATGCAAAAAATGGTTTGAATTGTTTAGAAATCCAACGCTGTTACTGTTTCATTTTCTATTTTTTTTTTTTTTCTTAAATATAGGTCGTGTTTATGCAGCGCATCATGTTTTCTGCGGTCTGTGTTTAAAAAGTAAATGTATATGTGATTTAGGCATTGTGTTCATTATCAATAAAAAATATGTAAATAATTATGGGCACACCCTGTATTTATTTTATCACCTCCATATTTCTCTCTTTCCGAAGAACTTTGGGACGATGTTTGCGTTTTAGGCCGTCTCGTTAAATGCAAGATGGCGGATAATGACTGATGCTGAAAATTCTGCGGACAAAAAACGTCGTATTGTAAATATTTTGAATTTATCAAATTCTTCCGTCCACTTCAATGCAAACTTTAAACGTCTGGGCGCATGAAGATAGACCGAACTTAGGTTAAATGTAGTATGGAATTTCATAGCTGAGGTCGCAATTATGGTCTCCAAAAACTTTGATAATGCGCTTTTACGGCATTTCGTAGTTTTCGGGAAATTTTCACTTTTCTTTCAATTTCAAGTTGCCCGATCGGGCAATGGTTGCCCAATTGGGCAATATTGCCCGATCGAGCCATCTCACCAACCTGGTTAACAGCCTACGGTCGTAAAGAGTGGTAAACGAGCGGCAATAAAAGAGCAATAATTCAACAGAGGGTCAAATTCGCAAGGAAGAGATGAGAAGCTTTTCATTCATTCAATAGATCGAGGCAAATTGAAAAACTTTACCATAAGAGAAGAAATTTTTTCCTCAGCAGCCTCCATTTAAACGGTGGCTATTATAAGAACACAAACCGTGATAAATACAAGAAAAATCAAAGTGCTGTAAGGCCTACTTAGTCTGTGCTGGAATAAAAACTATTAGTCAATTGTAAGGATACCAAAATTTAAAAGTATTGTGAGTGTTAAATCAAAAGATCTGATAAAACAATATTGGTCATTCAAGGACGGCTCACTATCTGGAAAGAATGAAGACTCTTCTTGAAAGCGGCAATGTCAGGTTGCTGTACTCGATTGTATCTGGTAGGTATTCCAAAGGGGGTACGGACAAAACCCAACAGACAAAACCCAACAGACAAAACACCATCAGAAAAAAAAACCCACCGGGACAAAACCCCACCACTATATTTGGCAAGTAGGACAAAACCCCACCACTTTTTCAAGATACAAGATACAAGAATACAAGATACAAGAAACTTTATTTAACGTCGGACAGGGTTAAACAATAAACATTAGCTTTAAGCTATTTGCCGACAGTAACATAGAATATTTCTAACAATTGTAAAGCAGCTGTAAAATAATTTGGTTAATTGAGGCATGGATACATACAACATTTAGGTTAAGTAATATTAACAAGTTTGGACATAAATAGATACATACATTTAGGTTAACAGACAAGCATACACAGACAAGATTGCATAATTAAGAGATTATCAATATAGGATATTTGATTAAGGAAGCTATTAAGATTTTAGGTAAAAAGTCATAAATAAATACATTTTCAGATAAGTAAAACCCTACAGATAAAGAATTTACAATATATAAAGCTAAGTCCCTTCCCCATTCCTGGGTAATATCAAATACTATTACCAGCCAGAATGAACCCTTGATGAAGTCAGGTACCTTCATCAAAAGGGGCCCCGATCCCATGTGTATTCCCTACCCCCAACCCATTCAAATGAATATATTTAGTGAAATCTATATTGATTTAATTACATTTTCATATAACTTAATAGAAAAATAATTTAGTTGTTAATTATTTCATCAAAATCATTTGATAAGTATTATTTTTTCAGATTTTGACTCCTTCTTTACTTTGTTGAAACCGTGATTGTGAAAAATTCCAGTTAAAGTAGTTGTTGCCTTTCAAAAATAGTAAACATATTGAAAAGAATGTAATGTTTCAAGTTCTGATATGAGGATAATCCTTTGTTGAAGGTGCTCCATTCGCTTCAATATGACTGAAAAATTGGAAAAATCAGTGCAAAATCTCAAAGAATCAAATCAGTTAAAGGACATATTTTCATTTTCTTTATTTTAAACCTTATCTTTATGGAAGTGACTAGCCGTACGGGTCCGTACGGCTAGTCTGGTAGGCTAGACGTACGGACCCGTACGGCTAGCCAGTCGTCACTGTACAGGCTAGTCGTACGGGAGTTTTTCAACCAATCAGAATACAGAACGGGAATGAATAATAAATGTTATGTTTCTATTCGCGTACTTTGATATTTTCCGTTCTGTCTGTATGTGGCTTAAATATATATATAAAAGTTTAAGTCTATTACCGGACGACAAAAGCGTAAAAATATATCTTCCTTGATAAGAAATGCCCGTAAAAATGCCTATGTTGACCATTCCCCCTCCCCCCCCCATCACGGATGGAAAAATAATTTAATCTGAACCGAAAGTTAGGACGGATTATTCACGGATGAAAAAAAGTTATTATCCTATAACAAATCAACTGGGAATATTTTTTGACATGTATCCTACGTGTAACTTATCTATAAGCGTATCCATCATTTTTTGGGGGACGTTTCTACGTCACCCAGTGTTAGTACTACGTGAGAACAATCCTGTCAGATATTAATAGCTTTTCAAAAAAGTAGTACTGGCTTTGGTTCAATTTCTTTTTTACAAGACTTACCTCCACTCTTAACTGTGCATTTTGAAAATGGCACTTTTCATGAATTCTATACAATTAGAATACATGTATTAATCAAAGACATCTATCAAATGCGAAATCATCTGCCAATCATAGACCACGCGATTTTTTTGTTTCGCACAAGAATGCTATTCATAGACAAGGCAGTGATTCGCCTATTGGACTTTCCCGTGGTGTACAGGGGATAAAAGCTAGGTAGTGAAATGGTAGCCCGCATTTACATACTCGGGTTTTAGAAAGATCTCTCACTAATGCAGAACTTCTTGGGTCTAGATCACCTCGGTGAACAATCCAGAACATTACCAGGAATTTTGCTGTTAGGGTTTGTGATAAGAAGGTCGTAAATCGCCTGTATTACTTTAGCGAGTTAGGACACTCTCATCACGAACACATATAAGTCAACTTTTGACTCTCTCCATGGTTTTACACTTTTACTACGAAAGAAGTATAAGTCATTTGCTCTTAGTTGAGGGGTCTTCCAATAACAAATTGGACGTTTTAATATCTTTCTAGAATTAATTAAACTACTTCGTCTGCTATCCACAATGTACATGTATTCTATATATAGCCGGTAGCCTACTCCGCCTAACTCGAATTACCGTATAACCTGTGTTTACGCGGAAGGGGGACATTGGCTCTTTCAAAGTTTTTTGGGTGGAGAAACGCTCAACGGAGACACAAGTGCAATGTTTTCTATGCGAATCTCTCTTCGGTGATCAATCCTGTACACTTTTCAGAAATGTTGCGTTTTTCGGGTAGTGACTAGAATATCGTAACTCAGATAAAGCTATACAGGGAGTTAGGACATTTTAAACACCAACATCTAAAATCGATCATTATCTCAGTCCGCGGTGTTTTCTTAAAAATAAATGAAGGAAAGCAAAAATTAAAGTCACTTGGTCTATGTTGAGTGCTTCTACGCCTATATTTCGGGTAGACAACATGTCTTTTTTGTTAACTTATATATCTTTACGTCGTCTACTACAAACAATCGTCTTAACATATAAATCGGCAACTCAAATTCTACTGGGTAAAGGCATGCTTCCGCCGATCTTAATGCCGTTGCGGGGGCTGTGAGGGATATTAATTCGCACGACCCACGGTCTACGTTTCGCATCTTTTTGTTATTCACACTTCGGTTCGTTCTTTTCTTTCTTTTATTGCATGGGTAACGGAAAATGATCGCATTCGCAAAGAAGTCTCCTGCTGTGGATATTAAAGAGCAATACCTTCCAAGATGGTACACCCCAAGTTGAAATACTCAGTGCCTTTCTCGGGAGGTTTTACGTGTTACCGGGCCCGGAGACCAAATGACGTCAGATACCGTACGTGATATACGGAGATACGACGTTGATTCTCCGGACAACTTCAAACAATAGAGAGCCATTTTTGGACATGCATACATGTCAACCGTTCAACCCAATTTTAAAATATTTAGAACACGGGCGCTTTGCCTGTTAACCCTATATTTTTTACAATCTTTCATTCATTTTTTTCTCTCCCAAATGCTGACTGGCATACCAGAAATATTTGTTTTCCCATTAATGATTTGTGATGTTTTAAACCAAGCTTCGTGAAAAAAATATGAGAAGAATCAACACAAGCAAAACAGTGTCATATTTTATCAAATACGCTACATTTAGATAAAGAAATGTAGGCCTACGTTTTGAGATATAGAATTTTAATGATATCATTAACCTTGAACCCGCAGTTGTATTTGCGAGATTTCATTTTTTCCTTATCAATATAGTTCTTTGGTGCTATTTGTGGATTTGTACATTAAAGTCACAAATATATTACGAATTCTCATTAGCACACTCTTAGTTACTTTTAGATTTAGAGCCAATTTTATATTAAATGTGGAGTAAACATCTCATGGGGATTAGAGAGGGTTGGATGCCCTTGATTATTATGTGACCCGTAATTTGAACCGTAAACATAGGCTTAACAAAAAAAGTAAAACAAAAACAAAACAAAAAAATGTAATTCCTATAAAGTTTGCATTAACATTGAAACTTGCCGATCTTGGGACGAAACATTTTACATTTATCACATGTTTACATGGATAATTTCTTTTCGTCTCGTTTTATTTTCACCACAATGCAGCCAGAAACGCCCACCTCGAGTGCTTTCAGCGCTTTGATTTTTAAATGCACTGGTATTGTTGTCAAGGGTTAGAAGCTTCATCTGAATAAACCATTGCCGAAATGCAAAGGACCGTGTCATACTTCAGTTGTGAATATTTGCTGGTTCCAAATGACACTCGAAAAATAATTTTACGGATGTATGAAATTCAAGCAAACTTCGCAAGAATTATCCTTGGGACATGCTCTTTCAAATTTGTAAAATTCTGTTCAAAAGGCTCTATGGGCTGCCGCGTCACTGAAAATATATATAATGTATATAAAAACTAGTAATCAATATTAACAAAATGTCTTCTTCTCTTAATTTAATGATCAGCGTTCACTGCACAAGAATGATCCTGAGACGTACACTATCGATTTTCTTTATTTTACGGGGATACGATGCTGCGTCAATTAAAATGAGGTCTTTGTGATGCACCATTTCTTGTTATCACAACTTTCACATTTATTGACAGATTTTTGTGCAATAAAATGCTGCTAACCATATGACAAGGGCACAATAAAGCTGGTTGGAAATATACCATGTCGTTGAAAAAAGGACCTTCTTGTAAAATTTATGATTATCTGCTAGTTTGTATTAGCTTAGTGGCAGTGGAGCGATACATGCCCTCTTAAGTATCCCTTGAAATATTATGATTTAAGCAGGAAAACATATCTTTAGATACAAATGATGTTTAAAAAGCTAAATTTTATATGACATCTTACGAGCACCTTTACGAAAGACTTTCCAGTATGTAGATAAGATAATATACACTGTTGACGAGCATGCCTCGATCTATCGAAATGGAGTATCGGAGGGTAGGGTATCGTAGATGGAACAGGTTTACCAGTCAAATGTACCCGGAAGTTGCAGGGTTGATGGGACATCCGATAAAAAGTTCGTCTGCGGACAGTGCGGTGACAATTTGTTTTTGACAAAAATATCAGGTTATTGTTTGAAAGTCCGATTGATAAAGCGTATTTTTTTAACAATGGGTGCATTTGTGTAAATATAATCTTTCTATACCAGTCTGTCTGACAAAAATTATAGAAATCATCATTCTCTGAATCTCGATGACTCACGTTCAAGGGGTGAGGCTTGAAACGTCCATGACGGCTACTTCAAAATATCTGTTGATTTCCGTTGAACTGATTGGTCTTTTTGGTGACGACTTAGTAACTTTCTAGCTCTCTGTAATAGCATCAAATACAGGGATAATTCTGTCTCAGAAAAACTCATCTAGTAGGCAAAATTGAGAAATATTGTGGTTTAACTAGTTTTCAATTCTCTAACCGATGGGAGTAATTATGCTCTTTTCCTACGATTTCGTGGCTCTTAATTTCAAAATCAGCGCATGCGCATTAATGCATGTACTCAACTATCTATTTTTACCTAAAAATTAACCAGCAGTATTTAACTTCAAAAAATGATCAAACTAAATTTCAGAATCTCCAACAATAAACAAACAACTTACTTGTAATTAGGTCAGGGGTACCACGCCATTTTTGTCCGAGACTTTCCGGTTGGTTTCGTGGGTGTTTTTCTCTTGGGGTGCACAGGGGTACTATTGATGATTCATGTATCATAACATTTGTGTTGTGTTTGTCATTAATTGAATATCCTTATTTGTTATTTTTTCTTTTTAATTATTGGGTTTTTAATGATTTTTTATTCCATTAAGTGAGTGCTGTATGATAGTTTTTGTAGTTAACAGAAATTTATCTGTAATAACTGAAGTCAAAATCTATAAAATAAATGAAAATCTTTTTTACAATTGAAAGAAAAAAAAAAAATGTAGTTCTTAAACAATGAACAAATCTCTTAACATTTAAAATAAAAGTCTCCTTTGTATTTCTTAAAAAATAACTGGCAAAATTATACTTATTTAGAGAGAAAAATCATGTTAATCAATTTATAAATTTCCATAGTCAACAAGGCAGCAAAATTAGTCGGTAGTACAGTGAGGACAGTAAAATTTATCATTTCTTCTGATTACTGATTGTTTGGTACAGAAGTAAAGGTGCACCCAGTGACCACAGCCATCACACTCAGCCCAGTTGACAATCTTGAGGTATGGCTTTTTATTCAAATCGGGAGGTGAGAAGTGGCCACACACACAACAAGCTCCTGAATCATTGTCATCATCACTGTCAGTGTCACTGTGTTGGTTGTTTGTTGTTTTTAAAATCAGTCCACTAGTTGAAGGTTTGGGACTGACTAGTAATGGTTTGTCATTCACTGTTTTCTTTGTTGTTGGTCTAGAATTAGATTTTGATTTGTCATATTCATCAAGGTTTATTATGTAGTCATCTTCAGTTATAGCTGTACCTCCAGGTTTGGGTTTTTGGATAGAGGGGGGATCCATAGACTTAGTTTTGATGGAGCAGTTGCACTTGCAACATGGTTTGGGATTCTTTTCAGACTTTAATAATAAAAATTCTTGAACAGCCTCTCTGCCAGATTTTAATGCAGCAATTTTTTCAACTGGTTTCTCTTCCCTGAAACTCTCACTAGGGTATAGCTGGTCATCTGTAACAACTTCTCTTGAATAGGGAAAAATGCCTGTTTTCCGGAAACCAGAAGTGATATTTACTGGAGTCATGGCCTTCAAGTATGCCTTACATGCTAGGCTGCACATGTCATATCTTGTTACTGTCATCCCCAGGAAAGATCTCATGAATGAAGCACATTCTCTATAATAAAAAGCCTTAAAGGGTCCAAAAATTGAGACATCTAGTGGCTGCAGTAGGTGGGAAGTGTGTGCTGGTAAAACAAAAAGTATCAGATGATGATCCATAGCCCAGGTGATTAAATTTCTTGAAATGTGTGAAGAATGGCCATCTAAGATAAGCAGTATGTGCTGGTCATCATTAGCTCCCCTCCTAACATTAGGTATGAAGTGGTTTTCAATATACTGTTGAAAGATATTGGAATTTGACCAACCACTATCTGACATAACTCCCTGAGCACCAGCTGAAGCACCTTTCATTAATTCTTCACTATAGCGTTTACCTTTAAAGATGAAAAATGGTGGAATGTGATTACCAGCTGCATTAGCACATCCTATTACAGTTGTGGTTGTTGATCTTGGTGAAGTAATAGCTTGGGCTTTGGTTCCAATTGGTGCTATAACATTAGGGGGTCTATGTTCAGGTTGAATTCCAGTCTCATCCACATTGTAGATGTATTGGGGTTTGTCTTGGAGGTCATATTTCTTCATTATTTCATCCAGATTATTGAAGTATGAGTCAACCACTTCAGGTGTTGTACTCTTGGCTCTGTTGCTTTCCAGCCCCCTGGGTTTTATTGATGATAATCTGTGAGCCCACCTTCCTAGGAAATTGTAAAGCCAGCAGTTACTTAGTGGTTTGTCTGTATCTCTATGGTTGAGATTCATTGCTAGTTCTCCAGCCAGGTATTGAAGTTTGGTATTAGTAACACCATACCCTAATTGAGCCATTGTCTCCAAATGTTCTACAAGAGACTCTTCTTCCTCGTGACTGAAGAGATTATCTGCCCCCAAATGTAGGTGTTCAGCATCCACCTTGCCCTTTACTCTGTCCCTTAATGTCTGCTCAGGTACATTGAACTGTCTTGCTGCTCTTTGTACAGGTATTCTGTTCTGTTTAACAGCTTTGTATGCATTGAGAAGAGCTTCTTTCGAATAGTTTTTGTATTTCTTGTTGTTTTTGTGTGGAATTCTCTGAAAAAAAAGAGCATTATTAAAAATGACTGAAAATAAGCTGTTTTATTAAATATTGTTTTATGCAATAACTTTCTAAAATTTGCAAAAACATTGATTCAATAATTAAATATGGCATTTTTCTAAAAACAACAATCCATTTTTTTTCATATTTTTTTTTCTTCATATTGATTCATATTGAATTCAAGTAACATAAATGTACCCCTGTCTACCCCAAATGCCAAAACAGGTGCCCGAAGTCTTATGACGTCATCTAAATCATCTGCCTCTATCCGACATCTTGGATTCAACTTGGGCATTAAAATAGTCAAATTGTCACGGAAACGGCGATGAAATACACATTTTCGAGGAATAAATGAGCATTTATATTAAAAATGTAAGTAGAAAAATAAGAAAAAGCTGTTGATATACTGTAATTACCTGTTTCTGTCGCATTTTTCTCGCCTCTATTTTGACCGTGACTCTCTGCTGTAAAAACTTGCATAGAACTCGGACGCGTGCATTTCTTCGTTTCGCGATATTTTGGCGTACTTTTTTAACCACGAATCCAATAGGTAACCACGAAATCGTAAGAAAAAGGCATAGTGGCAGTGATTAATCTAGAAATTTCACCCTATGAGTCCTGGGACCCCTCAATTAAAAAACAATGAGTCCTAGGGCAAAAACTATGAGTCCCAGGGCGAAATCAATCCATGGGTCCCAAAATAAATCAATGGGACCCAAGTTTAATCCTAAATACAAAATAAAAAAAACTCTTAAAATTAATTTCTAACCAAAAAGTATGCAAAATTGATTTTTCTTAACTTTTCTTAAATACAAGTACCAACAACTGAAACAGGGGAAAGACTATATTTTTAATACACAGTGTTAACAATTGAATTGAGCCAGTTTTACCCAAATTGTTGAAATAGGCAGTATTATTTTCTGTGAATTAAACATCATAATTAATTCATAACTAGGTGTTCAGATTATATCTGACAATATGTTTCATCAATGATTTGGATGCATATTATTTAGATCATTAAACTTATTCAGGTCTTTCACACGTAAATGACACTGATTGACTTGAGGTCAAAAGGACGCAAGAGAAAAGCTATCCAATATGTTTTAAGGAAAATTTCTCAAGATTTATGCCTTTAGACTAAAATTTACTCGTCAAAAGCGAGCCCAGAGACTGTTGAGAGTTTGTTTACATACGGGGAACCGATAAACAACCAAGCCGATGTAATCAATGTAACGGCGATTGTGATTCGATAAGGGTGAATGCATTTAATGTATAAGCCAATCATATGACTTGTTACATCTTGAGGAAACGGTGTCCATTTTAAGCATATACCGTAAAAATAGTGTATTCCAGATGTTTACCGACGTGATTTTTTACGACCGGACTATCTCTGCCCTGATAACCAAGTATATTTTCATGGGTCCCAAGGGACGCACATTTGTTAAATGATTGCGTCCTATCAAAAAACAATGCGTATAGGAGGCAGGACGCAGAGCTAGATTAATCCCTGTAGTGGCAAAAAAAATGTGACGGAACTTCAAAAACAGACATAAACCCTTAATTCTAACCCTTTCTGTCTCCAAAAAATCTTACATTTGCCGGTTTTGATCAAAAGAGCTCAAGAATACAAAAGCTTATTCACACGGTGAAATAGGTCACTGTTTGTAAAGTTGACCTGTTTTAGTGAATCTTTATTATATTCTGGTAAAAGAGTAAAAATGGGACAAGACGTGCACTGTTATGTGATTTTTAAAAAAAAAAATTGCACCCATATATTCTGCAGGGTGAAGCAATGTTGAAAGACGACCCTGCTTTTTTATCCCTTCTGATGTGCAATAGTAAATACAACAGCCTGAGGTGCGTTTTAAGGTTGAGATTCTTAAGAATCTCAAAGATTTTTAAGATGAAGCGTTTTTTAGTTGAAGATTTTTAAGCAGCTCAATAAGAATCTTAAGATGTCTTAATGAGGAAACGAAGATGGTTTTGCATTGGCTTAAAACGAGTAGCCTTGACGACGTCAAATGTTTTCACTCAAAATATTGAAAATCGTTTCTAATGACGTCTTAAAATTCTTATTTAGCGGGATTTTTCATCTTGCTTTTAAAAAATGCACCTCTGTATAACGGGAGGGTTCTGACCATATTGAAAGCCTTAGGTACCAAATGAATTAAAACAAGTGCATGTCGTATTGTGATGCAATACAGGAGTCCCCCAGCGGATAACAAAAAATCCTTTCTTATAATATATCTCCTACTTACTAGATCTATAACTGTATACAAAATTTGAAGTTGCTAGCACATTAGGTTTGAACAAAATGTCCCAAACAAAAATATAAGAGTAAAAACAACCAATGGCAAAAACTCCAAAAGTGGGCGGAGAAGAATGATTCTTGTACATGCCACTTGTCCTCAATGAGATCTATAAGTGTACCAAGTTTGAAGTTGCTAGCACTGATGGCTCAGGAGATATGGTCCGGACAAAAATGTCAGGATAAAAAACAACAACAGACAATAACTAAAAATGTTGATGTGGCAGAGTAACAGTTCTTGTGCATTACACTTCTTCTCAATGAGATCTTATAGTGTACAAAGTTTGAAGTTGCTAGGGCTTATGGTTTAGGAGATAAGTACGGGACAAAAATGTAAGGATAGAAACAACAAAGGGCAATAACTCAAAGAGTGGACATGGCAGAGTGACAGTTCTTGTACATGACAATTGTATATATCTTTAAGTGTAGCAAGTTTGAAGTTTCTATCACTGATGGCTCAGGAGATATATTCCGGACAAAAATGTATTGGTAAAAACAACAAAGGCAATAACTCAAAAAGTGGGTGTGGCAGAGTAACAGTTCTTGTACATGACACTTGTCCTCAATGAGATCTATACGTGTACAAAGTTTAAAGTTGCTAGCACTTATAGTTTAGGAGATATGATCCAGACAAGAATGTAAGACTAAAAACAACAAAGGGCAATAACTCAAAAAGTGGACATGGCAGAGTAACAGTTCTTGTACATAACACTTATCT
This sequence comes from Fragum whitleyi, assembly GCA_948146395.1. NCBI lineage: Eukaryota > Metazoa > Mollusca > Bivalvia > Cardiida > Cardiidae > Fragum > Fragum whitleyi. Next base: position 1,840,746 of record OX411560.1, read on the forward strand.
TTGATAAGATCTATCAGTGTACAAAGTTTGAAGTTGCTAGCACTTATTGTTTAGGAGATTTGATCTGGACAAAAATGTAAGGGTAAAAATAACAAAGGGCAATAACTCAAAAAGTGGGCGTGTTAGAATAACAGTTCTCGGACATGACACTTGTCCTCAATAAGATCTATTTATAAGTATACCAAGTTTGAAGTTGCTAGCACTTATAGTTTAGGAGATATGATTCGGACAAGAATGTAAGGCGAAAAACAACAAAGGGCAATACCTCAAAAAGTGGGTGTGGCAGAGTTATGGATCTTGAACATGACACTTCTCCTCAATGAGATCTATAAGTGTACAAAGTTTGAAGTTGCTAGCACACATAGTTTAGGAGATATGTTCCGGACAAGAATGTAAGGGTAAAAACAATAAAGGGCAATAACTCAAAAAGTGGGTGTGGCAGAGTTATGGTTCTTGAACATGTCACATGTCCTCAATGAGATCTATAAGTGTACAAAGTGTGAAGTTGCTAGCACACATAGTTTAGGAGATATGATTCAGACAAGAATGTAAGGCTGAAAACAACAAAGGGCATTAACTCAAAAAGTGGACATGGCAGTGTTATGGTTCTTGAACATGACACTTGTCCTCAATGAGATCTATAAGTGTACAAAGTTTGAAGTTGCTAGCATACATAGTTCAGGAGATATGATTTGGACAAGAATGTAAGGGTAAAATCAACAAAGGGCAATAACTCAAAAAGTGGGCGTGGCAGAGTAACGGTTCTTCAACATGACAGGGACGGACAGACGGGATCGTGCAAACCTATAGTCCCCCAACCGGTAACCGATGGGGAACTAATAACTGAACTCAATAAGATTTATAAAGAAAATGAAAGATTAGAAAATAAAAGGACATATTATTATGGTGTAACCAAATGTTCTTTCACATCTGATCTCACTGATTTTTGTGTCTTTCTCATTAGGGTATGTACAATGGCATAACTTTAAATTTTGTGATAAAAAGTGAATTTCTGCTTGTGGCTCAATCTTTTAACATGTTGTCCCACATTTTGAAATGTAATGGGGGAGTTGGCCAACTTTACTGAAAACCTAGATTCAGCTCTGAGGTGTCAGAATTAGGACGACAATTTGCACACTTCTTCCTAATTCTGGCACCCTTGAAAGATAAATGATTATGATTTCATGGAGTCATGATTTGATTTCTAAATATTGTAAAATACAAACTGAAAAGAGTTTCCTCAGACAATAAAAAGAATATGTAAGCTATTAATTTGGAAATTGAATTTTTTTAAATATAAAATAAAAATATTTGAATGATATTACTTGACCAGAAAAATTATCTCAAATTTCTAAGTGTTCATTATCAATTAAGAAAAATGATTTATGATCTGGTCAGTCTTTAAATTTTGTTTATTCTATTTATTTTATCAAGTTAATTAAGTAAATTACTATCAATCTAAAAATTTGTGTATGGGCAAGATAAGCCAATAATTTCTGGCTTTCAATATCAACCAATGACACCTATAAAATCGTACAAATAAAGACTTTGAGTTAATATTGTTAGACTTCTGATTATGAGGCACTAGTTAATATAGAAAACTGACATGTCAGGGGTCGACACTAACTCCTGAGATTTAGGAGTCAATTGATCTCCTAACACATGAAATCAAGGAGTCCAAGCTCAAAGTAAGGAGTCCAAATTTTTCATATGGGAGAACATTGTGGAAAAGAAGAAATTGCTTGTTATAAACAATTTCTTCTTTTCCACAATATTCTACCAAAGAAGAGTTATTTTTTTTTTTCTAAAAACAATACAGGATGTAAGCAAATGTTTTCTTCAACAAGTTTTGTGCATTTGTTTTTCAAAATATTTCCTTTCAACCCTTGGAGTCCAGCAGACTCCTTACTTGCAAATCAAAGGAGTCCAAATGGTAAACAAGGAGTCTCGGTCTCCGGGACTCCCCTTAGTGTCAAACCCTGCATGTGTATTCTTTTTTCAGAACATGGCACTTCCTGCAGATTTTAACATGAAAGAGTTCTTGAGGAAAGACGTAGACTTATTAGCCTTCTTTCCTGCCAAGGAAGTTGAAGAAATGTGTGATGCAGCAAAGCTGCGTTACAAAAATATGGCTTTGAATTATGAAATGATGATCCATATGGGTAAGCAGGATAGACATCTAGGCTTTTTGTACAACAAGATGTAACTGTTACAGGGTTTGACACTAACACCAGTCCTCCTGCCATGACCTGTGGATTTTAGGGAGGACTGGTAGATGTAACCATGCTGCAGGTCCTGCAGGCCTATAATTTATGGCAGTGCTTAGTATTTCAAATCTATCATGTTATGCAAAAGAATAAATTTCTTCTCCAATACTAAAATTTGCAATACCAAAACAGAAAACATTGTAGAAATAGAAGAAATTGCTTGTCAAAAGCAATTTCTTCTTTTCCAACAATGTTTTTCTTTCAATTAATCCCTTAAATTGCTAAAATTCAAGTATGGTTTTCATGCAGGACCTGTTGTTATCATGAAGGACCTGTAATATTTTTGGCTAACAGGTCCTTCAGGCTGATGGCAAAAAGTAGTTAGTGTCAAACCCTGTGTAACTACTATGAATACAGAGATATTTCTGGACCAAACTCAGGATGGGCCATTGAAATGGGCCAATGGCCCATGGCCTATTGAATTGCATATAAAATCTAAGATTTTGATGGGACATAAGCAAAATTGATGGCCATTAGGAAAAAGTGGTTGGCCCAAGAATCCTTAACCATTGTCATGCTGAATAAATTTTGGCAAAAAATTTGCATCGAAATCAAAGGGCTCAATGACTTGGAAGTACCAAATGTTGGTCAATTTTCATTGGAAAGACTAAATCTTTTGTCAATTCTGGTGTGAAATTGCTATACAGGTGGTTCAGACTAAGATCAGACTGCACATATGTGCAGGCTGATCTATGTCTATACCTCCTGCCAAAGCAGGAATATTCTGGGTTAAGCATGACATTGTTAAAATTAATATGTATCCTAGAATAAAATAAGCGTGTGTGTATTTCCGTTTATTTATCGTCGCTACCGTAGCACATACCCATATGAGCGACGCCCCCAGAAGACGGTTAGTTGTTACGGGGGATGCAAAGATACATGATGAAACTGCTGCTGAGATCCGCCATGGTTATTTAACGTGCTCAGTGTAAAGCACCATCTCACAGGGCCTCGGTTTAGCGTCTCATCCGAAAGACAATTAGTTTTGTTAGTGTACCAGCCCTGGAATCGAACCCACTCTGTCGAACTTCAATGGTTTTGAAGTCCGATGCTCTACCAACTGAGCTAATCGGGCTGGTAAAATAAGCATCAGATTTGAATAGATTATATATGGGGCCCATCCAAAACTGAAATCAGATTTAGCCGTTACCTTCCGATAGGTGGCATTTTTTGACTGACCTATCTGATTTGAGCATTCTTGGTAGTTTTATTCGTGACAACTCGGCCGATTCGTTGAACTACTTTCAAAATGTCAGCGGCCATGAAATGCTTCAATTTTATTTTATATTTGGTTTTCCCCAAAATCTATATTAGAAAACTGTGTACAGTATAAATAGATCTCAAGCAAACATCCTTTTTTTAAAAAAAATATACTTTCGCAATTTAAACCAATATTTTTGTCAATTAATTAAGGCAAAATTAAGTTTGATTTCCACAAAAATAAAGTTTTAATTGAAATTCTTCAGTTACTTTTTTTGGCAATAGAATACGGAGTTATGCGTACAAGGTAGTAATATTTATCCCATTCTGGATAAGTGATACGATCCCATAGACAGATCAATCTTCGGAGAATATGACATGAGCAGACTTGTAACGTATTTTTATCCTAAACCAAATAGTTTGTTTGCAAAATAAGTTCGGCCCATCCCAAAATAATCCCTGTAAATATCAAGACAATAGTTCAGTTGAAACTGCCCATAAGTTTATCATGCAGTTCAACAGTTTCTTACCAAGACTTCATGATTTCTGCAAAGCCTTGTTTAAGTCTGTTTTTAGCTGACTCATTTGATAAATTTATCAAATGAGTGAACACTTAAATCAAAATTATTTGATATTTTATGATTATTCTTTCTATTATTGTTACTTTTCTCACCTTAAGTTAATTATTTTTATCTATTCATAGATGAATTGTTTAATGAATTAAATATTTTTTCACTTATTAATTTATATCTTCTATTTCTAGATTTTCTAAATAACGTCACATATTTTTCAGACAAAACTTAAACAATGTATGTATTGGCAAAAGGAATTTTAAAAGAAAATATCTTGTCATGGAATATGATATACATTGTATAATTTTAAAAAGCTTAGAGTCAATGGACCACTAAGGCACTTGAATGCATAGGATGCAAATCCTTAGGATTCCTTACTCACACAGAGTAATGCGAAACTCTGTAATATTTAAAAGACCATCGTTTGGATTAACATTATAAGAAGCTAAGAGCCTATGACACTCTAAAAAAGTGTTGCACATCAAAAATATCTCAATTAACCATCATGTATTATAATAGGTTTACCAGCTATCAAGCCATCCTTTATGAGAAGTCCAGCTATAAAAGCCAAAGAAAAGAAGAAACTAGAAGAAAAGCCAGAAGATCCATCTTCATCCAGTGACAGTGATACTGATGAGGAATGGACTCCATATGGTAGTCAGAGGAAAAAGAATCAAGCAGGTAAATATATAATACGTACTTAGTGTTTTTTATGAAAAAAATATCTGACAAGGTTGGGAGAATTGATCATTGTCGAGGCTCTGCCGAGACAATTATCAATTCTCATAACCAAGTTAGATATTTTTTCATACATTACACTTAGTACGTATTATATTTATCTTATAACCTCTAAGATAATTTATGAAATTATTCATGAGCCTGTGTGCGACATTTCTAATAATTTCACATTCATGTGCACATTCACTAAAGCACAAACATTGAGCAGCCTAGACAGTTCCACACTAACATAACAATATTCACTAAATCACTTGCAATGGGGTTAGGTTATTATCTATATACAGACTGAATAGTTAACCCTTGTCATGCTGAATAAAAAACCTTGGCAAAATTATATATAAATCAAAGAGCTGAAAGCTTTCTTTTTTCTAATTGTGAGTCAGCACTTGATTTTGAAAATATAATTTCTGAAACTTTTCTGGTTTAAAAAGGAAAATCAGGTGGTATGTACTAAGATCAGACTGCACATATGTGTAGGCTGATGTTTGTCCATACCTACTGTCAAAGCAGGAATATTCAGGGATCAGCATGACAAGGGTTAAGACACTTGTCAGACTTTGTGAATGCATAGTTCAAGAATGTTCTTGAAAATAATGAAACAGGGCTGCGGAATTCCAATGCCCGACTTGTCCGACACAGATTTTCTACCTGTAGACAAGTACATTCTTCTTTGCCACTTGTCTGTGGAAAAGTGTATGGAGGACAATTCTTAGAATCAGTGATTCCTAAATATTTTGAAAGTCTGCTTGTCCACAAACAAGTAACAAGATTTCACAAATTGGCTTGTCCATATCTATTACCTTCTTGTCCGTTGAATCAGGGATAATTCTGGCTCAGAATATCATTTAATATCTCATTTTAAAAGCCAAATCTAATGAGAAAATAAGATTTTTTTGCGAGACTTGTTATGATATTCTTCACTAAATTACCATTTTGTTTGGAGATTTTCTCTCAATAAGCCAGTTACAATGAGATTTCTGGCAGAAAAATGAGAGAATCTGTCAATACTTCGTCCCAAAATGATCCCTGGGTGAATGTTTAAGAATCTGCAAAATATTGAAAAGGGGAAAGGGGGATTTTTGTTGGACATGATTGATGTAACAAGTCCCATGGACTCCCTGGTTGATACAATATTTCAACAAACATAATAACCAATCAATACTAAGGACAGTTTCTTTTTCAATTCTCGTCAAAGATTTACATCTTTTTCACTATTGAAATTATTAAAGATAACATTTTCTTGCAACTAGTAGAATTTTGAAAGGAAACCATCTCTTTTGAATGAGAAACTTGTGGAAAAGAAGAAATTGCTCATAAAAAGAAATTTCTTTTTTTCAACAAAATTCTTCACATGAAATTTGGACTCCTTTCTTTGGGCTTGGACTACTTGATTTGGTAGTTTTGGAGTCCAATGGACTCCTTACTCATAGAAGTTAGTGTCAAACCCTTATTTCTCTACTTTTTCTGTTGTCTTTTTTGCGGACAAGTTCATGTTGACCCTGGACAAGTAGAAAAATATGTTCTACTTGTCCAGGGGCAAGTAGAGAAAAATCTGTACTTCCACATCCCTGAATGAAACTTTAGATGGCCTTAAACTTAATTTTTTCCCTACATTGTCTTTCAAATATTTAGCTGTTAAAAACATCAAATTGTAAACCCCTGTGAAACTGAGCTTTAAATATATATTCTGCTTTTGCAGTAGGTATAAACAAAGATCAGGCTGCATATATATATTGTCTGATCTTAGTCTATACCAAGTGATTTGCTTTTTATACTAGAAAATTTTAAGAGTAATATTTCAAAAAAATATGAATTGACAGACAATAGATGCATCCATAGCCTGGCTCCCAGACTGTCAGTGTTAATAAAGGTACACCACTCATGTTTAACTATTTCAAATTACCTCCCATATTCCCAAAAACTGACACCACTGATCGGGCCAGTCAGAGTAATAAACGCTGATAAGTAATTATACATAGTCTAGTTGAATTGCTCATTTCACAATACTTCAGATCAGTGGGACGGGAGTCAGTCTAATGTATCCATTTAGCTTCCAGCAGTTTGATTTTGATTCAATTTTGCAAGGTTTTTACTCAGCATGACAAAGGCAGGGAAAATGACTAACAATTTCAACTTAGGGGCCCAGACTTCAAAAATTAAATATTTTACATTAGAGGTACAGGCATTTTCCCAAAAAGTCTAGGGGCCCAGCCCAAAAACTAGGGGCCATGGGCGACTGGGCCCCTGCTAGTCTTTTTTCCCTGAAAGGTAAATGTTGTCATGCTGAAATGTAAACCTTGGGAAAATTGCTCTAAAATCAAAGCACTGAAAGCACCGGTATACAAAAATTTTCAGTAAGTCTGTAATTTGAATTTATTTCTGGTTTAAAATGAAGAAACAGGAGATATAGATGAAGATGAGACTGCACACATGTGCAGGCTAATCTTTTTCTATACCTCCTACCAAAGCAGGAATATTCCAGGTTCAGCATGACATGGGTTAATTGTGGTAATCTATCATTTTAGGATTAAAAAGAAAGTCTTTCTCTGCCCCAGTATTTAAACCAACACCAGAGAAGAAGAAAACAAGAAAAAATACTCAGGTATATCTCAGCTTTTTAGCTCACCTGAGCACAATGTGCTCAAGGGGAGCTTTTAGTATCATCCTAAGTCTGTTGTGCGTTGTCTGTTGTCAACAATCTTAAAAATTTTTTGTTCTCCTGAACTACTTCGACGATTTCAATGAAACTTTGTCATAATGTTCCTTGGGTGACCTATTTGGCCTATAGATATGGGCGTTGCAGGACCTGGCATGTTTTCACTTTGAAATCTTTGAACGACATCTCCTCCTGAACCACTGGGCCGATTTCAATGAAACTTTACCAGAATGTTCTTTGGGTGATCCTCTTTAAAAATTGTTCATGAAATTTAGATTGGCCCATAAATATGGGCATGGCAGGGCAGGACTTTTTTCCAGCTCGAAATCTTTGAAGACTTCTCTTCCGAAACCACTGGGCGGATTTAAATGAAACTTTCCTAGAAAGTTCCTAGGGTGACATCAAAAATTGTTAAAGAAATTTTGATTGGCCAATAAATATTGGCGTGGCAGGGCAGTTCTTATTTTTAGTCCGAAATCTTTGAAGACATCTCCTCCTGAACCACTTGGCTTATTTCAATGAAACTTTACCAGAATGTTTCTTGGTTGACCCCTTTCAAAAATTGTTTGCTAAATTTGGTTGTGGCAGGTCGGGGCTAATTATGAGTCTGAAATCTTTGAACAACATCTCCTTTTGAACCACTTGGCCGATTTCTATGAAATCTTTCCAAAAATGTTCCTTAGATGACCCTTTTTAAAAAAATTGTTCGCAAAATGTTTATTTGTCAATAGATTTGAGCATGGCAGGGAGGGGCTTATTTTGAGTCTCCTCAGTAATGAATGGGTAGGAAGGGTCTATTTTCACTATAAAATCATGGAATTAAATCTCCATTGCAACAATTAGGCAAATGTGAATGAAACTTTGCCAGAAAGTGCTTTAGATGAGTTCCACTGGACCAATAAATTTCAGGTGAGCGGTTTAGGGCCATTTTGGCCCTCTTGTTTATTTTTATGATTTTTAGCTCACCTGAGCTCATTATGCTCTTGGAAGCTTGGTAACTCTTGATTGTCTGGGACCTCATGCCCGTTGTGCGCAGTCTAACTGTCTACCATCAACAATTCTGAGAATGTTACCTCTCAAGAGGTCACAATTTTGGCTCAATTTTTCTCTTATTCGCTCTGGATAGTTGTCTGGTTATAAGGAAGATCCCTTTTGATATTGGGGGCATTCTTTTTGGAAAAAGAGCCTTTTAGACAACTTCCTTGTTACCACTCCAGAGGTCACAATTTTGATACAACATGTTTTACACTAGGAGATCTCCAGGCGTCTGAGACTCCTTAATAACAGCTATCAGATGGGACTCCTTCATTTTGCAAGTTTTCTCATTCAATGAGGAAAGAAAACATTTTGCAGATGGACTCCCAGGATCATATATGAGATTACTTTGATAATAGAACACTCAGAACAGTTTCCTTTTCAACGTTTAACAAACCTTAAGATTTTTTCACTGTTTCATTCTAGTAGTACACTTTAAATTGAAAGAAAACAATGTACTTTGGGGGAGGGAGGGAGGAGAGAGAAACTTGTGGATAAGAAAAAATTGCTTGTAACAAACAATTTCCCCTTATCCACAATTTTTCGAAGTATACAAATTTGGACTCCTTACTTTGAACTTACTCCTTGATTTTTGTAAGTTGGAAGGAAGTCTGATGGATATCTGGCTTTCTGAATTAAGTGTCAATCCCTGCTCAATCTTTCCCAAGTTTGCTTAAGATGTGTTTGTATGGAAATAAGAAAGATCCTTTTGAAAACTATGGCATTTTGACTTATTTCATGGGAAAAGGAGCCTTGTTGACCATTTCCTTGTTACGACCAAGAATGTTTGTCTGGTCATAAGGAAGATCTCTATTGACATTGGTCATTTTAGCTTTCATCTGACATTTGACAAAAGTCAGTTGACATGTGGCATTTGTCCGCAAAGGGGAAGAAATCAGGTCAGAACAAGAGGCCCAAGAGGGCCTGTATCGCTCCACTGGCTTTAAAATCTTTAGATTTTCATTAAATAAAGCGTACTTTAAATGAATACATTAACACTCCGAAATCTCCTAAGACCTATTTAATAATGATTGACTGGTTCTGGTCCATATTGCACCAAAATACTCAATCACAAAGAACCTTCAACCCTTTACTCATCTTATTAAAACTTAAGGTTCAGAAGGAGATGTCGTTCAAAGATTTCGGGCTCAAAATAGGCCTGCCTGCAACGCCCTTATTTATGGACCAATCAAAATTTCTTGAACAATTTATGTAAATCGTCACCCAAGAAACATTCTGGTAAAGTTTCATTCAAGTTGGCAGAGTATTTCCGGAAGGAGAAATCGTTCAAAGATTTGGGATTCAAAATAAGCCCGCCCTGCCACACCAAAATTTATGGGCTAATCAAAATTAGGCAAACAATTTTTGATAAGAATCACTCAAGGAACATTCTGGTAAGGTTTCATTGAAATCCACCCAGTGGTTCAGAAGAAAATGTAATTCGAAAATTTCGGGCTCAAAATAGGCCCCGCCCTGCCACGCCCATATTTTTGGACCAATCAAAATTTAGCAAAAAATTTAAGTAAAGGGTCACTTAAGGAACATTCTGTTAAAGTTTCATTGAAATAGGCCCAGTGGTTTAGGAGGAGATGTCGTTCAAAGATTTCGGGCTCAAAATAAGCCCCGTCCTGCCACGCCCATATTTATGGGCCAATCAAAATTTGTTGAACAATTTTAGTAAAGGGTCATCTAAGGAACATCCATGCCAAGTTTCATTGAAATCGGCCCAAGGGTTTGGGAGAAGAAGATTTTTTAAAGATTTCAAAGTGAAAAAATCCCACGCCCATATTTGGGGGCCAATCAAAATTCTTTGAATAATTTAAGAAGAGGGCCACCCAAGGATCATTTCTACCAAGTTTCGTTAAAATCTGCCCATTGGTTTAGGAGGAGAAGATGTTTAAAGAAAAAGTTTACGCATGGACAGATGGACGCACGACGGACACTCTGCCATGACAATAGCTCGCTGGCCTTCGGCCAGTGGAGCTAAAAATTTCACAACTTCAATGTGGGAAAGATACTGCTCATTAGTATATTTTGATTAAAGAACATCATCGTATCCAAAGTTGACTGTAATTTTGAATGAAAAAAGGGGAAAATCAATGGGGACACAAACTGCCTGAATTCAATAGTTAACATTGGTATTAATTCCAAAAATTTTAAGGGCCCTGCCAAAAACCAAGAGGCATTATTGGGCCCATGTTGGTCATTTTCTCTGAATTGTAGAATTTTTTTTTTTATTTTCTCCTAGAAAAGGGTTAAAAAGACAGAAAACAAGATAGACAAACTTGAAGACACAACAAGAACCTATCAGCTTAGAGAGAGGAGTGAAGTCAACTTTATGAATTTAGAGCCTCCAGATGAAGATCATTTTCTATGTAAGTAATAAAAATATATTTGCCGTATTTCTCCTTATAAAGGCTTCTGGGAGCTATACATAATATAAACAGGAAGCTTTTATTTTGTTTGTATTTTCAGATTTAAAAATTCATTAAAAATGATGTCTTTTAGGCCCATTTCCCTCGAATTTGAGTTGAATTTCCCCTTAACTATCATTTATATGATTGTTTAGGGGAAATTCATCTCAAATTAGTGGACTTAATCTCAAATTTTTATGTCATTTTAAATTTGAGCCTGAGCCTGAGAAAAAAATTTATAATCTCGGGCCCTGAAGGTATAATTTACTGTAATCCAAAGACCAGGGAAAAAGACTAGCAGGCCTAGGGCCCAGTCACCCATGGCCCTTAGATTTTAGGCCTGGCCCCTAGTTTTTTTTTTGGAAAATCCCAATGCTTCTAATGTCAAATATTGAATTTTTGAAGCCTGGGCCCCAAGTTAAAATTGTTAGTTATTTTCCCTGAAGACTAATCTCACTAGGCTGTATAAGTGTAAGTCAATAAAGCCAACCTATTTGAGCTAGTTAATGATTGCACTGAATTGAATTGTCAAGTACTTGAGTATAAGCTAACTGCATGCATGTGTAAGAAAAAAAAAGAGACCACGATTTGTTATGTCCAAATAAATCCTACATACTGCTTGGAATTTCTGGGAATAGAAGTTGGATATTGGTAATTTTTCGCTGTGATAAACCTGTAAAGTAGAATTTGATATCAACCCCCTAAATTCTCCTTTTTATTTCAGATTGTGAGGAGTGCAACAAAGAATACGATATGGATTGTCCTGTCCACGGACCATTAGACTACATTATGGACAAGGAAGTATGGAATTATTTACAAGAAAAGTTAGACAACAAGAAACAATTTAATTTCAGTTGTGTCCATCAAGAGTTGTGAAATCTGATTGACTGAAAAGTTGGTTTCATTACTCAACTAAAGTAATTTCAATTACGCAGCATTTTGTAAGCTTCCTCAGAACGTAGTCCCTTTAACAATCTATAGATGTTATTATGGATAATTCTTAAATTATCTAAAGACATAAAATTATAAGATTTGAAGATAGTATTAGTTGATTTCATGTAGGTATGAAACTAAAAACCTAATACCACATATGAATGAATCTACTATGCATATTCATATAGTTTGATTAGTATTTAGTTTCATAACTCAATTCAACAAAAACTCTTCATCTTTCTATATGCAGACGTGGCGAAAGACCAAACAAAAATGTCAGACTGTCAGTCTGACAGTCCTTGATAAACTGTCAGACCGAAGCCAGACCTGTCAGACAGAACATTTTAGGGAGAAAATAAAATTATTTTGTTTTCTTTCCTCATTGAATGAGAAAAGTAACAAAATCAGTAGCAATACCTGACTAGGTTGTCAAAGTCCTCTAAATTTGTCAGTATTTTCAGTACTTTGAATTTTAAGCTGAGATTAACAGAGTTAAAAATGTCTTTTCAGGGTTTTCATTAAAAATAACATCAGACATAATATGATGGGTCAAACACTCTTGGGTACGAATAAACAGATTTTTTTTTAGTCTGTGTGCTTTTAAAACTGGAAAAATGCGAAAAATTCAGGTAAACTAAGACATGCTAAAATCCTAAATCATCTCTGCTTCCTCTTAATTGATACAATTTGTAAAAGAATTCAAATTTTTTGGCTGTGACAAAAAGTTGTAGAGGAACTGTTAACTAATGGAATCTAGACCTATGTAAAGTTTAAAATTTATGTTGTTTTCGTGCGAAAGTTGACCAGAACAGTTATTTCATGAGTGAAAGAAAGGATTTACAGATAAAATAGCTTTTTTACCCTGAAAATAGTGTTGAACATTCCAACTGACGATCTGGTAAAATTTACTGGACCAAGGGGATTTTTGTCAGACATGTTTGACTGTCCTTGTCATGACTGCATATGTCTTCATATGTGTGTAAGAGTTCTGACAGTTTCAATGATGTGTGCGATGGTGAAACACTGGGCTGACTTGGCAGCCACATAGCGCAAAATCTTTAAAAGGTAATGTAATCTTCCACAATTTTTGAAATGAACAGTTGTATAGTTCTGACAAGGTTGAAACTGGTATGTACATTTGTTTGTCAAAATAACCTCATGTGATCCAGGAAGTCTATCAAACTCCTTACTTTAAAAATGAATGAGTCCCAATTGGTAAAAAGGAGTCTTGGACCCCCGGTTTCCCATAGTGCTTTGCTTTATTTATTTTCTCACCCAAGTTTAAATTGATGTGTACGTAGCTCAAACATATTTTATTGCCATCATTTGAACATGGGTTTTATACATGTTTGATATTACATAGATGATCATGGCAAAAGAGTTGTGATCTGTTGAAAGCAGCGTAAAACCCATTCAAAACAAATCAAAAAGTGATCTGTGATAGTACATGGTCTGTTTGCCCATGAGAAATATTAAAAAATGTACTAAATAGAATTCAACCTAGTTCCATATATAACCCTCGGTCCATGTTTTATAAAACTGAAAAGAATTAAGATCAGGGTAAAAAGAAATCTGTAATTTTTAAGTCAAATCTAAATCATTCTCAAAATTGTTTAAGATAATCATAACAAATGATATCTCAGACATTTTAAAACATTGATCATGTCAGGTCAAAAAGAAGGTCACTAGGTCAAACACAAATATCCAAAAAGTACCTCTTTGATCATATTTAAAAACTTTTCTTTTAGGAAACCAGGGAGAAAGCAACTTTTACATTTGGTATAAATTATCCATTGGAACACCTTGTAGTTTGCTCATTTCATTCTTCTGTGACTATTGCATTTGGTCTTGTCTGAGATTTTGGAGGGAATCATTACTTTTCATCATGGACAATTCCGGACCAAATTTATGATAGGCCATTTCCCAATCATTCACATATAAAATCGAAGAAATTGATGAGACATTTGCAAAATTGATGGGCCTTTAGAAAAAAGTGTTGGGCCAAAGATTCTTTAATACCTATCCTAGATTAAAATAAGCATTATTTGAGAGGCCTTTTCAAAACTGTAATCAGATTAAGTCTTAAACAAATATTTTGTCCCCAATATCAGTTCTGCCTATCCCAGAATAATCCCTGCTTTTCCATATGAGAACTATGATATATTCAGAGCTGGTAGGTTTATAATCCCCCACCGATGAAATCATCGGTGTGTGTGTGTGGGGGGGGGATTTTGTTTTTGCCATGTACGTCCGTCTGACATTCGTTTCCACACTATTTCTTGAAAACTATAGACCGGATTTCAATGAAACTTGGCACACAGCTTCACTACAATGAGGACATGCGCATATCCTTGGGGTTACCCGGTTGGATCGTCGAATTTAGAGTTACTACCCCTGACTGTTAAAGTCATATACATACATAGTGATATTCCTTTCCGCACTATTTCTTGAAAACTGTAGACCGGATTTTAATGAAACTTGGCACACAGCTTCACTACAAAGAGGAAATGCGCATGTTCTAGGAGTTACCCGGTTCGACCGCCTAATTTAGAGTTACTGTCCCTGATTGTTTAAGCCATATACATACAGAGTGATATTCGTTTCACGCTATTTCTTGAAAACTATAGACCGGATTTCAATGAGACTTGGCACACAGCTTCACTACAATGAGGACATGCGCATATCCTTGGAGTAACCCGGTTCGACCGTCGAATTTAGAGTTACTGTCCCTGACTGTTTAAGCCATATACATACATAGGGATATTTGTGTCTGCGCTATTTCTTGAAAACTGTAGACCGGATTTTAATGAAACTTGGCAAACAGCTTCACTACAAAGAGGACATGGGCATATCGTCAGGGTTACCCGGTTTGATCGCCGAATTTAGAGTTACTGCCCCTGACTGTTTAAGCCATTTACATTAACTCCAATGACAATGAAAATATGTTCGGCAGGGGATATCAATTCAACGAATTTGCTAAATTTTTGTTGACACTTGTGTCTCTTGATGAAACAGCTCTTTTGTTTAAAAACAGGTAATTTATCATATCAGGTAGATGTCACAAATGATCCAGGCAGAGCATTACACACATTACCTGATAATCTAGAGGTGAAAGAGTCCAGTATTGTTGGAGCTGGTCTGGGTGTGTTTACAGAGAAAGAGATTCCTCCCAGAACAAAGTTTGGTCCATATGGTGGGGTGAAAGTGACAGACCAGTCTAAAGCACACAAGTCAGGCTATTGCTGGCAGGTTTGTAATTCTGTAGGGAACTTCAACTCTGAAACCCAGACTTCACAAGATAATCATATTTTTTTACCAGACAGTGGGTCTGGTGAACTTTAGAATTAAACAAGACGGAACTAAATTCCTTCACATGATGGGACACATGGTGTATGTGGTTAGATTTTACCAGTCAGTCAGTCCTGTATTCATGTGCAACGTACCAGACTGGCATGATTTTTACCAGACCTGTCTGGGACCGGCAGTATTTTGTGAAGTCGGGAAACCAAAAGCTGCTTAGCATTGATAATCTATATGTGCTGTACAAGAAGATGCAGAGAATTGAAATGCACCTCGGTTAATCCTTTCATGATACATTTATTATTCCATGATTCATTTCGTAATTTGGCATTGAGGTAACATTTCATTTACCCTTGCCAAACTGAAAATTGTCAAACTAGCATTGAAACAAAAGTACTGAAAACCTCAGTTACCATTCTAAAAGAACATATGGTCCAAAATGTTGCAGAACTATCACAGTCCACTACCTTAAGTGTTCCACATTCACATCTTGCATGTAATAACTTTCAGGTTTATGACAACGGTAAACCAAGCCATTTTGTTGATGCCCAGGACAAAGCAACATCAAACTGGATGAGGTATGTGAACTGTGCTTTGTCAGAGACTGATCAGAACCTGGTAGCATTTCAATACAAAGGTGCCATTTACTATCGCTCATTCAAACCAATACTACGTGGCCAGGAGCTGTTAGTATGGTATGGTGATGACTATGCAAGAGAGCTTGGTTTAGTTAGGGACAAAAACATGCTGTTCAGACCAAGTTATGTCAATGGAGAGGGTAAGAGTGAAAACTTCAAATATTACTTTCTTCCAGTCATTTTACCTTACATAATTCTTATATGGCTGAAATAAAATTTTGTTTGAAATAAAATGCCATAGCACTGAAGAGTTTATTAGTATAATTATGGTCAAGATCACTTCTCAAGATAAAATAATATTGATCTTGTCCATAGCATATTTCTTCATTTTTGACTCCACTGACTGAAGGCTAGCAAGCTATTGTCATAGCAGTGTGTCCATCCTGCTTGTGCATCAGTGAGGTGTGTACTTTCCTTTAAACATCTACTCCCAAAGCAATGGACAAATTTTGATAAAATTTGACAGAAATGTTCCTTTGTTAACCCTCTTCTAAAGTTGTTCAAGAAATTTGGATCGACCCTCAAACATGGGCGAGGCCATCAAGGGCGGGACTGATTTCATTATAAAATCTTAAAAATCTTCTTCCAAAGCCATTGCCCATTTTCATTGAAACTTGACATGATGATTCTTGGGTGACCGTCTTCTAAAGTTGTTCAAGAAATTTGGATTGACCCCCAAATATGAGTGTAGAAGATGGTGCTTATATTCACTATATATAAAACTTTAAAAATCTTCTCCCCTAAGACCATTGGCTCAATATTGATAAAACTTGGCATGAATGATTGTTGATGACTCTCTTCTAAAGTTGGTCAAAGAAATTTGGATTGACCCCCAGATATGGGCAAAACAAAACGACAAAAGGTTATTGTCCCCAATATTTTGTGATAAGACCTTATTTAGAAGCATAATCTATCTATGACATTTCTTGATAAGTTGAAAATTTGATAAAGTAATTTAGATATTTATTTGACAAATGCCTGTTCATTTCAGTTTTCTTTCCCTGTGTATTCTGCAAGACTGCTTTCACTGCTGCATACTATTGTGTACGACACCTAATGTTCATGCATGGGCGAGATAAACTTAAAGCAGAAGATATACAAGTACTTGATGCCTGGCTCAGAGAAAATAAGCAGTATAAGTATGGTAGAGACAAAGAAAATGAGCATCGAGATAAAGCAGAAAATAATTATTTAAATGAAAAAAAGCATATTTTGTTGAATAATGCAAAATTGAAAACTAGTGACTTACTAAATAAATGTGATGTTTGTGGATATGCATGTAATGAAAAAAGTTATTTAGTCAGACACAAAAGAACACATACAGGTGAGAAACCATTTAAATGTGATGTTTGTGAATATGCATGTAATGAAAAAGGTGATTTGATCAAACACAAAAGAATACATACAGGTGAGAAACCATATAAATGTGATGTTTGTGGATATGCATGTAATGAAAAAGGTTGTTTAATCACACACAAAAGAACACATACAGGTGAAAAACCATATAAATGTGATGTTTGTGGATATGCATTTAATCAAAAAGGTTCTTTAATCACACACAAAAGAACACATACAGGTGAGAAACCATATAAATGTGATGTTTGTGGATATGCATGTATTCAAAAAATAACTTTAATTAGACACAAAAGAACACATACAGGTGAGAAACCTTATAAATGTGATGTTTGTGAATATGCATTTAATCGTAAACATCATTTAATCAATCACAAAAGAACACATACAGGTTAGAAACCATATAAATGTGATGTTTGTAGATATGCATGTAATTGTAAAGATCTTTTGATCAATCACAAAAGAACACATACAGGTGAGAAACCATATAAATGTGATGTTTGTGGATATGCATGTAATGAGATAGGTAATTTAATCAAACACAAAAGAACTCATACAGGTGAGAAACCATATAAATGTGATATTTGTGAATATGCATGTAATCATAAACATCATTTCATCAATCACAAAAGAACACATACAGGTGAGAAATC
Organism: Fragum whitleyi; assembly: GCA_948146395.1. Taxonomy (NCBI): domain Eukaryota; kingdom Metazoa; phylum Mollusca; class Bivalvia; order Cardiida; family Cardiidae; genus Fragum; species Fragum whitleyi. The sequence goes on from OX411560.1 coordinate 1,858,505, forward strand.
ATATGAATGTAATGTTTATAGATATGCATGTAATTGTAAAGATCTTTTGATCAATCACAAAAGAACACATACAGGTGAGAAACCATATAAATGTGATGTTTATGGATATGCATGTAATCAAAAATTTGATTTAACCAAACACAAAAGAACTCACACAGGTGAGAAACCATATAATTGCGATGTTTGTGAATATGCATGTAATCATAAACATCATTTAATCAATCACAAAAGAACACATACAGGTGAGAAACCATATAATTGTGATGAGAAACCATATAATTGTGATGTTTGTGAATATGCATGTAATCGTTAAGATCATTTAATCAATCACAAAACAACACATACAGGTGAGAAACCATATAAATGCGATGTTTGTGGAGATGCATGTAATGAGAAAGGTAATTTAATCAAACACAAAAGAATACATTCAAGTGAGAAATATTACAATCTTTGATGAGATGCATTTAAGTCAGACTGAGATTGAACAGCTCGGTTTCTGGAACACTCAACTTTAAATCTTGATGTATTTAACAATTTTCTGGCAGGGTTCAACACTTACTGTTACAGAACTGTGAAGGGCTAGTTGTAATTACAATATAACAGGTCTTTCAGGCCAGCAGTCATTGGCCAAAATTATTCCCAAACCTTGCAATTTAGAAAATGATGCTTCTTTCCTGTATGTACTTAGATTATCATTACCAGAAAGGCAGACATTGTAAGGAAAGAAGAAAATTCTTCTTTAATGGTCATATATGGTCAATGGGCTTGGTGCTAGTGATGGGCAGATCAACCTATTAAAATCGATAATTAGTTGGTTTAGGCTTCCTTTTGTGATAATCATTTAAGAAATTTAATTCTTGAAAATTTAATTCTTGAAAAATCTGCAGAATGAGTCTTTTGGTCATGAGTATTAACTTAAATTTCACATTTTCTTCTTGAAAATAGGAGGTTTAAGGCTTAAAATTTGGTATGTAAAATACAAACATTTGCAGAGCCAAATAAATAGTTACTGGAATTCTATTTGGTTGAGCAATCAAGGACATTCTTGTTAAGGTAGTCGACCTGCAATAGTTTCACAACATTTCGGAACACATGATCTTTCTCAATGTTGACCCAAGTTTCCTAATGAAATCATTAAGAAACCACTGTTAACACTGATAAAATTCTTGACTTCTGAAAGGTAAAGGAACTATTACAGGTCCACTACCTTAAAACACAAGGCTCAAAGATAATAAAAACCTTCTAAGCTCAATTAAATTGTAAGAATCAATTGCATGTTGTTATTACAATTGTTACAATAATATATGATGTTAATATACGAGTTGATTCTGTTTTAAGTTCCTGTTACATTTTAGAGTTTAGATGGATTGTTAAGAAAAGTGTTAAGAAATTAAAAATTAATGTATTTGTTAATTTCATTTCTTTGGTTGTCAAGCCCACTTGCTGTAAGATAAAACTGTCACAAAAATTAACAGTCTAGTGAATGTGCATAAGTCAATAGTGCCCTGCTAAAAAAGTTCAAGAACTGGTTCATGAATGTTCTACAGCGTGAAAAAGTTTAAGAACTCAATACTCAAACATTAATTGACAGTTCTTGAAATTCTAGAACTAGATCTTGAACTTCTAGAACTAGTTCTAGAAGTTCAAGAACTATTTCTTAAAGTTCAAGAACAAGTTCTAGAAGTTCAAGAAAAGTTTCAGAAGTTCTTGAGAACTTTTTTCACTTGCTAGAACATTCAAGAACCAGTTTTTGAACTTTTTGTGTGTCAGTCTATCTTGTTTTGACTGGAAAAAATAAAATAACTAGGACGAAAAGTGGAAGAATCTACAAAATTGATTCTAAATTATCTCTCAACAGTAGCAATCATTATTTCCGACTATTTGGTTGATAGGTTTATAGTCGCCGTCACATCACAATTGATAGTATGTCAGACTGTCAATTAAAGGTCCCAGGTCCGATCCCTGACGGCGGCACCCATTCTTTTGGACTATTTGCCTCTCACCAATGGGTTGATAATGGTAGACCTATGTGGTATAGTAGCTGGAGGCTAAGAAAGGATGTGATGGAGGTACAGGGTGGAAGTACCAGGAACCCATTGTTAGGTCTCCAGCCGCCGGGATAGAACTGAAAGATTGTTGAAAGAGGTGTAAACCCCCATTCAAACAAACACCAATAGGTTGATAATCGTAGACCTATGTGGGAAAGCAGCTGCAGATTTAATGGTTATACTGGTGTGAGAAATACCAGGAATACATCGTTAGGTGCTCCAGCAACTGCCATGTAACTGAAAGATTGTTGAAAGTGGTGTTAAACCCCATTCAAACATAAAACAAATCTAAATTATCCCCTTGATAGTCTGGCCAGCTCTTATGATGGTGAGCACACATACATGTATTAAGTTTCATGAAGATATCTCCAAAAATAACAAATATCACCAAGGTTAATTTGTAATGCTAACACTTACACAAATGACCAAAAGGTGATGACAATAGCAAGACTTATTGTTTTTATACCCCCGCAAAACGAATGTTTTAGGGGGTATACTGGAATCAGCCTGTCTGTCTGTCTGTCCGTGAGTCTGTCCGTCTGTCCGTCCGTCTGTGGACACATATAGTGGTAAATTTGTGTCGCAAACTCCTCCTTCAGTTTTCCATCAAAAGCTTTGAAACTTTATAGAAACATTCATCACATGTTGAAGTTTTGCAAGACACAATTTTTGGGTCCCAACTTCCCCTGGTTCATGAATTATCTCCCCTTGAACTTAGACATTTTTTCCTATTTGTTACCATGTACTTATAAATTTGTGTCGCAAACTCCTCCTTCAATTTTCATTCAATTGTTATGAAACATTAAAATATTGATCACAAGTTGAAGTTTTGCAAGACACAAATTTCAAGTGTCAACTCTTCCAGGTTCATGAATTATCTCCTCTTGAACTTAAGACATTTTTCCTATTTGATGCCACATACTCATAATTTTGTGTCGCAAACTCCTCCTTCAATTTTCATTCAAAAGTTATGAAACATTATACAATAATTCATCACATGTTAAAGTTTTGCAAGATGGAAATGTCAAGTCTCAATTCCCCCTGGTTCATGAATTATTTACCCCTGAACTTAGACAATTTTTCCTATTTGTTACCATGTGCTTTTCATTTTTGGTCGCAAACTCCTCCTTCAATATTCATTCAATTGTGTTGAAACATTATGCAAATATTGATCACAAGTTGAAGCTTTGCAAGATGCAAATTTCAAGTGTCAGCTCCACCAGGTTGATGATTTATCTCCCCTTGAACATTAGACATTTTTCCTATTTGATACAATTTACTCATAATTTTGTGTCGCAAACTCCTCCCTCAATTTTCATTCAATAGTTATGAAACATTATACATACATTTATCACATGTTGAAGTTTTGCAAGACCCAAATTTCAAGTGTCAATTCCCCCAGGTTCATGTGTTATCTCGCCTTGAACTTTGGCATTTTTTCCTATTTGTTAAAAAGTACTTATAATTTTGTGTCGCAAACTCCTCCTGCAATTTCCATGCAATAGTAAAGAAACATTATACAAACATTTATCACATGTTGAAGTTTTGCAAGACACAAATTTCAAGTGTCAACTGCCACAGGTTTATGAATTATCTCCCCTTGAACTTAAGACAATTTTTCTTTTTGAACACGTATACTTGTAATTTTGTTTCCCAAATTCCTCCTTCAGTTTTCCTTTAATCAGTTTTCATGTAATACTTTTGAAATTAAACACAAATATTTACCACATATAAAGTTTTGCAAGACACAATTATGAGGTCCCAACTCCTCCTGGTTTAAGAATTATCTGCCCTTACACTTACTACATTTTTATCTTTTTCGTTCACATATACTAGTAATTTTGTGTTACAAACTCCTCCTTCAGTTTTTTTTCAATATCTTGAAAACATTTATCACATGTTTAAGTTTTGCAAGACGCAATTTAGAGGTCTCAAATCCAAGAGTTATCTTTATATTTGAAGCATTATTTGCCTCTTCTGTCAAAGTATCTCATTCTCTGAAAGCACTTGCGGGGGTATTAAGTCACATTCAGTGACAAGCTCTAGTTTTATCTTACTGCAATGACAATCCTAGATTGAAAATAATCAAGTAAAAAAACAAAAAAATAATAGTAACAATAACATCTCAAATACATCCAAGTCTGTTTAAGAATTAATCCTATCATTGGTAATTAAAAATCTGACAAGATCATTTGACCACCACAGGATCGTCTATGAAGGGCAAACTTTCAAAAATTATCCCTGTCAAAATGATATTATGTGACGGTTAGCCATCAGATACATGACTGATAACGTTGCTTGATGTCTGATTATACGCGTGAACGTTACCATTGCAAAAACCTACAAAAATGAGGCTGACGTCATATCCTTTATTCTATAAAGTAAAATGGCAGCAATGCTTTGTATAATTCTGTTTTAGTAATAGGATTTGTTAAACGTCTTCGTGAAGACATTTTCCCCGAAATACAGAAATTTAGAGGGTTTTATGAAGTGTATTTGTTACGTCCGAGATAAGTGCAAGTTTGGAGCGCTTACTTCTTTTTGAAGAGTTTGATGCCCAAATAGAAAGAACTCCCGCAATCGTCCTTAAGAGTTATAGAATACCAGGTAATGCCATAAACCAAAGAAATTTACCAATGATTTATCTTATTTACAAAACTCCAAGTGGCACCTATTATAACAATGATGTCATCAAGTTGCGAATGAAATCACATAAAAAAATAATGGCTTTATTTTAATTCATTCAAATTTTTTACATATAACCCATTTTTGCATTAAAAAGATAGATTTTTCCTTATTTTGCTTTGCAAGAATGATAAATCTTTCTTTTCATGTTCAACAAAAGCTATATATAACCTGCAGATCCACCACTGTGAAAATGCAGCTTATGTTATACCCCCCACCTACGAAGTAGAGGGGGGTATATTGGTTTCACCATGTCTGTCTGTCTGTCTGTCCATCAGTCCATCAATCCATCTGTCAGTCTGTCTGTCCATCCCTCCGTCCGTCTGTATACCTTTTCGTTTCAGGACTCTAACTCAAGAACCAAGTGACCTAGAATCATGAAACTTTACACAAATGTTGCTTATGACCCAAGGAAGTGCCCTATTGTTTTTTTGTCACATAGGTCAAAGGTCAAGGTCTCAGTGAGACTTTGTTCAATTTTTGTTTCCGGACTCTTACTCGAGAACAAAGCGACCTACAATCATGAAACTTAAGTCAAATGTTGCTTATGACCCAAGGAAGTGCCCTATTGTTTTGGGGTCGCATAGGTCAAAGGTCATGGTCACAGTCAATTTTTGTTCTATTTTCGCTTCTAGACTCAAATTCAAAAACCAAGCGACGTAGAATCATGAAACTTCATGCAAATGCTGCATATGACCTCAATATCTGTTATAAACACGTCCTGCACTAATAGCACTTGCATTTTGACAAAGTGCCTGTGGGGGGTATAATTCTGCTCTGCGACAGTTCTAGTTCAATCAATTTATACTCCTCACAAGACAGAAATGTATACCTGCATCTTGTTCAAGCTGAATTTCCAGGGTTTGGTTACCAATCTACAGTTTAAGGTTTCAGGTTATTTATGTCGACTCTCTATAAAAGTGAATACCCGGTAATTATAAATAAAAGCTAGTCTGCCTTAACCTTTAAGCCCCAGTCTGCAATTAGAGTTAAAAAATCGCTCTTTCTTGAATGATCTTTGAATATTTGATCTTGATTTAGTCTTATGAAAGATGATTTACATAAAAATACATATCAGTTGACAATCGGCTGCTTTTTCGTGAAACACATAATATGCCGTATAAGAAAAATATGTAAATGAGAATTGATCACATGAAATACGCCCACATGTAGGTGCAATAAAGGAGTGGTATTTATATTTAGAGTCCGAAATGTTGCGGGTAATTTTATATTCATCAAGTTAGGTCTATATTTAGATCATCACATCAGTCATTTGCATTACCGAATATTTGAATGACAGATTCAAGCTTTTCTTTGAGAATTAAAGTCTAGTTCTTTGTATATAATAGTCTAAGGTCATTGTCTTGTGTTGCCAAAACAGGCGGGGGCTTTCAACGCAACAGCCAGTTACTTAGGCTCCCCCTGCTAGGGAAAGAATCATGGTTTATACATAGGCTTTTGAATAAATATGACCCATCACGCAAAAAGGTACTATCTGGGAATTTCATAAAATAAATATTTGAAAAGGGATTGGATACAGCATAGGTCATCCAGAAGGCAGATATCAAAAATAATTACTTAAGACGGTAGAATAAGATATATTGACATATAGATTCAGAAAAAATATTATTTGTGAAAAGTTTCTACCCTGGTCAGTCTGTTCAATGTTGAAACTTTAATCAATTTCCAGATGGTCCCTTTTTGCATGACGGGTCACAAGTGGTAGTGCATTTAGGTCACTACAACTTGTCAATAAAGGATTCGCCAAGCGTGACTCATGTGACTCACAAAATCATGATTTAAAATCGGGTTTCGCTTCAATAAATCACTTTTTCAAATGAAATCATGGGAATTTAAAACTACATATTTTACCTAGGTTTATGTAGGTTGCATAGTAATACCCCTCACCTATGAAGTAGAGGGGGGTATATTGGTTTCACAATGACTTTCTGGCTTTCTGTCCATCCATCAATCTGTCTGTCTGTCCGTAGACCTTTTTGGTTTCCGGACTCTAACTCAGGAACCAAGCCACCTGGAATCATGAAACTTCATACAAGTGCTGCTTATGACACAAGGGAGTGCCCTATTGTTTTTGGTTCACATAAGTCAAAGGTCAAGGTCACAGTCAGACCTTGATCAATTGACAAAGTGCTTGTGGGGGGTATTAGTCCACTTTGGGACAGCTCTAGTTAACTTTGTCAATGCCCCTCAAGACAAGACGTTATTGTCATAGTTGTCAGTGGTGGATCAAGAGGGGTGTGTGGATGGGGGTTGGGGGTTAGGGGTTCAAACTTGGAGGATTTGGTTGAACACCTTCAGTAGCCCAAAAGCTTCATTTGCATGGAGATATTTAAGTAAAATTTAGCAAAAATAAGAATATATGTACCCAATTTTTAAAGCCAGGTATACTTTCAGTATACTGGCTTATTGCTGCCAGACGGGATGGAAATTGTTGACCTCTTCACCGCAAAATCAAAAAGTAGATCCTCGTGTGCACAGACCGAAGACCGCTAATTGCTGTATCGTTTCGGCTTTAATTTAACTGCCATTTTAGTTGAATCAAAATAATAACAAGACAATTCTTTTGGGTCCGTAAACGATATGAATATATATTACAATCGTAAATCGCGTATGAAAATATATGTGTATCGCGTCGAGCGATTTGGGGTCTAAATGAATTTGTGGTCGAAAACCGATTGAAATGTTTTTTTCGCGAATGTTTTTGTGTTTTTTTCATGGAATTGCGTTTAAGGACATGGATGAAGAGTTAACGGTGAGTAAATTTTATTTATCTAAACAGTTTTGTGTCTATTTATGGTGGTAAAATTACGAAAAACATATCAAAATCGTCCAAGTGTTACTCAATGAAGGTCATCCAAAAATAACAACAATAGGACAAAAATAACAAGTAAGAAAATAAGATCGGTGATTATTATCTACATGTATCTTGTTTGTGTTTTGCATTCCTTCTCAGAATTCAATGATTGACTTCTATAATTGTAACCAACAATGATCTTTCATTTATTAGCTCGACTATTCGAAGAATAGGGGGGCTACTCCAGTCACGTCGGCGTCGGCGTAATGCTTTGGTTAAGTTTTTACGTGCAAGTGTTTAAAATCTCTGTTTCTATGAAAGCTATTGCTTTGAAACTTTGCACATGCTTCTGTGACCATAATATCAGCATCTAGACAAAGATTCATTACTCTGAAATTGAATTTAGTGGAATTTTAACCCTTTGCGGACTTAGAAATCTTGGTTAAGTTTTTACGTGCAAATGTTGTTTATCTGTAATATCTCTTTTTCTACTATAGCTATTGCTTTGAAACTTTGCACATGCTTCTGTGATCATAATATCAGCCTCTTGACAAAGAATCAATACTCTGAGTATAGAATTTAGTGGAATTTTAACCCTTTTCGGACTTAGAAATCTTGGTTAAGTTTTTACATGCAAATGTTATATATCAGTTATAGCTCTATTTCTACCTAGGCTTTTGCTTGGAAACTCTACACATGCTTCTGTTACCATGATATCAGCCTTTGACAAACATTTTTTACTCTGATATTGAATTTAGTGGAATTTTAACTTTTTTCAGACTCAGAAATTCTTGGTTAAGTTTTAACGTGCAAATGTTGTACATCAGTTATATCTCTAATTGTATTAAAGCTTTTGCTTTTAAACTTTGCATTGCTTCAATGATCATAACAACAGCCTCTTGATAAAAATTCAATTCTCTGGTATAGAATTTAGTGGATTTTTTACCCTTTTTGGACTTAGAAATTCTTGGTTAAGTTTTTACCTGCAAATGTTGTATTTCTGTAATATCTCTATTTCTACTATAGCTGTTGCTTTGAAACTTTACGCATGCTTCTGTGACCATAATATTAGCCCGCAGAAAAAGATTCATTACTCTGATATTTAATTTGGAGCAGAGTCAGAGTGGCCGTAGCCTAATGTATTCGTCTTAAGCCCATAAACTTATGTACATTCGAGGCGTGGGTTCGAGGCGCACCGTCGGTGAATTATGTTTTTTTTTTTTTTTATAGTTTTTTAACATCTGTAACTCCCTAAAATTTGAACAAAGATCAGATTATAGAAAAATGCAAGCTGATCCATCCACCCTTTGTTGGAATATTGTGATGGAGAATTTTAATTACAATGCGTCTACGAAGCAGCCTTTTCTGAGAAATTACAGTTTTGCTATTAAATGGCAACAATTCAACTGGTATATACATCTAGTGTAATTTTTCTGGTTAAAAAATGTAATAATACAGGGTTGGATGAAATATTCAGACGCTGTCTGCGACCGTCAAAAATGGTGTTCACGATCATCGTCTAGGAATATGAACTATATAGGAATATTTTTAGTTTTTTCAAATATCATGTTCCCTGCTGGATTTAAATTTCGTATGATATTTCATCAAGGGTTTACTGTCACTATAATATTTTCTGTACTTTACGAGGACTTGAATTCAAATCACCGATGCGTTCAAAATTTAAACCTTTTAGAAACGTCCAGAACTACTACCACACCTGAACGTGATTCAGGGACCATTTATCCCTCTCACCTTCTCTCTCTCTCTCTCTCTCTCTCTCTCCCCCTCCCTCCCTCCCTCTCTCTCTCTCTCTCTCTCTCTCTCGCTCTCGCTCTCGCCTTCTCTCTCTCTCTCTCTCTCTCTCTCTCACTCCCCTTTCTGTCTCTAGTCCATTCTTATGTCATTCATATCAAGGGATATACTTGAATTTTTCCTGTGTGTTTAATCATGAAGCCCTCAGTAGAGCCTCTTAAACTATATCACAGGGCAATTTCCGTCTTCAACGTATCTTATGCAGGGTTTTTTGGGTGGTATATATGCTCAAAAGCGTTTCGTTATCATCTAATCAAGGGTTGATTTAAGGTTTGAGTCCTTTGTAAAATTGTTTTCTCGTACACTTATGATCGTTTTTAATCTAAAACCCCGTAACTACAGTGTCATTAAGCAGATTATTTTATTTAAAGTAACAATATAAACATATGTTTTAAAACAGAATAGTAAAAAAGAGACTTAACACATTGAATGTAACATTTGTTTTTCAGGTCTGGGAGCAAAACCAAACGTGTTATGTGGTATTTTTGGCGAATATTGACAGGACAGAATTCAAGCGTCATCTTATGCGGGCCACAGGTAATATTTCCATTTACTTTTATGCTTATATTTGAATATCTTAACCCTTGTCATGCTGAATAAAAGCTTTTGTAAAATTTCAGTAAAATCAAAGTACTGAAAGCACTACAATTCAAGAGTATTGGACAATCTTTCATTCGACATTTGATTTCGTAAATGATTGTGCATTGAAAGGGTTAAACAGGTGATGTAGGCTGAGATCAGACTACTCATATGTGCAGGCTGATCTTTGTCAATACCACCTTTTTATACAGGAATATTTCGGGTTCAGCATGACAAGGGTTAGAAAAATACTACTCATGAGTTGAATCTAAAGTAATTTATCTGAAGACTTTAAGTAGACATCTTCTTGTAGTCCTTAAATCATTTATTTATTTGTTTGTTGATTGATTGCTCATATAAAACGGCTCAACATAGGCGCACTGACTGTGATAAGCTGGGGGTAACTGCGAATTTTTGGGACAAAATTTTAAATGCCGAATGAAGCTGCTATGTATTTATTATGGTGCTGAATGGATTGGTAAACATTCCTAAGTGAATGGTTTACACCCATTTCTAGAATAAGATTAGATATAAGGCCTGGAATACTTAATCTAAGAACATATGAAATATCAATTTCTGTGAAAATTAAAGCCTATAAAGCCCGCAAACTTCACCAAAATTTCCCTGTACGCCGAATTTTCATCATGCGATCAAGGTAACAGTTTCTTTAATTTCAAAATATTCGACAGTTCTTTTATCCTTTTCATTATCAATACTTGTTTTATTCATCTACAAGCCAATGTTCTATCAACTCGAATCAAATTATTGATGTTTTATGGTCATTAGATTCAACAGATCATAATTAGATCAGATATTGGCTAATCTAGTGCATAAATTTTACAGAAAGTACCAGTATACGAATACTGCTGAGGAGAAGATGACTATTAAAAAAACCCAAAAAAACATGTCAGTTTCATGGAGCACAAACACACCTTCAATCCTGCAGCCCGGAGGACTTAGCCGACATCGTCATTTATTGTTTAAATCCACCTTACATACAATAAGTTTATCAGGACATATTCTGATTCTGATTTTTAATAAATTCATGAATTGACAAGTGAATAAGGTGTTTTCTTTGATGTAATTGGGTGCATGTAATAAACCAAAGCCAGTGTCGAAAATAAATATCAAAAGTTTTCGATTAATGAACAATCCTTTGTATATTTGTTTATTTGTGTTGATTAGCAACCACAGAATAGTGCTGTAGAAATACAAAATTGGTCAAGTAACTCATGTGAATAAGTAGCATTTCATTTTACATGTGAATCCGTTTCATATTAAAGTATAACATACTTTCATCGACAACAACAAATATTTTTTCTATAATTTGAGACGCAACATATGCGACGTCTTTAAGCAATGAGCATGACCTTCGCAATGGCGGTGTGCTTTGCTGGGCTGATACGTCTGCAGACACAACAAGAAAAATGCGTTTGCTGGCGTTGAATAGTTAATGGGGTGATATACGGGTATCTGAGTGACCGTATCCCAACCACCTTGAATAATCATTTCAGAAGTACAGAATATCATCAAGAGAAAAAGGAAAACAATTTTCTATCGTTTGAAATATTTTTTTTATTGTAGATGTAGTTCATATCCTCTGACCAATACAATGTACTCATGATATTGCGTATGTATATTTTTGTAATGCTTTTTTTTTTCTTTTTTTATGCAAGTTTCTAAAATTAAAGGTAACAATTACTTTTTGTACTTCATTTTTTTTGTCACTCTCTGAAAGGAGAATGAGTTCAACCATTTACATGTACTCAAGACCTGGCTTTCAGTACTGTCAGTACTTTGATTATGTTTGAATTCCATTTATAGAAACTCTGACTCTCCCATGGTCTGTATGTCTACTTGCTAAAATCTGCATTGATCTTGCTGAATAATTCATAATCTCAATTGTTAGAGATCACTTGATTGACTCCCCAGTATTCTCCAGTTGTTTGGAAAATATTTTTTTGGGGGCACTCTCTTTCACTATGGAAAAAGCTTTATAATTGGACAAGATTAACATCTCTGCCTCATGCCTAAATTCTTTATAATGTCTTCTTCATATTTCACATATGTATTGCTTAGCATGAGCTTCCTGTTGGTACCAGCTTCAAGGTCATCAGTCATGATCAATGCCATATTTCAAGGTCAAACTTGTTTTAGTTAATAACTTCAACATTGGCCAAAAAACTTCCAAATGGTAAGTGATTTAGCCTTCATATTTCACATGAGTATTGCCCATGCCAATGCCTTTCAGGTGAAATCAAATTCAAGGTTATTCATCAAGGTCAAATTTATATTCTCAAGGCCACCAATTTCTATCATGAAAACTTTAATATAAGCTATAACTTTTGAAAGGTACGTGACAGAGCCCTCATATTTCAAAATGTGAATTACTTTTGACAGATTTTTGTTGGAACCAACTTGAAAGTCATCAGTCATTTTTCAAACATTGACCATAATTGTAGAATAGTACGTCATAGAATCTTCATATTTCACATTCATGAGTTTTGCAAATTGTAATGCCTTTTAGTTTATACCAAAGTCAAGGTCATCTTATAACATCAAGGTCATAATTCCAAGATCTTTAAAACTATACACTTAAGCATTGGCTTAAGCATTGGCGATATTTTTTTCAATGTTTAGGGATAGAGTCTTCATATTTTCCTTTTGTTTCTCTTTTGACAAGACCTTTGTATTGTCAAAAACTTCAAGGTAATCAGTTACTGGGGTTAAGCAGTAGTCATGTTGAATTATGGCAATCAAAGGACTCAATCTAAGGTAAGGTTATCAAACCACTGTTTTGGAAAAATGGTAGCCACCATCATAGCACAGTTGTTATTGTAACGAGCTGTCAATCTAGAGGTCCAGATTTGATCCCGACTGCAGCACTCATTCTTTCTGACATTTTGGATCTCACCAATGGATAATCGTAGACCTATGTGAGATAGCAGCTGGAGGCTAGGAAAGGATGTAATGATAGTACTGGTGAGAGAAATACCAGGAATCCATTGTTAGGTGCTCCAGCAACAGCAATATAACTGAAAAAATGTTGAAAGTGGCTTTAAACTCCATTCAATCAATCCATCTGAAAAAATGGCAGTGGAAGGGGGGGGGGGGCAATTCAAGGGGCCAGTGCAATACCATTGTAAATGCATATATATATACAAAGGTACTTGCAATAGTTTTGCACTATCCCCTTGATTTGTGTTGAACAAACAAATCTTGTTTCTACACCATTTTGATGTTTAATTTCAATGTTCAATATCAACACTCATTTAATTTACGGTAGAAATTCTTTTGAATTTTCCAGACAGGAAAAGGAGGATAAAGAGGAGATCTTACCAGAAATCATTTAAGACATAAAGAGATAAAGCGAATATTTTTTGAATTCATATAGGTACAGAGCTTTAAGACTTAGGATAAAGGTTTTTAGGTTTGAATAGCTCCATGAATTCCAAACTGAATTAATAGTGCTAAAGTGTTTTAAAACTGATCAACATTCCTTCTTTTTAGAGAGAAAAACTAAAGATGGCAGCATTGAAATTTCTTGAACATTTAATATTATCTCGGCAGAGAGAAATTCAGGTAAGTTAATTCTTTGGTATTAAATTCTATCGTCTGTCATACTCTTAGAGGGGCTTCACAGAGATAACATAGCTTGCCAGCAGGTATCAGAACGAGGCTGCCACTTGCAGGGACAACAGCCAGGTGTTTTTAGGGTCCATTAAATTAATTTAATTTCACCCACATTTGTTTTACCATTATTAATCTTGAGTGATAATTATTTTCAAGTGTTCAGTGATTATTCAGGAATTTATTTGGAGGTCAATCACGGTAAAGTTTTCTTTAATTTTGTTGAATTTTCATTCCGGTCACTTGACTACCTTTGTTTCTTTGTGCTTATCCCTAGAAATATCTTTGAGCTCTGAATGATCAATTTGAATTAGAAAGGTCAAAATGATATGACTGATCAGAAATAAGCTTCTTTACTTATATAGTTGTCTATATGACATTATGGATCTTACAAAATTAAACCTTTGCCTGTCTGGATGATGCTAGACACAAATGTACTAAACAACAAATTTGCCTACATGGCTGACTATGTGACAATGGATGCATAATTGCAAATTGCCTACATGGCTGTCTATATGACAATAGATCCACAGTTGCAAAATTGCCTACATGGCTGTCTATATGACAATTGATCCACAATTACAAAATTGCCTACATGGCTGTCTATATGACAATAGATCCACAGTTGCAAATTGCCTACATGGCTGTCTATATGACAATAGATCCACAGTTGCAAAATTGACTACATGGCTGTCTATATGACAATTGATCCACAATTACAAAATTACCTACATGGCTGTCTATATGACAATAGATCCACAAATACAAATTGCCTACATGGCTCTCTTTTGACAATTATAGATCAAAAATTGAAAATTGCTTACATAGCTGTCTATATGATAAAAGATCCACATTTGCCAAATTGCCTACATGGCTCTCTTTTGACAATTATAGATCCAAAATTGAAAATTGCTTACATGGCTATCTATATGATAAAAGATCTGCATTTGACAAATTGCCTACATGGCTGTATTTATGACAATTGATCCACAATTACAAAATTGCCCTCATGGCTGTCTATATGACATAAGGTCTAGAAATCAAAACCACTTCTTTTGTTGTTTACATGCAATATTTGATCGACTTAATAGAATTGCTATGATGGCTGTCTATAATTTAAATTGGTCTGAAATTATACTGCCTTTATGGCTGTCTATATGACATGGATCTTACCATTCCAAATTGCCAAAATAGTTGTCTCTATGACATAATAGTTGTGGCCTGATCTATTACCTCTTTGGCTCTCTGTATAATTGCCTATATGGCTGTCTATATGATATGGTGGATCTCAATATCCAAATTGCCTTAATGGCTGTCTACATGACATGGTGGATCTCAATATTGAAATGGTCTATATGGCTGTCTATATGACATGGTGGATTGTATTATTAAATGGCCTATAATGGCTGTCTATATGACATGGTGTATTGATATAATAAAACTGCCTATATGGCTGTTTGTAGTTTGTCACAGATCTCAATGAAATTTGCAGATACGCTACTGTATTTCGGAGTGAAAATGCAGCCAGAGTGGCAAACAAGACACATTTTTGGCTTTATTTGTGTTTTGATGATTGATTTCAAGTAAATCTTCTGGTAATTGATCATTCGGGCATCTGAGACAGTTAATTTATTATACCATATGGAAAGCTTAGCCAAAAGCAAGGCCATAACCAGGACACTACCATAAATGCTCACTTGCAGAAGCATGTATAGCACATGGATGGAGGTCATGGAATTCAGGATCCATCAAATAAGCTAGTTCTTATGTTTCAGTATTTTGAATTTTATGTAATCAAAATAACTCTTTTTACAAATCTATATCAATTTCATGATTTTGGGGTCAGATTTTCTTCAAAATATCTTAACTGTTTGTATTCAATTATATCCATTTATTTCAAGAACAAGGGTTTTGTAGGATGCATTGTTATCTGGTCCAGATCCCTAGGGGTCATTAATGGGGTCAGAAAGTGAAGATGATAAATAATGTTTGGGTCATTTGGGGTTAAATACTCCTAGACTGTCTATCAGTGATTTAAAAGTGTTGGCTCATTCCAATCATTTACAAATTAACAGCTAATTATGACCCTGTGTATTTCAATTCTTTTCTTAGGCAATCTCTTTCTCCTAAGGAATTCCATGGTCTTTGACGACAATAACAGTCCATCATAGCCAGGGAGGAATGGTTGTCTACAAGAAATAAAATCAATATAACCTTACTATTGAAATTTCATGGATGTATGAACCATTTTTTTAATGCAATCGGTATTTTGACCTAAAGTTATTCTGCATTTCTTGATACAAGTCATATGGAAGCCTGGCCAAGTAAACAATATCTAAGGACTTTTGCAATGTTCATATCATCTCAACATGGCCTGCTAGAGGGCCATGTTCTTGGTTATTGGTTTTATTTTGATATTTTATTTCCATGTTGGAAATCCATCACTTGCATCTTAGATTGCTAATGATGGAATACTTACCACTAGGTTTTTGATCTATCCTGTTCTATTTCTGTAAGTCAATGTATAGTGTTGGCTATTTACCATACTTACTGTATGTAAAGTTTTATTGATAATAACAATAAACTATAACATCTTTTTCAATAGTTAATATTGCAACCAGTCCTTGAGTCCTCATTTGATGGGGAGGGGGGCAGTTCCAACCCCTTATGATGCAATCATTGCATACAATATCAGACTATATTCAACCCCACAGAAATCTATGATTTTACTTAAAATAGAAATTTAACCACAGAAATCTATGATTTTACTTAAAATAGAAATATAGAAATGATATTGTCACTATTTCATTTATAGACAGCAGTATTTAGGTTGAAATCCTTAAAAGAATTCTGTTCTAAAGAATTTAAATGGTTGTACACATGTAGTACATAGTATTGCTTTGCACGCGAAAGTTGGATGAAATCAAAGACTGATTACATAAGCATATATTTATGAGGAGAAAAATACTTATTGTGCAAATTTGAAGAATTATTAGAAGCCGATACACATAATTATGAAGGATATTAGATGAAATGAGTAAAATTATGTATCTGGTGGTCAAGGCAAACTCACATCTAAGGTTTAGAAATGTTCTAGTAGGTATAAGGAAACAAATGAGTAGCTATCTTTGAAAGATTCAGGCTTCAACAATTTGACAACTAGGCATTTTTGTGTATCACCATACATAGGTTTGAAAATTTACCCTATTGGTCATTGAAGGGGTTTTCAAATGATGGTTATATGACATTTTCCAATAACAACATAAGATATAGAACATATTGAAACCTTAGTTCCACCAATTATGCTGATTGTAGTCAAAAGATAAGGCTCTCTATTAGGATATATAAATGATCAAGTATACATAATGTCTATTATACTCATCTAATAAAACAAATCAACAATTTGAAAGAAATTATTGATATATTAAAGCATGGTTAAATGCAGAATATCAATATTTGATGTAGTCAATGATAATTAATACCCAAATGATACTACCATGTTTTATTGATGTAGTTTCTAGAAAATCATTGGAATGATATTTGACAACATAGCCTTGTACAGGCTCTATTTAGAAATAGACAAAGAGGCCAGGGAGCAATTGATACTGGATCAGTAGTCAAAGAACTATGGTCTAATACAAGCACAATGAATGTCGGGATAGGCAACAGTTAGATATGTGATCTTTCAAATGTATTGTATAGATAATTTAGGAGGATTCATTCACTGTGACAGTTAAAACTTTAGTGCTCAAATTAAATGATCTAATGATATAATTTCTGTTTACTGGAAAACAAACACTGGTTCATTCAGAGTTGAGCTACAATTTTACATAAATAAAATTCAAGGTATAAGGGACAATTGCATAAGCAGTATGGTCAGAACTTTTATAATCCTTACAAATTGATATTCTTGAGCTTAAGGCGTGCAAGCTTGGATTTATAGACTTGGCAAAGAGGAAAGAAAACATTCTCATTGGAATCTTGACAGATGATGTAACAACATTATCATTTTCATACAAAATCAAATATACAAGACTTGAATGATCTTGCTCAAGAGTTAAAGCACAAGAAGGGCTTTTGAAAAATCATACAGATGACATTGAGTGGTCGATAGACAATTATGATTTCAACAAATGAAAGCATAATTTTATCCAGCAATTGGAACAAATATGCTTGTGTAGCTACTGAATGCTAAATTGAAAAAGAATGTTTCTTTTTATCCTGACCATGAGGCTTTGGCTGTTGATACACTCTTAATGAACTGGAGTAATAATTTGTTTTATGTTCTCCTTTTCACAGTCATTGGGGGACTTCTCCAGGAAATAGCAAACATCAGGCCTAGGTAGGCCTTAAGTTGAAAAAACAGACTTAATGGCCTCAGCGTATGAAAATACTGCTAGTGCCTCAATCCTCATCTTACAAATAAGAACTAGAGAAAAAACATCTATTGAAGCATCTAAAACTGAGAGTTTTTAATATTTTAGGAAGGCCTTACAAGACCAAAACATACCAAAACAAATGCATCTATTGATATTATTATGCCATCTTGGAGAATATTCTACTAAAAAGACTTATAAAGTTTACATAAATAGATGGATTAAGTTTCAAAATGCCAAATGCTTAGTATCCCTGCTTCTCCTCACATTACTATGCTAATTTCTAACTCAAATTCAGAGGGGGAAGGGTACAGTACCATAAACACTACCAGATCGGCTATAGATCAACTTTTCAATTTTTTTTTATCAGGGGAAAAATTGGGGCACTGCTCATAGACAAACAAATTCAGGAAGGATTATTTTAATTGTTGTCTTCATTACCAAGACATTAATATAAATCATGCATGGGATGCTTAGACAGTTATTGAGTATCAGTTCTGGATCATATCAACTTGACATTGCATTTATAGTGGCAGTGCTATCTTGAAAAATAGCTGGTTGTTTTATTGCAGTCAACTGCTGAAATGTGTCAAATGTCACATGTGATTAATTTGACTAACATTTCTCTGGTTTAAGATAAAATGATTGTAGAGCTCAATCATTAACTAAAGCAGTCAAGGCCAGGTCATCACCTGTGTCCCCTGATATTGGAATCATATAATGTTAAAGCACTATGCATTAAGAAGTTTTTCCTGGAATACATAAGTAGAACTGAGGGTTTCCGTTACTGTGGAAAGTTAATGATTAACACCCACAAACATTATTCAGACATTTCTACATGCAATAACATGCATCAGGCTACTGCGTCAGGATTTTCTTAAAAAGTACAGGGTTTTTGAAAATTATGGTCCCAATAAGCAGCTACAAGTAAAGCATAAGCTAGAAGGCCTCTCTTCAAAATTAACTTAAAACTTCTGAGTGGTGCACTGGTTCTAAGTTTAATAAATAAGTCATTGGAAAAGACATCTCTACAATTCAGTAGCATGTTACAGTAAGAACTGCACATTTATCATAAATGTTCAAATAGTGTTGGATTTGTTAAAGAGAAGATTATATACATCACACTTTCATGTCTAAGTTTTTAATTATTAGATCAGCTTGAACAGAGTTAACTCTAAAGTCTCTGTGAAGCCCCTCTAAGAGTATGACAGACGATAGAATTAGATGATTAAACGAGACTTACTTGGAAGTTGATGTTTGATCTGGATTCTATCGTCTGTCAACTCTTGGATGGGCTTACACACCCAGCCCTTCCCGACCCAATGCATTTCTTACTCTGTTCAACCTTCAAAACATTGTCGTCAAGTTTATAAGATGTAAAGTACTTAAAATAAAACTTCGACCTCCAATGGACTCTAAAGGCTGATACCTGCTGGCAAGCTACGTTATCTCTGTGTAAGCCCATCCAAGAGTTGACAGACGATAGAATCCAGATCAAACATCAACTTCCAAGTAAGTCTCGTTTAATCATCTAATTAAACATTAGTTTTCTTGTTTGTACAAACCCTCTGGATGCTGCCTTCATAGTGCTGTTAATAGCTCATCAGACTGTCAATCTAGAAGTCCTGGGTTCGATCCCAGACTGTGGCACTCATTCTTTCTGACTATTTGTATCTCACCAATGGATTGATAATCTTAGACCTATTTGAGATATCAGCTGGAGGCTAGAAAAGGATGTAATGGTAGTACTGGTGAGAGAAATTCCAGGAATCCATTGTTAGGTGCTCTAGCCCTGTGATATTACTGAAAAAATGTTGAAAGCAACGTAAAATTCCATTCAATCAACCAATGATCCTCCAAAGGTACATATATCTATCTAACATGTTATGTAGCCAATCAATTAATTGATCAAAATATTGATTCTTATGTTGTCAATAAAATTGATCACTTAATCATTTTTCTTTTATACATTTTATCGTGCCTCTCGTTTATCAGGAGCTTAGATGATTTTTCATCTGTGAGTAAAGGATTAACTAATGTAATGGTAGTACTGGTGAGAAAAATACAAGGAATCCATTGTTAGGTGCTCCAGCCACTGTGATATTACTAAAAAAATGTTGAAAGCAATGTAAAACTCCATTCAATCAACCAATGATCCTTCAAAGGTACATATATCTATCTAACATGTTATGTAGCCAATCAATTAATTGATCAAAATATTGATACTTTTGTTCTCAATAAAATTGATCATTTAATCAATTTTCTTCTATATATATTATCTTGCCTCTCGTTTATCCGGAGCTTAGTTGATCTTTCATCTGTCAGTAAAGGATTAACTACCATATTTCTCCTAATATATGCTCCTAGGAGCTAAAAAATAACATGGTCAGTTAATGTAGAGGTTCCGGGTTGATCCCCGATTGCGGCACTTATTCTTTCCATCTATTTGTCTCTCACCAATGGGTTGATAATCATAGTTGGACCAATGTGAGATAGTAGCTTGAGGCTTGGAAAGGATGTGATGGTTGTACTTCTGAGAGAAATGGCAGGAATCCATTGTCAGGTGCCTCAGCCACCGCGATATAACTGAAAATATGTTGAAAGCTGTGTAAAACGCCCTTCAATGATTAAAGCGGGTTTTCTTACTAAAAATGAAGGGGTGCTACTATTAGAGAGGATGCTATTATTCGTTGAAATATGAAGGTGTTTAGGTCTTGTAACGATTCACTGACTTCTTTTTTTTTAAAGGACAACAAACAAGAATTACAAATATTTTTTTTCTTTCTTTCTCCATTGTCATTTTCCTCATTTAATAATCCTCAGTCTTGATCTTTCATCTTCCAGTAAAGGATTAAGTAGGTGTTTTAGGTCAAGTAACGGTTCACTGACTTCTCTTTTTATAAAGGTATGGTCTAATATTACCTTTAAAACCAGTGATCAGCTCACTAGAAAGGTACAAGTGACTGTTAATATAGGTTTATGTTATTGTGGTCTTTAAATTCCTTATTTATTTACACATAGGTTTTAAGTTTCGGATTATACAACCATTTTGGGATTTTAAGTGATAAAATGTGATACTTTTTCGTGATTTTTTTCTTCAAAGTTTGTCGTGAAGAAATGATTTTTGTTTTGTTGCAAATGGCCAATAATCTTGTTAGAGCCAATAGAGTTGCCTGGATATAGTTATTGTTATCTAAACATATATTATAAGGTATGTTGTAAATGTACTTATGTCAAAACAATGAATAAACCATTTCCAAATAATTATCTTTGAATTTGAATGAGACCATCTGCAGCAGAGAATTCTCTGTGGTTCATCGGTTAACCAATGATCTGAGGAAATGAAAGTTTGTGGTTTCTAATCCTCTAGTTTTATCAATGATTAAATAATTGAAAAAAATAGTACCCTGATATGATGTAAAAATTGTTTAAAGCGCTTTTTATTCAATAAGGTAAAAGGAAGGAATGTTATAATAACATAATATTCTACAGAATTTATTAACCCTTTGCTGTTTAATCCCTGCTTTTTACGTGCCTGTGATTTTATGATTGAGAAAAAATTGTGAAAAAAGAAGAAATTGCTTCTGACAAGCAATTTCTTCTTTATCCACACTATTTTCTACCCTACCGAATGGCTATTTTTCAAATTAAATCCAGTTAAAATTTTCATCTGCAAAACCTTTGAATTTAGAAAGGTCCAAAATTTGGTAAAACAGGAAAGGGTTAACCAATGATTGGTTATCATTTCCATCTCTGTTTCTGCATGATACATGCGTTTTGTTTCTGTGGTGATTGACAGTGGGTAGACCCATGACCAGGTGCCTGAGTAGCTCAGTTGGTAGAGCGCTGTATTCTAGGGTTTGTTGGTCCGAGCCCTATCTTGGGCACATCTTTTCCAATCTATTTACTTCATATCTATTGTCTTATCTTAATGTTCCAATGGAAATGAAATATTTAAGAAGGTACAACTGTTGAAATATAATTACATTTATCGTTTAGCAGTCAGGAGACCGCATTAGAGTTACAGAAAAAAGGGGTATTACAGATTTTCAACCGAAATATTTTAATCATACTTGCTCAAAACCTATGTTTTTGGCTACACATTGGTTTCATCTCATTGAGATGATTCCAATGTGTACCCACAACATAGTGTAACATTGAGAAATATTTTTATGCCCCCGTATCGAGAGATCAGGGGCATATTGTTTTACTCATGTCCGTCTGTCTGTCTGTCTGTCTGTCTCCGTCTGTCTGTCCGTCCGTCTGTCCGAAAACTTAACCAGACTTAACCTTTGCCTTATCGAGAGATCGCTGTTACGGGGCATTCGTGTTTCACAAACACATTTTGTTTTGGACTGATGTTACCCCTTTCTTATCTTGGGTCAGTGCAAAACAGTTGTAACTCCCAATATGTTTATAGGGAGTTACAACTGTTTTGTGCTGAGCCCTCGATCTTAACCTTTGGTTTTAATTGTAAACCGACGATATAGAAATCTTCCACAAGGAGTGCACAAAGAAAGATTGTATTGTTTTCTTTCGCCACAAACTGTTACCAAAAGTGATAATAAAAACTAGAAAACATTATCTCATGTAGTCTTACCACTGCTGCTTCAATCTAGGGATAATCAAAGTACTGATAGTACTGAAGACAGGAAATGTTTAAATTTGTAAGATGAGAACTTTAAAAATGTATAGATTCTATACCTTTGGTGTTAATTGTAAACTGACTATATAGTAATCTACCACAAGGAGTGCAGAAAGAAAGATTGTATTGATTTCTTTTGTCACAAACTGTTACCAAAAGTGATAATAAAAACTAGGAAACATTATCTGATGTAGTGTTACCACTGCTGCTTCAGTCTAGGGATAAAAATGGTATTTTTTATAAACAGTATGAATGCAACCCCATCCATAAGAGAAAATTACTGAGATTGTTGAAAGCTGCAAAAACCGAAATTCAAACAAACAAATTATATGAGTCAAGGAAGGCTGCTTGCAAAAATAAGATATTTTTTTTCATATAAAACACTAAGTACGTATTATATTATATATATCAGCAACCTTATACAATAAGTTTGAGGACCTTGACAGGTCCAACACATGTAAATGTGTAAACTGGACAGAATAACACCTGTCTGTTTTGACATCGAACAATGTTCGACTTGTTGTCAATGTAAAAAGCATAAAATCGCTGAAATGGCTTTTTTGATCTGTCAATTAGGAATGACAATATGATGTTTGTGGTAATACAGCGATAATGAAGCGCTCATTCTTGTTTGAATCTTAAAACAGGGTTTAGACCATTAGAAACAGTAATACCTGAAAGGGGAGTTTAAAGGCAGTATATATAGATAAATAGATAGACACAGGCATCCCATGTACTAGTGGAGAATTAAAAGACGCAACAAATTCAGAAAATTGTCAGTAAACATATGATCAATCTGAATTAGGGTTGGAGCTGGATGTGCAGACCTTTATAAAAAAATCTGCTAGTTATTGACGACAAAGTAAATAAGTTGGTCAAGTGGTAAGCATGCTTGACTTCTAACCTGGTTGTTGCAGTTCAAGCCCCACTGGATGAGGGTGGTGTATATGGGCAGGACACTTTACAGCAAAGGGCTCCAGTCCACCCAGCTTTAAAAATAGGCAGCAGTGGTTAGAACACATTGCCTCTCTCTCTATGTGCAGGATAAGAACTGGAATGAGTCGGGACCACAATAGAAATAAGACTCATCAACCATTTATCGTGTTAAAGAAATGAAAATGAAAAAAATAAAACAAAAATACAATCCTCCTCCACTAATAGTGTAGTAGGAAACTGACATCTGAGCTAACACTTTGATAGTCATGCAGATTTCAACATGTTTCATTAGGGTTTAACTACCTGACAGACAAAGACTAAATCCTTACTTCAGAGAATCACATAACACAACAATTACAGAAAATTGTCAATAATTCTGTCAACAATTGGCCAATCTAAATTTGGTTTGAAGCAGAGGACTTGGAAAAATGTTTGCTGGATGTGGCAGATCTTTTAACCCTTTGCTGTTTAATCCCTGCTTTTTATGTGCCTGTGATTTTATGATTGAGAAAACATTGTGAAAAAAGAAGAAATTGCTTCTGACAAGCAATTTCTTCTTTTTCCACACTATTTTCTACCCTACAGAATGGTTATTTTTCAAATTAAATCCACTTTAAATTTTCGTCTGCAAAACCTTTGAATTTGGACAGGTCCAAAATTTTGTAAAGCAGGAAAGGGTTAAAAACTGATAGTATAATAAGAGTTATTGACGACCTAGTAAAAAGTAGCTTTCTTCCTCCGCTAGCAATCTAGCAGGAAAAATGACATCATCTGAGATAACACTTTAATAGTCATGCAGATTTCAACATAATTCATTTAATTTGAACTGCTTGACAGACAAAGACAGAATTCAAACACCCTTACTTCAGAGAATCACATAACACAACAATTTCAGAAAATTGTCAATAATTTTGTCAACAATTGACCAATCTAAATTTGGTTTGAAGCAGAAAATGTGGAAAAATTTCAGCAATTTGCTGGATGTGGCAGGTCTTTTGAAAACTGATAAAATAAAAAATTATTGACAACCTAGTAAAAGGTGGCTATCTTCCTCTGCTAGCAATCTAGCAGGAAAAATGACATCATTTGAGATAACACTTTAATAGTCATGCAGATTTCAACATGTTTCATTAGGGTTGAACTGCTTGACAGAAAGACATAATTCAAACACGCTTACTTCAGAGAATCACATAACACAACAATTACAGAAAATTGTTAATAATTCTGTCAAATCTAAATTTGGTTTGAAGCAGAGGACTGTCAGCAATTTGCTGGATGTGGCAGATCTTTAAAAAACTGATAATATAAAAATTATTGATGACCTAGTAAATCAAAGTGCTGTCAGCACTGTAAATCGGACATCATTGAGAGGCTGGGATAGTGCAATAGTTCGCCAATCAAAAGGGCTCAAATTTGGACAATAAAAGTTGGTAAAATATTTGCCCTATTTGTGAGTTTTTTGTCTTAACACTCCATCTTTAGAGGACATCGCCAGCTCATCCAACCTCATGGGTCCGATTTTGAAAGTTTGCTGATTCGATGGCCCTCTGCTAGTCTAAATTATTTCTTAGCAGATTTTTTTACGTTGTTATAATGAGCACACGCCAAGCTAAAAGCTTGTCTGTTATTAGTGTTAATATTATTCCTCTCTCTAGAGTTTAAAAGCCTGTTTAGCAACAAAACATTTTTCATTAAACTATTTACATTTTTGATTACCAACATGTTCGTTTTTCAAGTATTGGGTTTTCCCAAATACTATAAATGCATTTTCCCTCAAGAAACACGTGAAATCGGCAACTATGCTATTTATATCTTTGGTTTCTGACCAATCATTTAAATCTAGCAGCACTCTATGATAATTCATGAGTTATTCTAAAAATAGATCGCTCTTACTGCTATCCTATATCAGTTTATCGTATGTTTTTGTCGGTTGATTTGTTGTTGAATAATTTTTCTTCATACTCAAATTTGAATTTATTGAAGATAGGATTGGAGCGTGATCAGAGTGCTCATTGAAATCAAATATTTCAAAATTACAAAATTATTTCTATTTGTTAACACATAGTCAACAGTACTCATTCCACCAGTAGACTTCCCACGCTCCCTGTCAGAGTGCAGACGACCATTGACCAATGACAAACAACATAATTGACACATTTCGAGCAGACGATGTCCATTTGCATCTACCACGTGGTCTGAATTTACGCGTGGGTTTTGACCGAGTGATAATCATAACAGAATTTGATTGGTTGTCAGCCCTACAACTGGTAAATGACCATTTGAGAAAAAAAACAGAGCAGTAATATTGTAAGTGCTACAAATTTATTTTACAGTTAACCTATTGTACGTTTCTTCTCCTTTACTCAACCGAAAATCTTGTTATAAACACTGAAAATATTAACTGGTAATTACTAAAAGCGAAATTACATCAAATTTTGTATTAGCCTCTTCTCTATTTGTCGAAAAGTAAATAAGATAAAAACAAAGTTTATAGATTGTGACTGAAAAGGCCGTTTCTTCGGTGTTTGAAAACACATAATTTGGTTTGAACACATTGCTCAGAAGATAAAGGTAAAAATGTAGTGGGTCAAACAGACTGGATTTCCGATTTAAAAATGGCTATCTTCCTCTGCTAGCAATCTAGCAGAAAAAATGATATCATCTGAGATAACACTTTAACCCTTGTCATGCTGAACCCGGAATATTCCTGCTTTGGCAGGAGCTATAGGTAAACATCAGCCTGCACATATGTGCAGTCTGATGTTAGTCTAAACCACCTGTTTCTCAATTCAAACCAGAATTGTTAATAGATTTAGTTTATCAAATAAAAATTGACCAACAGTTGGTACTTTCAGTGCCTTTTGCCCTTTGATTTTGAAGAAAATTTTAAGCCAAAATTATTCAGCATGACAAGGGTTAATAGTTATGCAGATTTCAACATATTTCATTAAGGTTGAACTGCCTGACAAGACAAAGACGTAATTCAGACACCCTTACGACTGTGGCTTAACAAGACCCCCTAGTGATTTACTTTGGTCATCAAAACTTGGGTAGATTGTTACTGAAAATAAGTTTATTGACCTCAATGACTATTCCTTATTACTGGATTGGTCAATCCTAAATTCAAGAGCTCGAACTTATTAGTAGACAAAATTTTAGACAGGTCAAAATTCAAAGTAGATGTAGTAGTAGCAATCTAGCAGGAAAAAATGACATCATCATTCTGAGATAACACTTTAATATTCATGCAGATTTCAACATATTTCTTTAGGGTTGTTATGCCTGACAGACAAAGACAAAATTCAAACACCCTTACGACTGCGGCTAAACAAGACCCCCTAGTGCTTTACTTTGGTCACTAACCTGTGGTCTTTGGTCATCAAAACTTGGGTAGATTGTTACTAAAAATAAGTTCATTGACCTCAATATCTGTTCTTTAAATACGTCAGATTGGCTAATCCTAAATTCAAGAGCTCGAGTTTAACCAACTACTGGAAGACAACATTATAAAGATTTGAAGCTCCCTTATTGAGAGATCAGGTGCATATTGCTTTTACCTTTGTCTGTCCCCCAGTCTGTCTTTCTGTATGTTTTTCTGTGAAAAATTTAATCCTTGTCATGCTGAACCCAGAATATTCCTGCCATGACAGGAGCTATAGACAAACATCAGCCTGCACATAATGTGCAGTCTAATGTTTGTCTATACCACCTTTTTTTCCTTTTCTGAAACAGAAAAGTTTAAAAATTTAATTTTCAAAAAAAAATGACAAGGGTTAACACTTGTAATAACTTCAAGCCTTTTCAAGGTACAAGCTTCATATTTGCATTTTTATAGATATCAATAATGTGCAGTTGCTGATACAAAGGTCAAGGTCATGTGACAAGGTCAAAATTATCTCTCAAGGTCTCAAAAATCTAACAAAGAATTAACATTTCGTATATCTTCAAGCCTATTTCAGGTACAACCCTCATATCTGACATGATGATAGATTACAATGATAGGCATCAGCTAATTTTACCAAGGTCATATGACGTGGTCGATGTCAAACATATCCAAAACCTAACTAAAAACTCAACTTTGCCAACATCTATCTTCAAGTAAATTCAAGGTACAATCCTCATGTCAATGGCTCAGTGCAAAACAGTTGTAACTGCCGATTAACATACAGGCCTTCGAAACTTAGAATAATGATAGATAATGAGCGTCTGACTTCCATTTATGAGGTCAGGGGTGTAATCCACAAGATATCACACTTCTTTTCCCACATTTGTTTCCCACAATGGGCCGACATAAAGCTATGTGGCACCATGTGGATGAGCACTAATGGAAGTTTGTAAAAGATTTTGTGGTGATACATGGTGAAAGAAATGCCAAGAATCCTTAGTCTTAGTACTCCAGTCTCTGCAACATTGACTAAAAATTGTTTAAATGGTGCAAAATCCAATTTTATTGAAAACAAAATATTGAAAAAATGAACCCTTGTCATGCTGAGCCCAGGATACATTTGTGCAGACTGATCTTAGACTATACCTCTGCATTGTCCCTTTTAAATCAGAGAAGTTTATAACATTCATTTTGATTTCAAAATTTATATATATATTTTGACTCATTCAGTGCACACAGTACTTTCAACGCATTGATTTTAATGCAATTGCGCTGGATGATTTTATTTAGTTTGACGAGGGTTTAATGAAATTAAATAATATAACTCAAACTCTGACAAATTTAGTGTTGACGTCATTTTAAATGATCAGTCAAAATAATGTTATAAAATTTCATGTCCCGAAGGCAAAGGGAGGGGGATATATATATATATGTGTAAATATGGAAGGTTTAGAAAATTGTTTTTTATTGATAAGTAAACATGTTTATTATTTGGCTGAGTTTGACCTATTGTACAAAATAGAATTTAACTGAACATGTGCCCATCAAGGAGTTGAGGGGCTTTGGTTTGAGTTTATGTGGGGATGGGGGCTAGCTAATTAAATTCCCTTTTAAGAAATTGGTAATTACGAGGGTTGATCCAAAAGTTCGTATAATGAGGTTATTAATCTACAGAAAAGCTTACTATCAAAATAAAAATTATACAGTCTTTTAATACATCATCTGTGTGATAAACATGCAAAATTTTATATGCTTACATTCAATAGCGGCTGTAAAGGGTATAAATCAAGACCGAGACCCTGCATGTAGGCGGGGGAGCAAGAACGTCAAATGCGACGTCAAAATTAACACTCTTCTACATAGCCTCTGCTAACTCTTATTCCTTTCTGTGCCTGATAAACCAACTTACAGAAATTATTCACATAACATTTGGAACCAAATTAGTTTACATTTTCTATATGCATGGTATTTCTAGTAAAGTTGAGATCCAGACACAGGGCCTTTATTTTGGAAAATAATGAGAACCGTTTGAGTTCGTTCGTTCAAACCCACTTACACCATTCTAAATCCTTCTACGAAGCCTGGCCCTCTTTTAATATCCAGAATAGCTTTACGAAAAATTCTCTTCTGCACATTTTTATCACTTTTCTAAAACATCTGAAATGTTTGGGTTGGTGAATAACGTAGATCAATTGAAAAAAATCGAAAAATAAACGGCATCCATATTTTGGTTTTGACGTCTTGTCATTTTTTCTCGAATAGTCTGTGTTATTAAAATATTCTGTGTCCGTAAAAGTGTCCAAACAAGCTTTAAAAAATAACCAATAATTTTTCATTAACGTCTTATGTGATCTGGCAAAGGATTTTCAACTACGGTTTCAGAAAACTTGATTTATTTAACAGATTTTCAATATTTTTTCACGCTCCCCCGCCTAAGCATACATGTGTTCCTATGGTAACGCATTCGTAGGCCGCTAAAGAAAATTCTGCAAAAATAATACTATTCATGAACTCCGCAGTTACTAAACCGCACATTCACCAAATGCTATACTGAACAAGCCAGAAATGCGAAAGTTATTAGCCCATTTTACGAACTTCTGGATCATCCCTCGTATATGGTTATCTTCTTTGGAAAACCTTGAAAGTGAAGTCCATTTTCAGCTCGGCTGTTTTTGGAGATATTCCAAGGTATTGCTTTAACCTTGATGTTGTGAGCATTGTTATTGTCATCCTACGAAAACTGACATTTTGTAACATCTGGTTCTACTGAAGGCATTCAATTGAAACTTGTCACACATATTTACTATCAAAGTAGTAATCTATGCTATAAAGGGGGATAGCTCAAGATGCATTTTGTGCAAATAATGCCCCTTTTTTGACAGATTTTTTTAGTTCATCCAGTACTCATCAGCTGAGCATAGGCACCCTTAGGCAGTGCTCTTGTTTTACTGGAGGATAACATGATGCGGGACCTTACTCATTCCTTGCGGATACAGAGGGGGACACTGGGTTTTAAGAACTGCTACCAACTTTTGCTGGTGGATAGACTGGGACAATATAAAATGTCCAGTCCAAATATACTAGCTACCTCCAGTGGGGCTTGAAACCATAACCATCAGATTTCAAGTCAAGCATACTAACCACAACGCAAATAAGTAAGACTATTTGTTTTAACCTACTTTTTGCAAGCTGTTTAACATTCAAACAGCAACCGGCATAAGACTTCCAATCTGGAAGTCGTGGGTTCGATCCCCGGTGGCGGCAAATATCCTTTCCGACGTTTGTCTCCCACCAATGGGTAGATAATGGTAAACCTACGTGAGATAGCAGTCAGAGGCTAGGAAAGGGTGTAATGGTAGTACAGGTGAAAGAAATACCAGAAATCCATTGTTAGGTGCTCCGGCCGCCGCGATATAACTGCGAGATTGTTGAAAGCGGCGTTAAACCCATTCAAACAAAATCAAAACTCCTAAGCGACCACTTGCCTTTTGGTCATATGTTATAAACGCTGCATGGTTTCAACTCGTTTTTGCTTGAATAATGTAGCCAAATTATTACGAAGTCAACAAGAGAAAACTCAGTCAAATAATTCAACAAGAAATGTTTTAAAATTAATCGAAAGTAGGAGTTCCCTTGATTTCAAATTCAACATTGGTGGGTGGGGTATTTTTGACATTACTTGTTAGGATAAGGATTGTGTAGAACGTTTTGGCATTTCTTATTAATGTTAGAAGTCCACAGGAGTTGTACTACTGATATTAGTACAAAAGATTGATAGGCGTTGCGTTTTTCAAGTATCGAAAAATTCGAATTTCTCTTAAAAGTGTCAATTATGTGACTTTTGCAATTGAGGGTACATGCATTGAATTCTGTCTCTAGGACTTACTGATACATAATTGTACAAAACAATTCGATAATGACTGAATGGCCACTCTTTCGAAAGACAGAGTTCACATTTCAAGATGAAAGCGGAAAATTTGTAAAAAATGGCGATAGGTCAGGTGGCTGCTTATAACTTTTGAGTATTGTATATAAATCAGTCTTACACTGAAACAAACAATCATACTGTACTAACAGTTAAGAACATTGTGAAACTTTCATTTTGGAATGAAATCAAATGGGTGTGCGGAGCGAGTTTTGAGAGAAATTAAAGGGCGGTAGCGCAATATCGCTAATTTTGTTCAAGATGAACAAAATTAGCGATATTTGTTACCTCCCTTTAATAGAATATGTGCTCTTTTCTGTTTGAATCTCCTCCACTCAATAAATATTGTAGAATAATAGATCGATTTGAATGAATTAATGACCCTCTTGAACGATTTTGAAAACTTTTCCAATGATTTCTGATCATTTTTAGCTCGACTATTCGAAGAATAGGGGGGCTATTCCAGTCACCCGGGCGTCGGCGTAATGCTTTGGTTAAGTTTTTACGTGCAAGTGTTTAAAATCTCTGTTTCTATTAAAGCTATTGCTTTGAAACTTTGCACATGCTTCTGTGACCATAATATCAGCATCTAGACAAATATTCATTACTCTGATATTGAATTTAGTGGAATTTTAACCCTTTTCGGACTTAGAAATCTTGGTTAAGTTTTTATGTGCAAATGTTGTTTATCTGTAATATTTCTGTTTCTATTAAAGCTATTGCTTTGCAACTTTACACATGCTTCTGTGACCATAATATCAGCCTCTTGACAAAGATTCATTACTCTGATATTGAATTTAATGGAATTTTAACCCTTTTCGGACTTAGAAAATCTTGGTTAAGTTTTTACGTGCAAATGTTGTATTTCTGTAATATCTCTATTTCTACTAAAGCTGTTGCTTTGAAACTTTGCACATGCTTCTTTGACCATAATATCAGCCTCTAGACATAGATTCAATACTCTCATTTTGAATTAAGTGGAATTTTAACCCTTTTCAGACTTAGAAATCTTGGTTAAGTTTTTACGTGCAAATGTTGTACATCAGTTATAGCTCTATTTCTACATAGGCTTTTGCTTGGAAACTCTACACATGCTTCTGTTACCATGATATCACCCTCTTGACAAAGACTTATAACTCTGATATTGAATTTAGTGGAATTTTAACCTTTTTCAGACTCAGAAATTCTTGGTTAAGTTTTTACGTGCAAATGGTGTACATCAGTTACATCTCTAATTCTATTAAAGCTATTGCTTTCAAACTTTGCACATGCTTCAATGTTCATAACAACAGCCTCTTAATAAAGATTTAATTCTCTGGTATAGAATTTAGTGGATTTATAACCCTTTATGGACTTAGAAATTCTTGGTTAAGTTTTTACGTGCAAATGTTGTATTTGTGTAATATCTCTATTTCTACTACAGCTGTTGCTTGGAAACTTTACACATGCTTCTTTGACCATAATATTAGCCCACAGAAAAAGATTCATTACTCTGATATTTAATTTAGTGGAATTTTAACCCTTTTTGGCCTTAGAAAATCTTGGTTAAGTTTTTATGTGCAAATGTTTTATGTTAGTTGTATATCTGTTCCTACTAAAGCTATTGCTTTGAAACTCTGCACATGCTTCTGTGACCATAATATCAGCCTCTAGACAAAGATTCTTTTCTCTTGACTTTCATTTTATTGAATTTCCAATGTCGATATTGATTTGCTGTTACTATCCAGCACTAGGAATAGTCGAGCTTCGCTGTCCTCCGACAGCTCTTGTTGAATGATATGAGTGAGAGTTGGGAATTAATGAATGGATCAATGAATGAATGAATTTGATCAGATTAAGTATCAATTTCACGATGTTTTTTAAATGTAATAACTGAAATCTTACAAGATTTTCACCTTTTGTTTCAAAGCTTTTAAGGATAAATTTCAACTAAACTGTCGAAAATTGTCAAATATTGACAGGCTCTCAATTTTGAATGACGAAGTAGCAATTAAATAAATTTTGTCATCATTTTAATGTTCAATGCATCATTCAAAGTACTGTTTGTTTATTGTGGTGTAATAGTTTCTGAAATTAAAAAGGAGGATATAAAATTTTTCGTTGGTATTT
This sequence comes from Fragum whitleyi, assembly GCA_948146395.1. NCBI lineage: Eukaryota > Metazoa > Mollusca > Bivalvia > Cardiida > Cardiidae > Fragum > Fragum whitleyi. Next base: position 1,891,450 of record OX411560.1, read on the forward strand.
TGACACACTTGATATAAAAGTTTAATGCTTATAATTCTATTACTAATTAATTTTAACTAATGGGCCCAGACTAGCAAAATTCATTTTTTAACCCATGTCATGCTGATCCTGGAATATTCCTGCTTTGGCAGAAGCTATAGGCCAACATCAGCCTGCACATATGTGCAGCCTGACCTTAGTCTACACCACCTGTTTCTCGCTTTCAAACCAGAATTGTCAGTAGAATTAGTTTTTCAAATGAAAAATTAACCTTCAGTTGGTACTTTCAGTGCTTTTGCCCTTTGATTTTGATGAAAATTTTTAGCCAAATTTTATTCAGCATGACAAGGGTTAACATTAGGGATATACAGTAGGCATTTTCTCAAAAGAATATAATGGCCCAGCCCAAAATCTAGGGGCTATGGGTGACTGGGCCCCTGCTAGTCTTTTTCCCTGGCATGACACAAGCATTCACTAGGCAATTGTTTGAACATAGCTGTATTAAGCTCATGTGATAACCGCGATATTGTATATAAACACTGGATCAATCCATGTTGTTGAAAACAGTGTTCATGCCAATTGGCTGTCTTTATTATATTGAAAAAAACCTGCAGTAGTTAATCAGAGTGGCGTAGTCGAGTGGATAAGGATGACAGAATTTTGACTGAGCGGACCGAGTTGGATTCTGCATTGCGACATAAAAACTAACTTTTTCAATTTATACATTTAATGGCATTTTTATGCCCCCGCATCGATAGCGTTGTCTGTCCGTCCGTCAGTCTGTCTGTCTGTCTGTCTGTCTGTCTGTCTGTCTGTCTGTCTGCAAAAGTTAAACAAAAAACTTAACATTGCCAATATCTTCAAGCCTATTACAGATACAAAGCTAATATTTGGCATGATGATAGATCTCAATGATCCGCATCCGCTGGTACCAAAGTCAAGGTCATGTGACAAGGTAAAGGTCATCTGTCAAGGTCAAACACATCTTTTTTTTTTTTTTTTAATTATGTTAAATGTTGTGCTAATTCTGAAAATGTTTCAAAGGCTCTTTGAGATATATACTATATTTACTTCACCGTGGGGATGAATATAAAGGCCAGCTAAGATAGAGGCTGAAACTGCGATTTGACTATTCGAAGATTCAAAATTTAAAAGATTTCACGCTCAGAAATGAAAAGCAATAGCCAAAACAAGTGTAGACCAAAGGCGATTGTTTCATGATTCAATAATTTGTTGCATGGAATTGATAAAGCTTTCTCCGAACGGTATAATCCTGTATATTTAATCTTATGATACATATCTAAAAAATAAAGAAACACTCAAAAAAGAAATTTATATACGTGTATTTGATGATGTTAAAAACTTAATTTTCTGGAAAAAAAAACAAAAAAAAACACAAAATCTTGCGATGTTAGGATACGAACCGGGAGCGTTTTGGTAACAATCAGTCGATAGTCTAGCATGCGTAACCACTGAGCCATCACATTCATTTACATACGTCACGGTATTTTAAATGAATTATATCAGGTTCTTTTCAGGAAGTTAGTAACCTGCAAAACCTATAGAAAATATTGATACAACCGTCTAATTGTTAACATTATCGCGTGCAATTTATACTTCTTAAAAGCTGAATTTGGGCTTATTTACAATTTATTTTAAGGTAGTGTACCCATAATAGTTTTGCAATGTTATGAAATAAATGAACTTTAACAGTGTTAACCAAGATTTCCTAATGATTTCATTAGGAAACCCTTGTCAACACTGGAAAAGTTCATTACTTCTGAAACATTTCCGAATTATTACAAGTCAACTACCTTAAATGGAAATATCAAATTAATACCTGAAATTTATCCATTCATTGTCTGTTAGGGTTAAGCAATGAAATGCTGGGAAATATTTTTAAAGTGTTGTTTCTTAAATCTTGGGTTTTTGCCTCATAAAATCTGTTGAAATAAATATGTATATCTTAAACCTTAGATGATAGACATTAATTTTATTTAGATTTCCTTAACCCTTTCGGCACCAATTTTATAGCGAAACAAAGCCTTCAGTGCCAAATTTATTCTGAAAATCTGCAAGGATTACTCCCATGTGTGTCTAAAATGGGCATAACTTTTTTATTTTTTAAGATATCTTGTTCAAATTTTCAACACAGCTTGATTATACATAACTTAACATTGAAAGCATTTAAACATTCTAAAACAATTTGTTATTTCCAAATTAGGAAGTTCCAAATATGGTTAAAATATTTTTTGCAGATTTTGCAAATTGTAATATCACTCAGACTCGGGTTGGAAAAGCAACATACTACACACCTGACTGATTGCTTATTCCTGATTCCGATCTCAAACTTCCATCAGGAGAACTTTTTTAAATCAAATTCGCCAGCTGGCATGTCACTTTCGCTGTCATTTACAACAATTTCTGCGACTTGCTGGGTAGTATAGCGGGTGTGTCGCCATTTTGGATCAAGCAAAAGATTTCAGATTTTTTGAATTGTTAAGAAAGCTTTAAAATATCAAAAAAATGCTGATTTTCTGCAGAAAATTACAAAAACTAAATTAACAGCCTTGTTTTCATTCTGAAAGCGGAAATGGTGATACCTGTGTGATTTAAATGTTTGTAATTATTACACAAATACCCCAACGATTAATTGTCGACAGAAATCGACCGTCGGCGGTAAACCAGACGGTCGACGTAAGTCGCCTATGGCGCCGAAAGGGTTAAATATGGTAAATTATTAGAGGATCAGTGTTTTGGGTAGAATTAATTGAACATGAAATGAATATTTTGCTGATATCATCAATATCTTATGTTCCAATAGGAACTTTTTCATTTGAAATGTCACACTTGCAAAAGAAATGCACAGCCCCTATAATCAAGACAATACATCTCATTTTTTGGTTGTCAGATGTGTAAATCAATCTATATGATTATGTAGACTGTCAAATTTCTACATGATGCTTGCATGTAACTCAGAAACTTAGATTTGCTTATTGAAACTTTAAGTCAAGATATACTTTAGTATATATGACCATAGTTTGTACTATAAGAAAAAAATGCTGAAATATCAATTAATGACATATTTTTTCGATGAACAAAATCTAAATTACATTCATTACCATTCACAAATTATTCTTATGAAAGCATGTGCAATACAGAGCAGGAATTATCAGATTTTTATATATCTAAATCACAACTTGTCAATTTAAGGCCAATAAAACTATTGGCTGCAAAATTATTCTGTTTAAGCTGTTCTTGATAGGAAAAAATGGATCCATTCTATAACCATCTCTTTGGTGTTGTTGTTGATGCTGTAGGTGTGGATGTTAGCATGACATTCACAATCTTACACCCTGGGGTCTGTTTTGCTTAACTTCTTATGAAAATTAAATTAATGATAAGTCAAAATCACAAATCATACCTGGTGTTTTCATTTGATTATTAGATTCTGCCTTGCAATGTCTCATTGGAATCATAGCCGCTGTCATAGCGCAGTTGGTAGCGCGTCAGACTGTGAAACTAGAAGTCCCGGGTTCGATCCCTGACGGCAGCACTCATTCTTTCCGACTATTTGTCTCTCACCAATGGGTCGATAATCGTAAACCTATGTGAGATAGCAGTCGGAGGCTAGGAAAGGGTGTAATGGTAGTACAGGTGAAAGAAATACCAGGAATCCATTGTTAGGTGCTCGGGCCGCGGCGATATAACTGAAAAAATGTTGAAAGCAGCATTAAACCCATTCAAACAAACTCATTGGAAAGATGATTCCAATCAGATGATGCATGACAGAATTCCTTATTTAGTTATTACTGTATAAGATTTTTTCAATTTTTGACATACACAATGAATGATCATAAGATGTTTAGTAAAACACTGATCCCTAATCAATTGGTAGATATGATCAAGAGGAATCTCAATGGAAATGTTTACTGTAGTCACATCCCTTTTTAGCTCACCTGAGCACAAAGTGCTCAAGGTGAGCTATTGTGATCACTCACCGTCCATTGTCCGTCAGTCGTCTGTCCGCCCGTCTGTCCGTCCGTCCATCAACAATTTCTTTAAACATCTTCTCCTCCTAAACCACTGGGCCAATCAAGCTGAAACTTGGCAGGGATATTCCTTGGGTGAAGCTCTTCAACAGTTGTTAAAAGAATTTAATTTCATAAAAAACTCTGGTTTCCATGGTAACAGAAAGGCTGAAAATTGCGAAAATCTTAGAAAAAATTCTTCTCCTCCTAAACCACTGGACCAATCAAGCTGAAACTTGGCAGAGATGTTCTTTGGGTGAAGCTCTTCAAAAGTTGTAAAGAGAATATGATTTCATCAAAAACTCTGGTTTCCATGGTAAAGGAAAGGTTGAAAAATGGCCGAAAATTGCTGAAAATCTTAGAAAAAATTCTTCTCCTCCTTAAACACTGGACCAATCAATCTAAGAATTTAATTTCATCAAAAACTCTGGTTTCCATGGAAACGGAAAGGTTAAAAAATGGCCAAAAATGGGCCAAAATCTTAGAAAAATTCTTCTCCTCCTAAACCACTGGACCAATCAAGCTGAAACTTGGCAGAGATGTTCCTTGGGTGAAGCTCTCCAAAAGTTGTTAAGAGAATCTAATTTCATCAAAAACTCTGGTTTCCATGGAAACGGAAAGGTTAAAAAATGGCCAAAAATGGGCCAAAATCTTAGAAAAATTCTTCTTCTCCTAAACCACTGGACCAATCAAGCTGAAACTTGGCAGAGATGTTCTTTGGGTGAAGCTCTTCAAAAGTTGTTAAAAGAATTTAATTTCATCAAAAAATCAGGTTTCCATGGAAACGGAAAGGTTGAAAAATGGCTTAAAATGGGCAAACTTACAAAAACTTCTTAAACCACTAGGCCAATCAAGCTGAAACTTTGCAGGGATGTTCCTTGGGTGAAGTTCTTCAAAAGTTGTTGAAAAAATTTAATTTCGTCAAAAACTCTGGATTGCATGGTAACAGAAAGGCTGTAAAATGGCCTAAAATTGCTGGAAATTTTAGAAGAACTTCTTCTTTTCCTAAACTGCTTGGCTGATTAAGTTGAAACTTGGTAGGGATGTTCTTTAGGTGAAGCTCTACCATAATTGTGAAAATAATTTTATTCAATCAAAATCTCTGGTTTCCATGGTATTGGAAATGTCAAAATATTGCCAAAAATCTCAGAGAAGGTTAATTTTTGCCTAAACTATTGGGCATATCTTAAACTTGGCAGGGATATTCTTAAGGTTTTAGGTCTACTAAACTTGTTAAAAGAATTCAAATCCATCAATAACGTTGTTTGCAATTAAATCGAAAATCAAATTGCAGTAGGAGGAAATTAAAGTGTTTTTTTTTAAATCCACCCTAAATGTACATCAGACAATCTCTGGTATTTATAACATGGTTGACAAGTTAAGAGTTGACTTACTCAGGTGAGCGATATAGGACCATCATGGTCCTCTTGTTTCACTATCAGGCTAATAGCATACTACATGCTTTTGTTCTCAGTGAATCTAACATTTTGTGAAAGACAATTGTAATATGAAGGGAGAAAACTTCAGTGGTTAGATTACCTTTGACAAAGAAAAGTTTTTGTGTAATTATCATCTAATATTTCTTTTATAACTAGCCTCTTATACATAAATTTGTAATGCTCTATTTAACAACATTATGTGATCCATCTGACACATAAGGACAAACTCTAAATAAAACAATTTATTGATTCTGTGTAGACTAAATCAGATTTGGGATCCAAGATGATTTAATCTACACAGATTCAATAATTTTGGGGTCCATGTATTAAGAGCTTGTCCTTTGTCGTAAGACAGATACATATTCTAGGCAAAAGTTGAGACTAAATTGGTTCTGCTGGCTGATCAGACTGGTGTGAACAATTTTGTAATGCAGAGTGGTCATTCTACTTTACCATATTTATCAATCATTTAAGAAAAAACAAACCTGATTGATATTATCCTCATACAGATGCCCGATCAAAGTGTTCTTATTTTAAAAAGACATTTGTTAGCCTGTGAGCAAAATGTTGAAAACAAAGCTGTAGTTATGACTTTTTGGTCACACACTTACATTATAATACTTTTATTTCTAGATAATTTGAATCTGATAACCATATTTATTCCCATTTTCTTTGGTAGGTAGGTTCTAGGCTGAACACTTTCCCTATTTGAATAAAAGATAACTTTTGGTTATAAATTCTAACCAGAAATTAATTTCAGCCAATCACGGATGTTGTTCCAATTGGCACAGTTGAAACAACAGCCCTGATTGGTTGAAATGTAACCAATAGTTATCTTTAATACCACCAAAAATGATGGAAAAATAATTACCCATATTTTACTGTTTATTACTTGTTGATGAGTGATCAAAATGTTGAAAATACAGCTTTTTTTAGGTAACTCTTTAACTTATCAATCATTACACCTCATAAACATTGTTTATATAAGAGTCAGCTTGTTGATCGGTCCATCCTTCAGGTCACTGGTGGTCTCTTTATCCGGAGTCTGTCTGATGTAGCATTACTTGTCAGCTCAATTTCTCAGCAACTAATGGTTCGATTTTGTTTTAATTTACAGATGTGATCAGTATTTGGGCAGAGATGTGTGAAAGTTTGGTTGTGATCCATTGTCTTTTGCTAGAGTTATGGTCCTTTGATGCAAATGGCTTTTAATTCTTGACAAGCTCTTGTAGGGGGGTATTTGTCTGCTCTGCAACAGTTTAGTTAAAGTTTGTTGGCGACAGTTAAGTTCAAGTTTGTTGGTTTCCCTGCTGGTCCTTTTCACATGGCAAGTGACATATAATTATACTCAATTGTAGAATTTCCATTTAATCGTAATTTGTTTACTGAGCTTGGTTCAATGAATAGAATAATTGTCTGATGGAAGACTACCATATTGATTTCATATTTATATAATTCAATTCAGATTGTGTCCACCAAGATTTGTGCATTCTGAATGGTTAAGAATGTGTCTCATTATACTCATATGAAAACAATTTTGAATATGCAGCTATTTCTTATGCTTGAGCACAAAGTTGCCCCAAAAGAAATATGCCTCATGATGGTAAAGTCTTTACTGTTTGGTGATATATAATAATAAGATATTAACAATTTATCTTATAAATATAGGTGTGCTAACATTCTATATGATATTTTTAATGATATCACATAGTTATTTTAAAGAACAATGACAAAATTTGGTTATTTTTATGCCCCCGATAGGGGGGCATCATAAATTTGACTTGTCCGTCCGTCCGTCTGTCTGTCCGTCTGTCCGTCCGTCCGTCATTCCGTCCAAAAACTTTAACATTGGCCATAACTTCCTTATTACTATCAAAGCGGTGTCGGGGGCATTGTCATCTTACAGTGACAGCTCTTGTTAGAAACTTACATTTCTGTTAGAAACATCTACAAAATAGAGGTTATGAGATAAATATAAAACATACATAGTGTATTGTATGAAAAAATATCTAACTTGGTTCTGGGAATTGAAAATTGCCTCAGCAGAGCCTCAACAATTATCAATTCCCCGAACCTCGTTAGATATCTTTTATCATTCAAAACAGTAAGTCCGTAATATATATTTCTGGTATGGTTTAGCTTTAGTTACAACATTTACATCACCCTGTATCAGTTTGCATGAGAACTACTGTAGATGACGATAAATAAGGTATTCTATATTAATTATTCATAGGTGTTACTGACTGACTGACAGACTGTCAATACCTTTATGCTCTTGTACCTCTAGTCTTGTGATTGAACTTACTTGTTTTGGCAGATTTTATTAACCTTATACTGACCAGAAGGATGAATACATTATAAGGCTCTTGCACCTTTCCATGACGAATAATGCTTAGGAAAGGATGTTGTGGGGGTACAAGTGTGAGGAATAACAGGAATTTAACCCTTGTCATGCTGAACCCGAAATATTCCTGCTTTGGTAGGAGCTATAGACAAACATCAGCCTGCACATATGTGCAGTCTGATGTTAGCCTACACCACCTGTTTCTCACTTTCAAACCAGAATTGTCGATAAATTTATTTTTTCAAATTAAAAATGACCTACAGTTGGTCCTTTCAGTGCTTTTTGCCCTTTGATTTTGATGAAAATTTTTAGCCAAAATTTATTCAGCATGACAAGGGTTAACAACAGGGTTGTGTGGTGTGCATAGTATAGAAGTGGAGCATCAGCATCTTAACCAAAAGGTCCCTAGTTCGATTCATGGGAGCGGCTATTGATTTTGGTTCTGTCCTTAGCCCATACATTCAGTGTAAGAACTGGATAGTTTCCAGGAAGCAGAATCACAAGGAATGAATCAAAGTTGTTAGAACTGTTTCCCAATAAAATGTAAAATGAATAGATTTAAACCTAATTCAAATAGTTTGTTGGGTGATCCAGCCACTATTACATGACTGAAAAAAATATTTAAATTGTTGAAAAACTCATTAAAAAAACAAAAATGAACCTGTGTGCACTGGCTTGAGTGTAGTTCGGTCTCTCTAAGAGGTCAAAGATCAAAACTGTAGGCATTTTGGACAAATATATTTCTGAGGTAAGCTTTTCGCAAACAATACAGAGGGGTTATTGTGATGACACTGTGCTCTTAAGTTTAAGTTTTGTAGGTGTAGTTTGTGGGCTAAGGCAAAATTATGAATTTTAATTTTGGTCATATCTCTGCTATTATTTAAGATGTTTTCTACTTATGGCATGGTGTTGTGCATGTGTCTGTGCGTAAATTTTTCTTGAAACATCATATCCACCCAAACCAATGGACCAATTTTATCCAAAATTGGCAGAAATGTTCCATGTCTGAAAGTTGTGCAAAATATTATGATTGACCCACAAATATGGTAAGCGGTGGTAAATTCCCTTAAATATCTTTAAAAATCTTCTTTTCCAAAACCATTGGGCCATTTTCAATGAAACTTGACATGAATGTTCCTTGGATGACTACTGGATTTAAGTTTTCAAGACAACCCAAAAGTATGGGAGTGGCAGAGCAGGGCTTTGAAATCTTCAAAAATGTCCTCTTTTAAAACCATTGGGCTGATTTCAAAGAAACTTGGAATAGATATTTTTTAGGTGACAATGAATTTAAAGTGCTTAAAAAACTTTTGATTGATTCCTTTTGAGGGGCAAGGCTTGTTTTCACTTTAGAATCTTTTTAAAGTTAGTAAAACTTGGCATGAATGTTCCTAGGATGAATATGTATCAAAGTTTTTTATTTGCATTTTGAATATCTGTTTCAAATAATGATATGTAAAGCCAGTGGAGTATTACAGGCCCTCTTATGCCTCTTGTTAATAGAAATGATGACTTTGTACATGTTTATCAATTCAGATTAAGTTTTTTTGTTTGAATGGAGTTTTATGCCACTTTCAACAATCTTTCAGTTATATTGTGGCAGCTGAAGTACCTAACATTGGATTCCTGGCATTTCTCTCACCAGTACAACCTTTCCATCCTTTCCCAGCTCCCAGCTGCTTTCCCATATTGGTCTACAATTCTCAGCCGATTATTTTGAGACAAATATTCGAAAAGGATGAGCGCAATCATCAGAGATCAAACCCAGGACCTCTCGATTGACAGTCTGACGTGCTACAAACTGTGCTGTGACAGCGGCTCAATTCAGATTAAGACATTTGGTTGAAACATCCCTGATTGAGTCATATTGCTACCATTTTGGTGTGATAAAGTTGTCTAATTTACATAACACGCTGACAAAAATATTCAAATTTTCCTGATTTATTGGGATAGCTATTTACATTTCAACATAAATCTATCACAATTTTGTCTTTAAATTGTGCAATTTTACCTTGTCTACTTGTTGTTACTTCCATTCAAACTAAATGAAATTACTCAAAAGAAGTCCTTTACAGAGAAGTAATTTTTGACAGGAGTGCAATTGAATTTTGTATCAATCAAAATCAGCAATCAAAAACCTATAACCTACAGCAATTTTTACCCAAGATCTATATAGAGCCAGGATGGTTTCTGTAGGATAAAATATCAGGATCTTGATCCATTCGGAACACCACTCGGCCAATCTCAAGATCAACCTTGGATGTACATAGACAGACTATTTTTAAAAAATACTTGAAAACCTTGGACAAAACTCAATGACGTCAGTTAAAATGTCGTTATCCCTTTAAACTTTGAGTGAAAACATTCGACGTCGCCAACACTACTAGTTTGAAGTCACTGACATTAAACCATCGTATCCTGATACAAATAACTTGATTCTTATATAACGACTGAAAAATCTTAATTTTTGAGAATGATTCATCATTCTCAAAAATTAAGATTTTTCAGCCGTTATTTACTGTAAAAAATATCAATCTAAAGATAGCGCCAGTTTGCTAGTTTTTTCTTACACTGTTTCCTCCTAACAAAATGCACAATTTTGTTACATACCCATCCGCCTTACATACATCCAAGGTCTGTTGTAGTTTACGGAAATGGCCATGTGATGTTCTGAAGGGATCTTGATCAAGAGGTCTTCATTCATTCCCCAGTAGCAGGAATTATTTTTGGCGTACAAGTTTTCTTAGGTGCCAGAACAGGCTCATTTTTATTGTCAATGAATGGGTAAAAAACTGAGTGCATTTATGTAACATAAAAAAAAAAGAAGAAATAGATTGGGAAATGATGTAAATTCTAATTTTAAAACCATTGTTAAATCATTTGTGATTTTTGGAGCATGACCAAACAGTACATGTATTTGATCTTATGAGAAATCTTAAAAACCCAGCTATATTTTCCCATTCAGTGAACAAAGTACTTTTAAGGTCTTAATCCATTACCAGACTAAAAATTTTAAGAAAATATACAGAGGATAATCGTTTGTTTCAGTGTAAGATCGATTTCATTGAGTGAACAACAAAAGCTGTATTTTCACGAGTGAAAAAATAGCTTTTGTTGTTTACGAAATGAAATATTAATCGATCTTACTCGAAAAACAAACGATTATTCTATTTCTTTAATGCAAAAATGAGACAAAATGTGAAATTTCTAAGACATATTTACATAAATCGCGTCATTTTGCGTGTGATTGCTATGCAACATTCATTATGACGTCACTTATTTCGCCCCGCATAGATGACGTCAGAAAGGATGAAATTCACAAAAGCAAGGTATAAGTTTTTTGATAATTTCACTGCTTTTGTGGTGAGATTATCAAGTGATAATCTATCGTTATTTCTCGATAAACCACCGAAAAGCATTAAAGAAATGATCAATTCTCCTGGAAGACCTGTCAAAATGTCAATAAAATTGACCATCAAATTGACAATCAAATTGACAAAAGACAAAAACTGCTGTAGTTAAAAGCAGATTCTTTCTTTTTCATATAAAAAGAAAATCAATGTTATTTCTGAAAAAAAAAAAAAAAAAAGAAATGTTATGAACCTGTTTCTATAATCATTTTTTTACAAATGGATATGTATACACTAGACATAATTAAGAGGTAAACATTGAGGAAAGTCAGGAAACTGCTTGTTTCAAGCAATTTCTCACTTTGGCTCAATGTTTTCAAAAATTGCCTTTGTTGCCTTTACAAATGAAGATGTACAGACATAATCCCTCACGGACATAATTCCCCCCAGACAAAAGCCCTACAGACATAATCCCTCCCAAAAATCCATCAACCCCGAAAAAAGTATTCTTCAGGCGTAAAATAATTACTTATTATGAATAAAAAGGTTCATTATTTTAAAATTGATATCTATTTTACACAGAAAATGGTGCCAAAAATTCCTTTGTGGTTACTAGTTACCATGACAACATTATGGTCTTCCATGGCAACACAGTCAGATGACCTTGAACCTATAAATGAAGATAACCTTGACCCTGATGCAGCCCATGTGTGCCAAAGTTTAACACAGTAAGATTTTATTTACTTGTAAACATGGTCCTTCACTAACCAAGAACAAAAATTTGAAATGCTCAGCCAGTCTTCTGTTTATATATTATTCGTACTTAGTGTTTTGTATAAAAAAAATATCTAACGAGGTTGGGAGAATTGATAATTGTCGAGGCTCTGCCAAGACAATTGTCAATTCTCACAACTGAGTTAAATATTTTTCATACAATACACTAAGTATGTATTGTATTTATCTTATAACCTCTATTTGTCCTGTTTTCCTTGATCTTTCTAACTGAAATGCAAGTTTGAAATAACCGCATTATATCATTGCTTTAAAAATTACTGATATCATAAAAATAAAAAAAGAATACATCCTGAACACATGGCAGATTAGGTGACTTTACAGAACATCTTTTGAAAATAGCAAGTTAGTATGGCAGAATGACCAAAAAAAAAAGATAGAAAACAAATTGCAATCAAGCAAATTGTGTCCTTGAGGATTATGTTTAACTCATGTCATCCTGAACCTGCTTTGACTGGAAGTACTGTCCAAACATCAGCCTGCATATGCATGCAGACTAATTGTTAATGTCTATACTACCTGGTTTTACGTTTAAGACCAGAATTTTTTTTCTAATTTGAATAAATACCGGCTCTAACTAAGTGTTTGAGAGCTAAATTCAGTAATTTGATTTAACTACTATCTTGCTGCAGTCTTTAGTTCAGAATATCAGATTTAAGTTGGCTTTTTAGCTCACCTGAGCACGAAGTGCTCAAGGTGAGCTATTGGGATCGTAGAATGTCCATCGTCCGTCGTCAGTCGTCCGTTGTGCGTCGTGTGTCTTCCGTCGTCCACAATTTCTTTAAACATCTTCTCCTCCTAAACCAGTGGGCCAATCTTGATGAAACTTGGCAGGGATGTTCCTTGGGTCAAGCTCTACAAAAGTTGTTCAAATAAATGAAATCCACCCTTAAACTTTCCCTTTACCCTTAACAAAAAGGGTGAAAATATGAAAATCTTTAAAAATCTTCTTCTCGGAAACCAGAAGGCAGACAGCTTTCATATTTGGTATGTAGCATCATCTAGTGGACCTCTACCAAGTTTGTTCATATCAAGACCCTGGGGTCATATTTGGGCTTAGCCTGGGCTCAACCCTTTTTACATAGATCAAAGAGTGAAAATCTTTAAAAAATTTCTTCTCTGTAACCAGATGGCAGACAGCTTAAATATTTGGTGTGTAGCATCACATAGTGGGCCTCTACCAAGTTTGTTCATAACAAGACCCTTGGGTAATATTTGGGCTTTGCACAGGTGCATCCCTTTATCTCTTATGAGCACGAAGGGTAAAAAATTGAAAATCTTCAAAAATCTTCTTCTCTGAAACCAGAAGGCAGACAGCTTTCATATTTGGTATGTAGCATCATCTAGTGGATCTCTACCAAGTTTGTTCATATCAAGACCCTAGGATCACTTTTGGGGTCCACCCGGGTGCATCCCTTTTTACATAGAATCAAAGAGTGAAAATCTTTAAAAATCTTCTCTGTAACCAGATGGCAGACAGCTTAAATATTTGGTGTGTAGCATCACATAGTGGGCCTCTACCAAGTTTGTTCATTACAAGACCCTTGGGTCATATTTGGGCTTTGCACAGGTGCATCCCTTTATTCTTTTGAGCACGAAGGGTAAAAAATTGAAAATCTTCAAAAATCTTCTTCTCTGAAACCAGAAGGCAGACAGCTTTCATATTTGGTATGTAGCATCATCTAGTGGACCTCTACCAAGTTTGTTCATATCAAGACCCCAGGGTCACTTTTGGGGTCCACCCGGGTGCATCCCTTTTTACATAGAATCAAAGAGCATAAATCTTTTAAAATCTTCTTTAATCGAAACCAGAGGGCTGTTTTCTTTTTTGGTATGTAATATCATCTAGTGGACCTCTACCAAGTTTGTTCATATCAAGACCCTGGGGTCATATTTGGGCTTAGCCTGGGCTCAACCCTTTTTACATAGATCAAAGAGTGAAAATCTTTAAAAATTTTCTTCTCTGTAACCAGATGGCAGACAGCTTAAATATTTGGTGTGTAGCATCACATAGTGGGCCTCTACCAAGTTTGTTCATAACAAGACCCTTGGGTAATATTTGGGCTTTGCACAGGTGCATCCCTTTATCTCTTATGAGCACGAAGGGTAAAAAATTGAAAATCTTCAAAAATCTTCTTCTCTGAAACCAGAAGGCAGACAGCTTTCATATTTGGTATGTAGCATCATCTAGTGGATCTCTACCAAGTTTGTTCATATCAAGACCCTAGGATCACTTTTGGGGTCCACCCGGGTGCATCCCTTTTTACATAGATCAAAGAGTGAAAATCTTTAAAAATTTTCTTCTCTGTAACCAGATGGCAGACAGCTTAAATATTTGGTGTGTAGCATCACATAGTGGGCCTCTACCAAGTTTGTTCATTACAAGACCCTTGGGTCATATTTGGGCTTTGCACAGGTGCATCCCTTTATTCTTTTGAGCACGAAGGGTAAAAAATTGAAAATCTTCAAAAATCTTCTTCTCTGAAACCAGAAGGCAGACAGCTTTCATATTTGGTATGTAGCATCATCTAGTGGACCTCTACCAAGTTTGATCATATCAAGACCCTAGGATCACTTTTGGGGTCCACCCGGGTGCATCCCTTTTTACATAGAATCAAAGAGCATAAATCTTTTAAAATCTTCTTTAATCGAAACCAGAGGGCTGTTTTCTTTTTTGGTATGTAATATCATCTTGTGGGCCCCTACCAAGTTTATTCATATCAAGACCCTTGGGTCATATTTGGGCTTTGCACAGGTGCATCCCTTTCAGCTCATCTGAGCACAATGGGTGAAAATGGGAAAACTTTTAAAAATCTTCTTCTCAGAAACCAGAAGGCAGACAGCTTTCATATTTAGAATGTAGCATCATCTTATGGACCTCTTCCAAGTTTGTTCATATCAAGACCCCAGGGTCACTTTTGGGGTCCACCCGGGTGCATCCCTTTTTAGCTCACCTGAGCACAAAGTGCTCAAGGTGAGCTATTGGGATCGTAGAATGTCCGTCGTCCGTCATCCGTTGTGCGTCGTGCGTCGTCCACAATCTTTAAACATCTTCTCCTCCTAAACCAGTTGGCCAATCTTGATGAAACTTGGCAGGGAAGTTCCTTGGGTCAAGCTCTACCAAAGTTGTTCAAATAAATGAAATCCACCCTTAACTTTCCCTTTACCCTTAACAAAAAGGGTGAAAATATGAAAATTTTCAAAAATCTTCTTCTCTGAAACCAGAAGGCAGACAGCTCTCATATTTGGTATGTAGCATCATCTAGTGGACCTCTACCAAGTTTGTTCATATCAAGACCCTGGGATCATATTTGGGCTTGCCTGGTCGCAACCCTTTTTACATAGAATCAAAGTGCGAAAATCTTTAAAAATCTTCTTCTCTGTAACCTGATGGCAGCTCTCATATTTGGTATGTAGCATCATCTAGTGGACCTCTACCAAGTTTGTTCATATCAAGACCCTAGGATCATATTTGGGCTCCACCCAGGCGCAACCCTTTTTACATAGAATCAAAGAGCGAAAATCTTTTAAAATCTTCTTTAATTGATACCAGAGGGCACACTGCTTTCATTTTTGGTATGTACGATCATCTTGTGGGCCCCTACCAACTTTGTTCATATCAATACCCTGGGTTCACATTTGGGTCCACCCAGGTGCATCCCTTTTTACATAGAATCAAAGAGCAAAAAGGCATATCTGTCGGGCTCTTCGCTGAAACCGTTCCATGGTATTGATCTTAGGCAATTATCTTCTTTTTGACATCTGCCTATCTAATTAATGTGATGTCCCAGGGGTCATAGAGACTCAGGTGAGCGATCTAGGACCATCTTGGTCCTCTTGTTACATAGAATCAAAGAGCAAAAAGGCCTATGTGTCTTGCTCTTTGCTGAAAACGTTCCATGGTATTGATCTTAGGCAATTATCTTCTTTTTGACATCTGCCTATCTAATTAATGTGATGTCCCAGGGGTCATAGAGACTCAGGTGAGCGATCTAGGACCATCTTTGTCCTCTTGTTTATTTAATGATCATTTTAGGATGAGTTATTGAGAGATTCTCTCACTAATCTGCCAGAAATCTCATTAAAACTGGCCTAATGAGAGAAAAATTTCAAAGCAATATGTAATTTATAGAAGGATTGTGTTGAATATCTTGCAAAAAATTCCTAATTTCACATTAGATTCTGCTAAAAGAGATACTTTTGCTCATGATATTTTGAGCCAGATTTATCCCTGAATGATTCGTCTAATTTTTCAGGGAATCCTACACAGCTCTTGAGTCATTTACACAGTACTATGTATCTAGAACAACCACATGGTGTGTGGCCTTTCCACCTCGATGTACAAGATACATGTAAGTATTCTGTCATTACAACGATCAAATGATTCTCTTATTTGGAACATCACTCGGCCATTTCCATAAACTGTATGTAAGGCGGATGGGTATGTAACGAAATAGTACAATTTGTTAGGCGGAAACAGTGTAAGAAAAACTAGTGAACCAGCGCTACCTTTAGATTGATATTTTTACAGTAAATAACGGCTGAAAAATCTTAATTTTTGAGAATGACAATCATTCTCAAAAATATAGATTTTAAGCCGTTATTTAAGAAGCTAAAATTATTTATATAAGGATACGATGGTTTCACGTCAGTGACTTCAAACGAGTAGCATTGGCGACGTCGAACGTTTTCACTCCAAGTTTCAAGGGCTAACGCCATTTTAACTGACATCATCGGGTTTTTTCCATGGTATTCCCGTAATTTTTGAAAATAGTCCGTCTATGTACATCTGAGGTTGATCGTGAGATTGGCCGAGTGGTGTTCCGAATGATGATTCTCTGTACAACTTGTACCAAAAGTTGACAGAACAATGTTCAGAAGTAGTTTTAGTATTTAAGTTTTTGCATCAGAGGTATAGAAAATTTCTGGCACCATGACGAGTATATCATTTATAAAAAATCTACAGATACTTTGATGTCAAGGTCACTTATCAAGGTCAAATGTTGAAAATTGTATTATTGAACTGGTGGAGCTCACATATCTGACATTAATTGATTGATTTCAAAATCAAAATTATTCTTTGTTAATATAAAATGTTGTATTCGAAACAAATTGATGGATGGATATGCTCAAGGTAAAGGCAATTTTAACCCTTGTCATGCTGAACCTGGGATATTCCTGTATAAAAAGGTGGTATAGACAAAGATCAGCCTGCATATATGTGAAGTCTGATTCTAAGTCTACATCACCTATTTATTCCATTTCAAGGTAAAGTTGTTTATGAAATTGAGTATCAAAAGAAAGATTTTCAAATACCCTTGAATTCTAGTGTTTTCAGTACTTTGATTTTAATACTATTTTGGAAAGGTTTTTATTCAGCTTGACAAGAGGTTAAGGGTCAAAAATAGTTGGCCAGACACCAGTTGACCTTAGACAGCCATTTGAATGTCAAGCCTTCTTAATTTTTTATGCCCCCACTTCGAAATATTTTGGGCATGATATTATTGTTGCTTTCTGTCTGTCTGTCTGCAAAACTTAACCCTAAAACTTAATATTGCTCATTTCTTCAAGGTTATTCAAGATACAATGTGCATATTTGGTATGATGATAGATCTCAATGATATGCATGTCATTCTGCTGGTACCAAGGTCAAGGTCATGTGACAAGGTCATGGTCATTGGTCTAGGTTAAACTTTTAAAAAAAAGTTGCTTTTCTCAGGGGCATTCGTGTTTCCCAAACACATCTGGTTATTTCCAGGATTTTGTCACGGGTTGCATACAGAGTCGCTACACGATATCGACAACGAAAGACATATTTTTGTTGTGATGGTTATAGACCAAGACCACAGCTTACTTATTGTATTCGTAAGTTAATTTTCTTTACCCTTCCAATGCTGTTTATGATATATTTTTGCCGTACACAAAGCTTTTGCAGACAAGGATTTTTGGACTAGGATCAGCCTGTACAGAAGTGAACAAAGCCTTTGTTGCCTTCTTTCTACTTAAGGTAGTTGAACCCTAATAGTTCCGCAACATTTCAGATATCATAATCTTTCATAATGCTGACCGAGGTTTTGTAATGAAAATCATATAATGAGACTCACTCTGTAGGAACTTGTATGTTTTGAACTCCCCTCTATAAAAATGCTGGGTCTAGTATTGGAACCTGTATCTTACCAAATACATGTGTGTGCCATTACTTGGATTCAATGGAACCTTTATCTACTTAACTAGTGATTCTTTTTATTTACTTTCAGCAAAATGTGCTCAAGATTGTAATAACCATCTTGGCCATGGAACCTGTATATTACCAAATACATGTGTGTGCAATGTAGGATTCAGGGGAAATTACTGTGAATCATGTAAGTAAAAATTGATGGATTGTCTCCCTTTTGTTGTGAATGAGGTCAAGGTCTAAGCTAAAGGTCAAATATTTATTTGAGGGCTTGACACCAGTTGTCCTTTTACAGCCGCTAGTTACTTGGCTTATGTGATGTGTGTTCTATGAACATGTGAGTGATGTTAATGTTTGTCCAGTTTTGGACTACATTTGTCCAACAGTTTTACAATTAATGTCTATGGCCAAAGCTGATTTCCTATTAATATAGAGGTCATGTGGATAAAGGTCAGATGTAATTTGAAATTCTTTTTAAATCTTTTCCATTACACTTATATAGAAAAAGGGTGGTTTAGGATTTTTTAAGAAAATATCTTTGAAAAAAAAACTGTTTGTCTGAATACTTAGGGTCTTACTTGTTCCTTTTCGTAAAAAAAGGGCTGTTGTGTGAGAAAGATCCTACTTTGAAAAAACTAAAACAATATCAACAAAAAATATAAAGTAAGAAAATGATAATCATTCTAGCTTCAGAAAGAGACCTACAGATGAATATCAAAAGTAATAACAATTCATTCTAGCTTCAGGGCCCAAGGTTATAAAACTTTTCTCAGGCTCAATGGAGAATTTTCTCAAATATTAAATTCAAATAAGTGTATGAAAATAAAAGTTAATATTAATAAGTTGTTATTGAGAACAACTTATTAATATTATTTTTTTATGTTAATACATTAAAATGAGTAAAATGAGTATCAAAACAGAATTATAGCTTTATGCTCAAATTGAAATTTTAGAAAGTTTTAATTGAGAATGAGAAATTATTTTGATAGCCTCGGGCCCAGAAATAGACCAACAGATGAATATCAAAAGCAGTTACTTATTTCACAAAACTTATGCTTTGTAAATTTCAGCATGCAATGATGGATTTTGGGGACAAAACTGTACGCAACAATGTGCTTGTTCTGAAAATGGTGCTTGTGATCCTGAGTCTGGGAACTGTGTATGTCACATAGGTAAGTCAGATGTTTGTCACATAGGTCAGTAAAAAATATTGGTCACATAGGTCAATTAAATATTTGACACATATGTCAGAATGTTTCAAATTGTGTGCCACATAGATAACTCATAATGAAAAATTGCAACCCCCAAAAGCTCCTTTCTTCTGAGAATAGAGAGGGCAATCTTCAATCTGATACTTGTAAATGTCACAGAAATAATTAATATGTTTGTCACATAGGTCAGAATGTTTCATATTGTGTGGCATATAGGTAACTAATAAGATGGATTTTGGGGACAAAATTGTACACAACAATGTGATTGTGCTGAAAATGGTGCTTGTGACCCAGAGTCAGGGAACTGTGTATATCACATAGGTCAGTCAGATGCTTGTCACATAGGTTATATATTGTTTGAGTTTTGTTAGGAACAAGGTAAAGTTAGAACCCTTAGCTTGCAAAGATATTAGAATTTTTCATTGACCAAAGCTTTTCTTTGCTTTTTCTTTGAAGTTTTACATAGATAATGAAGGAAGTTATCCCCGTTTTTCCAAAGAGATCCTTAAAAATTGAAGGAGAAGATACAGCCTCTGCATAATTTCCTTTTCTAGGTTATACTGGAAATGACTGCTCAACGCCTTGCCAAGACAGTTTTGGTTTAAACTGTGTTCATCCGTGTGTCTGTGAGAACAATTCAACATGTAATAATATCAACGGAAAATGTACTTGCAAGCCAGGATTTTATGGAGCATAGTGAGTCTATTTCATGCACCTGCACCGATAAATCAGGGGCATATTCAGTGTTCAACACTAAGGGGAGTCCGGGAGTCCAAGACTCCTTGTTTACCAGTTGGGACTCCTTCCATTTGCAAGTAAGGATTCCAGCGGACTCCAAGGTCATATGCGAATATTTTGAAAAACAAATGCACAGAGCATTGTCCTTTCTAATACTTGCCAAAACTGTAGATCTTTTCATTACAAAAGTTGTTGAAGAAAATATTTGCTTGAATCCTGCAGCTTTTTGAGAAAAAAAGACTCTGCTTTGGAAGAACATTGTGGAAAAGAAGAAATTGCTTATAACAAGCAATTTCTTCTTTTCCACAATTCTGTTCCATTATGAAAATTTGGACTCCTAATACTTTGAGCTTGGACTCCTTGATTTCTTGTGTTAGGTGTCCAATTGACTCCTTAATCTCTGGCGTTAGTGACAACCCCTGCACATAGTGAGTTTATTTCATACACATGCACCAATAAATCAGGGGCATATTGTTTGACCGTTGTCCATCTGTCTTTCTGATTGTCTGTCTGCCAAACCTTAACCAAAAATCTTAACATGGCCAATTACTCAAAGCCTAATGTGATACATTGATGCTGATACTTGGCATGATGGTCAATCTCATTAACATGTTTCTGCTGATACAACCTTCAAGGTCATCTAACAAGGTCAACATCATCCATCAAGGTCAATTTTGTGAAAATATTGCCATTTTTTTTTTTTTTTGTTTTTTACAAACACATATAGTTCCTTTAGGGTTCAGCTTTCACTTTGAACAAGTTTTAACATAGTAAAACTTGTTCAAAGTGAAAGCTGAACCCGAAAGGAACTATATCCTTTGATGTGTGAGACAGTTTCTCAAACTTTCATGATTTGTCCATCACCCTGTCTGAATTTTTTAGGACAATTGCACACAATTGTGTTTTAACACCTAATAATGCATTCTCCTGAAGTATTTTTCATATCAGACATAACCAGTTGATTATCCTATTTCTCTGACTTTTAGTTATTTTGCACATGATTACTAGTCATCATAACATTGTTAAGATTTGTTTATTGGGCTCTGCTAAGATAACATCAAATAGAGTGTACTACAAAGAAATAGTTGGCAACTGAAGCATGATTGAAAATAACTGATATGGGCCCGTGTCAAACTCACTTGGACAAGTAATGTTTCTGTAAATCTGTAATTGATTAACAAGATCAATGCGCTAACCAAAGAGCCAAAAAATCTTTGTTGACTCAGGTGTCAGACGTATTTAAACCATAGAGGCTATGTAGTAAGGTGAGAGTGGTCTCCCATAACAGAGTGTAATGAACAAAAACAGGGTATAAATTTTTGATAATTTCACTGATTTGGCAGTGAGATTATTAAGATAATCTACCATTATTTTTATCGATAAACCAGCAAAAAACATTGAAGAAAATTGATCTAATGCTTTTTGACACCCAACTCTAATGTTTATGTTTTTCAGTTGTCACAAAGTGTGTACACCTGGTATATCACAAGAAGAATGCCAACAAGTTTGTCAATGTGAAAATGGGGGTGTTTGTGATGACAACTTGAAATGTATCTGTAAACCTGGCTATAAGGTATGATTTTTATGTATTTTATATGGATTGGTGTATGTCATATTGAGGGATCAGTCAAAAACTATTGTAAGTGCCTATAAATTCATAGGCACTTACAATAGTTTTGCACTGATCTCTCGACATTATTTAGTCATTGCACAAAGTGTGTATACTAGAGATATACACACTTACAAACTAAAGAATTTAAAAAAAAAAAGATACAAGAAAGTTAGATTTGCTGTGGTATTTCAAGAATTTTAAATATGATGAAAGGTTTCATCTAGGCTCCTGCTTACATTTAATTGGTCTTCGGTTGCTTGATTGACAGTTGGCTAGCTCTTTGCATGATCAGATTAAGCTCTGCTGTTTTCAATAAAATGTCATTTTATTGAGATCACCCCCTACAAATGCACACTCCTTTTCTCTTCCTGGATGGGTACCGCACAGAGAAATGTGATTTGTAACACTGGGGACTAAACTGCTCAAATATCTGTGAGTTGTAACAGAAATACTATTGAAAATGATATTAAAAAAAGATTTCTTCACAACTCAGAGAGAGTATGATTCAGAGAAATATGAATCATTACACTGGAAACTGAACTGCTCTAAAAGTTATAAGTGAAACACTGTCGAAAGAAACTTTAAATTTACATGTTTTTTCTCCATTCAGGGTGAAAAATCTGCTCAAATCTTTGTACCATTTACCAAAATACTGTTGTGTCATTAAATTGCATATCAACCCTTGTCATGCTGAACCCGGAATATTCCTGCTTTGGCAGTAGCTTTAGACAAACACCAGCCTGCACATATGTGCAGTCTGATATTAGTCTACACCACCTGTGTCTCACTTTCAAACCAGAATTGTCAATAGATTTAGTTTTTCAAATAAAAATGGCCTACAGTTGGTACTTTCAGTGCATTTTGTCCTTTGATTTTGATGAAAATTTTTAGCCAAAATTTATTCAGCATGACAAGGGTTAACAAAACAATCATATTTTTTCTCTTCTCAGTGGGAGATACAGTGTAGAGAAATGCCATTTCCTAACCTTGAGACCCTTTTTCTCATATCTTTTTCAAGTTTTAACTGGAATTCTGTTGCCAGAAGCATTAAACCACTAGAAAATGTTGTTGCACATTTGCTTCATGATGATTATGAAAGAAATGTGCATTAACACTTTTAGCTCGGCTGTTTTCAGAGAAACAGTATTGAAAAAAAGGTAGTGGAACCGTAATAGTTCTGCAACATTTCTGGAAGTCATGAACTTTCACAATTTTGACCGAGGTTTCCTAATGAAAATTATTTGGAAACCTCGGTTAACACTGTTAAAGTTAATTACCTCTGAATGTTGCGCGCTATAACAGGTCTACTACCTTAAACAATTGATCATATATTCTTTACTCAGGGAGAATACTGCACAGATAAATGTGATTCTTTACACTGGGGTCTAAACTGCTCCAACCTCTGTGAGTGTTACGACGGAACTTGTGATCATGTGACAGGACAGTGCTATTGCAACATGGGATATGCTGGTCAAAAGTAAGATTTTTTACTAGCCTGTGGGTGAGAAAACCAACAAATTCAAATTTGTGCAAAGCAAAGACTCTGACCAGCCGACCAGAGTCTTCACTATGCGTTTAGTAGATAGTAAAGGTCTCAGTGTATCTGAAGACCCTTAGGTATTTTAATGTTTACAGTATGTGGCTGTCTATGCTACTCTGTATTTGCACCTCATGAACATTTCAAGATGTTGGAAATGTCACGCACAGGCTCATATCTTTTTTTAACAGACCAAGTCTTGCAGTGTTTCAAGTCATAAAAGTTTTGAAATTTTATTTTTGTCTTACAAAACCCTTGAATTTACTTTTGTCTGAAAAAAAACTTCAAACTTTATGTTAGTTACAAATTACCACTAATAAAATAATCTACCAATATTTCTCAATAATCCAGCACAAAGCTTTAAAAAAAAAACGAACATTTTCTTGACAGCAGGTTAGAATTACAAATCAGTCCAGTTTGTTTGAAGAAATCTAAAATCTTCTCCAATTCTTTAATAATTATTTCTGAAATGAAGAAATTAAAATGGATAAACAACACCTTTCAAATCTATTGTCTATCGTGGATAGAAATGCCTTAGAAATATTTTAAAATTTGGGTCAAGCTCTAACTTGAATATTTTCTTCATTGATTTCAGATGTGAAGAACAGTGTAAGCCAGGTTACTATAGTTACAATTGTTCAACCAAGTGTTTTTGTGAAAATGGTGGAAAATGTTACTATGGTAACCAAGGTCAAGTTCAGTGTAACTGTGCTGGGACAGGATATAATGGGACTGTTTGTACGAGCAGAGGTAGGTCAAGGTTATTATCTAGGTCAACTGTTACAACTGTTCAACCAAGTGTTTTTGTGAAAATGGTGGGAAGTGTTACTATGGTAACCAAGGTCAAGTTCAGTGTAACTGTGCTGGGACAGGATATAATGGGACTGTTTGTACGAGCAGAGGTAGGTCAAGGTCATTTTCTAGGTCAAGATTAAAAGAAAATATATCACCATAGTGTAACTGTGCTGGGCCTTGATATATTATCGGACAGTAGGTTAGCAGAGGTTGGTCTAAGTCATTATCTAGGTCAAAAGACATTAATTTCATGTTCTACTAAAGATCTTGCTAAAAGAACTGAATATCATACCATAGTTTGACAGAACGTTAAAGCTAAAATTAAATGACCAGAACTCGGGGCCAACTATGGAATCAACATATATTCGCTTGGTTTGGTATATAACACTTTTAAGATATAATTTTTATCTTGAGATTTTCTTTAAAAAAATCGAGGCTTCTATTGTGTATACAGGATAAGTTATATAAAAAAAACCTATCTTAGTTGTAGGAACTATTAGAAACTTGTTTCTCAATTAATGCCCAAAAGATATGTTTAAATTGTAAGAATTTCTATTTTTCATTTTCTTTTTACAGTATGTAAGACTACAGAATATGTAAAACCTGGTACAGAAGATAATGGGTCCACTACCTTAAACCATAAGAATTTCTCTTTTTCATTTTCTGTTTACAGTATGTAAGACTACAGAATATGTAAAACCTGGTACAGAAGATACATGTGAGCCATGTCAGTGTCCATGGGCGGCTAGTGATAGGTATGTCAAGTAGCTACAATTCTTTCTTTATTGCGTTTCAGAGGATTAATGAGAAATACTGGTAGATTGAAATATAAGTAAAAAATAAAGTTTGGATATCAACCAAATTTCATTGGAATGTTCCTTTGGTGACCCATTATCAGGCCGGCAAAATTATTGTGATTTGGAAAAAAATATGTATTTAACAGGCGGAGGTCAATTTTCTATATGTTATTCATCAATCATGAATTCTGCCATGACTTTCACAAAATTGTAGTTTTCTTAAACATCCTTGTGTTTGACAAAATTGCATTTTTCGAACTTATTATTACTCCAATATCCATCATGGTTATTATCACTACAATATCCATCAAGTAGTTAATCAAATAGTCAGTTTGTCAATCATTTGCTTTCTTTTGCTAAGACCACATAACTGCTTTTAAATTTGTGTTTGCTCTAAAAAGCCAAAATATAGAAAAATCTAGTCAAAATTTTGATTTGCTATTACAAGAGAATCAAGCCTGCGGAGCAACACAAGCCATTCATGGCTTTTTAGTTTTGTTTAAGGAAAAGTATGATTACAAGTGGCAAAATGAAAATAAAACTTAAGTTGTTCAAACTATGAAAGATAAATTAATCTTTCGAAATAAGTCTCCCACCCATGGGTGGATGAAGGAACATCTAAGTGTTATGAAAAGATTTAGATTTTTTGATTATAGATAAACTTGTGTGAATGCAATTTCTTGTAAAATTTTGACAGATTTCGAGAGATTAAAACATATGACAATAATCTTACAGTTGTCACCCAAAGACGGGAGTTTGTGACTGCAAGGCAGGTTTTAGAGGGGCTTTTTGCACAGAAACCTGCAACCAACCATTTTGGGGCAAGAACTGTGCCAATGTTTGCCAATGTCCCCATGGCACCTGCGATATCGTTACGGGAGAATGTATGGCATGTTTTCCTGGTTACCAGGGTGATAATTGCGATCAACCGTGTGCAGACAATAAGTGGGGTGCAGATTGTCGATTTGATTGTGGGTGTAAAAATGGAGCTCAATGTCATTCTACAACAGGATACTGTAATTGCACTGCTGGTTTCCATGGTAATACATTGCAATTTCTGTAAAAAACAAACATTTTCATAATTATGAAATTAAATCAAGATATGAAGTGTTTATTTTTATGCCCCCGTATCGAGAGATCGGGGGCCTATTGTTTTACTCATGTCCGTCTGTCTGTCCGTCCGTCCGTCTGTCCATCCGTCTGTCCAAAAACTAAACCCGAAAACTTAACCTTTGCCTTTTCTCCAAAAGTATTTGACATACAAAGCTGTACACCAAAGTCAAGGTCATGTGACAAGGTCAAGGTCATGTGACAAGGTCATCTGTCAAGGTCAAACCTTAAAAAAAAAATGCTGTTACGGAGGCATTCGTGTTTCACAAACACATCTTGTTAGTCCCCTACCGGTGTTCACACCGGAGGGGACTATAGGTTTGCCCTCCGTCTGTCCGTCTGTCTGTCCGTCCGTCTGTCCGTCCGTCCGTCCGTCTGTCCGTTCAAATCTTGATCCCGCGATAACTTAATAACTAAGCAAGCGTTTTTGATGAAAGTTGGTATATGACTAGATGGCAATGTGTAGATTATGCACATCATTTTATTTTTGTTTTTCGACTTAAATTGAGGTTGCTATGGTTACAGAAATAGTGAAAATATGGCCAAAAATGGGATCCTGCAATAAGATGATAACTAAGCAAGCTAGTTTGATGAGACTTGGTATATGACTATATGGCAATGTGTAGATTATGCACATCATTTAATTTTTGTTTTTAGACTAAAATTGTTGTTGCTATGGTTACGGAAATAGTGAAAATATGGCAAAAAATATTGGATCCTGCGATAAGTTAATAAGTAAGCAAGCTAATTTGATGAGACTTGGTATATGACTAGATGGCAATGTGTAGATTATGCACATCATTTTATCTTTGTTCTTTGACAAAAAGTGCGGTTGCTATGGTAACGGAAATAGTGAAAATATGGCAAAAAATGGATCCTGCAATAACTTAGTAACTAAGCAAGCTAACTTGATGAAACCTGTTTTAAAATGTAAAAAAAATTATAAGCCATGTTAGTCAGGGTGGTGATGCAGCAGTATTAATCACCTCCAGTGAAAGTTCTCATTTCTTACCAACAAGACTGAAGAAAAACATCTTGGATCAGACAAGGTAACTGTTATTGATACTATTTCTTGAATCTGTCTATTGCTTCCATGAATTGTATAGTTGGCACAGCAGAGACAACAACTCATGTAAGTCTTGTTTAACCCTTTAACAAGACCTGGTTTTGACGTCCCTGATAGAATTGGCGTGGGAAAACATTGAGACAAACAAAGCCGGTAGGGGACTTATGCCCATGTCCAACATGGCTCTTGTTTCTCATGAAATCCTTGTTCTTTGAAGTCACTGTTCTGATTGTGGCAGCACCAGACATTCATGCAATACTTTTGTGTATTTGTGTGTTGTCTTAATTTTGACACTTTTACAAAAAAATTTCAAATATGCGCAAAGCAAAGACTCTGACCAGCCTGTGCATCTGCACAGTCTGAACCAGAATCTTTACTATGTGTTTATTAGATAGATAAGGTCTAAAAGTATCTGTAAACCATCAGGTAAGTTCATATTTACAGTTTGTGGCTGGATACACCTCTCAATGTTTGCATCTCATGAACAGTTCAAATTGTTGAAAATGTCACGCTGAGGCTCAATTGCTGTTCAGTTAGCCTTTCATTGAGCCATATTTGGACTCATTAATTAGCCTAGATTAAATTGATTGATTGATTGATTGAATGGGGTTTTACGCCGCTTTCAACATTATTTCAGTTATATCGCGGCGGCTGGAGCACCTAACAATGGATTCCTGGTATTTCTCACGCCAGTACTACCATTACATCCTTTCCTAGCCCCAAGCTGCTATCTCACATAGGTCTACGATTATCGACCCATTGGTGAGAGACAAATAGTCGGAAAGAATGAGTGCCGCCGTCGGGGATCGAACTAGCCTAGATTAAAACGGGCCAAGGTGCTTTATAATGGCCTTTAGGTTTCGGGTTCAGCACCTGAATTCTTAAAGAAAATTCGGTACCCCTTCAATATTAGATTTTGCCAGATAGGTTAGATAGGCTCAACCTGAACAGACATGCAGTCTTATCTCAGCCTACCTGCTTTCTTCTTAAATATGCCCCTCCTTTGAAGACGAGGGGGTATAGTATTTAAGTTATTCTCCATTGAATTATTATTCATCCACTCTCTTTTGAGCCCTAGTTCATAATAATAATAATAATAATAAAGACTTAATTTTACAAGGCAACATATTTGGGCTAACCCTGTCTTCCCTGTGAGCCTCTGCAATTATGTACATACATGTTGTTACAAAAGAATTAAACATCTAAATTGACAAAAACAAAGAATTAAAGAAATTAATACAAATGTACAAAACACACTGTTGACTTTGACTTTGTGCTGCTTTTGATTGCTTATAGTGAGATTCCTTGTAATTGTATTTGTAGGCTGGGCCACTGAATTCTTGGATGATATTCCCACAATTCTCATGTTAAATAAATAATTTTGGTAGTTGTGGCCCATATGTTAAAAATTGCTTTTTTTTTTCCTTGATTCCAGGTATATATTGTGAAGATTTTTGTCCAGAGAATTTCTACGGTGCAGGCTGTGTCAACAACTGCACATGTGATATAGATCGGGCCATCTGTAACCCTTATACAGGTCAATGTCAGTGTAAATCAGGTAAGTTATATATAATACGTACTTAGTGTTTTGTATGAAAAAAATATCTAATGAGGTTGGGAGAATTGATAATTGTCTCAGCAGAGCCTCGACAATTTTCAATTCTCCCAACCTCGTTAGATTTTTTTTTTCATATAATACACTAAATATGTATTATATTTATCTTATAACCTCTATTTGTCTTGTTTTCGTTGATGTTTCTAACAGAAATGCAAGTTTCTAAAAATAACTGCATGATATCATTGTTCTAAAAATAACTATGTGATATCATAAAAAATATCATATGGGTTGTTATCACACAGATATTTGTATAGTTATAAGATAAATAATTTACTGTTAATCCTTTTTAAAAAAAGAGTCTATTATGAAAAAAAAAATGTTTTAGGGGTATATAGGAGTCAGCTTGTCCGTCTATCGGTCCAACCATCTATCCATCATTTCACAAGTTGGTTGGTCTGTCTGTAGCTTTATTGTGTTTGCTCAATTTCTTAGCAAATAATTGGTGGATTTCATTCAAACTTTACAGATGTTATCAGTATTAAGCATAGATGTGCAAGTGAAATTTTTGTTGTAATCCATTGGCTTTAAAAGAGTTATGGCCCTTTGATGAAAAATAGCTTTTCATTATAGACAAGCACTTGTAGGGGAGTTTAAGACTGCTTTGTCACTGTCTAGTTTTCTTCTAAGCCTTGTCATGCTGTACCTGAAATATTCCAGCTTTGACAGGCGATATAGAAAAAGATCAGCCTGCACATATGTGCAGTCTGATCTTAGTCCTCACCACCTGTTTATCCTCTGTCAAGGCAGCATCGTTCATGAAATTGATCTTTTTAAAAAAGAAAGATCGCACTGAACTCTTGAATTCTAGGACTTTCAGTGCTTTGATATGAGTGCAATTCTGAAAGAGGATTTTAATTCAGCATGACAATAGCTGATATTACCAACAAATTAGAGTTGGAAAATTACACATGGAAATTTCCAAACTTAATTGCAGTATCATACAGATATAAAGAATATATCAAGAAATAGTTTTCTCATACTAAAATATATAATCATGCCAATATCTCTGGCAGCCCTAAAGATGCAAAAATATAATGTGCAACTTCCAACAATTTTGAATATGCCCAAAGTCAAGACTCTGGTCAGCCTGTGCATCCACACAGTCTGACCAGAGTCTTCACTATGTGTTTTGTAGATAGATGAGTCTCAAAATTTCTTTAGACAGTCATATAAGCTTATTACTGCTATATCTGGCTGTCTAGGCTGCTCAATGTTTGCAAAGCACTCACTAGTCAAATTGTTGGAAATGTCACACACAGGCTAAAATTACCGGATTTACAGTATTCAATCTTGCTTGAGCAACCACCTGCATTGAGCAACCACTTACATTGACCTATTCCCATGCAGTCCCTCTTTTTGATGCCCCTAAAGAAGAAGGGCTAGAAACAAATTATTGTGGAAAATGAAGAAATTACTTGTAACAAGCAGTATCTTCATTCAGGATGGAAATCAGTTTTTCATCCAATCAGAATGCACAAACTTTGATGGACACATCTGAAAAAAAGTTACTTAAGAACAAATGCAGAAAAATAAATGTTCTTCTATTTACCAATTGTTTATAGGTTACTATGGAGGCCAGTGTCAGATGGAATGCGAGGAAGGACGGTTTGGTTTCCAGTGTCAACATGATTGTGAATGTAATGAGCAGGGTACCGCATCCTGTAACAGACATACAGGGGAATGTACCTGTAGACCAGGATGGAAAGGTTTGTAATGGCCTGACCTTCGTGATACACTTCTCTGCAACATGGGTCTGTTTTACTAATATTCTTACAGAAAAATTAATCGTAAGTCAAAATCACAAATCGTACCTGGTGTTTTCATTCATCTTTGGTTTAAATCTATTTATTTTACATTGATTGGGAAACAAGTTCTTAAAACTTAGATTAATCCCTCTCAATTCTGCTTCCTGAAAAATTCAGCAGTACTCGCGCTGAATAAGTGGGCCGATGAAAGAACCAAGATTGATAGCCACTCCCGGGAATCAAACTCAGGACCGTTAGGTCAAGAGGCCCACGCTCTACCTCAAGACCACGGACACCACACATTCATTCATCTGTAGATTCTGCCTTGCAATATCTCATTGGAATCATCTTTAGGAGATTCCAATGAGTTGATGCATGACAGAATTCCATATTTGTTTACTTCTGTAGAAGCATCTTGAATTTTTTACTTATGCAAAAAATGATTGCCCCTGGTTTATATGTCTGTCTTAATTATCTGTTTGTATGCTGAATAAAATATTTCTAAAAAATGAATAAAAAAATCAAAGATATGGAAGCTTCGGAAGTACTAGTTATGCCCCCGGGTATACTGCTTTGCACTCACCGTTCGGTCGGTTGGTTGGTAGTCCGTTGACCATTTTTATGCTCCCCAAAGGGAGACCATATAGCCACTGCTTCATCTGTCCGTCTGTAATTCCGTCCATCCATCCCCATAACCCTTGGGCAAAATCAAGTGAAACTTACCATGTGAACTTCCTATGATATAGTGTTTATGCATCTGTGAGAGTTTTTGGATTTGAGGCCTCGTCAAGGGAAAAGGGGACTTAGGGTGAAATACAGTTTTTCTCAAATTTCTCCTAGTCTAATGGTCAGAATTTAATGAAATTTCATATTTGAGTAGTAAATCAGATGCTATTTTCTATAAACAATTTGAAATTTTCGTACAAAAAATAAATCATGGAAAAGGGGGCTAAATGTTTGTTACCTTTACCTTAGCTTGTAAAATACAGTTATTCTTTCACTTCTCCTTGTCTTATGTTCAGAATTGGATGAAAATTCACATTTGAGTAGCAAATCAGATTCCCTTTACCATAAACTATTAGAAATTTGTGTCTAAAAATATGTCATGCAAAAAGGGGGTTAAATGTTTGTTACCATTATGTTAGCTGTATAAGATAACACATTATTTGAGTCCTTGCAATCTGATCACAGAGCATATCTCCTAAAGTATAATAGCTATCAACTAGAAACTTTATGGGTGGATAGATTTCACGGAGGAGAAGTGCAGTGCACAAGAACTACAACTCTTGCTTGCATAATTTTGGAGTTATTGCCCTTTGTTATTTTTGATACTTAGATTTTGTCTGGAGCATATCTCCTAAAGTATAATAGCTATCAACTTGAATCTTTATGGGTGGATAGATCTCATGGAGGAGAAGTGCTATGCACAAGAACTACCACTCTTGCTTGCAAAATTTTGGAGTTATTGCTCTTTGTTATTTTTGATACTTAGATTATGTCCAGAGCATATCTCCTAAAGTATAATAGCTATCAACTTAAAACTTTATGGGTGGATAGATCTGACGAAGGAGAAGTGCTATGCACAAGAACTACAACTCTTGCTTGCATAATTTTGGAGTTATTGACATTTTTTAATTTTGATACTTAGATTTTGTCTTGAGCATATCTCCTTATGTATAATAGCTATCAACTTATGGGTGGATAGATCTCATGGAGAAGAAGTGCAGTGCTGAAGAACTACAACTCTTGCTTGCATAATTTCGGAGTTATTGCCCTTTGTTATTTTCAATACTTAGATTTTATAGGAGGTAAATCTCCTTAAGTACAAAAGAATCCTTAATCTATTAGGCTTCAGTTTACCATCAAGCTTTCGCGGCGGGGAATGGCCATGTCTAACATGGCTCTTGTTTTTTTTGACAATGCCTTAGTCGGGGAACATAATCTGTCTGTGAAGGCTCTTGTTTTGTCTGGAGCACATATCAAAAAAGGCTGCAAGCTAGAATCATGAAACTTCATCATCATGAGAAGTGCAGTGCATAAGAACTCTACTCATCAGATTTTTTGAGTTAATGCCCTTTGTGAAATGACAAAGAATAGGCCATTCACCCGCACTAATGTGGCGGCATAAATGTTTTACAAACATCTTGTGTTGTTGGTTGTTATTTCATTTGAAATGAAATCTAAAAGTAATATGCTCAGAAAGGATAAAACAAATAAAAGAACAGAACATATAATTAATTTAGAATAACGACTTGAACACATTATGGTTCATCGTCGAAACAAATATATCTTGTTCTTATAGACAAAGATTAAACTGCATGTATGTACAGGTTTATCTTTATATAATCCAGTGGAAATTGAATGAGTAGTCATTGATTACTGAGCTTATTAAACAAGTCATCTAAAAACAGATTAAAATGAGGCTGCTCTGAGTTTTTATCTGTCTAAGAATACGAGTTTTATGAATTTTGTATTTGATGAAAAAATTTGATATTCTATTTGTGATATGACCTGAATTTATGTGATACAACGAGGAAATTACACTGTTTATTGATTCAAATGTTTCCACAAAACATTGTTATGCATGTAATGGTTTTTCCCATGTCTATTTTTAGACTGGGAACTTTCCTATCTATATATGTAGAAGATTTCAGATCTTTCTAGAAAGGACTTTTAGAAAGTGATTCAGACTCTAGAGTCTTCTTATGTTCTATGCTATTCTAGATTGTTCTATTGTATTATATAAAGGGATTCCTACAGCATTCTTGGTTCACCTGATCGTTATCTTAAAAGTGTGTTTAAAAGCATGTTTAATTTTAAACGGATATTATTGGACTTATTATTTGTGGACCAGGAACTTAATTAAATTGGATCTAAAATTAAAAACTTTAGGATTAAACATTCAAAGTATTGTAATTTATTTTTGTATTAATTTCATATCGTCAATAATTCTGTTATTATTGTCAATAAATATTGTTAATTGTAAAGTTTGTTGCTGGCTTCTTTGTTCTTGTTACATTGGCACGTAACAACATTTAACATCTTTTGCGAAATAACATCAGCAAATCTATCTTGGCATTATTTTCCTAATTTGCATAGTTATTCCACTAGTATTATAACACCTGTGTTATATCAAAAATATTAAACGGGGCTATTTCAATCCCGTGACAAAGGCCGTATTATAAATATATGATACATACTAAGTATTTTGTATGAAAATGAGGTTGGGGGAAATGATAATTGTCGAGAGTAAATATAATGCCATAAAATAAACTAAGTATTTATTATATCTATCTTATAATTTCGTTTTGCCTTGTTTTCATTGATGTTTCCAACAAAAACTCAAGTTTCTAAAAATAACCGCATTATGCTATTGTTCTATATTTATCCATGTGATACAAAAATTTTATATGGGATGTTATCACATAGATTTTTGTATAGTTATAACATAAACCTATTTACAAGCTGATAAACTTAATTACATTGTGTCCAATGGTGTATGCTTTGATAGATTGTTACCCTTTTACCTTTCAGGTGTGACATGTAATTCCCAGTGTCCTGACGGCTCCTGGGGTGTAGATTGTGTAGAAATGTGTCAATGTCATCCATATGGGTCATGTGATCAAAATACGGGTGAATGCTTCTGTTACTCTGGTTACATCGGAGATAATTGTCAAGAGAGTAAGTAGTCATTTGTTTTAGTAAAAATTAGTTAGCAGGGCTTGTGCTAGTGTTTGCTAGGGGGTAAATCTTATCTAAAACCTTGAATTCTTGTTGAACCCTATGTTGTGGGTACTCATTTGAATCGTCTTAACGAGACGATTCAAATGGGTAGCAACAATATAGGATTCGTGCAAGTATAATGGAAATATCTTAATTTGAAATCCATAATACTCCCTCTATTTGTAGCTCTGTAAATGTCTGTCAATTTTCAGAGATGCCGAATGGAGGCTTATTCTTTCATTTCAGCTTGTCCACCAGTCTCGTTCACCATCAGTACTTTCAGTGCTTTGATTTTCATTTCAGCTTGTCCATCAGGTTACTATGGTCTAGGATGTACAGAACCTTGTCCTGTTTGTTATGAGGGAACTGTTTGTAATTTTGTGACGGGAGAATGTGTTCAGGAAACATGTCCCCCTGGTCTTACAGGTCAAGGCTGTCAACAAGGTGAGTTCAAGGTGATTGTGTGTGTTACTATGGTAACTGTTTGTAATTTTGTGACTGGAGAATGTGTACAGGAGACCTGTCCACCTGGACTTACAGGTCAAGGTTGTCAACAAGTTAAGGTCAAGGTCATTGAGTAAGTGTTGCTATGGTTACTGCTTGTAATTTTGTGACAGGGAGTGTTTTATAGGATGTCCCCCTGATCAAAGTTGTCAACAAGGTATAGTCAAGGTCATTTTGTGTGTTGCTATGGTTACTGTTTGTTATCCACATAAGTCTATGATTATCAACCCATCGGTGAAACATGGTTTGAAAGGATGAGTGTGGCTGTCGGGAATTGAAACCCAGGACCTTTTAAATGATAGTCCAACGTGCTACCACTGTGCTATAATGTTGGCAGCTCACAATACTGTTTTGTGACGTGAGTGGAAGGAGAATATGTTGTGGGGATAGTTGTAGATCAAGTTGGCATCAGGGAAAAGTCAAGATCAATTTTGAAGAGAATATGCAGGACTAATTTGCATAAATAGTATTTACAGAAAAACCTTTCTTGTAAGCCACTTGCATCCACCTATCTGTCTGTCAGCCTATCTATCTGCCTTCAGTATTATGAGTTTGTATTAACTAAACTTTTAGATATAATGGTTAAAAATAAGCTGACAAGAAAATTACCAACTGAGTCTATGCATGAGATTTTCAACAATTTCAAATATGCGCAAAACAAAAACTCTGACCAGCCTGTGCATTTGCACAGTCTGGCCAGAGTCTTCACTTTGCATTTAGTAGATAGATAATGTCTCAAAGTATATGTTGACCATCAAGTAATTTTACATTCACACTATGTGGCTATATAGGCTGCTCAATATTTGAGTCCCACGCACATTCCAAATTGTTGGAAATGTCATGCACAGGCTCAATTTATAGTTTATCAATTCTGTATAATAGTTTATTTATCCTCCAGGTTGTAGATATGGTACCTGGGGCTCCAGCTGTGGTCAGACTTGTAGTGCAAGTTGTTTACGTAACGGTTATTGTCACCCTGTCAATGGACAATGTACATGTAGACCTGGGTTTACAGGGAGTCAGTGTGAATCTGGTATGTTACTTCATTTATCATGCAATGAAGCATGTTATGACCTGATATCACCTGCCTGATAAAAAGATATATTATGCAATAAGTTGAAGTCATAAAATATTAAAGTTATCCGGTCTTGGCTGTTAGAAATTATCATGAGGAGGCAAAATGCCTCATCATGATAATTTCTTCCAACCTTGTCAAGATAACATTGATATTTTAAGACACTGTAATATCATCCTCTATAACCAATACAAGCTGTTTATGTAACCCTTACTGTCACCCTGTCAATAGACAAAGTACATGTATACCTAGAATTTACAGGTGAATCTGGTATGTATCTTTTTATACACCTGTCAAAAGACAGGACATATTATGTGATCATCCGTGGCTTCCGGTTAGCGGGCGGCATCCACTTCTTTGTGGGCAGCATAACTTAATGTCTGATTGGCATGAAACTTGACAGTAATGTTCCTCTCATGGTTGTGGAGTTCATTACAGAACAACAACTCTACCTAGTGTAGGTTTTTTTTATTATTTCCCTTTGTTGTTTTTTCATACATGGACATCCAGCAGTGAAATGGGCATGTCTTGTGACAATTTGCCGACTTATAAACCCTTGTCATGCTGAATAAATTTTGGCTGAAAAATTTCATCAAATCAAAGGACAAAAAGCACTGAAAGTACCAACTGTAGATCAATTTGTATTTGAAAAACTAAGTCTATCAACAATTCAGGTTTGAAAGTGAGAAACAGGTGGTGTAGACTAACATCAGATTGCACATATGTGCAGGCTGATGTTGGTTTATAGCTCCTACCAAAGCAGTAATATTCCGGGTTCAGCATGACAAGGGTTAATATCATTCAATCACCTTACTAGAGCTTATTTTGTAAACAATTTAATTAAGCTTAAGATAATCAATTCCAAATTGTTGCATATTTAGAAGATATTAAATGGTGGTCATTTAATATCAAATTTATTGAATGATTCTTCTTTAAACAGATAAAAAACGAGGCTGCACTTCTGATGTTGTGCTTTGTGCTTTAAATAGCTTGCATATTTAAATATCTCCAATATGGATTTCAATCATTCAATCACAAGACAAAAACTAGAGGTACTCTCAACAAAGGATATTGGCAAGTTTGAACATAAAATACAAGACTACATCTATAGGCAGTTCAACATTAAGAGGATATTGAATGAGTGGTCATTGAATACTGAATCAATTAAACAAGTCATCTATAAACAGATAAAAACGTGTCTGTGCCAAGTTGTTATCTGTTTTAGATGACGAGTTTAATTGAATACTGAATTAATTAAACGAGTCATTTATAAATAGAAAAAATGAAGCTGTGCTGAGTTGTTATCTGTTTTAGATGATGTTGAATTAATTCAGTACTTTATGAGCACAAATTTGATATTCTATTTATAGTGTGACCTGAATTTTTGCGATAAATCGAGAGAATTCCAGAAATTTATTGATACAAAATATTCTGCGAAACATGACATCCAAAAATGGTTATGAAGTCATTTTCACAACTAAAATACAGTCAATATTGCTTGAGCGACCATGTGTATTCAGCGACCTTTTCTGTTTAGTGACCACTTTGAGGTCCTCCCGTAGGCTTTTACTCTAATTTGTTGCTCTATCAAGCGACTTTAGTCCAACGCGACTGGTCGCTGACATTTTTGGACCAATTTCATCCATTTGACAGTCTATTAAGCGACCATATGGTAAGATCTCAATTCATTACCTGTCATAAACGTGTGAAAATCATTGATAAATACTAGCATGACAATACAAACGAATTAACTGATGATAATCCTCTATTTATCACACTTTCTCGCTGGAAGTTGAAATGAAACTGTCAATAGAAATACTTGAAGGCTTTAGAGTACCTAGGTTGAAATAAAATCGTCAATCTAGAACATCTGTAATTTATATCACTTAATTTTTCTTTTAGATCACTATGTCATTATAAAAGCTGCAAGTGTGTTGAAAACACATGAAAAGTGTTTAAGATATAATCACAGCTGATTCTATGACAATACCAAATTTCTTGTTCGGTTAAGTAGTGAAAAATAAATATGAATCAAACACGTATGTTTTAGGTAAATGTAAATATCAAAAACATGTAAACAAATCAGCAGACTCACGATCTTTAGTAGGTGACGTTAAAGAAATAAATGGCCTATCTTTAATAAGATACTTTTTATGCCCCGTATTAAGTTTTTATCAAACTTAAAAAAAAAATGCTGTTCCGGGGGCATTCGTGTTTCACAAGCACATCTTGTTTTATGATTTAATTAGTAATATCACTTTCTCTCAGCTACTTTAGCTTTTGAAATGGGAAAGGCGGTAGGGTGTTGTGTTAGAGTTCCGAGAGTTAGACTTGTACAGTAAAGTCTCGGTAGTTCGTATCTCAAGGGACCGAGACAATTTATACGAACTAAACGTAGTACGAACCAACCACTGTCAAGCGGTTGGTTGTTTTTTGATGGCTCAGATCGAACATGGTCTTAAGGTACCCTACATTTGTGGCTTTATACTAAGGTTCTATGGAATATATTTAAAGTCTAGTTCTAACGAGACAATTTTGTAGAGAGTTAGGACTTAACAAATCTCACTTGAACAATGATCATCTTTCGTTCTGTCCATATTTAAATCCTAGATAAAGTAATTTGGGCAATTGTTTACATGTCAGTTATTTACTAAATCAGAGTGTTTTCCCTTTGGATCAAATCACTGTGAGTACTCGTTCAGTAGAAGATGAAATCTCGGCATTACAATAAATCTGTGTGGAAGGTTTGTTGACAATCAAGTCTACAAAGATTTGCATATTCATTTATACATAATCGGCATGAAAAAGCCAGATGAAAAACAATAATCAAGGTCACTGATTGAACCCTTGTATTCGATTAAACCCGCCAAAAATTACAAATCAAACAATGCCTGAAAAAATTGATGCAAAACAATAACTACGATAAATACCAATCAACAGGTGTGAAAATCAAGGTATATGTCTATTGTTACACCTAGGACAACTTTTGATCGCACAATTTACACCTACGGATTAAACATGTGAATTTGTGTTATTTGGAAACTCTAGGGACTCGAAACGGGCTACGAACTACGAACCACCGACGTGCAAATTACTCGGAGCCTTCTTACAAAGATTAAGAAGGAAGAATGTATATGAACCAACACATACCTACGAACCACCGGCGTGCAAACGACTGAGATTTTACTGTATTTCAATGTAATGTATTCAGCATCCATTTTATTAAACGACCATTTTAATGATGTCCCTTAAGTGGTCGCTTAAGACAAGATTGACTGTATTGCTGCTAAATGTTCTTTTCTCATATGCATAGTTATTCCACTATTGTAATAACACTCAGGTAATATCATAAATATTCAACATATTTATTTCACTCGCACTATGAAGTCATATTATAATTTTGTTTATTTATAGAATGTGTTGATGGTCTATATGGGACAGAATGCAATACAACATGTCAGTGTGTGGTCAGTAATACTTTAGATTGTCATCATGAAGATGGTTGTTTGTGTAAATCTGGGTTCAGAGGGGAGCGGTGTGAACAGGGTATGTATTTGAAGGATTTACATAACCCCTTTTAATGTGACTCAGACTGACTAGTATCAAAACTGTTTGCACTTGGACCATTTTCTGAAACTAAAATGATCATTCTACCTTCCTGTATAGAATATATAAAATGTGATCTCTGATTGACATATACTGGATCCAACCACTTTTTATGCCCCCGTATCGAGAGATCGGGGGCATATTGATTTACTCATGTCCGTCTGTCTGTCCGTCCGTCTGTCCGAAAACTTAACCCGAAAACTTAACCTTTGCCTTTTCTCCGTGTTTAACAAACACATCTTGTTCAAATATTTATTTTAGGTGTTCCTAGATGGTCCTCTTACTTGAAGTTTCAGTTTTTCATCAATCATCTTTCTGGCATCATTAAAAATGGCTTATTTTTCTTTTTTAAGTTTTGTGAAATTTTTATATAAAAACTTCATAGTTTGCCTTGTAGAGCTAATTATAAGTATCAAAGAGCCTAATATCAGTACTACATTCTTGTCTTTAACCCCCCCCCCCCAAATTTAATTCCAAAACTTGAAGATAAACAGTATACCTATAATTAGCAGTTAACTTGTCAAAAGCTAACTGTTGTTTCAATTTTGGTATATTTAAAGTTTATGTAGAACATAATTGCTATTTGATAATAGATTTCTATTATTTTGAGGCCTAATTTATTAAATGATTTTTTTCCTTGAAATACCATTGTATAACCCTTAGATTTAATGTTTCAGAATGTTTTCCTGGATCCTGGGGTCCCGAATGTCGTTTACGATGTACAGATATCTGTGAAACACGTAACAGTATTGGGTGTGATAAACAACGAGGCCTGCCTTGTCGATGTCGCTCTGGATATGAGGGCATGACTTGTTCCTGTAAGTACTTGGTTTTTGACATGTTTATTCTTATAATATTACATAATAATCTGTGATACACATAACAGTATAGGGTGTGATAAACAACGAGGGTTGCCTTGTTGGTGTCGCTTTAGATATGAGGGCATGACTTGTTCTTGTGAGTACTTGGTACTTGACATGTTTATTCTTATAATATTACATAATAATCTGTGATACACATAACAGTATAGGGTGTGATAAACAACGAGGGTTGCCTTGTTGGTGTCGCTCTAGATATGAGGGCATGACTTGTTCTTGTGAGTACTTGGTACTTGACATGTTTATTCTTATAATATTACATAATAATCTGTGATACACATAACAGTATAGGGTGTGATAAACAACGAGGGTTGCCTTGTTGGTGTCGCTCTAGATATGAGGGCATGACTTGTTCTTGTAAGTACTTTACATGTTTATTTTTATAATATTACATAATTATCTGTGATAAACGTAATAGTATAGGCTGTGATAAACAACGAGGCTTGCCTTGTTGGTGTCGCTCTGGATATGGGGGCATGACTTGTTCCTGTGTTTACTTGACCCTTGTCATGCCAAATTAAATTTTGGCTAAAAATTTTCATCAAAATCAAAGGGCAAAAAGCACTGAAATTACCAACTGCAGGTCAATTTTTTTTTTTTTGGAAATCTAAATCTATTGACAATTCTGGTTTGAAAGTGAGAAACAGGTGGTGTAGACTTTCATCAGACTGCACATATGTGCAGGCTGATGTTTGTCTATAGCTCCTGCCATAGCAGGAATATTCCGGGTAAACATGTTTATTCTTATAATATTACATATATATGTGACCTGTCACGCAAAAACTGACCTTCTGGGAAGTGCGTAAAGTGTCGACCCTTGTCAGCCTATGCAGATTGCACAGACTGACTAGGGTCAAAACTTTTTAGCACTTTGCTATTTTTTTTTTAAAATGAGAATAAACAATCTTCCTTCCTATGAAAGAATTTTTGAATTGTGACCTCTGGTTGGCCTGTTGTAGAACCAATCTCTTTTTTTTTTTCCAAAATTTATTTTACGAAGTCCCAAAATGGTCCCTTTTTGCATGATGAGTCACGTCTGTCTAACAAGTTTTTTTTGCCACACCATGAAATGATTATGGGAATAAATCGTTACCTCTGTCTGTGTGTGTATGTGTGTCCCATTCTTATCTGGAGCTCAACTTCTATATTAATGGATATATTTCAAAAAAACTTGGCACAGTTGTTATCCCTGGGTGCATATTAGTGTAGTGCATAGAGTTTATTTAGATCGGCCAAAGGTCAAGGTAATTTCTCAAGGTCATACAAATTCTTGTCCAAAGTAGAAATACCTTTATCAATGGATTTCAAAATACATTGATGAGTGCAAATGCCATACAAAGACTTTGTTTGGAAACACCAAAGGTGAAGGTCAATGAGTGTTCCCTTTGATAAGAACTAATTTCATGGAAGTAGTATGTTCCGATACATCCAAAGGCAAGATCACTGCTCAATTTATGAATGGATTTCAACATAATTTGGCATTAAGCGTTCATGGGGTCGGCTGTTTTGAAGAAAGCTTGAGGTATTACTATAGCCTTGGGGGGCAACGCTGTTTTCAGCATTGTTGATAGTCTTTGTGTTAAAGTGAGTGAATCAGAAAAATGTATTTCCACAAGTGTTGGGGCTACGAAAGAAAATATAGATTTTTGCGTTTAATCAAGGATTTATTAACCTTGCACGAAAATCAAAAACAGTAATCCTATTCCTTTAATGCAAAAATAACCTGAAGTGAGGGATTGTTTCTTAAAAGCACGTCATTTCACACAAGATTGCATGACATGTTGATCATGACATCATATACATATCATCTTGCTTAGATGAGAAATATGTCCCATTTGGATGTAATTTTCTCTTCAATATGAATTTTCCCAGACCAAGATGAAGTAACTTTTATCAAACTTTATCGTTAAGATTTGTCTTCCCTCAAAATCGCAGCTATATCCAGCAAAATCGGGGAAGAACATTCTGTTCTGAAGGCAGCCGCAGTTATAGGGCAGTTGGTAGTGTGTCGTACTGTCAATCTAAAGGTCAAGGGTTTGATCCCAAACGGCAGCACTCATTCTTTCCGACTATTTGTCTCTCACCAATGGGTGGATAATCGTTATAGATTGTATACATCGTGAGATAGTAGCTGGAGACTAAGAAAGGATGTGATGGTTGTACTGGTGATGAAATACCAGGAATTGATTGTTAGGTGCTCCAGCCGCCGCGATATAACTGAAAAAATATTGTAAGCGGCTTTCAATGCCATTCATTCAATTCTGTTCTGAAGGAATCAAACAAAGTTAAATTCATTCACCTCTTCATTCCTCTATTAAGGGGGATAACTATGGAAGCATTTTTGTAAGAGTTATGCCCCTTTTTTGTCTTAAAAGTTTAACATTATCCAGCACCTGCAACTGAGCTTTGCACCTGTAGGCAGTGTTCTTGTTAAGCTTAAGATTGTGATATGTTATAATGATTAAAACAAAGTTACTTTCATGGTAATTGATAACATCTAGAATGAGCCACCCGCAAGTAATACCCAAAAGGGGAATTAGACAGTATGTATATATATATATATATATTCTCACACAAAATTGGTCTAACAGGCTTCTTCTCTAAGAATTGTGTGGCGAGCTCCTAAGTTTTGAAGTTTTTATCCTTAAATACCTTGAATAGAATGAACTTCATTATGTGAGCATGTGCATGTCTGTCCGATTTTGTGATACTATACTTTGTCACAGGAAAAAGAAAAGCTGTTCTGGTAGCAGTGTAAATAGAGGATATTGAATGAGTGGTCATGAATTACCAAATTTATTAAACAAGTCATCTATAAACATATAAAAACAAGACTGCACCGAGTTTTTATCTATTTAAGATGAAAAGTTTGATAAATTGGTTATGTTATGAGCACAAGTTTGATAGGGAACAGTTATGAAGGATTGATTTGTCTGGCTGTGTACACACCCATACTTGTGGTTGCTATAATTGTGGTCATCATTAATTAATTTTGTTTTATTTTACAGTTGTAATTGGTGTGAATGGCATTAGTACACAGACAGGATCGTCAGAAGGCGGTGGTGTTAGTAATGGTGGTTTGATTGGTCTTGCTGTGTTGGCAGCCATACTGGTGGTCGCTATAATTGTGGTTGTCATTTTCTTCTTGAGACGACAGAAAAGGAGGGATAAACTAAGAAATGAAATGCAGGTCACTTATGGACACAGTAATGGAAGTGTTCCAAGTACTTTAGCAAGTAAGATTTTACAGAATTAGTTCATTATGTAATTGCCTACTTTCAGTTTGTGGTGTAGACAATTATGCAATAAAGAAGAAATACAAGTTTTTATTCTAATGAATATTGAAAATAAAGTTGACAGCAGATATATCTTCATTTAATATAGTAAAATGACCTTCTAGAACAAGAAAAAAATCCATAAATTACAAAAATTTCAACCTATGCTCATTCTGAATAGAGACAGCTTTTTCTG
Source organism: Fragum whitleyi (assembly GCA_948146395.1). NCBI lineage: Eukaryota > Metazoa > Mollusca > Bivalvia > Cardiida > Cardiidae > Fragum > Fragum whitleyi. The sequence goes on from OX411560.1 coordinate 1,935,046, forward strand.
ATTTTGCTAGAATCAGATGCTTTTATTTCTAAGGGTTGCTAATTAATCTGCTTTATTGTTTTTATATTCAAACAATTTATAGCCATAAAAATTGTTGCATTTTATTCTTAGATGGGACAGCAGCTGGTGTAATTAATCCAACATACGAAGAACAAAATAATAGAAACGAGCTGCGGTTTCCACGGTTAGAACAGAGGGGTACACTTCCACAACCGCCTCGGCGGAGAACTTGTGACGAAGAATTTGACGATATCGTTGATGCCAAATTAAGAGTTGATATGAGTGGAGCTTCGAGGCCTACCTCAGGTAATTGATTTGTTACAAACTACAGTTAATAATATCGTGAAATTGATCAAAACCATTGAAGAACACTCGCTCAGCAATCCATTCATTCATTCCAAACACTCACTCAAATCATTCAAAAATGCTCAAACCCATTGAAAAATATAGAATCAACAACATCATTCAAGATTAATAAAGCTAAAATAAAATCGTGGATCAACTGACATAATTGAATATGTAAGCGTCTGACATTTTCTTAAAGAAATAGGAAGATATTTATAGAACTTTCATGCATATTTTATTAAAGGGAGGTAATGAATATTGCTAATTTTGTTCATCCTGAACAAAATTTGTGATATTGAATTACTTCCCATTAAATTCACCCAAAACTCGCTCCACACACTCATTCAATTTCATTCATAAATCATGCCAAAATCATTCACCGTGTCAATTTCAGGATGCTTTTAACTGTAGTTGTGACTTTGGCTGACACACTTACAAACTTATTGACAATACCTTTGACTCTAAATTAAGGTTTATAACGAGAAGAAGTAAAATCACAAAAACTTATAAAATAAATATGCTTTATGAAATAAAGTATGAAATAAAGCAATAGATATTTAATGAAACTATTACTAGGAACTTGAAATCACCTAGTTTCTGCTTGTCATCAATTTGGTAAATATATGAAGAAAATGAAAAACAAAAAGTTAATTAACAATCAAGACATGTTTCAGACGGTCATCAAAAAAGTTTTGGAAAAAATAAATTGGTCTGAGATAAAGTATAGAAGTATATTTTCATTCACTAGCATTGAATTCACAGACAGAACTTTTTTATTTCAGGTCATTATGAAGATGTAGATGAGAACAGATATACAACACTAGGGTCTGTGATGGGTGATAATGCTAGAGGGGAAGTTGGAATTCCTGATTGTAAGCATCATCTTATTGTATAGAACAGTCTAGTTCTATTTATCATAGGGTTAAACTTTATTTTTCTAGTAGGAGCACCAGAATATAAGGGTTATCAAATAATATCTAACATAGCCTAGGTTTAGTTTGCAAAGGGCTAACTATTATCTCAAATTGTCATTTCACATGGCTTGAAATAGTGAATGAAATGAAAATAACATTTCTTGGGGTCAGCGCAACACTAATGTAAAAGCCTATATATTTAACCCTTTCCTGTTTTACAAAATTTTGGACCTGTCCAAATTCAAATGTTTTGCAGGCGAAAATTTAAAGTGGATTAAATTTGAAAAAAAAACATTCTGTAGGGTAGAAAATAGTGTGTAAAAAGAAGAAATTGCTTGTCAGAAGCAATTTCTTCTTTTTTCACAATGGGTTTCCTATCATAAAATCACAGGCACGTAAAAAGCAGGGATTAAACAGCAAAGGGTTAAAGGTACTTACAAAAGTGTTGCGCTGACCCCTCTATATGCAAATTAATATATATTAAAATTTCAATTCACAAAATTCTAACATTTTGAAATTTTTGTACATTTTATTGTTAACAATTTTTTAAGCATAATAGTAAAATTATAAAACACTCTAATGCTACTGCATGAATACTTAACTTAGTTAAACTTTAATTAATTAGAATTGCCCTACCGTATTCACTGCTTTTTTAACCTAATTTAAAAATAATGAAAAGAGTAGTAGAATAATAAATAAAAGCTCTATTTTGCATTTTCCAGGGACAATTCAACCCAACTTGAAAAATTAAGGTTAGAATTGTGTTTTTCCCATTAGTAGATGTGTATTTGAGCTCCTTTTAGAAAGTGAAACACCTTAACTGGTTTTTAAAAATTAACTTTGGAAGTGTGTGAATATTCTAACATTTGATTTATCAACTTTAAAAATAAGTATAGAGATCTACAGGGATGTAGAATTCCAATGCCAGACTTGTCCAATACAGGCCTTTCCACTCTTGGACAAGTACCCTTTTCTAGGTCACTTGTCCATGGACAAATAATTACCAGAGCAGATCTTTGAACAGTACTAAATAGATTTAGGAGAAAAGTAATTCTAATGTCAGTTACAAAAGTTTGAATTTTTAATTTAAATGAAGACAATGCTGGGTTACAGCAATTTCTTCATTAAAAACAATGTTTTTAAATCGTACTGCGAAGCAGTAGATTTATATCTACCGTTTTCCAGAAATCCAGTCTGTTTGACCCACTACATTTTTACCATTTCCTTCTGAGCAATGTATTCAAACCAAATTATGTGTTTTCAAACACCGAAGAAACGGCCTTTTCAGTCACAGTCTACAAACTTTGTTTATACCTTATTTACTTTTCGACAAATAGAGAAGAGGCTAATACAAAATTTGATGTAATTTTCACTTTTAGTAATTACCAGTTAGTATTTTCAGTGTTTATAACAAGATTTTCGGTTGAGTAAAGGAGTTGAAACGTACAATAGGATAACTGTATAATTAATTTGTAGCACTTGCAATATTACTGCTCTGAACTTTCTCGAACGGTCATTTACCAGTTGTAGGGCTGACAACCAATCAAATTCTGTTATGATTATCACTCGGTCAAAACCCACGCGTAAATTCAGACCACGTGGTATAGATGCAAATGGACATCGTCTGCTAGAAATGTGTCAATTAACTTGTTTATCATTAGTCAATAGTCGTCTGCACTCAAACAGGGAGTGTGGGAAGTTTACTTTTTTTCGCATGTGTAAACAAATAGAAATAATTTTGTAATTTTGAAATATTTGATTTCAATGAGCACTCTGATCACGCTCCAATCCTATTTTCATTAAATTCAAATTTGAGTATGAAGAAAAATTATTCAACAACAAATAAACCGACAAAAACATACGATAAACTGATATAGGGGTAAGTTCATATCGGACTCGGTTTTGACCCGAGTTAACCGGGTTTCCATCAGAACGGCCTCGGTTTCGACACTAGTGATGTCATTGTAACCTTTCAACCTCGACGCTTCTGATCCTGGGTCAGGCCGGTGTTACTTGGGTTCCAAAATGGCGTCGAGAATAGTGCACAACAATTCGATTGCAAAAAAATAAATATTCTCTATTACTTTAAATAACAAATACTTTTTTTCTTATTTTATATAGTATTTTGCACGAGTTTATGGGATAACGATATTTCATGGTAAATTAATTATTGTAGCGGTAAATGAGAAGTTTGTTTACTACCACCAGTGGGTAACTCCATTCACATGAATGTCTTTTCTGTGCATGCATATTACAGTCAATTTTAGATTATTACATCATCTCACGCGTCTCTCGGGCTGCCATTTGAATTTCCCCTAGGATAGCAGCAAGAGCGATCTATTTTTAGAACAACTCATGAATAATCATAGAGTGCTGCTAGATTTAATCGATTTGTCAGAAACCAAAGATATAAATAGCATAGTTGACGATTTCACGTGTTTCTTGAGGGAAAATGCATTTACAGTATTTGGGAAAACCCAATGCTTGAAATACAAACATGTTGGTAATCAAAATTGTAAATAGTTTAATGAAAAATGTTTGTTGCTAAACAGGCTTTTAAACTCTTTAGAGAGAGGAATAATATTAACAGACAAGCTTTTAGCTTGGCGCGTGCTCATTATAACAACGTCAAAATCTGCTAAGAAATAATTTAGACTAGCAGAGGGCTATCGAATCAGCAAACTTTCAAAATCGGACCCACGAGGTTGGATGAGCTGGCGATGTCCTCGAAAAGATGGAGTGTTAAGACAAAAAACTCACAAATTTAAAGATTTTATCAACTTTTATTGTCCAAATTTGAGCCCTTTTGATTGGCGAACTATTGCACTATCCCAGCCTCTCAATGATGTACGATTTACAGTGCTGACAGCACTTTGATTTCTCAATATTTATCAATCCATATTTTGGTGACAAATTCATTTTGATCCTGGGCAACTAGGAAAATCCACTTTTACTTGTCCATAGACAAGTGGAGACAATTCATATTTCCACTGATTTAATTGGAAAAATCTCTGTTAGTATCAGTGCCAAAGATTATAAAACTTCTTTCATACTCAATTGAGAATTTACTCAAACATCAAGTAAGGGCAACTGTTTTATTCAAAATTGAATAATATAATGTTTAAATCCAAATTTAAATATTCATTAACTGTAGTCAGAATCATTTCCTGACAATATATTTTATGGACTTAGAAAAACTTTAACCAAAAAACTTTAACCTTCTTTATATTTTCTGATTGTTTGACCTAGGGAGATTGTATTTTCATGCCCTTAACATAGAAGTTTAGAAGAAAAAAAAGCATCTTTAATCTCAAGTAAATGTTTAAGTTAATTCTCACTACAGTAACATTTTTTTTATAATCTTGAATATTGATATCTATTGTGTTTTCTGAATTGTTTAAGCAACACAGGTGAGATTGATACATTTCTAATTCTTACATGATATGTATATCTGTCATTTGGGTTTGGATGGTAAAATATTTTCTTTCCTTTGAATCAAACTGGGTTTTATGTTCTTTTTCTTTTGTTTTGTTTTTTATTTGAGAATTTTGCTGAAAGGTTTATGCGTTTCTCCTTAAAAGATGCCTGCTTCTTTAATTTGTCATAATCATAAGGTATTACATAAGCAAAAAAGCCAAAAATTTTGATATTAATCAAGTATTAACAAGACTTTTGCCTGAAACTTATTTTCACTATGAAAAAAAGCAATCTCCACTATCAATTCAAAAGCATTTTGTGTGAGTTATGCCCCTCTTTTTAGCTTGGTCATTTGGGAGAAAAACCTTAGGTATTGTTATAGCCTTGGTGTCGTTGTTGCCGTTCTTGTTGTCATCATAGTCATATTCATGCAAAAACTTTGATGTTTTGTGATATCTCTGTTTCTACAGTAGGCATTCACTTTACACTAGGCACACATGTTCACCATCGAAAGAGCAACTTATACTATCAAGGGGGATAACTAGATGCATTTTGTGCAAATTATGCTCCTTTTTCAACTTAGATTTTTTTCAATATCTAGCAATCAACAGCTGAGCCTAGGCTACCATAGGCAATGCTCTTGATTTACTAATTTTTTTTTAAATAATTATATCTAAAAAATATTTACTAACTTCTGATAAGTACACTTTCAGCACTTTGATTTTTACAAAAATTTTCAAAGTTTTTTTTTTTCTCTAGCATGAATAGGGTTAAGTCTTCATTGTAATATTTGAGCCTGTGCGTGACATTTTAATTTTTTTAAAAATATTCGCAAAGAAAATACACAGTCTGTCCACAGTCTTTACTTTACGCTCTATCAATAGACAGTCTCAAAGTATCTGAAGACAGAATCTTCTAGTTGAAAAATTTGACTGTCTAGGCTTCTTAATGTTTCCGATTCATGCACATGCCAAATTGTTGGAAATTTTACTTACAGGCTCATTGCTTTTCTTTAACCCATGTATTACTAACTACTTATTTTGTAATTTTAAATATAACTACACAATGATTTAAGGTAAGAGTTTAAAAGAAAAACATTAAAAAGTAATGCCGAATGTTATTGTGAAAACACAAAAAAAGTCCTGCCAAATGTCAAGAGGGATTACAGGCTGATCTTAGTATACACCAAATGTTTGTCCATTGACAGCTAAAGTTTTGTGAGAGATATTAAATGTTGACCTGCAATCAGGTCTATTTGTGTCTTCATTTTTTTTGATTTTAAAAATTGATAAAAACACCTCATGTTATAAATTCTCAATTCTTTAGTTTCCCAAGGCATTGTACATGTGTTCTAAAGACCAGCCAATATTGAATAATAGACAAGATTATATTTCAGATTGTTTTGGAATGGGTTATAATACATTTCGGTCAATTTTGTTAAAGTTTCTTTCAACATTTGAAATCATTAAACTTTTACCTTGAAAGTTACCATTTTTTATTCTATGATCTATGACTCTGAGGAATAAAAAAAAAAAAAAAAAAAAAAAATCTATGACTCTGAGCAAAAAGTTGTAACTGCCTATAAAAAGTATACAGTCATTTTGTGGTAGATCAAGTTATAGTTACAACTGTTTTGTGCTGAGCTATCAAAATATTCTAACCCACTAACTTTTCTAACCACACACTAGGGAAATATAACAGAAACTCACATCACGAGAGACCTAGCAATGATTACACATTTTACGTAGGACGAAAAGGAGATCAGGACAAACCGGTACCAAGGAAACATGGAGGTTATGTGAACGGGAATTATGGTAAAATAGCTTATTAGTCCCCCACCGGTTACCGGTTGGGGGACTATAGATTTGCTCGATTCCGTCTGTCCGTCCGTCCGTCTGTCCGTCACGCTTTTGTCCGGGCTATATCTTCTAAACCATATGTGCTAGCAACTTCAAACTTGGTACACTTATAGATCTCATTGAGGAGGAGTGTCATGTTCAAGAACCGTTACTCTGCCACGCCCACTTTTTGAGTTATTGCCCTTTGTTGTTTTTACCCTTTCATTCTTGTCCGGATCATATCTCCTAAACTATAAGTGCTAGCAACTTCAAACTTTGTACACTTATAGATGTCATTGAGGAGAAGTGTCATGTTCAAGATCCGTTACTCTGCCACGCCCACTTTTTGAGTTATTGCCCTTTGTTGTTTTTACCCTTACATTCTTGTCCGGAACATATCTCCTAAACTATGTGTGCTAGCAACTTCAAACTTTGTACACTTATTGATCTTATTGAGGTGAAGTGTCATGTTCAAGATCCATAACTCTGCCACACCCACTTTTTGAGTTATTGCCCTTTGTTGTTTTTACCCTTACATTCTTGTCCGGAACATATCTCCTAAACTATGTGTGCTAGCAACTTCAAACTTTGTACACTTATTGATCTTATTGAGGTGAAGTGTCATGTTCAAGATCCATAACTCTGCCACACCCACTTTTTGAGATATTGCCCTTTGTTTTTTTTTACTTTACATTCTTGTCCGGATCATATCTCCTAAACTATAAGTGCTAGCAACTTTAAACTTTTACAGTTATAGATCTGGTAAGTAGGAGATATAGTATAAGAGAGGATTTTTTGTTATCCGGTGGGGGACTCCTGTATTGCATCGCAATACGACATGCACTTGTTGGAGTTGTGCTGTATAAATGGATCTTTCTTACAGACAGAATTTCAGAAAAGTGGCTTCACAATATGAACCCTCTAAGTAAACATTAAGGTTTTTCTTAAATGTCTATCAGAAAACATATCAAAATGGCAACTGTTGCGTTTTGAATTCATTATACCCCCCTTCTACAAATTTGCGGGGGTATAATGGTTTCACCACGTCTGTCAATCCTAGTCCGTCCATAGACCATTTTGTTTCAGGACTCTAACTTGAGAACCAAGTGACCTAGAATCATGAAAGTTTATGCAATGTTACTTATGACCCAAGGAAGTGCCCTTTTGTTTTGGGGTCACAAAGGTCAAGGTCAGATTCAATTCTTGTTCAATTTTCTTTTCCGGACTCATGAGCCAAGCGACCTAGAATCATGATCATGCAAACATTGCTTATGACCCAAGGAAGTGCCCTATTGTTTTTGGGTCACATAGGTCAAGGGTCAAGGTCACAGTCAAATCTTGTTAAGTTTTTGTTTCCGCACTCTAACTCAAGAACCAAGAGACCTAGAATCATGAAACTTCATTTAAAAGCTGCTTATGACCCAAAGAAGTGCCCTATTGTCTTTGGGTCACAAAATTCAAAGGTCAAGGTCACAGTCAGCCTTTGTTCAATTTCCGTTTCTGAACTCTAATTCTAGAACCAAGTAACCTAGAATCATGAAACTTAATGCAAATGTTGCTTATGACCCAAGGAAGTGCCCTATTGATTTTGAGTCACATATGTCAAAGGTCAAGGTCATAGTCAATTTATTCTTTTTTTTTTATGATACTGCTACCTGTGGTCACTGCAATTTCAAGTCCCTACTATGATTTGTTGCAGAATTATCTCCCCTTGAATTTGTCATTTTGACATATATTTATGCCCCGTATTGAGAGATCGGGGGCATATTGTTTGTCTGTCTGTCTGTCTGTTTGTCCGTTCGTCTGTCCGTCCGTCTGTCCGAAAACTTAACCCTAAAACTTGACCTTTTCCTTTTCTCCATAAGTATTTGTCATACAAAGCTGTACACAAAAGTCAAGGTCATGTGACAGGGTCTAGGTCATTTGACAAGGTCAAGGTCATCTGTCAAGGTCAAACTTTAACAAGAGCCATGTTGGACATGGCCATCCCCCGCCGAAAAAGCTTGATAGTAAAACTGAAGCCTAATATATAAAGGATTCTTTTGAACTTTAAGAAATTAACCCCCTACAAAATCAAAGTGTCAAAAATAACAAAGGGCAATAACTCCAAAATTATTCAAGCATGAGTTGTAGCTATTATGCATTGGACTTCTCCTCCGTGAGTTCTATTCACCCATAAAGTTTCAAGTTGATAGCTGTTATACTTTAGGAGATTTGCTCCAGACAAAATCTAAGTATCAAAAGTAACAAAGGGCAATAACTCCAAAATTATGCAAGCAAGAGTTGTAGTTCCTGTGCACTGCACTTCTCCTCCATGAGATCTATCCATCAATAAAGTTTCAAGTTAATAGCTATTATACTTTAGGAGATATGCTCAAGACAAAACCTAAGTATTAAAATTAACAAAGGGCAATAACTCCAAAATTATGCAAGCTAGAGTTGTAGTTCTTGTGCACTGCACTTCTCCTCCATGAGATCTATCCACCCATGAAGTTTCAAGTTGATAGCTTTTATACTTTAGGAGATATGCTCTGAACAAAATCTAAGTATTAAAAATAACAAAGGGCAATAACTCTCTAACTTGGCAATACCAAGTCCCCTACCGGATTTATAAATACATCCCTAGAGCAGTATCTTTTTTGGTGGTAAAGGTATAACTACCTCTCCCAAATATTAGTTGTATCAGATTTTTATGTATCAGCTCAATATCTCTGAGGATAAAAGAAAAAAAAATCTGGAAATTTCCTGGTAATTTCTAAGTCCAGCATCCGTATCTTCCACTAAAAACAATGGACCGGAACCAAATTCAAACTTGATCTGTAACTCATTGATGCAAACTCACATACCAAAACTAAGCTCAATATCTCCAACGGGGTTAAGAAAAAAAGTCCGGAAAACTGCCATTTCATGGTAATTTTTATAAGTCAAGCATCCGTATCTTCCACAAAAATCAATGGACCGGAACCAAACTCAAACCCGTTCGCACATACCAAAAATCAGCTCAATATCTCCAAGGATTAAGAAAACAAGGTGCCAAATTGTCACAAGATACGCCCGTCACACTGCTTAGTATTAACTGGGGGTTTGAATAGAACTGAGGTTATTTTGAATGAATATTTTTTGCACCCATGAAGTTTCATGATCCTAGCGATAATACTTTTAGAGATATACTCCGGACAAGATTCTAGTATGAAAAACATCAATGGGCAATAACTCAAAAAATAGGCCAGGTAGAATTATGGTTCTTATACACTGCACTCCCCCTTGATGACATCTATACACCCATGAGGTTTCATGATCCTAGCTGTTATACTTTAAGAGATATACTCTGGACAAGATTCAAGTCTGAAAAACAACAAAGGGCAATAACTCAAAAAGTAGGTCAGGTAGAATTATGGTTATTTTACACTGCACTCCCCCTTGGTGAGATATATACACCCATGAGGTTTCATGATCCTAGCTATTATACTTTTAGGGATATACTCCGGACAAGATTCAAGTCTGAAAAATAACAAAGGGCAATAACTCAAAAAATAGTCAAGGTAGAGTTATGGTTCTTGTGCACTGCACTCCCCCTTGGTGAGATCTATACACCCATGAGGTTTCATGATCCTAGCTATTATACTTTAAGAGATATACTCCGGACAAGATTCAAGTCTGAAAAACAACAAAGGGCAATAACTCAAAAAATAGTCAAGGTAGAGTTATGGTTCTTGTGCACTGCACTCCCCCTTGGTGAGATCTATAAACCCATGCAGTTTCATGATCCTAGCTATTGTACTTTTAGGGATATACTCCTGACAAGATTATAGTATGAAAAACAACAAAGGGCAATAACTCAAAAAATAGGCCAGGTAGAGTTATGGTTCTTGTGCACAGCACTCCCCCTTGGTGAGATCTATACACCCATGAAGTTTCATGATCCTATTTAATATACTTTTAGAAATATACTCCCGACAAGATTCAAGTCTGAAAAACAACAAAGGGCAATAACTCAAAAAAATAGGCCAGGTAGAGTTATGGTTCTTGTGCACTGCACTCCCCCTTGGTGAGATCTATACACCCATGAAGTTTCATGATCCTAGTTATTATACTCTAAGAGATATACTCCGGACAAGATTCAAGTCTGAAAAACAACAAAGGGCAATAACTCAAAAAAAAGGGCAGGTAGAGTTATGGTTCTTGTGCACTGCACTCCCCCTTGGTGAGATCTATACACCCATGAAGTTTCATGATCCTAGTTATTATACTCTAAGAGATATACTCCTGACAAGATTCAAGTCTGAAAAACAACAAAGGGCAATAACTCAAAAAATAGGCCAGGTAGAGTTATGGTTCTTGTGCACAGCACTCCCCCTTGGTGAGATCTATACACCCATGAAGTTTCATGATCCTATTTAATATACTTTTAGAGATATACTCCCGACAAGATTCAAGTCTGAAAAACAACAAAGGGCAATAACTCAAAAAATAGGCCAGGTAGAGTTATGGTTCTTGTGCACTGCACTCCGCAATGATGAGAAGAATATAATTGCCAAGTTTGAAGTCCATCGGACTTTAAGTGACAGAGTTATGCTCCGGACAAAGAAGTGGACGCCGCCGGACGCCCGGACGTCGGACGCCCGGACACCACGGGTGATCCCATAATACGTCCCATCTTCGACGGGCGTATAAAAAGTCCGGAAAACTGAAATTTCCTGGTAATTTCGAAGTCCAGCATCCGTATCTTCCACAAAAATCAATGGACCGGAACCAAACTCAAACTCGTTCTGTAACTTACTGATGCGGACGCACATACCAAAAAAATTCAATATCTCCAAGGGTTAAGAGAAAAAGTCCGGAAAACTGAAATTTCATGGTAATTTCTAAGTCCAGCATCCGTATCTTCCACAAAAATCAATGGACCAGAACCAAACTCAAACTCGTTCTGTAACTCATTGATGCGGACGCACATACCAAAAATCAGCTAAATATCTCCAAGGGTTAAGAAAAAAAAGTCCGGAAAACTGCAATTTCATGGTAATTTTCTAAGTCCAGCATCCGTATCTTCCACAAAAATCAATGGACTGTAACAAAACTCAAACTCTTTCTGTAACTCATTGATGCCCACGCACATACCAAAAATCAGCTAAATATCTCCAAGGGTAAAGAAAAAAAGTCCGGAAAACTGAAATTTCCTGGTAATTTTCTAAGTCCAGCATCCGTATCTTCCACAAAAATCAATGGACTGTAACCAAACTCAAACTCTTTCTGTAACTCATTGATGCCCACGCACATACCAAAAATCAGCTCAATATCTCCAAGGGTTAAGAAAAAAAACCCGGAAAACTGAAATTTAGTGGTAATTTTCTTAGTCCAGCATCCGTATCTTCCACAAAAATCAATGGACCAGAACCAAACTCAAACTCAATCTGTAACTCATTATTGCCGATGCACATACCAAAAATCAGCTCAATATCTCCAAGGGTTAAGAAAAAAAGTTCGGAAAACTGAAATTTCCTGGTAATTTCTAAGTCCAGCACCTGTATCTTCCACAAAAATCAATGGACCGGAACCAAACTAAAACTGGTTCTGTAACTCATTGATGCGGACTCACATATCAAAAATCAGCTAAAAATCTCCAAGGGTTAAGAAAAAAGTCAGAAAAACTGAAATCTGGACTGACAGACTGACAGACAGACAGACGGACGGACTGACGGAAGGACGGACAGACAGACTGCAAACCTATAGTCCCCTTCGGCTTTCGCTGGTAGGGGACTTACAAAGGGCAATAACTCCAAAATTATGCAAACAAGACTTGTAGTTCTTGTGCACTGCACTTCTCCTCCATGAGATCTATCCATTCATAAAGTTTATAGTTGACAGCTATTATACTTTAGGAGATATGCTCCGGACAAAATCTAAGTATTAAAAATTACAAAGGGCAATAACTCCAAAATTATGCAAGCAAGAGTTGTAGTTCTTGTGCACTGCACTTCTCCTCCATGAGATCTATCCACCAATAAAGTTTCAAGTTGATAGCTATTATACTTTAGGAGATACACTCTGGACAAAATCTAAGTATTAAAAATAACAAAGGGCAATAACTCCAAAATTATGCAAGCAAGAGCTGTAGTTCTTGTGCACTGCACTTCTTCATTAGATCTATCCACCCATAAAGTTTCAAGTTGATAGCTATTATACTTTAGGAGATATGCTCCGGACAAGTTTAGTAACGGAACCTCGGAATGACGGAATGACAGAATGACGGAATGACGGACGGAGGGTATTACTATATCCCCTCGCCGAAAACGGCGGGGGATAAAAAAAATGCTGTTCCGGGGGGCATTCGTGTTTCACAAACACATCTTGTTTTAATATCTGGAGCTGTTGTCCTGAACTAGTACATTCACTTAAGTGAAATGTATACACAATGTAGACGGTAATTTAAGCTTGTGCTTTCTAAAGTTTTTAGGACTCTACTAAAATTACTTGCTGAATTATCTCCCCTTGATCTCCTAAATTTTTTTTATTTTGTTAATTCCTTGAACATTTTTCTTGAATTATTGCTGCTACTACTTTGATATTTATAGACAATGTAATTTTCAGTGTAAACTAGATTTTGTGCATTTTTTATGACCCTACTTATATTAGCGGCTTAATTATTTTCCTTTGAATATGTCAATTTGTACATTATTTCTATTATCTGGCGCATCTTCCCCACAATATTGCACATAGGGGTTGGCAAATTATCCCCCTTGAACTTGTTATTTTTCTCAATTTTTGTTATCATGTTGGAAATAGATCATGTTCTGAAAGCACTTATACTAGGAAATAGCCGTGGAAGGACAATGCCCTAGTGGGGGGTATGAGTCCGCTATGCTACAGTTCTAGTTTAATTTGATATTAAATTCAATTAAGTGAATTATCCTCCTTTTTATATAATGGCTAATTTGTTTGTTTCATTCTAAGAGTTCAATTTTACATGTATATGATTGTCTATTTTTGGCAAAAACACGTATAACAAATATTGTTTTTCAGATGACGACGGTTTAAGGAAACAACAATAAATTGTGAAAAGTTTAAGATTGTCTCAATATATTAAAATGGTGTGTATAATGGTCCCATGGCTGTGGTCAATATGTGCACTTGTATATTCATTGCAACAAAGTTTGAGAAAAATATATGTACACTAGTCTTCTAGTTTACGATTTTCACAATATATGTTAACGATGTGCATAGTAGTCATGTGGTTATGGTTGGTATGTGCCTTTGTATTTTCATTTAAATAGAGTTAGAAGAAATAATAGTTTTGAGTAGCCTTATTTTAGGAAATTGTGTATATTATTGTTTATAATATGACCTATGTCGCCTGAGTGAAATAACCCTGTTGAATATTTTTGATATTACATGGGTGTTATTTCACTAGTGGAATAACTATGCAAATGAACTCAGAGCGAATAGTAACGCTATTTTGTAACCGCGAAAATGACGTCATAATCTATGCTTTGTGACGTCATTTTAAAACAGCGTTATAAGTTTCGCGGAAAATTGATATGTTGAATTTCAAGAATTTTGATGCTTGTTCGCAAAATTTCGGGTCATATTATAAATAGAATATCAAATTTGTGCTCATAAAATACCAAATTTATTAAACTCGTGATCTTAAACAGATAAAAACTCGGCGCAGCCTTGTTTTTATCTGTTTATAGATGACTCATTTAATAAATTCAGTATTCAATGACCACTAAATAGCTCTAGTAGATACATGTAAGTGAACTTGAGCCATTGCTGTAGAGTTTGTAGTAAATTTGTGCACTTTCGTATAAATTGACTTGATATATATATGTATGCATGAGTTTTGTTCTGTTGATTAAATACATATATACGAAGAATATTGAAGGATAGATAGGAATTATTGATTACTGATTAAAGCATGTTAATTAACTTGGGCATAAAATTTACTCTGAGCTTTATGTTTGGTTGTCAAAGCTTTACAATTGCATGCAGTGCTTTGAATTTTTAGCTAAAAGTTATTCAAATGCTTAATATAATAAAAGATTATCAAGTTGTAGGTATAGGTTGCTACCTAGTTTGAGGGATCAAAATGTAATTCAGTTTTGCAACCCATCAATTTCGTAATTTTTTGCATGTTGTTATGGGAGACCACTCTCACCACTGTCCTGCATAGTTTCATTGGTTTAAATACAGTGTCTCACACTTGCGCCAGGGAAGATCTCTTTGGCTCAGTGATTAGCACAGTGGACTTGTAAACCAGTAATTTAAATATTACTTGTCTGTGTGGCTTCGACACTGGCTTTCGTCAGTAATTATCAACTATGCTTAAGTTGCGGACTGTAAGTTTGTAAGACTGTGTATTGATCAACTAAGACAAACAGTATTTGTCAAGCCTGCTTGTGATATTGGCAACATATTTATCATAAAGACAGCTTGTTGTGTATGTGTGTTTGTTAGTGCATCTGTCTTATTTTGCAATATCAACATTTTGTCAGTTTTCTGCTAAAACCTTGTAACTACAGCTTGTATAAAGCTAGCTGTAGTTGCTGTAGTTACGAGAATTCAGCAACAATTGACAACTTGTTGATGGATTGGAAAATAACTGGGAACAATTGTTCTCCATCATGAGAAGATGTGACCACTGAAATAAATTTAAGATAACTACGAGGTTATAGGTTAATGTCAAATGATAAAATTGATCTTTATAGGTGTTTTTTTGAAATTAAAATGTAGCTGGGTACATTTGTTCTCCATCATGAGTAGATGGGCCGATTGAAAGTAAATTATTAAAATTGATCTTTATTGATGTATTTTAAAATAGATTTGCACAATTGTTTTTCATCATGAGGTGAAAAATCAAGATCAAATGTTGAAAAGTTTTATCTGAAGCACAACTCCTATATTATTGATTGCTTTTAAAATAATTTGGTACAATTATTAGCTACAGTAAAACTTATGTTAAGCGACCACCTAGGGGACCACCAAAAGACGGTAGTTTATGGTTTTCGCTAAGAATGTCCTCTTTTTCAGAGATTTTGCTTAAGGCAAGGGACTTTTTATGGTGGTCACTTAATACAATTGGTCGCTTTATACACGTGGTTGCTTGAGCAATATCGACTGTACCATGAGTGGATGTGCAAATTGAAATTGGTTTAAGGAAGCTCCAAGCTCAAGGTCAGGTGTTAGAATTCAAGGTTATCTTGAACATAGCCAAATAAATTTAGTAGATTTGCTCCATTGATTCATTAGAGTTCAGAGGTCAAATGTTGAAATTTAGCTTGTCAGATACATATCCTCAAATCAGGAAGGATTTCAAAATCATTTGACAGAATAATTCTCTGTTATGAGAAATGCAAGGTCAATGCTAAGATGATGAGTACAATTTTGCGTCCTTGAAAGCATTTTTTTTATCAAGATGGAAATATCAAGGTCACTTTAACCATTTCCAGTTTAGTGACTAAATAAGTGTATGTTTCTGCAATTTTAAACTTTAAGATATTGTGGAAAAATTACACATTTATAGCAAGCAATTTTATCTTTTCTCATAATTTATTTTAACACTGCCAAAGGTGGGTTAATATCAGTAACATCTTCAAAGTCCCTTTATATACCCCTTTATTTATCCTTCCAATTTCTTGAGTGCAACTCCTAGTACATTGATTTCATAGATTGGAATGAAAGTTCCCAAAAAGGTTCCTGATTTTGTGCCCTTGCTGATAATTTTTGTGTGTTGAGATATTCTGCTGTGTAACTGAGAAAAAGAACTTTTTTATTCAGGGTGGGGGGGTATATTGTGAGAACAGCACTCTTGTTAATCACAACAGATAGTTGTTTTTTAACCCTTTGCTTTTAATCCCGGCTTTTTACGTGCCTGTGATTTTATGATTGAGAAAACATTGTCAAAAAAAGAAGAAATTGCTTCTGACAAGCAATTTCTTCTTTTTCCACACTATTTTCTACCCTACTGAATGGTTATTTTCAAATTAAATCCACTTTAAATTTTCGTCTGCAAAACCTTTGAATTTGGACAGGTCCAAAAATTTGTAAAACAGGAAAGGGATAACTAGCACTATTTGTCATCTGTAACCTCGGTCAATTTTGACCCGTTTAAAAATTTTAGAAAACAGGATAAAAATCTTGTGAATAAATAAAATCTTGTTAATCTTTTCAACATCCAACAGAAATTAATATATTTTTTCAGTTTTGAAAAATAATATGTTTACTTTTTCAGTGTCAAACAGAAGCATGAACCCAAGAACTGTATCATCACCCATGTATGGTATGGAATCAGCAGATGACCAGATCATAGGTCAACATTCCTCATCACAAATAGGACTGAGACCAAGCTTTGGTACAAAAGCATTAACTGATAAGCCATCTGATACTGTAATTATACCCCATAGAGGATCCACCAGTACAGATACGACCAACAGAAAAGAGCTGATGGCAAATGAAACAAATAACCCTAATGATAAACCCAATCCTGCTAATGATGAACCAAATCCTAATAATGATAAGTCTAATACTGCTTATGATGAACCAAGTACTACTTTTGACCAACCCAGTACTGCTTTGGATAAATCTAACCCTGCATATGATAAACCCAAGCCTGCTAGTGACAATCTCAATCCTGATTGGGATAAACCCACTCCTGTGTATGATAAACCTGATGTTGCTTATGATAAACCCAATTCTGCTAATGATAAACCCAATTCAACTTATGATAAACCAAATACTTCTAACACTCATACACAACTAAGTGTAGGACAAAGTGGTTATCTTGCACCAACAAACAGTGTCAGCGGTTATTTAACTCCGCTGAATGACATTAATCATCCGTATCAAAATGGAATGCTTGTTACATCTGTACAATCGAATACGGATCACAATGGAGTACTCGGAACAACTGGATTGTCAATCACAGATCAGAACCAAAATAAAATTACTGGACCAGTTGACATTGTAAATGGTGGAATAACTTTGAATGATTGTGAGAATCTTGTGGAACATGTCGATGAGATAAATGAAATGTGATCTGTGTGTGACTCTTCCAACAATTTGAAATGTGAGTGAGATGTAAAAACTGAGAAGCGTAGACATACAGTTAATATAAAGTTGAATATAAATTTAAAGTAACCTGATGGCCTACAGATTCTTTGAGACCTCTATCTACTAAAAGCATAGTGAAGATTCTGGTCAGACTGTGCGGATGCACAGGCTGGTCAGAGTCTTTGCTTTGCACTTATTTGTAATTGTTGGAAATCTCACGCACAGGCTCAAATATGATCTATGATTTATGAAACCAAATGAAAATCTTGGAAAAAGTTGATGTGGTTTTTGATCAAGTTAACACTTTGAAAATCATGAGAAACTTGATGTAATCTTTGATTAGGGAAACACTTTGAAAATCGTTGGAAATTTTCTGAGATTGTAAATTTGAATTTTTTTGAATAATTTGAATTTTTTTGAATAGTTGCACTATTCTACACCCATTTAACAATAGCTTAATTCAAGATTTAGTTGCAAGGTTTTAAAAAAATACTTATAGCTTTTACGTTAATTTTTTGAAATGTAGATAATTTTATGACTTCAAACTTTTACAGTTTTTCTTTGCATGGTCAGTAAATCGAAAGAAGTTAAGTTCTACTTGTTTTGTAGTTTTTACACGAGATACTGTTGTAGCCTTGGCATTGTGTTGAAACTTTGACAACTTTTGTAATTTCTTAAATCAATAAAGCTGTTCTACTGAAAAATAGCTTTGCTATTTTCGGAGAAAACTTGGTATCAATATAGCCTTGATATTGTCTTTGTGCAAAAATCTTCGGACAATTTGCGATATCTTTGGTGTTACTTATTGTATTAAGATGACACTCGTCACACATGTTCGCCGTCAAAATAGCCACCAATATTATTAAAGGAAATAACTTTGAACACAAAATGGCAATTTTTGACTTAGAATTTGTATCCACAGTTCAGCACCAAACAGTCGAGCGTAGGAACTTGTACGCAATTCTCTTGTTTTTACTTCATTTATTTGAGCTTGTGCGTGAGATTTCTAACAATTTCAAATATGTGCAAAGCAAAGACTCCGACCAGTCTGTGCATCCGCACAGTCTAACCAATGTCTTCACTGTGCGTTTAGTAGATAGACAATGTCTCAAAGAATCGGTAGATCATCAAGTAACTTTGTATTTACAGTATTCGGCTGTCAATGCTACTCAATGTTTGCACCTCTCGAACATTTCAAATTGTTGGAAATGTCACGCACAGGCTCATTTTATATTCTATCAATGATCTTGTTTGTAAGTGGTTTAGTTGTGGCTGGTCCACAGTGCTACATTTATAAACTCTGAACTATCTTTGAAATGTTAATAGATTAAAGATATTTCAAAAATGTTAGAAAATTTGAAAGCAAACAATGAATATTAAGAGTATATATTGTAATATAAGGCAATGTAATCCCCTCATGCTAAAAAAGGACTCTGTGGATTTTTTTAAACAAATAATTTTACACCAGTTCAGATCAAGTAAAGATTAAGTAGAAATTATCAACTAAACCTTACTGTAACTTCAGAAAAGTCACTCTATCTTAGTTCTTTTCAACTTATGCTTTGCATGGATAGATTGTGGGAATATCATTTTACCAGTGTCCGTCTTTCTTTGAGAAGTGAACTTGTAAATGTTCTGCTGTTACTTCAAAACTAGTGACAATATTTGACATTACGGGTCCCTTGACCAATACACATCACTCTGGGTCAAGGTCATAAATCAAGGTCAATTAGCCAGGTTAAACTTCTTAATCATTAAGGGGCATTCATGTAATACAACTACAGTTAGTTTGTTTAACAAAATTCTGGTAGTCCTTTCTTGCTGGAGCTGTGAAATGTTTGATATTTTTGTACAGAGAATATTTTTGTAAAAAATGTAAATAAGAGATTATATTATGTATGTATGAACAAGAGATTTTTCATATGTGTATGTAAAAACTTTAGATGTGCTATTAAGGAGAATTCAGGGTGTTTGGGCATTTCATTTACTTGATGCAATTTTTAGCTCACCTGAGCACGAAGTGCTCATGTGAGCTATTGTGATCACCTTTCATCCGGCGTCCGTCCCTCGGTCGTCCGGTCGTCCGTCAACAATTTCTTTAAACGACATCTCCTCCTAAACTACTTGGCCAATTTACACCAAATTTTACAGAAATGTTGCTTAGGTGGTCCCCTTCAAAAATAGCTAAAAGAATTGAAATCCATGAAAAACTCTGGTTGCTATGGCAACAAACAGTGAAATTTTAAGAAAATCTTTAAAATTCTTCTTCTTCTCAACCAGTAGTCCTACAGACTTAAAACTTGGCATGGATGATCAGCTTATAGACCTTAATAAAAATAGCTAAAATCATATCTTTTGGGCCACCAGGTGCGGAGCACCAGGGGGGAGAGGGTAGTACTTTGGGTAAATTTTGTAATCTTTAATCTTCTTCTTCTTTGGAACCAGGAGCCCTACAGACTTGAAAATTGGCATGGATGATCAGCTCATAGACCTGAATAAAAATAGCTAAAACCATATCTGTTGGGCTGCCAGGTGCGGAGCACCAGGGGAGAGGGGGTAGTACTTTTGTGAAAATTTTGTAATCTTTAACCTTCTTCTTCTGATTAACTAGGAGCCTGGCAGATTTGAATATTGGCATGGATGATCAGCATATGGACCTTTATTAAAATAGCTAGAATCATGACTGTAGATTCACCAGGTGCGGAGCACCAGGGGGGAGAGGGTAGTACTTTTGTGAAAATTTTGTAATCTTTAACCTTCTTCTTCTTCTGAACCACAAGCCCAACAGACTTGAAAATTGGCATGGAGGATCAGCTGATAGACGTTAATGAAAATAGCTAAAATCATGACTGTAATGCCACCAGGGGCGGAGCACCAGGGGAGAGAGGGTAGTACTTTTGTGAAAATTTTGTAATCTTTAACCTTCTTCTTCTTCTGAACCAAAAGCCCTACAGACTTGAAAATTGGCATGGAGGATCAGCTCATAGACGTTAATAAAGATAGCTAAAATCATGACTGTAATGCCACCAGGGGCGGAGCACCAGGGGGGAGAGGGTAGTACTTTTGTGAAAATTTTGTATCTTTAACCTTCATCTTCTAATGAACCAGGAGCCCTACAGACTTCAATATTGGCATGGATGATAAGCATATGGATCTTAAATAAAATAGCTAAAAGCATGAATGTAGGGCCACCAGATGCGGAGCATTGGGGGGGAGGGGGTAGTACTCTGGATCAATTTTGTAATCTTTAACCTCATTCTTCTCCTGGATCAGGAACCCTACAGACTTGAAAATTGTAATGGGTGATCAATATATTGACATTAATAAAAATAGCTAAAATCATGACTGTAGGGTCACCAGGTGCTGAGTGTCTTGGGGAGGGGGTAGTACTTTGGATCATTTTTGAAATCTTTAAACTTCTTCTAATGAACCAGGAGTCCTACAGACTTGAATATTGGTATGAATGATCAGCATATGGATATTAATTAAATTAGCTAAAATCATGACTATAGATTCACCAGGTGCAGAGCATCTTGGGGGAGGGGGAGTGCTTTGTTGAGAATTTTGAATCCCTACAGCCTTTATATTTGACATGGATTGATCAACTCATTAAAGAAAACTTTGAAAGTCTCAGACTCAGCCTGTATATCTGGCATAGATTAGCTGATCACAGACCTTTTATGAAAAAAGCTTAAATAAATAATGACCAGGGGAGGAGCAGAGGGGGGGGGAGGATTATTTCAAATGTTATCTGATTGAATAAGTGAAAATCTCTTTTTCTGTGGTTGCATGGACATACCTAGGTAATGAAGCTTTTTTCTCAGGTGAGCGACCCAGGGCCAACTGCCCTCTTGTTTTCATTTACTTGGTGTAAATTTCTTTATACTTCTTGACAGGTTGACAAGATCTTTTAAAGCTGTCTAGAAAGTTATTTCTCCCATACCTGTTCTGTGGAAATTCCTTGCAGTTACCATGAAAATTCTAATAGAACCTCATACCTTATTTAAACATCCATGTTGACCATTATTTTTAATGATTTTCAGAAAACTTCAAGCCTCTAATAAACCTCCACCCTCATCAAACAATATCTTGATATTAAACAGAGGATAAAAATAAATTTTCAATACTATATTTTAAGCTTAACAGAGACAAATATACCATTTGATTGGTTGTTTGATTTTTGATTGACAGCCTTCAAGCTGTAAGTCAAATATTATGGACTGTCAAATTTAAGATAATTTATTACAATAATTATGTTTCATAAGCATAATATTCTTTTAGGTAACCTGGTGCAATGTTCTTGTTAGATTTTGTTAATGTCTTTTTATATTGTTGGTTTTCTGCTATCATCTGGTAACTACAAATTTTCTTAAACTATAGTTAGAAGGTTTTAGAAGAAAACCGGCGATATATTGTAAGTTATATTGTAAACTGAGTGTTTAAATGTTACTAAATATATAATACGTACTTAGTGTATTATATGAAAAAAAATATCTAACAAGGTTGGGAGAATTGAAAATTGTCGAGGCTCTACCGAGACAATTATTAATTCTCACAACCGAGTTTGATATTTTTTTCATACAATACACTAAGAATGTATTATAGTTATCTTATAACCTATATTCGTCTTGTTTTTGTCGGTGTTTCTATCTGAAATGCAAGTTTCTAAAAATAATCGCATTATATTATTGTTCTAAAAAAAACTATGTGATATCATAAAATATCATACGGGATGTTATCCCTCGGATATTTGTATAGTTATAAGATAAATGTACATACTGACTGGTTTCAGAATGATTCTGCTGGTGGAATATCGAGGATTAAGTGCAAGACTGTACTAAGTGTATATACATTGTATATACACGAAGTACAGTCTTGCACTGAACCCTCGATATATGCATTCCTTAACTATTCTTCTGTTGTTCACTGTTGTTCACAACAGTAACCTGCTCTACACAAAGCTTTTGGCAGACAGTAGCTGCTCTAACACAAAGCTTTGGCAGACAGTAACTGCTCTAACACAAAGCTTTGGCAGACGGTAACTACTCTAACACAAAGCTTTGGCAGACAGTAACTGCTCTAACACAAAGCTTTGGCAGACAGCACCTGCTGTAACACAAAGCTTTGGCAGACAGCACAGACTAAGATGATTCTGCAAAGACGTGCAGTCTGATCTTGGCCTAGACAGTCTGCTTTTTGACATCCTCAACCATTTGCTAGCCAAGATAATTCTAAACCAAGCTTCTGTCCTTGTTTTGTAAATAGTGCTATATTTTGGTAACACCATCCATGTGCCTTAAGTATTTCAAAATAACATTCCATTGTAAAGCAAGAAAATTAAGAGAGATTGAATATTATTTTCTATGAATCAAAATAAAAGATTCTCATTACATCGCTCACTTTGTTTTTTAATTATTATTCTACGAATATTGAATGTAGATAAACAGCATAATTTGCTATACATCACTTTTTTAAAGAGCATTTCAGGCATACTACATACCTGGGGCGGCCTGTTTTTACCTAACATTAAACGATCATTTTTAGCTCACTGCTCAAGGTGAGCTATGGTGATCGTACAATGTCCGGCGTCAGTCGTGCGTCGTCCACCATTTCTTTAAACATCTCCTCCTAAACTAGTGGGCCAATCTTGATGAAACTTGGCAGGGATGTTCCTTGGGTCAAGCTCTACCAAAGATGTTCAAATAAATGAAATCCACCCTTAACTTTCCCTTTACCCTTAACAAAAATTGTGAAAATAGGAAAATCTTCAAAAAAACTTCTCTGAAACCAGAAGGCAGACAGCTTTCTTATTTGGTATGTTGCATCATCTAGTGTAGCTCTACCAAGTTTGTTCATATCAAAGCCATTGGGTCATATTTTGGCTCCATGGAGGGGGCAACCCTTTTTACATAGAATCAAAGAGCAAAAATCTTTAAAAACCTTCTCTGAAACCAGACGGCAGACAGCTTTCATAATTTGTTTGTAGCATCATTTAGTGGGTCTCTACCAAGTTTGTTCATATCAAGACCCTGGGGTCATATTTGGGCTTTGCCCTGGCGAATCCCTTTTAGCTCTCCTGAGCATGAAGGGTAAAATATGGGGAATCTTCAAAAATACTTTTCTCTGAAAATCTTCTTCTCAGAAGGCAGACAGCTTTCATATTTGTGTGTAGCATCATCGGTTGGTTCTCTACCAAGTTTGTTCATATTAAGACCATGGGGCTACATTTTGGCTCCACCCAGGCGCATCCCTTTTAGCTCATCTGAGCATGATTGGTAACTAGAAAGCCATGAATGGCTTGAGTCGCTCCACAGGCTTGAAATTCTTGAAATAGCAAATCTAAGGTTTGACTAGATTTTAAGATAATAGGGTTCTTCTGATGTTGAAATGATTTTCAAAGTTTCAACTATATAAAATATTGAGAAATGACCTCTGCCCATAAAAGACATATTTTTCATATCCAATGACAATAATTTTTCGCTGCATGAAAAAAAGTTCACCCAAGGATCATTCCAGTGAAATTGGGTTGATATTCATCAATTACATTCTGTGAAAGTGATTTTTAAAGTTCCCACTATATATATAATAGAGAAATGACCTCAGCCCATAAAATACATATTTTCCCTCTGATCACAATTATTTTTGGTAGACTGATAAAGGTTCGCTCAAGGATCATTCCAGTGAAATTTTGTTGGTTTCCATCAATTATGTTCTGAGGAAATGATTTTCAAAGTTTCCACTATATAACATAAAGAGAAATGACCTCCACGAATAAAATGCATATTTTTTATCCGATCACAATTATTTTTGGTAATCTGATAAAGGGTCACCCAGGGATTATTCCAGTGAAATTTGGTTGATATCCATCGATTACATTCTGAGAAAATGATTTTCAAAGTTTCCACTAAACAACATATAGAGAAATGACCTCCGCCCATAAAATGCATATTTTTTATCCGATCACAATAATTTTTGGTAGACTGATAAAGGGTCACCCAAGGATCATTCCACGGAAATTTGGCTGATATCCATTGATTACATTCTGAGAAAAAGATTTTCATAGTTTCCACTATATAACATATATAGAGAAATGACCTCCGCCCATAAAATGCATATTTTTCATCTGATCACAATAATTTTTGGTAGAATGATAAAGGGTCACCCAAGGATCATTCATGTAAAATTTCCATGGTATCCATCAATTAGAATCTGAGAAAACTCACTTTTTACCATATTTGGAAATCAGCCACACCCATTTAATCCATGTTTTTCATTTGATCAAAATTTTTTGAACAACTTTGAAAGAGGGTCACCCAAGGATCATTCCTGTGAAGTTTGGTTGAAATTCATCTAGTAGTTTCTGAGAAGATTTTTAAAGAAAAAGTTTACGACCGGACGCACGGATGGACGGACAGACGGACA
This sequence comes from Fragum whitleyi, assembly GCA_948146395.1. Classification (NCBI taxonomy): domain Eukaryota; kingdom Metazoa; phylum Mollusca; class Bivalvia; order Cardiida; family Cardiidae; genus Fragum; species Fragum whitleyi. The sequence goes on from OX411560.1 coordinate 1,960,028, forward strand.
CAACGCCATGACAATAGCCCCAGTGGCTTTCAGCCAGTGGATCTAAAAACCTTCAAAAATCTTCTCTGAAACCAGAAGGTAGATAGCTTTCATATTTGGTATGTAGCATTATCTAGTGCTTTCTACCAAGTTCGTTCATATCAGACCCTGGGGTCTCACTTGGGCTCCACCTAGGTGCATGCCTTTTTACATAGAATCAAAGAGCGAAAAGGCATATCCTTCTTGCTCTTGGCTGATAACATTCCATGGCATTGATCTTATGTAGAAATGATCTCCTTTCCCGAAATCTCCTGAACCACTGGGCCGAACATCTCCTGAACCACTGGGCAGATTCCAATGAAATTTATCAAAATGTTCCCTGGGTTGACCTTTTTCAAAAAATGTTCGCAAAATTCTGATAGGCTATTAATATAGATGTGGCAGGATATATGGGGCTTTTTTTGAGTCTCCTCAGTAATGAATTGGTGAGTAGGTATATTCTGATAGCTTGTATATAAGTATCAATTTGGAAAAGTCAGAATTCATTTGAAAAAGTCAAATGACAGTGACTTTCAGTACCTTATATTTATTTTTTCAATATCTCTCTTTCAAATCTTGATGTTTAAGTCAGTGGAGCAATACAGGCCCAAGAGGGCCTCTTGTTAACCAGTCCATTAAATCCTGTAGAAAAACAATCTGAACAATTTTTAAGAGAATCTAGAATGCACACAAGGTTTTTCCTAATATTTGTCTCCTTGAACTCACTTTTGACCCCACTTGAACCATTTTTTAAAACAAGAGGACCATGATGGTCCATTATCGCTAACCTGAGTAAGTCACTCATAACTTGTCAACCATGTTATGAATACCAGAATTTGTGTAATGTACATTTAGGGTAGTTTGATTTCGTCCTAGTGCATTTTGATTGTTTATAATTTTCGTAAATTTTCAACTTTTCTCGTACCATGGCAAATTTTCTAACAATTTGTTCTAAGATTGTTGGCAATTTATGCCATATTCAGCCTTTCCGTTACCATGAAAACAAGGGTCTTTTATGAAATTAAATTCTTTTTACAACTTTTGAAGAGCTTCACCAAAGGATCATCACCGCAAAGGTTTAGCTTGATTGGCCTAGTGGTTTGGGAGGAGAAGACTTTTTTTCTAAGATTTTCAACAATTTCAGCCATTTTCCAGACATTCCGTTACCATGGCAACCAGAGTTTTGTGATGAAAATAATTCTTTTAACAACTTTTGAAGAGATTCACCTAAGGATCATCCCTGCAAAGTTTAAGATTGATTGGCCAAGCAGTTAGGGAGGAGAAGATTTTTTTCAAATATTATCAGCCATTTTTCAGACTCTCCGTTACCATGGAAACTAGAATTTTTGATGAAATTAAATTCTTTAAACAATTTTTGAAGAGCTTCACCAAGGGAGCATCTCTGCCAAGTTTCAGCTTGATTGGCCTTGTTGCTTAGGAGGAGAAGAATTTTTTCTAAAATTTTCTGCCATTTTGGGCCTTTATGTAACTATGGCAATCAGAGTTTTTGATGAAATTAAATTCTTTTAACAACTTTTAAATAGCATCGACCAAGGAACATCCCTGCCAAGTTTCAGCTTGATTGGCCCAGTGGTTTAGGATAAGATGTTTAAAGAAATTGTTGACGGAAGGACGGACGGACAGACGACCTTGAGTGATCACAATAGCTCACCTTGAGCACTTTGCGCTCAGGTGAGCTAAAAACCGAAATTTCATGTAGACAAACATTCTGACAATTTTTCAAGACATTTGAGGTAAAAATATGGCTTCTTGATTACCCATATTTTTCTAAAATTTTACCTATTGACCTAGTTATTAACAACTCGCAAGTTTTGACCCAATTTGAACTTGTCAGAGATATCAAGAAGAAAATCATTCTGACCAAGGTTTATGCCATTTGAGCCACAAATATGGCCTCTATGTTGCACACAAAGTTTTTCTAAGATTCTACCCATTGAACTTGCTGACCATATAAGGCAAATTTTGGGTGCCGTTTCAGCCTGTAGCACCCAAGTTATCAGCCCAATCAGCATTAAATGGAGGAATCTGAAGGAATGTTTGTTTGAATGGGTTTTACGCCGCTTTCAACAATTTTGCAGTTATATCGCGGCGGTCGGAGCACCTAACAATGGATTCCTGGTATTCTTTTCACCTGTACTACCATTTCACCCTTTCCTAGCCTCCGACTGCTATCTCACATAGGTTTACGATAATCTACCCATTGGTGAGAGACTAACCACCGAAAGGATATTTGCCGCCGATTTAGTACCGCCGAATCTTCATAAACTAGTCAAACTAACTCTGATTGACCAGTATCTTCAAAACGCAACAACGCAAGTGAATTCATCCAATAAAGGCAGAATATACCAACTTTGCAAAAAATCAGATTATTTAGAGATAGAACAATATCTTAAAATTTTACCCTTACCCGACGCGCGAAAGTTCATTCATAAAATTTAAAATATGTAAAATTTTATTGGTATCCAACAATTAATACCTAAGAAGCTCACTTTTTACCATATTTGGAAATTAGCCACGCCCATTAAATCCATGTTTTCATTGGATCAAAATTTCTTGAACAACTTTAAAAGAGGATCATCCAAGGATAGTTCCTGTGAAACTTGGTTGAAATTCATTCATCTTATCGAGACAATTCCAATGAGTACCAACATCATATGATTTTATAAAGTAATAAAGATTTGTGACGGGTATTTGCTCCCAAAACCCTTCCCTTTTACTCTTTATCTGTACCCAAAAGTATCTGCAACAGTGTTGGTCGCATCCCAGAAGTCCTCAATCTGGCATCAACGGTTATATGTACGGGTCTGAGACTCCTTGTTTCCCTGTTTGGATTCCTTTAACTTGTAATTAAGACGTCCAATTGGCTCTCTGGTTAATACAAGAATAATTAAACAAGAGGACCAAGATGGTCCTAGATCGCTCACCTGAATCTCTTTGACCCCTGAGAGATCACACCAATTAAATAGGCAGATGTCATAAAGGAGATAATTTCTAGACAAAAATCATTTGTTTCATGAAGTTTGGGCCAAAATTGTGGATTTTAGAGTTATAACAAGAAAATTATCATTAAGACCCCTTCTCCTGTGACCTGGCATGGATCTTTCCCATTTTCGATAGGGTTCATCCTTGAGACCGGACCAACATTCTGACCAAGTTTCATGAAGGTTGGGCTATGTATGAGGCCTCTAGAGTGTAAACAATAAAAATGTCGTTATGTCCCCTTTTCCCTTGATATGATATGGATCCTTCCCATTTTCAATAGGGTTCATCCTTGTGACTTGACCAACAATCTGACAAGGTTTCATAAAGATTTGGCCATCATTGTGGCTTCTAGAGCATAAACAAGAACAAGAGGGCCGTTGGCCCTGGGTCGCTCACCTGAGAAAAAAGCTTCATTACCTAGGTATGTCCATGCAACCACAGAAAAAAGAGATTTTCACTTATTCAATCAGATAACATTTGAAATAATCCCCCCCCCCCTGCTCCTCCCCTGGTCATTATTTCTTTAAGCTTTTTTCATAGAAGGTCTGTGATCAGCAAATCTATGCCAGATATACAGGCTGAGTCTGAGACTTTTAAAGTTTTCTTAAATGAGTTGAATAATCCATGTCAAATATAAAGGCTGTAGGGATTCAAAATTCTCAACAAAGCACTCCCCCTCTCCCAAGATGCTCTGCACTTGGTGAATCTACAGTCATGGTTTTAGCTAATTCAATTAATGTCCATATGCTGATCATCCATATCAATTTTCAAGTCTGTAGGACTCTTGGTTCATTAGAAGAAGTTTAAAGATTTCAAAAATGATCCAAAGTACTACCCCCTCCCCAAGACACTCAGCACCTGGTGACCCAACAGTTCTGATTTTAGCTATTTTCATTAATGTCCATATATTGATCACCCATAACAATTTTCAAGTCTGTAGGGTTTCTGATCCAGAAGAAGAATAAGGTTAAAGATTTCAAAATTGATCCAAAGTACTACCCCCTCCCCCCTAATGCTCCGCATCTGGCGACCCTACATTCATGATTTTAGCTATTTTATTTTAGATCCATATGCTTATCATCCATGCCAATATTGAAGTCTATAGGGCTCCTGGTTCATTGGAAGATGAAGGTTAATGTTACAAAATTTTCACAAAAGTACTACCCCCTCCCCCCATGATGCTTATCATCCATGCCAATATTGAAGTCTATAGGGCTCCTGGTTCATTAGAAGATGAAGGTTAAGGTTACAAAATTTTCACAAAAGTACTACCGCCTCCCCCCTGGTGCCCTGCACCTGGTGGCATTACAGTCATGATTTTAGCTATTTTTATTAAGGTCTATGAGCTAATCCTCCATGCCAATTTTCAAGTCTGTAGGGCTTGTGGTTCAGAAGAAGAAGAAGGTTAAAGATCACAAAATTTTCACAAAAGTACTACCCTCTCCCCCCTGATGCTCCGCACCTGGTGAATCTACAGTCATGATTTTAGCTATTTATATAAAGGTCCATATGCTGATCATCCATGCCAATATTCAAATCTGTCAGGCTCCTGGTTCAGAAGAAGATGAAGGTAAAAGATTACAAAATTTTAACAAAAGTACTCCCCCCTCCCCCCCTGGTGCTCCGCACCTGGCAGCCCAACAGATATTATTTTAGCTATTTTTATTTAGGTCTATAAGCTGATCCTCCATGCCAAGTTTCAAGTCTGTAGGGCTTGTGGTTCAGAAGAAGAAGAAGGTTAAAGATTACAAAATTTTCACAAAAGTACTACCCTCTCCCCCCTGATGCTCCGCACCTGGTGAATCTACAGTCATGATTTTAGCTATTTATATAAAGGTCCATATGCTGATCATCCATGCCAATTTTCAAGTCTGTAGGGCTCCTGGTTCCGAAGTAGAAGAAACTTAAAGATTACAAAATTTACCCAAAGTACTACCCCCTCCCCCATGGTGCTCCGCACCTGGTTGCCCAAAAGATATAATTTCAGCTATTTTTATTTAGGTCTATGAGCTGATCCTCCATGCCAAGTTTCCAGTCTGTAGGGCTTGTGGTTCAGAAGAAGAAGAAGGTTAAAGATTACAAAATTTTCACAAAAGTACTACCCTCTCCCCCCTGATGCTCCGCACCTGGTGAATCTACAGTCATGATTTTAGCTATCTATATAAAGGTCCATATGCTGATCCTCCATGCCAAGTTTCAAGTTTGTAGGGCTCCTGGTTCCGAAGAAGAAGAAACTTAAAGATAACAAAATTTACCCAAAGTACTACCCCCTCCCCCCTGGTGCTCCGCACCTGGTGGCCCAAAAGTTATAATTTTAGCTATTTTTATTCAGGTCTATGAACTGATCATCCATGCCAAGTTTTAAGTCTGTAGGACTACTGGTTGAGAAGAAGAAGAATTTTTAAGATTTTCTTAAAATTTCACCTTTGTTGCCATAGCAACCAGAGTTTTTCATGGATTTCAATTCTTTTAGCTATTTTTGAAGGGGACCACCTAAGCAACGTTTCTGTAAAATTTGGAGTTAATTGGCCCAGTAGTTTAGGAGGAGATGTTGTTTAAAGAAATTGTTGACGGACGATGGACGACGAACGACGACCGACGGACGGACGCCGGATGAAAGGTGATCACAATAGCTCACATGAGCACTACGTGCTCAGGTGAGCTAAAAATGTCTTTAAGGCCCCTTTTCACTTGATATGGCATGAATCCTTCCCATTTTCAATAGGGATCATCCTTTTGACTTGGCAAACATTCTGACCAAGTTTCAATAAGATCGAACCACATTTGTACCCTCTAGAGTAATAACAAGAAAATTGTCATTAAGGCCCGTTTTCCCTTGATATTGCATGGATCCTTCCAATTTTCAATAGGAATCATCTTTGTGACCGTGTCAACAATCTGACCAAGTTTCATGAAAATTAGGCCATATTTGTGGCCTCTAGAGTGTAAACAAGAAACTTGTCTATAAGGCCCCTTTTCCCATGATTTGGCATGGATCCTTCCAAATTTCAATAGGGTTCATCCTTGTGACCTGGCCAACATTCTGACCAAGTTTCATGAAGATTGGGCCATATTTGTGGCCTCTAGAGTGTAAACAAGAAAATTGTCTATAAGGCCCCTTTTCCCTTGATATGGCATGGAACCTTTCCATTTTCAATAGAGTTCATCCTTTTGACCTGGCCAATATTCTGACCAAGTTTCATGAAGATTGGGCCAAATTTGTGGCCTATAGAGTGTAAACAAGAAAATTGTCTATAAGGCCCCTTTTCCTGTGATATGGCATGGATCCTTTCTATTTTCAATAGGGTTCATCCTTGTGACCTGACCAACATTCTGACCAAGTTTCATGAAGATTGGGCCATATTTGTGGCCTCTAGAGTGTAAACAAGAAAATTGTCTATAAGGCCCCTTTTCCCTTGATATGGCATGGAACCTTTCCATTTTCAATAGAGTTCATCCTTTTGACCTGGCCAATATTCTGACCAAGTTTCAGGAAGATTGGGCCAAATTTGTGGCCTCTAGAGTGTAAACAAGAAAATTGTCTATAAGGCCCCTTTTCCTGTGATATGGCATGGATCCTTTCCATTTTCAATAGGGTTCATCCTTGTGACCTGACCAATATTCTGACCAAGCTTCATGAAGATTGGATAATATTTGTGGCCTCTAGAGTGTAAACACTTAAAATGTTGACGCCTGACGACGGACGACGCACACCGCACGACGGACATTCAATGATCACAAAAGCTCACCTTGAGCACGATGTGCTCAGGTGAGCTAACAAACATGATAATTAATCAATACTCAGAACAGTTTCTTTTTCAATCCTTGTCAAAAGTGCATATTTTTTCACTATTACAAGTGTTTAAAGACAAAAAATTCTTCCTTTTCCAGTTCTCCCCATTATGAAATTCAGACTCATTACTTTGAGCTTGGAATCCTTAATTTTACAGCTTGGGAGTCCAATGGACTCCTTACTCAGGAGTTAGTGTCAAACCCTGTAGGTATCCTATAATCTGTGGATCAAAAAGTCTGTGACAGTCACATCTCTGAAGTCCTCAATCTCCTATCCCAGGTTATATGTAGATATCGGTGGTGATGCAGGCCGGGACAAGTGCAATTTGACAAAGAATACAGCAAATGTTGCACTAGGCCAGACCTAAACTTCCACCTTAATCTTGTTTACCTTGGTAAATTCCTTGGCTTTTATATCCTTTTTAACATGCCCTTACATTTTGTTCCCGAAAGTCAAACTTTGTCCTCTGTATTTGTCCTCCAAGCTCATACCCCTACAATCCTTAAATCTTGTGAACTCGCTACGTTTTGTCCTCCTAAATCCTAGTATTCTGTCCTCACTCATTGTCTTTAAATCCCAATATCCTCAAAAATTTCATCCTCTAAACTCCTTACCTCTGTCATCTAAAATAATTGCATTTTGTCCTCTGAACCTCTTCCATGTAGATCTTAAAAATCCTTTCATTTTCTCCTCAATCAAATATCTTTTGTCATCTGTTTACCCCTTGAGTGCTGTCCTCTTGTATCATTATCCTTGAGCTTTACAATCCTCGTGTCCCCTAAATCCCACAAGTTTTTTTTTTCCTTGTATTTTGTCCTCTAAGATTCTTGTATTTTGTCCTCTTGACACATAGCCTTTACTCTCTACAATCCTCATGTCCTCTTAACTCCTATAGTTTTGTCTACCCAAATTCTTATATTTGTCTTCAACTCTTAGCCCTTTCCGTCTTAAACCCCGTCTTAAATCCTTATATTCAATAAACCCGCTACAAATTTCCTCTAATTTCCATGTATTTTGTCCTTTTTAGTGTTCACAAATTGAATTTAGTCTTTGTAACTCCATTTCCTTCTGTCCTTTAAACGTAAATGCTGATTTGCCAGTCAACTCAAACTGGTTTATCCTCTATTGACCGTTTGTTGTTCCTCTGTACCTTTTAGTCCTCTTTATTCCTCAGATTATATTCTCTAAAAGATAAATATCTTGTATTTTATCCTCTTTTACACTCGCAGTTGTTTCCCCTATGTAAATTGTTGTTTATAAACTCCTTGTATTATGTCCTCTGAGCCTTTATTTCCATGAAAACCCTAGTTCTACATAAGATTCTCCTCTGTCAGTTTTAAATTACTATGATTTCTATTCAATAAAAATTCCTGTGTTCAGGATGAAAAACAGTGCATACTGTTTCTAAATTATACCCTGCTTTATATGTGCACTTGGTTATAATTTTCAAACAGTTTTCACTGTTTTGTCATCCTGAACGCATGGCTGCAATTTCTTTTGGCCTAATCAAGTCCTAAACTCTCTACATTCTGTTTTACAAAATCCTTGTATTTGGTCTTATTTTAGACATACAGTGCATCTTTAGTCTTTGTAAATCCCTTTCTTTAATCCTTTAAACTTATGAGAATCCCTTGTCATGATGAGCCCTGGATATTCCTGCTTTGACATGAGGGAGACAAAGATCTGCCTGCAGGTATGTGGATTCTGATCTTTGCCTTATCTAGCTTATTTTCCAACTTAGACCAGAAAAAATCTAAGTTACATTCTTAAGATGAATACTGACTCTTATGTAATTTATAATAGAGGACAAACATTTGAGCTAGTGCGTAGCATTTCCAACAATTTCACATGCTGGCCAGAGCCTTTGCTATATCCTATGGTGATAGAAAAGGTCTTTACACTTCTTCAGGCGTTCAACGAATATTCTCATTTCATTGTGTTGCCGTCCAGATTGCTAAACACAGGCATGAAATTGTTGGAAATGTCACGTACTGGCTCATTTATCTTAGCTTAGATATTAACCCTTATCATGCTGAACCCATAATATTCCTGCTTTGGCAGGAGCTACACCACTTTTTTCTCACTTACATTCCAGAGTTGTCAATAGATTTAGTTTTTCAAATAAAAATTGACATACAGGTGGTACTTTCAGTCCTTTTTGCCCTTTGATTTTGATGAAAATTTTTAGCCAAAATTAATTCAGCATGACAAGGGTTAAATGGAACTTTTAGCATAAGTTGTTGACAGTGACACTTCAGGCAACTTCTTAGAGCAATTATATTCAGCATAATTTCTCAGAAATAGGTGGTCATCATTAGTGTCCACCTGACAATCCTAATTTAAACTACATTTGTAATTGGCAGTTCAAAATTTTGTATGACAACCTTTAAAGTTAGCAATTAGCTTTGCAGCACATTGCAAACTAGATTGTTGCAAAGCGGACTTAGCTGACTTATACCCACCCCCCTCCGCCTCCAAAGGGCCATAATTTTGTTAAAACTCCATTGGTTTTAACCTAAAATACCGCTTACACATTTCTGCTTAATACTGATCATCTGTAAAGTTTGAATGAAATCTGCCGAAACCCAATCTTAGCTTGGACATTAAATAGAACTTGACCATATCAAGTTGACAGTGACATTTCAGATAACTTCTTAGAGCAATTATATTCAGCATAATTTCTCAGAAATAGGTGGTCATCATAAGTGTCTACCTGACTACTCAATTCTAATTTACGCTAATTGGATGTTCAAAATTTTGTATCACCAACTTATAAGTTAGCAGTTAGCTTTGCAACACATTGACTCTATTTGATTTGATTTGAATTGGGGTTTTATGTCGCTTTCAATAATCTCTCAGTTATATCGCGACGACTGGAGCACCCAACGATGGATTCCTGGTATTTCTCACACCAATACTACCACCACATCCCTTTCCTAGCCTCCAGTTGCTATTCCACAAAGGTTTACAATTATCTACCCATTGGTGGAAGACAAATGTTGGAAAGGATAAGTGCCGAGGCCGAGGATCGAACCCGTGCGAATATAGACCTCTGGATTAGAAGTCCGGCGCGCTACCAACTGCGCTATTGCCGCGGCATACACATTGACTGGACCATTACCCCTCTACAAGTGCTGGTCTGTAATGAAAAGCCATTTTCCATCAAAGGGTCATAATTCTGTCATAAATCCATGGATTGTAACAAAAATATCACCTGCACATCTTTGCTAAATACTCGTCACATCTGTAAAGCTTGAATGAAATCCGCCCATTAATTGCTTAGAATATGAGCAGGTACGGAAAAGCTACAGATGGATATACGTACCAGCAGACTGATGGACCAACTAACAAGCTGACTACTATCATTTTGAGAATGAAATAACAGATTTTAAAGAAAATATATTATTCATTTTTTAACATTCTTAGGTTTTACAAGGCAAAACAATCTTTTGATGTATACACTAATCTTTGTCAAATTTCAAATGCTCTTGGTTAGTAGTGGTTTAACAATAGGTCGAACTATCGCTGTATCATGATATTTAACCTTGCAGTAGCGAAAGATCAATAGCATTTTTTTTCAAGTCAATAGATATCGCAATAGATCCTTTGACTATCGATAGTTTACAAAAGTTTATATGAAAATGAAAGTAGAACTAAATTTAGTAACAATGCTGCCTTTCTGCATGTTTTCTTCGAGAAAAGAGGTCAAATCCAATTCTTTTTAAGGGAAAATCTGTAATAAACTTATTTGATCATTTACTGGCCATTGACAAGTCAAACAGCATCTTAAAACAACAATATAAAGTTACTGCCCTAATAAAAAATATGACGCTTTAACATTGATATTATCTAATTTTTCTGCAAGAATAACTATTGTGATAGTATTGCAATAGACAGAATTTTCTGACTATTGCAATACTATTCCAATAGCATTTTTACTATTGCAATACTATTGTGATACTAATTTTGAACTCAATAGTCACCCCTATGCTCTAGGTTAGGTATACAATGTGCCCATTCAGAACTTCTTAGAGGTAATAAATTCACCATAGAAATCTCAGATGAAATATGTCATCATGACAGGCACAAATCTTCATGTAAATGTTGTTTTGTTCTCAATTAAAAATCTACGTAAAAATGCTTTTGTCTTATAACTTGCACATTATTGAAAAGTATACTACAAATCAGATTTTATTACATTTTACTACAATTCAGATTTTAATACAGTATACTGCAAATCAGATTCAAAATACTCTTGGTTAGGTATAAAATATGCCCATTCAGAACTTCTTAGAGGTAATAAATTTACCATAGAAATATCAGATAAAATATGTCATCATTACAGGCAAAAATCTTAATGTAAAATCCTGTTTTATTTTTTTAAATATATACTTAAAATTGCTAATGTCTGATCACTTGCACATTATTTTAAAGTATACTGAAAATAAGATTTTATTAATGACCTTTTTATTTTTGCTAATAAAAACAATGCATTGTCTTTAACCAATTTATAATGTGGCCTATGCTGCATGCATAAAATAACCCTGTAAAATATCTTGGATATTGCACAGGTGATATTACACTAAAGGCTCTGAGCAATGAAAACAAGCTTAAGAGTGTATAGAAACACTACTTCCTACTGTGAAAATGATGTCATAATGAATGCAGAGGACACCATTCAAAGCCTCGTTTTTAGTTGTTCAAAGCTTTTCCTTGATTGACCGCATCTAGAAAAACATCAATTGAGGCTGTGCTTGATTATCCAACAATTTCTCATGTGTGCAATTGTTAAGATTTGGATCAGCCTGTGCATCCCAACAATCTGATTAGACACTTCTCAATGCCATAAAAATATATCACTAAAGGCTGATTGTGAGGCACTTGTGAAATAGTTGCAAATGTCGTGCACAGACTCGCTTTCATAGATGGGATATATTCAATGTGCCGTTTCAGAACTTCTTAGAGGTAATAAATTCACCATTGAAACCCTCAGATAGAATTAGTCATCATTAAAGGCACAAAGAGCTTTTTGCTTTTTTTGAAAGTTCCTTTTTTCCGAATAATTTGTTCCTGTTTTGTTTCTGAATTCTTACTGCTTAAAGGTCTTACAACCATTAATTACATAGAGGATAATCGTTTGTTTCAGTGTAAGATCGATTTATGTTTCATTGAGTGAACAACAAAAGCTATATTTTCACGAGTGGCAGAGGTACGAGTGAAAATATAATTTTTGTTGTTCATGAAATGAAATATTAATCGATCTTACACGAAAAACAAACGATAATTCTATTTCTTTAATGCAAAAATGAGACAGAATGGGAAATTTCTATGACAAATTTTCGTAAAGCGCGTCATTTTGCGCGTGATTGCTATGCAACGTTTATTGTGACGTCACTTTTTTCGCCCTTCATAGATGACGTCAGATAGAATGAAATGCACAAAAGCAGGGTATAAGTTTTTGATAATCTCACTGCTTTTGTGGTGAGATTATCAAGTGATAATCTACCGTTATTTCTCGATAAACCATCAAAAAGCATTAAAGAAATGGTGTTTATCAAATAGGGTTAATCTTTAAAACTAATTCTCAGTATAGACACATTGTCTAGAGCATTTTGACAAGACACATACAAATCAGAGTTTACTAGTACATTTGTATTTTCCTTTTTTTAAATGGCTAATTTGCTTCAACCAAAATATCACATATTACTTTTTTAATATACAACTTTCATTGGATTTCTTTACTAGCATCTAACAATTCCTAGAAACCCCACTACCAGTAAATGGAGACAGGGCCTCATTTTAAAGTCTAATTGATAAGTTGTATGGTTTACATCTCAACAGCTAAGACTATATGGAGACAGGGCCTCAATTTAAAGTCTCATCCAAAAGACTAGAAAAGCTGAGGATCTAAGCAGAGGCCATTACTAAACCACTTGACTTTCAAAGCTCTTTTCTTTTTTATTCTGGGATCCTAGACACTGGAGCCTTCCCATTACCACTGGAATTAATCCACTTTATGATGTCCCCAAAAATCAATCTGGTTGTTGATATGAAACAGTACAGGGCAGGCAGGGACAAGTGCAATTTGTGACCATTTGATATAAACCAGATTGACACCATCCCACCTGCCTTGTTACTGTTGTAGTTTCCTCTATAGGTTCTGTTATGGTGTAGATTCCTGTATGGGTTCTTCTGTTCTGTTGTAGTTTTCTGTATAGATTCTTCTTTTCTGGTGTAGACTCCTGTATAGGTTCTGTTATGGTGTAGATTCCTGTTCTTCCATTCTGGTGTAGATTCCTGTACAGGCTCCTCTGTTCTGGTATAGATTCCTATATAGTTTCTGTTTTGGTGTAGATTCCTGTAAAGGTTCTTTCATTCTGGTGTAGATTCATGTACAGGCTCCTCTGTTCTGGTGTAGATTCGTGTAAAGGTTCTTTCATTCTGGTGTAGATTCCTGTATAGATTCTTTTGTTCTGGTGTAGATTCCTGTAAAGGTTCTTTCATTCTGGTGTAGATTCCTGTATAGATTCCTTTGTTCTGGTGTAGATTCCTGTAAAAGTTCTTTCATTCTGGTGTAGATTCCTGTATAGATTCTTTTGTTCTGGTGTAGATTCATGTACAGGCTCCTCTGTTCTGTTGTAGATTCCTGTATAGGTTCTACCGTTCCGTTGTAGATTCCTGTATAGGTTCTGTTCTGGTGTAGATTCCTGTAAAGGTTGAATTAAACCAGATTGACACCATCCCACCTGCCTTGTAACTGTTCACTTTTTTGAAGTGTTTACTCCATTCCTTGTGTTGTCCGTTTTAAAGTTTTAAAAGCCTAAAAATCCTAGTTAAGGATCTTGGAGGACCTTTATAAATTACACCTTCTTGAAATGTATTCTTGGCCTATTGTCTGTTGTTTGATTGAAGAAATCTTTTTGATTAGCTTCCCTGAAGTTCTTCTTAGTAAATGGTATGTTCTTTGGCATTTTTTATTAAGTAAAGCTATCAGGGAAAAAGACTAGCAGGGGCCCAGTTGCCCATGGCCCCTAGACTTTGGGCTTGGTCCCTAGAGTTCTCGAAAGATTGCCAATATCCCTAATGTTTAATATTAAGTGTTGGCAGTCTGGGTCCCTAAGTTAAAATTCTAAGTCTGCCACAAACTTTTTATCGATTCCAATGTATGTCAATTACAATTAGCACACTTGCCCATCATGACATCCTGTTGTTTCTGACATTGGCTCTGTGCTAAAGATGACTGTTTACTACTTTTACCTGCTTTGTACCCATGTGGGCATGCATAGCGAAGTATAAATTGCAAACAGTTTGCAAAGTTTTGTCAGCCTGAGCACGAGAGAGTACAACCACAATGGCAGAACTTTCCATATAAAATGTAATTGTCGATGTTCCAATCTTCCACTTTTGCCCATTTCATAACGCCACCACCATGTCCATGAAATGTTATTGTCCATGTCATTCCAACGTTGTAACGCTGGTCACTTTAAGGCCGGGACAAGTGCAATTGGAGATGAAAAACCAGAATGCACTCAGCCTGACCTCAAAGTTAACCAGTAAAATTGTTCTGGGAATCCATTCTTCTGCTGTTGCTCTTGTCCTTTTTACCAAACATCTGCTCTGGTCAAATCTATCCAGTATGGTAGGCAAAATGGTATGACGCATCCATCAGTGTTCTCACTGCTGCTTCAATCTGGGGATGAAAATGGGTATTTTACAGCATGCATGTACCCCCTCTATATGAGACAAAGAAGGCTGCTTGCAAAAATAGGGGGTACATATATTCAGTTCAGTCATTTTGTTGGCCACAGCAGTAGATACATCATTTTCTTAATTGTTGGCAGTTGTGGTAGGTTAACAGGAACATTTGTTCAATGTTTCTCGTATGAAAAGCAAACTAGGGTACATGTGGCAAATTTTTAGTTCAGCCATGTTTTCCCTTACAGCAGTAGTTTTTTATTCTCCAATTATTGGCATATTACTCTAGGTAGGCTCAGACATTTCTTCAATGTTTCTTCTAATGAAAAGCAAATCAAGCGAAGGGTCTCATATTTTAAGTTGAACCATGTATTCCCTTACAGCAGTTGTTCCGTCATTCTCTAGTTGTCAGGAGTTACCGTAGGCAGGCCGGGACAAGTGCAATTTGATATTTATAGAACAAGAATGCACTCATCACAACCTGTACACAGTAACGATTATAAACGTTGAAATTTCTTCTGTAGAAGTCATTCCTGAGGAACAATTCGCTGTTCATCTCAATAGTGCAGCATAAATCTCTTCTAGAATCAGAACAACAGTGAACTTGGGTCCCAAAATATCTTTATGTGCACTCTGATCTTAGCTCAACCACCTGTGTTTGTCGTCTAAGATCAAAAAATATGTCAAGACTTTATTTTCAAGAGAAATATGGGCATATAATTTCTTTTTTCAGAGCCTTTGGCACTTTAACCCTTGCCTGTTTTACAAAATTTTGGACCTGTCCAAATTTGAAGGTTTTGCAGACAAAAATTTAAAGTGGATTAATTTAAACAAGAGGACCAAGATGGTCCTAGATCGCTCACCTGAGTCTCTATGACCCCTGGGACATCACATTAATTAGATAGGCAATGTCAAAAAGAAGATAATTGCCTAAGATCAATACCATGGAACATTTTCAGCGAGCAAGACAGATATGCCTTTTTGCTCTTTGATTCTATGTAAAAAGGGATGCACCTGGGTGGACCCCAAAACTGACCCCAGGGTCTTGATATGAACAAACTTGGAAGAGGTCCATAAGATGATGCTACATTCTAAATATGAAAGCTGTCTGCCTTCTGGTTTCAGAGAAGAAGATTTTTGAAGGTTTTTCCATTTTCACCCATCATGCTCAGATGAGCTGAAAGGGATGCACCCGGGTGGAGCCCAAACATGACCCAAGGGTCTTGATATGAACAAACTTGGTAGGGGCCCTCAAGATGATGCTATATACCGAAAATGAAAGGAGTGTGCCCTCTGGTTTCGATTAAAGAAGATATTAAAAGATTTTCTCTCTTTGATTCTATGTAAAAATGGTTGCGCCCGGGCAAAGCCCAAACATGACCCAAGGGTCTTGATATGAACAAACTTGGTAGAGGTCCACTAGATGATGCTACATACCAAATATGAAAGCTGTCTGCCTTCTGGTTTCAGAGAAGAAAATTTTTGAAGATTTTTATTTTTTTACCCTTCGTGCTCATAAGAGATAAAGGGATGCACCCGTGCAAAGCCCAAATATGACCAAAGGGTCTTGTTATGAACAAACTTGGTAGAGGCCCACTAGGTGATGCTACACACCAAATATTTAAGCTGTCTGCCATCTGGTTACAGAGAAGAAGATTTTTAAAGATTTTCGCTCTTTGATTCTATGTAAAAAGGGTTGGGCCTGGGCAAAGCCCAAATATGACCCCAGGGTCTTGATATGAACAAACTTGGTAGAGGTCCACTAGATGATGCTACATACCAAATATGAAAGCTGTCTGCCTTCTGGTTTCAGAGAAGAAGATTTTTAAAGATTTTCATATTTTCACCCTTTTTGTTAAGGGTAAAGGGAAAGTTAAGGGTGGATTTCATTTATTTGAACAACTTTGGTAGAGCTTGACCCAAGGAACATCCCTGCCAAGTTTCATCAAGATTGGCCCACTGGTTTAGGAGGAGAAGATGTTTAAAGAAATTGTGGAAGACGCACGACGGACGACTGACGACGGACATTCTACGATCCCAATAGCTCACCTTGAGCACTTCGTGCTCAGGTGAGCTAAAAATAACAATTCAGTAGGGTAGAGAATAGTGTGGAAGAGGAAGAAATTGCTTGTCAGAAGCAATTTCTTCTTTTTTCACAATATTTCTCAATCATAGAATCACAGGCATGTAAAAAGCAGGGATTAAACAGCAAAGGGTTAATATGGGTATTATTTTGCAAAGGTTTAACACAGTGATTCATTTTCAAATTTGGAAGAAGGAGTCCCTAGGTTGATTGATTGAATGGAGTTTTACACCGCTTCCAACATTTTTTCAGTTATATCGTGGCAGCTGGAGCACCTAACAATGGTTTCCTGGTATTTTTCTCACCAGTACAACCACCACATCCTTTCCTAGCCTCCAGCTGCTATCTCACATAGTTCTACGACTATCAACCCATTGGTGAGAGACAAAAAGTCGGAGAGAATGAGTGCCACCATCGAGGAGTCCTTAGGACACACATACTTTAAAACAGTGAGTCCTAACCTGTTCCAAGCTGAATAAGGGCATAATTAAAGCCGGTAGGAATTTTGCACATTAAGATAGTAAACTCAGAGCTTCATCCATATTTGTGTTATATTTATTAATACTTTTGTATCACAGGTGCCTAGGAAGTAGGTATCTTGTTTGATTGGTGCAGAAGTAAACAAAATTATAATCATTTTCATGCTTCAATATGAAAGATGCAATAAATAAAAATTTTGCATCCCAGGGACTGGCATATCTAAAAGTATGAGTCCTTTGTGAAATATGATTATCTTTGATGTAGGATGCACAGCAAAATGAATCACTGCAATACTGAAGTTGTTAACAAAACTGAACCTTTATAAAAGTCTAATGAGAAAAGATTATTTACAATGATAAGCACTCACCTGCCCACCCACTTTGGTGATCAAAAATCACTAAGACTAGAATCCTTGCATCAGTTAATCAGGTGGAAAATGTCATCAATACAGCGATTATGGGGCAATCATTTTGCAATCTGAAAATATACAAATTGTAAATTGTCATTTTACCCTTTCTCAGATTGTCTCAACTTTCAAACAAAAATTTTATAAACAAGATGTGTTTGTGAAACATGAATGCCCCCGGAACAGCATTTTTTTTTAAAGTTTGACCTTGACAGATGACCTTGACCTTGTCACATGACCTTGATTTTGGTGTACAGCTTTGTACGTCAAATACTTTTGGAGAAAAGGCAAAGGTTAAGTTTTCGGACAGACAGACGGACAGACAGACAGATGGACGGACAGACAGACGGACATGAGTAAAACAATATGCCCCCGATGTCTCGATACGGGGGCATAAAAAGTAGAAATTACCCAGAGCACTACCTATGGGTGCCTACATCTGGTTGTTCAGTGCTGGATGATAAAGAATCTAAGTCAATTAAGATGTGATTGGGAAACATGAATGCCCCCCGAAACAGCTTTTGGTTTGTTTTTTTTACTAATTTAACCTTGACAGATGACCTTGACCTTGGTACCAGTAGATGAGTATTAATAAGATCTATTATCATACCAAATATGAGCATTGTATCTTGAATATCCTTGAAAATATTGGCAATGTTAAGTTTTTGGGTTAAGTTTAGACAGATGGGTGGACAAACAGTAAAACAATATCCCTCACCCCCCTGATCTATTGATATTGGGGCACAAAAAGGGGTATGATTTGCATAATAATGCATCTTGAGTTACCCCCTTGATAGTATAGGTTGATCTTTTGATGGTGAACATGAGTTCCAAGTTTCAAGTGAATGCCCTCAGTAGAACCAGAGGTATCATAAAATGTCATATTTTTCCCCAATAATGACAAAAATGACACGAAGGCTAGAGCAATACGTCAGAAATTCTAGGACAAGAGGGCCATTGGCCCTAAAGCGCTCACCTGATGCATGGCTAAACAAAAGTCAAAGAGATCAAGAAGAAAACATTTCAGTTAAAACTGTTGCCTCTAAAATGTTTTTGTTCTATCAAACTTGTGTAAGATTTCAAGGCAATTTCGAACTTGACCTAGGTTTCATACAAACATATTGACCAAGTTTCAAGATAATTGAGTTAACATGTTTTCTTCTTTTTAAGATTTGACCCCTTGACCCCAATTTTGACCCCACTTGACCCAATTTTGAACATGACTGAGATTTGATGGAGACAAACATGTTTCAAGACATTTGGACCAAAGATGTGGCTTCTAGATTACACACAAGGTTTTCCCAAGATTTGAACCCTTGACCCCATTTTTGGCCCCACTTGACCCAATTTGAACCTGACTGAGATTTGATGGAGACAAACATTCTGACCAAGTTTCAAGACATTTGAGCAAAAAAATGTGTCCTCTAGAGTGCACACAAGATTTTTCTAAGATTTGACCCCTTGACCCAATTTTGACCCCACTTGACCCAATTTCAAACTTGACCGAGATTTGATGGAAACAAACATTCTGACCAAGTTTCAAGACATTTGGGCCACAAATATAGCCTCTAAAGAGCACACAAGGTTTTTCAAAGATTTGACCCCTTGACCCTATTTTTTACCCTACTTGACCCAATTTCAAACTTGACTGAGATTTGATGGAGACAAACATTCTGACCAAGTTTCAAGACATTTGGGCCAAAAATATGGCCTTTAGAGCGCACACAAGGTTTTTCTAAGATTTGACCCCTTGACCCCATTTTTGACCCCACTTGACCCAATTTCGAACTTAACCGAGATTTGATGGAGACAAACATTCTGACCAAGTTTCAAAACATTTGGCCAAAAATATGGCCTCTAGAGAGCACACAAAGTTTTCTTAGATTTGACCCCTTGACTCCATTTTTGACCCCACTTGACCCAATTTCAATCTTGGCCGAGATTTTATGGAGACAAACATTCTGACCAAGTTTCAAGACAATTGGGCCAAAAATGTGGCCTCTAGAGAGCACACAAGGTTTTTCTAAGATTTGAGCCCTTGACCCCATTTTTGACCCCACTTGACCCAATTTCAAACTTGACTGAGAGATTTGATGGAGACAAACATTCTGACCACGTTTCAAGACATTTGGCCAAAAATATGGCCTCTAGAGAGCACACAAAGTTTTTCTAAGATTTGACCCCTTGACCCCATTTTTGACCCTACTTGACCCAATTTCAAACTTGACTGAGATTTGATGGAGACAAACATTCTGACCAAGTTTCAAGACATTTGGGCCAAAAATATGGCCTTTAGAGCGCACACAAGATTTTTCTAAGATTTGACCCCTTGACCCCATTTTTGACCCCAATTGACCCAATTTCGAACTTGATCGAGATTTGATGGAGACAAACATTTCCACCAAGTTTCAAGACATTTGGGCCACAAATGTGGCCTCTAGAGCGCACACAAGGTTTTTCTAAGATTTGACCCCTTGACCCCATTCTTGACCCCAATTGACCCAATTTCGAACTTGATCGAGATTTGATGGAGACAAACATTCTGACCAAGTTTCAAGACATTTGGGCCACAAATGTGGCCTCTAGAGCGCACACAAGGTTTTTCTAAGATTTGACCCCTTGACCCCATTCTTGACCCCACTTGACCAAATTTCAAACTTGGCCGAGATTTGATGGAGATAAACATTCTGACCAAGTTTCAAGACATTTGGGCCACAAATGTGGGCTCTAGAGTGCACACAGGGTTTTTCTAAGATTTGACCCCTTGACCCCATTTTTGACCCCACTTGACCCAATTTCGAACTTAACCGAGATTTGATGGAGACAAACATTCTGACCAAGTTTCAAGACATTTGGACCAAAACTGTGGCCTCTAGAGTGCACACAAGGTAAAGTTTGACGACGGACGATGGACGACGGACGACGGACGATGGACGACGGACGACGGACGACGGACGCCGGACAGCAGCCCATCACAATAGCTCACCTTGAGCACTTCGTGCTCAGGTGAGCTAAAAACAGCCAAGCTAAAAACATTTTCTCCTATACATTTTTAAAACAAGCAACATATTCTACAATAACCTACTTTGTAAAATGATTTTATTTCCTGAACTAGGTAGTACCTGGAGAAATTGCTTTAAACAAACCCTAGAACTTTGATGAAATAAAGCCTATTATTTAAAGGGATTTAAGGTAGTGGAACCATAATAGTTTTTCAGCGTCTCAGAGGTAATGAATTTTAACGGTGTTAACCAAGATTTCCTAATGATTTTCATTAGGAAACCTCGGTTCACATTGTGAAAGAGTGTGTGGCCAAAATGTTGCGGAACTATTACGGGTCCACTTCCTTAATAGAAAGTCGACCAAAGACTATAGACCTGAAAATCCTACAACATGAAAGTTACAGCCAGACCTTAAAATTTACAGGTCTCACACCAGAGGACTGGTGGTAAATAAAACTCTATCAAGCTCAAGCTCTTTCATTGAAGATAACTTTGGAGGCCATTCAGTTTAGAGGCACAGAACTCTACAGTAAGAATTCAGATGTTTAATGCAATCATCATTATGGCCTGTTCTGTACACTACTTACTCAAGATTTGAACAAGAGCACGGCCTACGGGTGCCTACGCTCAGCTATTGAGTGCTAGATGGTGGGAAAAAATCTAAGAAAAATCTAAGTCTAACAAGATGTGTTTGTGAAACACGAATGCCCCCGGAACGGCATTTTTTTTTCTTTCAAAGTTTGACCTTGACAGATGACCTTGACCTTGTCACATGACCTTGACTTTGGAACCAGCGGATGCGGATCATTGAGATCTATCATCATGCCAAATATTAGCTTTGTATCTTGAATAGGCTTGAAGATATTGGCAAGGTTAAGTTTTCGGGTTAAGTTTTCGGACAGACGGACGGACAGACAGACAGACAGACAGACGGACACGAGTAAAACAATATGCCCCCGATCTCTTGATACGGGGGCATAAAAAGAGGCATAATTTGTTCAAAATGCATCTAGAGTTATCCCCCTTGATAGTTTAGGTTGCTCTTTTGATGGTGAACATGTGTGCCAAGTTTCAAGGCTATAGCAATACCTCTGGTTTTCTTCGAAAACAACCGAGCTAAAAATTTGTTACCAAGTTTGGCTGACTGTCTACCATTTTCCATCTAACAGACAAAACTAGCTACCTTTGCTTATGAAATATATTGCTTCCTCTTGCCAGGCTGGCTACCAGCATCACTGGTACAGGGGTCATTTTGGGGTGAGATGTTGAGCGATTCTCTCATTTTTCTTGCAGAAATCTCATTGTAACAGACTTAATGAGAGAAAAACCCTGAAGCATCAAGTAATTAAGTGAAGGATTTTTTTGCCAAGTTTTTTTAATTTCTCGTTAGATTAGGCCAAATGTGATGTTTTCGCACATGATATTGGCTAGAATTATCCCTGCTGGTATGTATACTAAAGTATGTTATATTCAATTGTTTGGTGTTATCATTTTCAGTTTTCATGATCATTTTAGAGTTAAACATGACTATAGTCAGCCAACGAATCATCTCTCTCAAAGGCCTTTAAAGTCTAAGATCAGTTAGTGTTTGTTTGAATTTGATTTTACACAGATTTCAACAATTGATTCAGTTTTATAGTGGCAACTGGAGCACCTAACAATGGATTTCTGGTATTTCTCACACCAGAACTACCATTAAATCCATTCCTAGCACCCAGCTGCTATCCCACAAAGACCCAGTGGTATAGACAGGAGGGGGATAATGGCAAGCTAAATTCTTTATTTCTCTTTGAAACATTATGTTGTAGGTACTCTTGTTGAGACGATTCAAATGAATACCCACAAAATAGGATTTAAGCAAGTATAATTGAAATAATTTAATTTGAAATCCAAAATACCACCTTTATTTGTAGCTCTGTACGATTATCAGCCCATTGATGGAAGATTAAACAGTCATCAGGTCATCTTCTCATACATCTACATGACTCTGGAAGGAGAAATTGAATCATATTATACATATTTGTTAAAACCACTAAGCAGCTGACATCAGGGTAGTTTTGTTCAGTTTGAAATGGGTTTTACGCAGATTTCAACATTATTTCAGTTATACCTCGATGGCCGGAGCACCTAACAAAAGAATCCTGGTATTTCTCTTACAAGTACCAGAACAACCATTACATTCTTTCTTGCTTCCAGCTGCTATCCCACATGTTTCTATGATTATTAACTCATTGGTGAGAGGCAAATAGTTGTGAAGAATGAGTGCCGCCGTTGGGATTGAACCCCTGAACTGTAAAATGACAGTCTGACGCGCTACCAACTACACCGACAGGGGTTGAACTCAAGATAGACAGTTCATAATTGCATAAAATGTTTGTTTGGGGGTCGTTATAGGCATACATTACGGCAAAACCAGGCAGTAAGGGAAGTTTGTTTGTTTGAATGGGTTTTACACCGCTTTCAATAAGTTCGCAGTTATATCGCAGCGGCCGGAGCACCTAACAATGGATTCCTGGTATTTCTTTCACCTGTACTACCATTACACCCTTTCCTAGCCTCCGACTGCTATCTCACATAGGCTTACGATTATCTACCCATTGGTGAGAGACAAACGTCGGAAAGGATATTTGGCGCCACCGGGGATCGAACCCACAACTTCCATATTGGAAGTCTTATGCCTAACCAACTGCGCTATGGTTTGCCGCGAGTAAGGGAAGAAAATAAAGAATAATCGGTGAATTTGTGTCCGATTAATGCCCTTTTTTTTTTCACAAGAATATCTTCTATCTTGATCGATCAATTTCAAAGAAACTGATCTTTTTTCTGCAATATTTGTCTGTCTCTAAGATATATATATATATGCATTCTGTTAAAATACAACACAGGTCCAAGTTTGACAAGCATACACATTGGTTTAGTAAAATGCGTAAAATTTGTTTTCGTAATAACATTTATTTAGAGCATAACTAAAGATGAAGATGTAATTTCCATGTTGGATTTTGTGACGACATATTTTACCAAGTATCGTCAGAATAACAAAAGTGACAGTGCTATGCATAACACAATTTTCTGGCATATTTGCAGGTTGGGAGCTAGCTAGCAGTTAAATCAATTATTTTGTAATCTCCATAAAATTTTGTAAGAATTATAAATGCTCAAGTCTTTATTTTTATGTAATAATAGTGTCAATTCACATTGTGACTTCACATTTTTCTCAGAATTAACCTATGCAGAGACCCTTTGCTTTGCACTTGGGTGTTAAATCATTTTTACAGATCTCTTAAAATGTTTACACCCTCAAAAAAATTATTAAATCCTATACTAGTAATGGTCAGTGTAAAGGTCAATCTTATACAGAAAAGGGTGCAAACATTGGTTATGATTCAACATTTTAATCCTCCAGTTATTGATACAAGCCACAAGTGTGACCTTTATTGACCCTTTCCAATTTTTGAAATGAACACTGATCAAAATTGGAAGAAGTTGCCTTGAACAAGGGCGTAACTACAAATACGCACATTACGCAAGTGTGTAAAAGAAATTGATCCTCTTGAATGATCATAATATCGAAACTACAGCTTACTAAAGCTGTAGTTACAATGTTTTGATTATTCATCAACGCTCAAATCATAGAAAAGGGGAGCGGACAGAGGACATTGGTCTCTTGTCACAGTCAACATATTGTCCTTTTTCCTACACTTTCTTTGGTGGTCACCTTCTGAGTGTGTATAGATTTCAAAATCCTAGTTACACACTATGGTGGACAATTAACTTTTATCAAGCTGAACCAGGAATAATCCTGAATACATAATCCTAACACAGAAGGTATTTTATAGGCAATTTGAATTTGAATTGGGGTTTTACGTCGCTTTCAACAATCTTTCAGTTATATCGCAACGACTGGAGCACCTAGCGATGGATTCATGGTATTTCTCCTACCAGTACTACCACCACATCCCTTTCCTAGCCTCCAGTTGCTATTCCACATAGGTTTACGATTATCTACCCATTGGTGGAAGACAAATGCCGGAAAGGATAAGTGCCGCGGCCAGGGATCTAACCCGTGCAAATATAGACTCCTGGATTAGAAGTCCGGCGCGCTACCAACTGCGCTATTGCTGCGTCATTTAATAGACAAAATCTGATCTTGATCCTCACCAGGATAACAGTTAACCCTTTGCTGTTTAATCCCTGATTTTTAGGTGCCTGTGATTTTATGTTTGAGAAAACAGTGAGAAAAAAGAAGAAATTGCTTCTGACTAGCAATTTCTTCTTTTTCCATACTATTTTCTACCCTACTGAATCATTATTTTTCAAATTAAATCCACTTTAAATTTCCGTCTGCAAAACCTTTGAATTTGGACAGAACCAAAATTTTGTAAAACAGGAAAGGTTTAAGCATAGATATGGTTAACTGCTCACATATTTCAACTTTGAAAGACAGTATAGACCAATACCAACCTGCATAGACATGTAGCTTGATCTAAGCATAAACTGTCTGATTTCTACTGAACTTTTGCAGGCAAAACTTGCGCCAGATTTGTTTGACGGCTCAGTGCACAACAATCGTAAGTGTGGTGTCTATGGTCTAGAGGTAGAGTGCCGGCCTCTTGACCCAAAGGTCCTGAGTTTGATTCCCGGGAGCGGCTATCGATCTAGGTTCTTTCATTGGCCCACATTCATCGCAAGTACTGGTGATTTTTCCAGGAAGCAAAATCGAGAGGGATTAATCTAAGTTGTAAGAACTTGTTTCCTAATCGATGTAAAATAAATAGGTTTAAACCAATCGCAAGTGCAAATCGAGGTTCACTGCAAGACTTACCATGTTTATACACATAGTAAAGTCTTGCACTATACCCACAAAATAGATAAACCCTTTGCTGTTTAATTCCTGCCTTTTACATGCCTGTGATTTTATGATTGAGAAAACATTGTGAAAAAAGAAGAAATTGCTTCTGACAAGCAATTTCTTCTTTTTCCACACTATTTTCTTCCCTACTGAATGGTTATTTTTCAAATTAAATCCACTTTAAATTTCATCTGCAAAACCTTTGAATTAGGACAGGTCCAAAATTTTGTAAAACAGGAAAGGGTTAATAAGCACCTACATTTGGTTTTACACCGAGCCCTGGCGTTGAAATGTTAGATATTTGTCAATTTCATTGCAACAAAATTCAAATAAATTTGACAGGATAAGCTTAATCAAAGGGTCAGCGTATTCACCTTGGAAAGGCATACTATTTCGCAGTGTCTCTTCTCAAACTCTTGTTTTGATATTCTTTGTTTCTCTTGATTTTCTTCATTCTGCACCATCTCCACTCAGTGCTTCCAAAGATTTGGTGTCTAGAATAATAGTCTGCAATGAGAGAATTTACTGCATTTATCATTTACCTAGGCCAATCATTGACCAAAATGATTTAAATTCACTAGGATAAGGGTTAATTGATTGATTGAATGGAGTTTAACGCCGCTTTCAACATTATTTCAGTTATATCGCGGCGGCCGGAGCACCTAACAATGGATTCCTGGTATTTCTTTCACCTGTACTACCATTACATCCTTTCCTAGCCTCCGACTGCTATCTCACATAGGTTTACGATTATCTACCCATTGGTGAGAGACAAACGTCGGAAAGGATATTTGCCGCCACCGGGGATCGAACCCACGACTTCCAGATTGGAAGTCTTATGCCTAACCAACTGCGCTATGGTGGCGGCTAGGATAAGGGTTAATACTGAATTTGTCAATATTAAGCTCTTACTAATAGAGAACAATGGAAAACTTAGACCATTATACCCAGTCCAAACCCAATCTTGTTGGCAATCAATAAAACCATCTTTTTGGGAGCTGCAAATGGTACCCACAATATAGAATTTCATTGACTAACAACAAAATATGAGATTTTGAAATCAAAAATACTCAATACATCTGGAGCTCTAAATATCATACAGGTTTAAGATTCCAATGTTCCTATGTTTGATCAAACAAGGTTGACCTATATTTAACAACATTTTAAAATTTAGGGGCCAAAGGTACAGATATGAGTGGGTAAAAACAGTCTAGAAACTATTTCTCAATGAAACCATATGTTGTGGGTACTCAATTGAATTGTCTTGAGTACCAAAAACATATGGTTTGTACTATTACTATTGCAATACTTTGATCTCAAATTCAAAATACCTCCTATCTGTACGGTTAACAACATCGTGAAATTGACTCGGTGAATGATTTTGGACTGATTTAGGAATGAAATCCAATGAGTGTGTGGATCGAGTTTTGAGTGTTTTTAATGGGAGGTAATCCTATATCACAAATTTTGTTCAGGGTGAACAAAATTAGCGATATTGATTACCTCCCTTTAATAAAAAACGCATGCAAGTTCTATACATAGCCTCCTATTTCTTCAAGAACCTATGAAACGCTAACAAATTGAATAATGCCAATGAAATCGCAATTTTTCTCTATCAAAAATTATTTTGAATGACATTGTTGTTTCTATATTTTTCAATGGGTTTGAGCGTTTTTGACTGGTTTGAGTGAGTAGTTGGAATGAATGAATTGAGCGCTGCATGAATGGTTAAGAATGGTTTTGATCGGAATGAGTGTCAATTTCACAATGTTTTTAACTGTAGCTCTGGAGGCCATATTACAAAGAATTCCAATGCATGGTATAAGAGAAACAATTCAAACTAAGGAACCCAGGCTTCCAAAATTCAATATTTCACATCAAATCTGAGGAGCATTTTCAAATATTTAGCAGGGTTCCCAAAAAACCTACAAATGGGGGTTTTTCACTCCCAATTTGAATCTTGTAAACCCAATTTTTGCAAGTAGCCTTCTTTGTTTCATGTAAAGGGGGTACAAGCATGCTGTAAAATGACTGTTTTGAAAAATAGTTCCCTTTCCAATTATCATTTTTTCCAATACCCTTTCAAAACCATTGTGGAATAAGAAGAAATTGCTTGTCACAAGCAATTTCTTCTCTTTCAAGTTTTCTATACATTTTACTCTTTAAACTGCTTAAAAATAATTAGTTTTCAATGAGGACCTGTTATTTACTGGAAGGACCTGTAAGACTTGGAGCTAACAAGCCCTAGAGGCTCATGACAAAAAGTAGTGTCAAACCCTACTAAAGTCCCAACCTTTTAAGCAATCCTATCCAAATATCCCTAAAATGTTCCCAAATAGCCCCTAAATAAATCCAGCATATAGATTTCCAATATGAACACACACACACCTAAAAGGCCACTAAATCCCCTCACCCTAAGTCAACATATCCATAAGCATTATATGGGATTATTTACCAAACAGATAAGAGGGAAATTCATCTTATACCAGGCCTTAAACCCATCTCCAAATAATTTCATTCCCAGTTGAAGATAGACATAATCAAACAAAGGGGTTGGGGTGGTGAAGTATTGTCTCCAAGGATGAATTTGATCATCACTTGTGTTTAACAATCTTCAAGTTAAACTTACTGTGTTCACTAACTTAAACTAATGTGCCTCCTTGGTGTAAGCAGTACCAGTGAAATAGATAAGCAGGGGCCCAATGGCCCCTATATTTTGGGCTTGGCTCTTGAGCTTTTGAAGAAAATGCTCATCCCTTTAAACCTTGTCATGCTTAACCCGGAATATTCCTGCTTTGGCAGGAGCTATAGACAAACATCAGCCTGCACAGATGTGCAGTCTGATGTAGGTCTACGCCACCTATTTCTCTCTTTCAAACCAGAATTGTCAATAGATCTAGTTTTTCAAATGAAAATTGACCTACAGTAGGAATTTCAGTGCTTTATGCCCTTTGATTTTGATGCATTCTTTTAGCCAAAATTTATTCAGCATGACAAGGGTTAAATATAGAATTTTGGTAGTCTGGGCCCCTTATTTCAAATTGTCAGTCTTTTTCCAGACTAGCACTAATCTTAGGCTATGCTTGCTTTGCAGTAGGATGTACTAAAGTTGTAGTTCAACATTTTGCACACCAACCCAAAATTTTTCCATCCCAATTTTGGAGAATTGTACATACACGGAACAGGGTTTTCCATTTAGTTATCATTACTTTCAAAAGCGGATTAAAAGCTTAGAATGATTTCTGGGTTTATAGTCGCTTTCATTTAATCTTCTTTGGATAATCCTTCTTTGTTCTCCAAAGATTTGCAAAATTGCTGTTTATAGAAGAGTACTGAAGAGCAATGTGATTTCTTCTTTAATAATTTAATTTCAGTTGTGTCCATCAGAATTAGTGCACTATGATTGGCCGAAAAGTTGGTTTAATTCCACAATGAAAACAATTTTGAGCATGCCGCTATTTTGTAAGCTTCCGCACAATGTAGTCCCATATGGAATATTTGTTTTTTTAACAAATCTTTACATTTTTGCTTCATGATATTTAATCAAGATATGAAGAGAATATGAAATTTTTGTTGATTTCATGGATGCGTATTCATTCAGTGTGATTAGATTTTTAGTTTCATACCTCAATGAAACCAACAAATACCCTCTTCATCTCTAAAATGAAAACCACAAAATGTCAAAGTTATTGAATGACAACAACGCCAAGGCTATAGCAATACTCTGGGTTTTATTCTGACAACAGCCGAGCTTATAAATGAAGTATACTGAAAAGCAGTGAAAACAAAAAGTTTAGCAGCTTATCTTAGTTTCTATGTTAAACAGTTTGTTATGGCAACCAGAATTTTTGACAGAATTAAATTCTTTGAATAAAAAGATACATTCCTGTTAAACTGAAATGAGCTAAATTTTAGCTATTTCTGCATCCAGAATTTGAAAAGTGGTTGACCCAGAGCTACAGAAAGAGGGGGGATTACCGATTTTGGATTTCAAATAAAAATATTTCAACATTACTTTCACAAATCCAATAGTGTGGGCACTCATTAGAACTGTCTTGTCAAGAATATTCAAATGAGTACCAATGATCAGGCAAATTGATCAGGCAATAAATGTGGCCTATAGAGTACATACAAGGTTTTCCTGGGATTTCACCCTGTGACCCATTATTTGACCCAATTTTAAACTTTTCAGAGATTTTATGAGGAAATTATTCTGTCCAATTTTCAAATTAATTGGGCAAAAAGTGTGGTCTAATATATATATATAGAGCCAGGGTTTGACACTAACAACTTTTTGCAACCAGTCTGGAGGACCTGTTAACATCAAATATAACAGGTCCTCATTGATAAGAACAGGTCCTGCTTGAAAACAATGTTTGATTTATAGCAAATTAGGGGATAAATTTATAGAAAAACATCGTTGGAAAAGAAGAAATTGCTTATGACAAGCAATTTCTTCTTTTTCTACAATGTTTTCCATTGGATAATGCAAATTTTAGTATTGGGAAGGAATTATTTTTCATAACAGATTTGAAATACTAAGGATTGCTGTTAACTATGGGTCTAAAGGACCTGCAGTATGGTTACATCTACCAGTCCTCCTAACAAGAGCACCGCCTACGGTTGCCTACGCTCGGCTGTTGAGTGCTGGATGGTGGGAAAAAATCTAAGTCGAAAAAGGGGCATAATTTGCACAAAATGCATCTAGAGTTATCCCCCTTGATAGTATATGTTGCTCTTTTGATGGTGAACATGTGTGCCAAGTTTCAAGTGAATGCCTTCAGTAGAACCAGAGATGTAACAAAATGTCAAAGTTTTTCGCACGACGACGACGACGACAACGACACGGAGGCTATAGCAATACCTCGGGTTTTCTCTGAAAACAGCCGAGCTAAAAATCCACAGGTCTCAGCCCGAGGACTGGCGTTCGTGTCGATCCTTACGACACACGACATACAACAGATATCCATCTTACCACAAAAGCTTAACTTGAGCACTTCCTGCTCAAGCGAGCTAAAAATGTAAATGTATAAATCACCTTTTTATTTATGACAGTTTTGTGTTACATAACAAGACATTTTTGCTATTATATGCCAATCATTGGTAGTTCATACAAATTATAAAGCATTTCATTTCATACCTTTTATATTGTGATAATAGGTTCTTCAACCTTCTAATAATTTCATGTTTTCATAAATCCTTTAAAACATGGACTTATCCACTACTACAAGTGTCTATATTACCCTTTTTTTGCTAAACTTGCAGGATGACCAGGGATTGACACTAACTTCTTAGAAGTAAGAAGTCCATTGGACTCACATCTTACGAAATCAAGGAGTCCAAGCTCAAACTAAGGAGTCCGACTTTTCAAAATGGGAGACAACTGTGGAAAAGAAGAAATTGCTTATTTCAAGCAATTTCTTCTTTTCAACAAGTTTCTCCCCAAAATTACCAATTTCTTTCAAATAGTACTAGAAGCAATCTTCAACAACTTATTATGAAGTAAACAATCTACAGTTTTGACAAAAGATGAAAAGGAAACTGCTCTATACACTTGTTATTCAAAATATTCTCACATGATACTGGGAGTCCATAGGACTCCTTACTTGCAAAATGAAAGAGTCTCAAGTGATAAACAAGGAGTCTCAGACTCCCGGACTCCCATTAGTGTTGAACCCTGATGACAAAACGATACAAACTGTTTTTGTGTGCAAAGCAGGGCATAATTTGCAAACAGTTTGTACTGTATTGTAATCCTGAACTCAGGGAAGGAATATTCCTGTTTAGACAAAAGGTTAGACAAAGATCAGTGTCCTCATTTGTACAAGATTAGTCTGCATATTATGTGCAGTCTGATCTTAGTCTGCACATCCTGTGTAGTTTCTCTCTCGAAGATGAAATTTTCAAATGATTTTTGTTCATGGGATTATATCCAATTATCATATAGTCTGATCTTTATTCTTTACAACCTAATTTCTTTTTTTAACAAGGAAAGGTTTAGTATATACATTCTTTTCCAAAATAAATACTTGCTGATGAATGCTCACAATGCATCCCAAGGATCATTTTTGGGTGAGATCTGTGCAAATTCTCTCATTTTTCTACCAGAAATCTCATTCAAATTGGCTAAATGAGAGAAAAATCTTACAGTAAAATATATTTCAGACCAAGGAATAGGTTCAAATTGCAATTGAAAACTCAGTATCTCTCATAAGTTCCGACTGAATGAGATTTTTCGCACATGAATTTCTGAGCCAGAATTATCCCTGTGGCATCCCATGAGTTTCAGTACTTAGATTTCAATGCAATTCTGCCATTTTTTCTTCAGCATTACAAGGTTTAAAATGAAGGCAGTGACTATGGCATTTATCTATTCTCACCCCTCTCTTCATCTTACATGGCAGATAGACAATGTGGGGCTTATTCAACGAAACAATAAAATAATCCTGCTTTGGGAGGAGGTATAGTTAGAGATCAGGCTGCACGTAATTGCAGTCTTATATCAGTCTTTACATCTTGATTTTCTTCTTTAAATCAAAGTAAAGGTTTTTTATTTGCTTCATTACTTTGTTTATTTATAAATACATGCTGATGAATGCTCATGAAACATCCCATGCCTTTCAGTACTTTGATTTAATCGCAATTTTTACTCAGCATGACAAGGGTTAAAATGAAGGCAGTGACTATGACATTTATCTATTCTAACCCCTCTCTTCATCTAACATGGCCAAAAGACAATGCGGGGCTTATTTAACGAAACAATAAAATAATCCTGCTTTGGGAGGAGGTATAGACTGAATTCAGCCTGCACATAAGTGCAGTCTGATATCAGTCTTTACATCTCGATTTTCTTCTTTAAACCAAGGTGAAGGTTTTTTATTTGCTTCATTACTTTTTTTTACAAATACTTGCTGATGAATGCTCATGAAACATCCCATGCCTTTCAGTACTTTGATTATAAAGCAATTTTGCCAAATTTTTCATTCAGCATGACAAGGGCTAAAATGAAGGCAGTGACTATGGCATTTATCTATTCTTACCCCTCTCTTCCCTATCTCTCCTATCATACATGGCCAATAGACAATGCGGGGCTTATATATATCCAACGAAACAATAAAATAATCCTTCTTTGGAAGGAGGTATAGACATAAGTGCAGTCTGATCTCGGTCTTTACATCTTTGTTTCCTTTTTTTAACCAAAATTAGGGTGATTTTTTGCTTCTTTTCTTTTTTTTACAAATACTTGTTGATGAATGCTCACAAAACATCCAATGCCTTTCAGTACTTTGATTTCAAAGCAATTTAGCCAATTTTTATTCAGCATGACAAGGGTTAATATGAAGGGTTATATGACTATAACATTTATCTATTCTTACCCCTCTCTTCCCTATCTCACCTATCTTACATGGCCAACAGACCATGCGGGGCTTATTCAACGAGACATTGTTCAAAATTACACCAAAAGAACGCCAAAAATCAATAGTGTAGCCCGAAATCTCAATCCAATCGTGGGAATGAATGCCTGCAGTCCCTGTCCCGGGGCGAGTATTTACAGGCGATTTAACTCATCTTCTTTTAACCCATGTTTGGGCTCACATAGTAAATCAATGCATGTATATACAAGGCTTATACTTCAAACAATCACCAAAAATTTGCTGTTTTAATTCAGTTTTATGTTGGTTTGCAGAATTGCTGCCCCTTAAATCCTGAAGGCTTCTATAATATCGGCCAATCTATAAAGATTGCCTCATTTAATTGGATTTGTGGCTTCTAGATGACAGGGAAAAAGACTAGCAGGGAGACTAGCAGGGGCCTATGGCCCCTAGATTTTAGGGTGGGCCCCTTGATTTTTTGGGAAAATCACTATGCCTTTAATGTTAAATATTGAAATTTTTGAAGCAGGCCTTTTTCTAAGGTTTAGGGGAAAGGTGGCGGGTCCTTTCTGAAGGGGAAAAATTCACAGAGAGGGGAATTTTCATATTAAAATAGTAAAATCAATCAAAAGTCATGACTTTTGTGTATTTTTAACTATGATCAATGATCAAGGCATGTAAGCTCATTTAGATGATTATTTGGCCTCAAGAAATTGTAGAAATCTTTTTCCATCATAATGGCAGGGTTTTCCCTTGACTTGTCATTTTGGATCATTATTTCCTCCCAAGCTCAGTATTTGGGGTCTTTAGTTCATTTAAGGAGACACAAAATTGTTAAACAAATAAAATATGAATATTTGCATTTGGATACAAGTCACATTTTCTACAACTGCCTATACATAATTAATGATGTAT
Organism: Fragum whitleyi; assembly: GCA_948146395.1. Lineage (NCBI taxonomy): Eukaryota > Metazoa > Mollusca > Bivalvia > Cardiida > Cardiidae > Fragum > Fragum whitleyi. The sequence continues at coordinate 1,993,645 of OX411560.1, forward strand.
GTATAGGCACTAATAAGGTATTGAATTTTTTTGTAATTGAAAATCCCAAATTTTCTTTACCTATTTTTTTTATCTAACTGAAGAAATCTTTTTTTCATCAACTATAAATCAAATTTCTGTGGAAAAAATTTAATACATGTTCATAATCTGTCTGTGTTCTTTCTTGTTTTAAGGTCTTCTTTCTAAATAACCAATTCTGAAACAGTCATAGCAACAGATGTAGGAACAGAGAAAGTGTCTCTGAATTAACTCAATTAATCATGTAAATAAAACACAAAAATCAGCTATTTAAAATCGAACACAAACTGGGGAAATTAGATTACTTTTGAGGATGAAAATTGGTTGAGGAATGTTTATTCTAATGGATTCTAAGGTCTTTTTACATTAATTAGTATATTCTTGCTCTCATAGATTAGTTCTGTTGAATAAATCTATAAATTGCATATCCGAATTTTATACCTGTCCGGTAACTGGTACAGTTTGGCTGGTGACGGGCAGTCTTTTCCAATACCTGTTTCAGTAAATTTTATACTTTTTAATGCCAAATTAATCAAGTGCTTGCATTTTCTAGACCACATAGAATTTTTAATTAATACTTTTCCCCATAAAAAATTATTGTTTTCCTCCATAATCGTGTTTTTAAAACTGCCGGCGAGTGCTTGCCAAACTTGACAGTCCCGTCAAAAAGCAACCTCAAAACATGGCTTATGGCTTTTAAAAGGCATTTTAATTGATTGGCAACTACTTATGAACAAGATTTTATGGTTTGCAAATCAAGTTTTACCTTTCTGTATATGGCAGCTAATTTTTGATAAAAATGCAGCTAGATTGTGTCCCGGTGTTGCAGACGATTTTTTTTGTGCGAGTCGTTTTGATTTAAAATGCGTAAAAAATGCAGGATCTTATTAGTCAGGGAAAAGCCCTTTGAGGACTTTTGGATAGGGGAATTTTTTTCTGAAATAGGGGAAAAAAGTATATGTTTTCAAGAGGGGATTGGGGCCGAATTTCGGCCCCAAAAACAGCATAAAAAAAGGCCTGTGAAGCCAGTTAAAATTGTCAGTCATTTTCCCTGGATAAGTACCAAAATCATTTCAAATTAGGGTTGTTTTCAACCTGTCGACAAGTAATTTTTTCAAGGCCATTTAAAAATAGTTCTGCAACATTGAAACCATTAGGAAACCTCAGACAACATTGTTAAAGCTCATTACTTCAAAAGCCTTGTAGAACTATTATGGATCCACTACCTTAAATGTTAGAAATACTTCAATTAAAGCTAGTCATGTAGAACCCAAAAATTTTGTGCTTTTGGCAGGTAGTATAGACAAAGATCAGCCTGCACATGAGTCTGTTTTTAGTCTATGTCATGATTTTACCCTAATTTTATAAACCAGAAATGCTTTCTGAATTTTTTTTTCATTTTTTTTTTTTTTGAATACTGACTGAAAGTATTTTCAGCACTTTCATTTCAAGTCAATATTTCCAAGGTATTTTACAAACATGACACAGGCTAATTTTATTAGACCTATATTGGCAAATACAATACCCTCAGCCAATCATGTGGCTCAAAGAACTACAGAAAATATAAATGAGCCTGTGTGCAACAATTCCAACAATTTCAAATGTGCACAAAGCAAAGACCCGCACACCGTCCAGTCTGACAAAAGTCCTCACTATATGTGATTTGTAGACAATGAGGCAATCTTCTGATTACACCATGAAATTGTCTGGGCTTCTAAATGCTAAATGACACAAGTGTCAAATTGTTGGAAATATCACACACTGGCTCAAATATAATGCCTTATGAATTGTGGCAATGAACTCAAAATAGTAAATTTACCACAACAGTTCTATCCAAAATACAAATATTGTCATTGAAGCCATAAATTCCCTATTCCAACATGGGTCACTCTTGGTCTATATACAAACACAGAATACCCAGCCTAATAATTTCAAGGGCATTGACAAAGGACCTCACTATTTATACACCCCAAAATAACCGTTATTTAGGCTAAACGAAATTTCTTCTGTGTTTTTCTAAGATTAATATTCCTACAAAACTTAACTGAACATTTCAAGATATTTAACACTTGATATGCTGATTCAAAAACAATCATACTATCACAAGGAGTACAAAGATCAACCTGCACATAATATTATGTGCAGGTTGATCCTAGTCTGTACTACATGGTGTTCTTCTTTCAACCAGAAAAGTCTTTAGAGCCTTTTTACAAAACAGATTCTGACTTAGGTGCAATTATTGCATCCAGTGCTTTGGGCATTATAACGATTGATTGATTGAATGGAGTTTAATGCCACTATCAACATTTTTTCTGTAATATTGTGGCAGCTGGAGCACCTAACAATGGTTTCCTAGTATTTCACCAGTACAACCACCACATTCTTTCCTAGCCTCCAGCCGCTATCTCATATAGGTCTATGATTATCAACCCATTGGTGAGAAACAAAAAGTAGCAAAGAATACTATTCAGCATGACAAGGGGAAAATAATGTTCCCAATTGAGCAACTGGCTAGAATTTCTTTTTTTAAAAAAAATATATATATATAAATATATATTCAAGTTTGATGAATGAAGGAGATAATTATGGTCAGAAAAATTTCTGACAGACTTACAGACAAATGCATTAACGCACATACACTGACTTTGCCATAGAGACAACTATGTCTCACTCACCCCAAGGGAGCTTCACAAAAACCTTGGCAAAATTGCATTAAAACAAGAGGTGTTTGTTAAACATTTATGCGCCCCCCCCCCCCCCCTAAAAGCAGGTCAATAGCCTATTCTTTGTCAATCAACAAAGGGAAATAACTCACAAGATATGGTGAGTAGAGTTACGGTTCTTGTGCACTGCACTTCTCCTCAATGAGATCTATCCACCTGTGAAGATTCATGATTCTAGCTTGCATACTTTTTGAGATATGCTCTAGACAAAAAAGGGTCTATGGAAGGATCAACTGACCAACCGACCAACCAACAATTAGGTTCAAAGCAAAATACCCCCTCTTATTAGTAGTGCATAATTAAATGCTATAAGGGCTGGATTCACTCGTTATGGATTTTTATTTGTTTTGAATGTATCATCTTTAAACTTATCAAATTAAAAGGAAAATCAGGTGGTATAAACTAAAGTTAAGGTAGTGGACCCGTAATAGTTCTGCAACATTTCGGAACGCATGATCTTTCACAGTGTTGAACAAGGTTTCCTAATGAAAGTCATTAGGAAACCTCGGTTAACACTGTTAAAGTTCAATACATCTTAAACATTGCAGAACTATTACGGGTCCACTACCTTAAACTGCCTGTATGTGCAGGCTGAAATTTGTCTACATCCCCTGCAAAAGCAGAAAAATTATCAGTTCAGTATGAAAAGGGTTAATTTTTTACATCTTGTTAAGGTTTCAGATATCATTTAACCTAGCCTTCAAGAACAATCAAACCAATATTGATGCTTTATCATAAAACAATAAGTCTGATTCAAATCCATCGAGGCTTCACCAGTTATTTATTACGATTTATTATCACATTCCAATATTCCACCGTTAAATTCTCAAATTTCACAGATTAAATTACTTTGTCTTAATTTTATATGTGATAAAAACTAAAAAGACAGACCCTTTACTCCTTTATGCTCTTAAACAAATATCATTATTATAAGTGCAAATATATGCCCTGATAAATTTTCTTTTGTAACTTTGAAGCACTGCTTGACAAGCAGGGATTGACACTGACAATAGTCCTTGGGCCCCCGAGGCCTGTGTATTTTTCCTGTAGATGTGAATATATACAAAATTGTTGGTTTCCATACACAAGAACCCATTTTGGAAAAAGAAGAAATTGCTTGTGACAAGTAATTCCTACTTTTTTGCATTGGTTTTTCCTTCCAAAGTTTTGGTTTTGCTTTTCCTTCATGACTTACTTTTAAATTTGATATTTTGCATTAGAATTATACTATTTCTAGGATTGATTGATTGAATGGAGTTTAACGCCGCTTCTAACATTATTTCAGTTATATCCTGGCGGCTGGAGCACTTAACAATGGATTCCTGGTATTTCTCTCACCAGTACAACCATCACATCCTTTCCTAGCCTCCAGTTGCTATCTCAAATAGGTCTACGATTATTAACCCATTGGTGAGAGACAAATAGTCGGAAAGAATGAGTGCCTCCATCGCGGATCAAACCGGTGACCTCTAGACCATTTCTAGGAGGACCTGTTAGTACTAAATTGGACCTGTAGAACAGAGAACCAGTAGATCCTGCAGGCTTGTGGGTTTACAGGTTTATAGGCAGTTACACTGTTTCTCACTTAGCCATCAATTGTATGTGAAATCTGAGTTTAGTCTATATTTTCCCTTTTTAACCTCCTATTTTCAAAAGAAATACTGTTTGACAATAAAAGCATCCTGTTCTTTCAGTCCTTTTTTTTTTTTAACTTGAAGTTTGTCACAGATTCAACATAGCAATCGTTAACCAATATTGGAAAAGCTTTCAGATAGATTTGTTGAAATGTCCAAGAAATATGTAAATTATCTTTAACAAAATTCAACCATTGTCATGCTGAACCCAACATATTCCTGCTTTAGCACGAGGTATAAACAAAGATCTTAGTCTAAAACATCTGTTTGTCTTGTTTGACGAAAAATCTTTTGAAGAAGACTAAATTTTTTAATATTGACATACAGTTTCTGCTTTCAGAGCCTTCAGCACTTTGATTTCATTATAATTTTGCAAAGAATTTTATTCAGCATGACAAGGGATTAATTCTGCAGGACAAGGATTAAATTTGTACTCATGTCAAGATTTAAAGGAAAAAGGTTAATCAGATGGAGTAAAATCTATCTAAATTCACCATGCGACAATTTGGTTAAGCACAAAATCAATGGCTATATAAGATCAATAACTTCGATATCATGTAAGGAGTATAGATATTACCTTAGCCAATAAACCACAAATGTGCATTCCTTTAGGCTTCAGATATTTTACAATTTCTTATGCATTTAACATCATTTTCAACACTATTTTGTAATTATTTGAAAACGAAAAAGGCTATACAAATGTGCATTCTTCTAGGCTTTAGGCAGGGGTTTGGAAATGCGACTTTTCTCCACTTGTCCATGGATATGTAAAAGTCCATTTCCTATATGTCCAGGATCAAAATAAACTTGCCAAACAAAAAATTATTTATATTGAGAAAAATATTGTTTCTAATGAAGAAAATGCTGCAACCCAGCATTTTCTTCATTTAAGACAATGTTTTCTCCCCTTTGATACATCAAAGATCATTTTAGAACTGTATCAAGATTTGCTCTTGTATTCACTTGACCAAATGTACTTGCCAGAAATTGGAAAAGCCTGTGTCGGACAAGTTGGGCAGTAAATTTCACACCTTCAGGTGACAATATTATCATGTTAACTGAATCTTTTGAGTTAAACATCAATCTAAACCATATTTCAGTACTTTACATTGATACAATTCGGCAATATAAAATCAATCTCTCAAAAGCCCCATGGTCAATATCATGTATTTAGTGCAGTTTTTTTCGAAAAAAGAGTTATCCAGACTATAAAGGGGGGTAACTCTAAAAGCATTTTTGAAAGACATATACCCTTTTTTTAAAATTATCCAGCACCTGCTACCGAGCATTGGCACAGGTAGGCGGTGCTTATTACATCTTTTAGCAGACCACAATACTCTTGTGGCAAGCATACACCTTATTAATACAGCAACAAGTGTCTATCAAGCATTTCCTTGAAGCCAAACTACAATTTGTATCAGGGTAAGGGGACACCACTTTTTTGAGATATGTTAACCTGTCCAGCATTTCTTGAGGCCACACACACACACACAATAGTCTTGGTTGAAGCATACACTAATTTTCTGTACAAGGCCAGACAGTGTTTTTCTATAGGGTTTGGGAACCGGTCCGAAACCAGGCTAATTGGGAAAAATGTGTAAATTTCTCAAAAACTGGGATGAATAATTATCAATATGGTTTTGGCAAACTTACATTTAGGTATAACTTATCATCAAAATAATGGTTTCTTTGCCTATTTTGTTATTGGAAATGAAATTGAACTAAGAAACAACTTGTCTAACTCTTCTTTTTCACTTCCGACATATCCCCAATTTACTAAAGATGAGGATTTTGCCAAACTGATTTGGCAAGATCCTCAACTTTTGCAAATTGGGAATTTTTTTCTTGATTTTAGGAAAAAATGGCAGTTTTTTGCATTGGGAACAGGTCCGTTTTGGGGACCCAAACAAAGAAGGAGAAAAAACTCTGTGAGGCCACACACTCAATAGTCTTGGTGGAAGCATACACTAATTTTTGGCAGTTCTGGTTTTGCATTTCAGTCCAGCATTTCCTTGAAGCCACTGAGTCTTGGAGCAAGCACACATTATTTTTGGGCAGTTATGAATTTCTGTCCAGCATTTCCTTGAAGAAACTTAGTCTTGATAAGCATACACTAATTTTGGATGGTTATGGCTCTCTGTCCAGCATTTTCCACAGTCTTTTAATAAGAATATACCAATTTTAAAATGCAGTGATTCTTTCTCCAGCTTCTTCAACTTTGAAGCCACACCACAAAAAGGCTGGGAATACCTTACAGATTCCATCATCTGTTATCCAGCGTTGAAGCCACACCACAAAAAGGCTGGGTATACCTTACAGATTTCATCATCTGTTATCCAACTTCGAAGCCACACCACAAAAAGGCTGGGAATACTTTACAGATTCCATCATCTGTTATCCAACGTTGAAGCCACACCACAAAAAGGCTGGGAATACTTTACAGATTCCATCATCTGTTATCCAGTGTTGAAGCCACACCACAAAAAGGCTGGGAATACTTTACAGATTCCATCATCTATTATCCAGTGTTGAAGCCACACCACAAAAAGGCCGGGTACACCAGAGTACACTAGTACACCAGAGTACACTTTAAGACTTTATAGCTTCCATCATCTGTTATCCAGTGTTGAAGCCGCACCACAAAAAGGCTGGGTACACCAGAGTTCACTAATACTTTATAGCTTCCAGCATCTGTTATCCAACGTTGAAGCCACACCACAAAAAGGCTGGGGTATACCAGAGTACACTAATACTTTACAGCTTTCATCATCTGTTATCCAACATTGAAGCCACACCACAAAAAGGCTTTGTACACCAGAGTACACTTATACTTTACAGCTTCCACCATCTGTTATCCAACGTTGAAGCCTCACCACAAAAAGGCCGGGGCAAGTGCAATACAATCGTGTACAATCACTGCATCTCACCTGTCCCAACCCTGCTGTAATGCTGTTAGGTCAGTAACTCCACAGTGGTTTTACTCCAATATCAACAAAATCGGGTCCATGAGTTTTCTGTTTTGAAAAAATCGGTCTGAAGTGGGGCATTTATATTGGGAAAATTCACATTTTGAGAGTGTCAATGTTTAGTCAGCATTTTAAACGTTAGCACTAACTCCTGACATTAAGGAGTCAATTAGACTTCTAACATATGAAATCATGGAGTCCAAGCTCAAAGTAAGGAATTTTCATAACGGGACAACATTGTGGAAAAGAAGAAATTGCTTGTTATAAGCAATTTCTTCTTTTTCACAATGTTCTTCCGATGAATAATTTTTTCTCAAAACAGTACAGGATGCAAGCAAATGTTTTCCTCAACTACTTTTGTAATAAAAAGATCTACAATTTTAGCAAGTTTTAGAAAGACTGCTGCTTTGCATATCTTTTTCGAAATATTCTCATATAACCCTTGGAGTTCATCGTACTCCTTATTTACTAATGGAAAGAATCCCATCTGGTCAACAAGGAGTCTCAGACTCCCAGACTCCCCTTAGTGTGGAACCCTGGTTTCAGCCAGGGGTGTGGAAATACGACCTTCCCCACTTATCCATCATGACCATGGACAGGTTAAAGTCGATTTCCTACTCGTGCAGAATCAAAATTACTTGCCCACAAAATAATGAATTGATAAATATTGAGAAAAATATTGTAACCCAACATTTTCTTCGTTAAAGACAATGTTTTCTTACCTTTTTACAAAGAATAGGATGACTCTCATGGTTAGAAAACTGGTCTGAAGTGAGGCATTAATATTGGTTTAATTTATGTTGTGAGGGTGTTAACATTTGAAGAGAACCAAAAAAGTTAACGAACCAGTGTCAAATTCATTGGCTTGAAAAAGACATAAGAAAACATCACAAGGTTATGCCTTCCTTAGCCCTTTCTTTTTTATCCTTGTCATGCTGAATACATTTTGGCTAAAATTGCATCAAAATCAAAAAGCACTGAAGGTACCAACTGTAGGTCAATTTTTATTTGAAAAACTAAATCTGTTGACAATTCTGGTTTGAAAGTGAGAAACAGGTGGTGTAGAATAACATCAGACTGTACATATGTGTAGGCTGATGTTTGTCTATAGTCCTGCCAAACCAGGACTATTCCGGGTTCAGCATGACAAGGGTTAATTACATTCGGAACACCACTTGGCCAATCTCACGATCAACCACGATTGTACATAGACGGACTATTTTTAAAAATTGCGGGAAACCCTTGGAAAAACTCGATGACGTCAGTTAAAATGGTGTTAGCCCTCGAAACTGAGTGAAAACATTCGACGTCGCCAACACTACTTGTTTAAGTCACTGACGTGAAACCATCGAATCATAATATAAATATCTTTAGATTCTTAAATAACGGCTGAAAAAATCTTAATTTTTGAGAATGATTCGTCATTCTCAAAAATTAAGATTTTTCAGCCGTTATTTACTGTAAAAAATATAAATCTACAGTGCTAGTTTTCTTACCCTGTTTCCGGCTAACAAAATGCATGATTTTGTTACATACCCATCCGCCTTACATATATCCGAGGTATGTTGTAGTTTACGGAAATGGCCAAGTGATGTTCCGAATGGGGTTAATTAATTGGAGGGTAACTTAATCAGAGTTTATATAGTATAATTATAAAGACTACCTTTCAAGTCGTATTCCATCATAGTCAATTTTTGATTTTTTACTTTTCATCACCTCTCTCTGCAAATAAAAAAGAATGGTGAATTATAATATAGTCCTTTTAGTTCCCTAAGCAATTTTTTAGGGGTTTTCACTGTTTTAACTTGAAAGTCTTTCTGCTGATATAACAGGGGTGTGGAATTCCCATGCCCAACTTGTCCGACAATGGTTTCTCTGAGGACAAATACATTTTTCAAGGCCACTTGTCTGTTGACAAGTTAACACCAGGGAAAACCTTGGAATCCTACTAAATTGATCAAAGAGATAAATTGGCCTAACGTTCGTATTGAAGGGTGGAAAACACTGTTTTTAATGAAGAAAATGCTTAATCCAGCATTTCTGCTTAAAAAACAATGTTTTCTGAAAATTTATCCATTCTCTCTTTGAACCTGGACAAGTAGATAATCGCCTTTTAATTGTTCAGAATGTGCGTATTTCCACATCCCTGCATAACAGATGCAATAATATCGATTCATCTTTTTATTGGGTTTAACAACTCTTGTATCAATTTTTCAATCATACTGTGGTGGCAGAGTAACCTAACCATGTGGTAGCAGAGTAACCTAACCATGTGGTGGCAGAGTAACCTAAACATGTGGTAGCAGAGTAACCTAAACATGTGGTGGCAGAGTAACCTAAACATGTGTTGGCAGAGTAACCTAAACATGTGGTGGCAGAGTGACCTAAACATGTGGTAGAAGAATAACCTGACCATGTGGTAGCAGAGTAACTAACCATGTGGTAGCAGAGTAACCAACCATGTGGTAGCAGAGAGACCTAACCATGGGGTAGTAGAGTTACCTAACCATGTGGTAGTAGAGTGAACTAAACATTTGGTAGCAGAGTGACTTAAACATGTGGTAGAAGAGTAACCTGATCATGTGGTAGCAGAGTGACCTAAACATGTGGTAGCAAAATAACCTGACCATGTGGTAGCAGAGTTACCAACCATATGGTAGCAGAGTAACTAACCATGTGGTAGCAGAGTAACCAACCATGTGGTAGCAGAGTAACCAACCATGTGGTAGCAGAGTAACCAACCATGTGGTAGCAGAGTAACCAACCATGTAAGAGTAACCAACCATGTGGTAACAGAGTTACCAACCATGTGGTGACAGAGTTACCAAAACATGTGGTGGCAGAGTATTCTAACAATGTAACTGTTGTGGCAGAGTAACTTAACCATGTGATGGCATTGACCAAACACTTCTTTTATTGTTTATTTTTCCCAACATGATAATCAAAAAAGAAATTCAAAAGGGGTCCAGACCCCCGACCTCCACCCCTTGAGCCATACAACACACTTTCTTCTGCTGTAATAAGTTGACAGAGGTATCAATAGAAGGGATAAAGATAGAATGGATCAAGACCGGGATTTTAAGGGATGCAGGTTTTGCGAGTCTGTGACTCCCACATAGGCAGCCAGGACCCTCAAAACTATCTAATGTGAGTCCCATGGTCCCTCTTCGGATTAACTTCAGAATAGAATTGAAGACTCTTTAAAGTCTTCAATTCTTTCCTGAATTTGAGTACAAAGTAATTATAAACATCCAACATTTCCTTAACCTTTCAACAGGGAATAGCTCTAAATGCACAGAAAAACTAGATTATTGCTTTAAAATATCTTCACTAAATCAGGGACTCCCAAACCTCATGAAAGGACCCCTAAGATCTTTATGGTTGAGTCCTTTGGACCCTGTTTTGTTGATATCAGACTAAAACCCTGAAAGACCATTCTAAAATTATTTCAAGACAAACCCCATGCTGAAGGTCCTCATTTGAATAATCAGATCTCTGAGATGTATCAAATCAGTACCGACAATACAGGAATTGTTTAAGAATTGTTAAAATCTTATAGACATGATAGCAATTTTACCCTATCTAATGCTCTTTGAGGGCTATGGAGCAATTTTCCAATAGTTTATTTACTGTGAAAATTCTAATGAAGCCTCATGAACTAATTTTATCCCACTCCCCTTTTTCTGAGATTGGAATCAACCTTTTTGATTTTACAAAATCTTGAAGCCCATTGCAATAAAATCAAGGTCAATAAAGATTAAACAGAGGTTTTATGCACCTTTTTCCCTATAAAAATGTAATTTATGTTTTTTGACAAATTATCTTTATTTTAGGCTACTAATAGAGAACAGTGATATAATTTTTTTCGTTTTTCACCTTCAATTTTCGGTGATGACTAAATACTTGAAAATATGTAGCATTTTTGGCTATTTTTCACCGTCTTAAATAATAACCATGGCTCCAAAAGAATCAGTTGCGACCACAAAAGCTCAGTGCTCAGGTGAGCTAAAAAGGACTCAAATTTTACCTAATTTTTCTGTGTCTATTCTAGGATTGGGGGGGATTCGGCATTTTAGCGCATATTTTTGAAAAAATACAAGGCTTTTCCTAAGATCCTTGGGAAAAGGCCCCTAGCATTCATTTGGGGAAAAAATATAGACGAAATGTAATATGGGGATTTTTTCATGTAAAACTGTTTGGGTTAATTCTTGCTAGTAATGTATACATTTTCTTTGAAAAAGCTTGTTCTTCAAATTTTTAAAGCTAAGAAAACACATTTTCATACTCCCAACTTACAAATATGTCAGAAATAAGTTGTTTGGTTAAATCCATTTCATTAAATTGGGAATTTTTCTCCAAATTGGGAAAAAATTTGGGGCCTTTTCAATGGGGAATGGGGCCTTTATTGGGCCCCTGAGAGATAGCAGAAAAAGCCCTGAAATACCCCCTGTTTTTGAAGATAATGGAGAATTTATTGTACAGAGAAAGTGCAAAAGTCTACATCTCTTAAAATGCTGAAGACTTTCAACAAAATTTCCCCTTATTTTTCGAATTCTAAAAAAGATTGATTGATTGAATGGAGTTTTACGCCACTTTCAAGATTTTTTCAGTTATATTGCGGCAGCTGGAGCACATAACAATGGGTTCCTGGTATTTCTCTCACCAGTACAACGATCACATCCTTTCCTAGCATCCAGGTGCTATCTCACATAGGTCTACGATTATCAACCCATTGATGAGAGACAAATAGTTTGAAAGAATGAGTGCCGCCGTTGGGGGTAGAACCCGGGACCTGAATCCTAGAATAGACACTGAATTATGATGGAAATATCCCAATTTGGTGAAATAGAAAAATTTTCAACAGAGGTTTTAACCTTTCTGTAGCATATATAGAAAATATTTTCTGCATGATTTTGTAATTCAATTATTAGAAAATGATTCTTTTTACAATAATAACTACAGATATGATAAAGTTTTCAAAGACATTGTCAAGAAAACATAACCGATATATCTATACTTAGCTTTTCCAAAAGTTATCATTTTGTCAATAGCTTTTACCCAGAGTTGCTAGGGGCCTTTTCCCAAAGAGCTTAAATGCCAATGTTATATATCAGTTTGGAAATTCCTATTACTAAGATTCCAACTCAATTTAATCAATTTGCACTATGACTGGTTCATGTCCAACAATTAGTCAACTGTTACTGACCTAATTTTAACCTGTATTTATCAGAATTCTTTACTCAAATACATAATCAGATTTTGCAGGGATATTTTTGGATCAATTTCATGATGGGCCGTTGAAATGAGCCAATGGCCCATGTCCCATTCATTTACATGTTAAATCTATGATTTTGATGGGCCATCTGCAAAATTTACGGGCCATTTAGAAAAAGTGGTGGGCCCTAGAATCCTTAATACCTGTCCTAGATTAGAATAAGCATCAGATTTGAATAGATTATATATGGGGCCCATCCAGAACTGTATTCAGATTTAGTCTAAAACAATTAGTCTGTCCTCAAAATCAGTATGGCCCATCCCAAAATAATCCCTGTTTTGTATTCTTATACATGTCCTGTTTCATTTTAGCCTACAACCCCTTTCTTCTCAATTATTGTGGGAAAAAAACTTGAGACTGACTTGTTTAAATGTCCACAAATTTGTTTGAATTCAGAGATACAGAAAAGAGCGGGTAAAGCCAGTCTAAAAATCTATTTCTCAATGAAACACTATGTTATGGATACTCACACCTGATGATTCAAATGAGAACCCCTCAATATAAAGGATTTATAATAGTATTATTAAAATATTTTAATTTGAAATTCAAAATACCCCCTCTTTCTGTAGCTCTTGAAACAAAATCTGAAATCAGTAAGCTAAAAGCCGATTCCTTATCTGGAATAATCAAGCTGAATTTAATGAAACTAGTTGCCAATAATCCACATAAACATTAAAATTCCTATTTCATATTACTATGATTCAACAAATTATGACTTACCTGGAATAAACAAGTAGAATTTTATAAAACTTATTGCCAATAATCCACATAAACATTAAAATTCCTATTAAATGATTCTAACAAATTATGACTTACCTGGAATAAACAAGAAGATTTTTATAAAACTTATTGCCAATAATCCACATAAACATTAAAATTCCTATCTTATATTACTATGATTCTAACAAATTATGACTTACCTGGAATAAACAAGAAGAATTTAATAAAACTTATTGCCAATAATCCACATAAACATTAAAATTCCTATCTTATATTACTATGATTCTAACAAATTATGACTTACCTGGAATAAACAAGAAGAATTTTATAAAACTTATTGCCAATAATCCACATAAACATTAAAATTCCTATTTCATATTAACTTGATTCTAACAAATTATGACTAAATCATGTCCGACAATAATTCAACTCTATAAATGACCATGTTATAGCCTGTATTAACTACTTAAAGACTTTATCAGGGTTGATTCTTACATTTATCCCTTAACCCTTCCCAGTTTTTAAAAAATTTAGACTGGTCTTATTCATACATGAGGACCATAATGGTCCTGTTTCACTCACCTTTGTTTCGTTAACCACGCTCTTAGCAAATTTAAATACTTTAAAGATCATTTGTTTGTTTGAATGAATATACGCCGCTTTCAACAATTTCAGTTATATCGCAGCCGCCGGAGTACTTAACAATGGATTCCTGGTATTTCTTTCACCTGTACTACCATTATACCCTTTCCTGGCCTCCGACTGCTATATCACATAGGTTTACGAATATATCAACCCAATGGTGAGAGACTAACGTCCGGAAGGATATTTGCCGCCACCAGGGATCAAACCCACGACTTCAAGATTGGAAGTCTTATGCTTAACCAACTGCGCTATGGTGGCGGCCTTAAAGATCATTAAATGACCATTTAATTTTTCAAAGAAAGACATTTTTGCATTCTTATGATCCCTGCATAAGTTTCTAGCCTTTTTTAAGCAAGTTTCATGAAGGGAATCAACCTTTGACAAGACAAAACAGGGCTTTATTTCTAGAATTTGGGGTTAGCGCAAAACTAGTGCCTGTGCCTTTCCAACAATTTCACATTTGCGCAATGTTGAGACTCAGATCAGCCTGTGCAGCCACACAGTCTGACCAGAGCTTTCACTATGGGCTTTATAGATAGATATAGTCTTAATGCCTCTTTAGGTGGTCAGCATATATTCTTATTGCATTTTGTCGTTGTCTATGCTGCCCAGACTGTATTTCACACACTTATGAAATTGTTGGAAATGTCACGCACAGGCTCAATTTTTAAGGGTGTGCCTACATCCTAACATGATAAAATACCTCTATTCTATGGTAAAATGTACCCAGACTATCATGTTTGATCAAGTTAAGGGTGTCTGAACCCCTTACAGTATAAATAATCTCTAGTCAATATTTAATCTTAGTCAATGCATAAAAAGACATTGTACAATTTAACTAAAGACCTGTTACAGCAAGCCTGATGGGTCAACATCACACCCTTAACCCTCGTCATGCTGAATAAATTTTGGCTAAATTTTCATCAAAATCAAAGGACAAAAAGCACTGAAAGTTCCAACTGCAGATCAATTTTTATTTGAAAAACTAAATCTATTGACAATTCTTGTTTGAAAGTGAGAAAAAGGTGGTATAGACTAACATCTGACTGCACATATGTGCAGGCTGATGTTTGTCTATAGCTCCTGCCAAAGCAGGAATATTCTGGGTTCAGCATGACAAGTGTTAAGAAAGCTTTATGAATAGCAGAGATCAGCACTTACACTGTTCAGGGAGGAGTGGCATTAGCTACCATATTATTACAGATCCAGGGGTGTTGATTGATTGATTGAATGGATTTTTACGCAGCTGGAGCACCTAACAATGGATTCCTGGTATTTCTTTCACCAGTACAACCATCACATCCTTTCCTAGCCTCCAGCTGCTATCTTACATCGGTCTACGATTATCAATCAATTGGTGAGACACAATTAGCCGGAAAGAATGAGTGCTGCCGTCAGGGATCTAGGTGTTTGGAAATACAAATTTTCTCCACTTGTCAATGGACAAGTAAGTCAATTTCCTACTTGTCTTATGTCTATTATCAAAATATACCTGTCCGCAAAAAAATGGATTGATAATGTTTTGAGTAGGCATTGTTTGAATGAAGAAAATGCTGTATTTTCTTCATAAAAGACAATGTTTTCTACCCTTTGATAAAAATCATTAGGATGATACCTAATCCAAAATCTATTTAGTACTGTTCTTAGATTTGCTTTGGTATTTCCTCATCCACAGACAAATGGTCTAGAAAAATTTACTTGCCCACAAATGGAAAAGCCCATGTCAGACAAGCCAGGCATGGGAATGCCTGCCCCTTCAGGCCAGTAGTCATTGGTCAACATTATTCCCAAAACCCCAAATTAGGAAAAAAAAAGTTGCTAGTTTCCATTTAATCAGGTTTTCATCACCCATAAGACATTGAGTTATTGTGAAACAATTGTCTGATATGATAATTACCTTGACCTTGATTGATCAATGCTTGATTGAATGGGGTTTTACGCCACCTTCAAACTTTTTCAGTTATATAGCGGTGGCTGGAGCACCCTACAATGGTTTCCTGGTTTTTCTCTCACCAGTACTATCACCACATCCTTTCCTATCCTCCTGCTACTTCTCATAGGTCTACGATTATCAACCCATTGGTGAGACACAAATAGTCCGAGAGAATGAGAGCCACCATCAGGAATCGAACTCAGGACCTCTAGATTGACAGTCTGACGTGCTACCACTGTCAATCTAGAGGTCCCATGTTTGATTCCCAGTAGGGGCACTGCCAACTGTGCTTCAGCTGAAGCTTCAGATTGGAATAACAAGAGGACAAAGATGGTCCTTAATCGCTCACCTAAGTCTCTTTAACCCTAGGACATCACACCAATTAACTAGGCAGATAATTCTACACAAAACCAAGTTTCATGAAGTTTGGGTCAAAATTTTGGCCAATAGAGTTGTTACAAGAAAATTATCATTAAGACCCCTTTTCCTGTGATATGGTATGAATCCTACCCATTTTGGATGGGGTTTATCCTTGTGATCTGGCAAACTTCTGACCAAGTTTCATGAAAATAGAACCATATTTGTGGCCTCTAGAGTGTAAAAAAGGAAATTGTTATTAAGGTCCCTTTTCCTGTGATATGGCATGGATCCCTGTCATTTTCAATATGGTTCATCCTTGTGACCTGGCCAGCATTCTTACCAAATTGCATGAAGATTGGGCCACGTTTGAGGCCTCTAGAGTGTAAACACATAGAATGTTGACGCCGGACGACGGACGACTGACGACAGACGACGCATGACGGATAATCAATGATAACAAAAGCTTACCTTGAGTACGATGTGCTCAGGTGAGCTAAAAATGCTATAAAGCATCCATTTAGTTTATCTACAATTTTAAATTTTTGTATAGCTAAATCAGTTTCAAAATCTCCTATTCGAGCATAAGGTAAATAGTTAGTCAAGTTGAACAAAAAATATCAAAGGTTATCTATGTAATGGCAGGATTAAAATATATAACAAATCACCAATACCCAATAGATCTTAATTCCTGATACAATTAACTAAAACAGTGGATAGAATCAAAGAGGCATTACAAATACCTTATTTATCCTAATAAATGCTCATGGGGGCTGAGGAAATCATGAAAAGGGAGCTTTTACTTCAGTATCTCTGATGTAATATCTATCTTTAATTATTTTTTTAGAAATTGCAGGGAACAACATTTACAACATTCCTGAGGCTTGAGACCTGTGGATTCTAGGGAGGACTGGTAGAAGCTACCATGGTGCAGGTCCTTCGTGCCTGTCGTGAATGGCCGTAATATTTCCTAGACGATCCAGTTTTGAAAAAAAAATGTAATAACAAACGATTTCCCTTTTCCTTGCCCAATTAAAAACATTGTTGTAAAAGAAGAAATTGCTTGTCACAAGCAATTTCTTCTTTTACCACACTGTTTTCTTTAAAATTTGCTCCTTTAATTGCTAAATAATTAATATTATTATTTTTATGGTGGACCCGTTACCTTCAGGGAGGACCTGTAAAATTTGTGGCTAACAGGTCCTTCAGGCTGGTTACATTGAAAGTAAGTGTTGCACCCTGAATTGGGTTGAATATATCACTACCATATTTCCCTAGTAATAGCGCCCTTCCTGAAAGAAGCACCCCTACATTTTTTTACCTAAATTTTAAGAACTTGTAGAGACTTCTTCTATTAATTTGATGTGAATTTCTTCTAAACAATCTTTACCTCAAATTAAAGGGAAAAGAGCCTAAAAGACATGTTTAATGAATGCATACTAAATAAGAGCTCCCTGACCATGTTATGTACAACTCCCAGGAGCATTTATTAGGAGAATAAAAGGACCTTTCCAAACTTTCCCAACACCACTTTGATAAGATTTTCCCTTATTTTTGTGAAAATAACTGGATAGTTCTTGAACTGTTCCTAAAAGCCTGTTCAGAAAAAACGCTGTCCAGTGTGGCTAAAGGTAGGGGATCTGTAATAGTTCCACAGCGTTTCAAATTCATAAACTTTAACACTGTTAACTGAGGTTTCCTAATGATTTCATTCCTAAACCACGGTTACCATTGTGAAAGATCCATGAGTTCTGAAACATTTCGGAACTACTATAGATCCCCTACCTTAAGTTTTCACCCACAATTATCAAGTAGAAGGCAGGCAGTGTAGGTTAAGATCAAGCTGCACAAATGTTCTTGGTTAATACAGGGATCAAGATAAGATTTGTTTGTTTGAATGGGTTTTACGCCGCTTTCAACAATTTCGCAGTTATATCGCGGCCGCCGGAGCACCTAACAATGGATTCCTGGTATTTCTTTCACCTGTACTACCATTACACCCTTTCCTAGCCTCCGACTGCTATCTCACATAGGTTTACGATTATCTACCCATTGGTGAGAGACAAACGTCGGAAAGGATATTTGCTGCCACCGGGGATCGAACCCACGACTTCCAGATTGGAAGTCTTATGCCTAACCAACTGCACTATGGTGGCGGCTTGGATCAAGATAAGAGGTAGTAAAGCCAGTCTAAAAAAAAATTTTCCAAATAAAATCCTATGTTGTTTTTACGCATTTGAATCGTCTCAATGAGACATTTTAAATGAGTACCAACAACACATGATTTTAAATTTTTCAATTTAACAAGAGCAACACCTATGGGTGCCTCCTCTCAGTAGTTGATTGCTGGATGGAAATTATAAAGTCTAAGATGAACAAGATGTGTTTGTGAAATACGAATGCCCCTTGAACAGCATTTTTTTCAAAGTTTGACCTTGACAGATGACCTTGACCTTGTCACATGACCTTGACTTTGGTACCAGCAGATGCGGATCATTGAGATCTATCATCATGCCAAATATGAGCCTTGTATGTCAAATACTCTTGGAGAAAAGGCAAAGGTTAAGTTTGGTTAAGTTTTCGGACAGACGGACGGACAGACGGACGGACAGACAGACGGACATGAGTAAAACAATATGCCCCCGATCTCTCGATACGGGGGCATAAAAATTGACCTACAGTTGGAACCTTCAGGGCTTTTTGCCCTTTGATTTTGATGAAAATTTTTAGCCCAAATTTATTTAGCATGACCAGGGTTAAGACAAAATACATGGATGTTTCAAGAAATTAGTGAACAGAAAATTATGATAGCACATAGATTTTTTTAAATCTTTACACTGAAAATTTTACCAATAAATCCAATATGAAATTTGGCAATAGATAATTTGAAGTCTTGAGAAGGGTATACATATATATTACCTACATCCAATCAAAACAAAGAATTAAAATTGTAAACTAGTTTTCGACAATTTGGACAACCTATTTAGAACAAATTCATCAAACTTGGTGACAGATTTTTGAAACAAGCTTAAACAACTTGTACGTAATTAGTCTATATTTGGTTTAGCATTGGTCTACCTAATCAGTTGGATAACTGATAAAATACGGGTAAAGCTAGATAAACCTTTGCACTATCGTCAAAGCCAGAATGGTTGCCTTCCTGACTATCAAAAAGCAGTCCAAATCTTAGAAACAAAGATTTCACAGTCTACCCACATACTTATCAGTGTTAAAATTGCAGTAAAAGTAAAATAAACATGGATAGATAAGTTTACCCTTTTTCTGAGATAATAACCAAGTGAACAAGGTTTAATTCTGTTCCTCAATTAAAACTTGCATGGTATTACAGTAACAGGGCTCATTCTAGTGTTTAAATTGAGGAGTCAATGACTCCTAAACCATGAGATTTTACGGTTTTAATGGTTTGACGCTAACTACTTATGCTACAAGCCTGAAGTACCTGTTAGCCATGAATTTTACAGGTCTTCCATGATAACAACTAACCCAGGGGTGTGGAAATCCCATGCCCGACTTGTCCGACTTGGGCTTTTTCTCTTGCGGGCAAGTACGTATTTCTATGCCACTTGTCCGTGGACAAGTAAATACCAGGGCAACACTTGATACAGTACAACAAAGATTTCGGAGGACAGTCACCCTTTCGTTTGTTTAAAAGGGGAAAAAACATTGTCTTTAATGAAGAAAATGCTGGGTAACAGCATTTTCTTCATTTAGAAGAATGTTTTTCTCAATATTTATCAATTCATTTTTGTGTGGGAAAGTTCATTTTGATCCTGGACAAATGGAAATTGACTTTTACTTGTCCATGGACAAGTGGAGAAAAGACGTATTTCCACACCCCTGACTAACCCCGAGATTGTTGCAAAAAGGCAGCCTTGCCATATCCCAGACTGCTAGAATACCTCAACATGGATTCAGGTATTTACAGGGAAGTGTAACCCAATGAACTCGCAATACTACAGGGCTATGGCTACAAATTTTTTATTTCTATAGCTATTGTTTGTTTGCATGGAGGTTGATTGATTGTTTGAATGGGGTTTTACGCCTCTTTCATCATTATTTGTTATATCGCGGCGGCTGGAGCACCTAACAATGGATTCCTGGTATTTCTCATGCCAGAACTTCCATTACATTCTTTCCTAGCCCCCAGCTGCTATCTCAAATAGGTCTACGATTATCCACCCATTGGTGAATGGTGAGAGACAAGTAGTCGGAAAGAATGAGGGCCGCCGTAGGGGATCCAACCCGGGACCTCTAGATTGACAGTCCAACGCGCTTCCAACTGTGCCATGACGGCGGCCCTTTGCATGGAATTTATTGCAGGGATAATTCCACTACAGTTTTTAGTAAGAAACCCACTTCAAGCGCCTAAATTTTAGGAACTATCGGAGACTTGTCCTCTCATTTGAGATAAATTTCCTCTAAACAAACATTTACTTGATTGTTCAGAGAAAATCCATCTCAAATTAAAGGGAAATGGGCCTAAAAGATGTCAATTTCAATCTGTCTTTTCTTTTTAAATTAGTTTGTTTGAATGGGTTTTAACACCGTTTTTAACATTATTTCAGTCATATCAGGGCGGCTGGATCACCTAACAACAGATTCCTGGTATTTCTCACACCAGTACTACCATCACATCCTTTCCTAGCCTCCAGCTGCTATCTCACAATGACAATGACATAGGTCTATGATTATTTACCTATTGGTTGTAGACAAATAGTCGGAAAGGATGAGTGCCGCTGTTTGGAAATGCATACAAAATAAAAGCTCCAGGACCATGTTATGTCAGTGGTTCTGAAATATTGCAAAAGTCTGCTTGTCCATGGACAAGAAACAATCACAAACTGGCTTGTCTATATCTAAAACCTACTTGTCCATTGAATTTTGAAGTCTACAAAATATTGAAAACCAAACTGATGTTGCCAAAAAACTTAAAGTATCCTAGAAATAGACTTACTGTTGTCAGATGACATGGGATTCCATAGATTATCAGAAAATGGCTACCTTTTTAAGAAAAATGTTTTTCTCTACGAGATTTTTTCACTTGTCTATGGACAACCTAGCCATGAAAATAAGGGTCGAGGAGGTCATAATTACAAATAGAATACTTAACCCTTTGCTGTTTAATCCCTGCTTTTTACGTGCTTGTGATTTTATGATTGAGAAAACTTAGTGAAAAAAGAAGAAATTGCTCCTGACAAGCAATTTCTTCTTTTGCCACATTATTTTCTACCCTACAGAAAGGTTATTTATCAAATTAAATCCACTTAAAATTTTCGTCTGCAAAACCTTTGAATTTGGACAGGTCCAAAATTTTGTAAAACAGGAAAGGGTTAAAGTATATTGATTTTTTCTTCTTTATCAAAAAAACAGACAGGTCATTATACTTGAAGTTATCCATGCAACCATCTTCTTTTCTCAACTAATTTATTCTACAAAATACTTAAACAGGGAAAAAGACATGCAATTTGAACCTAGGGGCCTAGACTGGCTCCAGTCCCACTGATCTGAAGAAATTACAAAATATGTACAATTCAACTCAATAGATTTTATGCTTACAGGCTGTTATCTCTGTAGTGCCAATCAGTGGCAGTTTTTGAGAATATGGGAGGTAATTTGAAATAAAATAGTAAAACATGATTGGTCTACCTTTTTAATTTCAAAGCTAACTGACAGCCTAGGAGCCAGGCTACTAGGGGCCCAGACAGCCCAAATTCAATATTTTACTAAAGAGATAGGCAATTTCTCAAAAAGATTGGGGGCCTTTAGTCCTTTAGGGGCCTTGGGAGACTGGGCCCACGTCGAGCCTTTTCCCTGTTTAACATTCATGAAGCTCTCTACATTGGAGCCACTGTTTCACTCACTTTCGGGGCTAGAATTTTTAAATTCAGGGGTCATTCATCTCTTCATCAGATAGTTTACATGTTTGTCCCAGAACAAAGCTCTGAAAATGCCTCATTCAAACTTTGAACTTGATCTGTATGTGACCTTGATGATTGGATCTATTTGAAACTTTTTTTCAAATGGCTTTGATTTGATTTGATTTGAATTGGGGTTTTACGTCGCTTTAAACAATCTCTGTTATATCGCGACGACTGGAGCACCTAACGATGGATTCCTGGTATTTCTCACACCAGTACTACCACCACATCCCTTTCCTAGCCTCCAGTTGCTATTCCACATAGGTTTACAATTATCTACCCATTGGTGGAAGACAAATGTCAGAAAGGATAAGTGCCGCGGCTTTCAAATGGCACTCACAGGGTTCGACACTAAGGGGGTACCAGGAGTCCAAGACTCCTTATATCTAGGCAGGACTCTTTCATTTGAAAGTTAGGGGTCCCACGGTCCACTTTTCTGCCCAACCAAATTCTTTATAACATCTTTAAACAAGCACACTATTGAAGACTTTCTTTATAATGCCTTGCATTTTACTTTTCCTATGCCTTTCAAGTTATAACTGCATCGGTGGCCAAGTGGTTAAGGCACTCTACCTTTGACCTCGAAGTCTGTGGTTCGAGCCCCTTCGTTGCCAGGGTGTGTTTATGGGCAAAACACTTAAAAGCCATCCCCAGTTCAACCAGCAGTAAGAATAGAGTTGTGACGATACCATTGATGCATCGGTGAATCCTGATTTTTTGCTCACGATAAAGTATCTTGATACCACTCCGAAGTATCCAAACACAAGGATTCTTTCTATCCGAACTTACGGCATCCATACTTACAGCGTCCGATCTACCAGAAATGACGAAATGTTGTAATTTTAGAGTTCTAGAGTGCAGAGTAGAAAATAATAGATACAAGGTTGTCTCCCTTGTCTTTTCATAATCGCTTATGACATCAATAAGTTTAAAATACGCCCGGCTCCAAGTTATATTTACGTATGCACTGATATAGAAATTACCCATCTCAAGATATTTTAAAAAAAATATGACCGTAAATGATTGTAGATAAAGGTAGTTTTTCTGATTTTAGACCGTAATTTTATCTCTTATTTGCCATCAATTTTTGTTTTTCTTAAACACAAAAGACATAGTTGGCATAGTTACGGCATGCTAACCCTTACGGGAACAACAACAACAATTATTAAAGCAGACGATTCCGACATAAAATGGAAGTTGATGAAGAAAGTCAAGGTTAAAAGTTTAGGTTAAGTTATTGGACTGTTTTGTTTACTATTTTACTGAATAAAAAACAAATGCTTTTATGCAATTGCTCTATTTGTGAATGTTGTGAACTAAAATTTGCCAATGTCCAAATATCGTGATACTATCATGATGTCACTAAAAGTATCACGATAATATCGCGATACTTTTCCAGCGGCGATACTTAACTCTAAGAATAGGTTAGCAGTGGGTTAAAAACACTGCCTCTCTCTCTGGAATGTCAGGATAGAGTGTTCGAGACTGTAAGCCTAAGCTTTCATCTTAATCGAACTAAAATTAAACAAGTGTTAACTTTAAACTAACTTTTCCTATCACTACAAGTGTTTTGGTCTTTTGACACTGTGAATGTTGAACAGGGCTGAATCTAGGTTTTCACTAAAGTGGGCCAACTCCCCCATCACATTTTAAAATGTGGGCCAACATGTTAAAGGATTGGGCCACAAGCAGACATTCTCTTTTACACACTAAATTTAAAGTTCTGACTTAGTATCTTAAAAAGAGAGACACAAAAGACAGTGAGATGTGAAGGAATATTTTGTAACAATCATTCCTGTATGTCTATTTATTTGATAAAGATAATTATGTTGTTGAGATATTTTTTGTCCTTTCATTTTCTTTATCAATCTTATTAAGGTAAGTAATTTTAATTCATTTGGTACTAAAGGCTTTCCAAACCCTCCCCTCTGTTATACGATGCTGTATTGATTGCCCATTAGAAGAGAAAGAAATGTGAACAGTCGTGTTTCACAATCACTCACTCTACTGAAAATGTGCAACCAAAACGTCGTAAGTACAACTTCAGTGAAGTTGCACTCACGTGGACTAGACCATGTATCGATGATAATATTTCTGATGATAGATGTTGTTGAAAATGAAAGTTTAGATTGTTGCATTTTTAATAGAGTATAAATAAAGCCTAAAAGGAATTTCCCGAGAGGATAATCAAAGTTCCAAAATTAAACCATCAAAATCTTGGTGTATCATTCCAATTACGCAACGCTATTCCATCCAGACATAGACAATGGAATAATTAATCTAGTTTTCGTACCTGATTCTTATTTATTTATTATCCGACAATTATCTTTCTTATGTCCCGATAGAAAATTTCTATCTAAATTAACAGCTACGGAAGCTGGGTCGCCTGTCTTGTGTTGAAAGGATATGTGAAAATTGATTGCATAAAGCTTTATCCATAAGGTGTATTGGTATCACTTACGACTCTATTACCGTAGAATAATACTACACAATAACTGTAGGCTATCTTCACTGAAGCGTTACTTTTATCGAAGAAGCTGAATGAGGATTCTATTTATAGTTACGATTATTCCAGGGTAGATATAAACAGCTTTACACAATACAATATAAATTAGGGGTTTTCTCAACGGTCTCTAAATGTATTCACGATTAACGCACAGCTTATTTAATAATGCGCCAACCATTTAAAATGAGCGTGACCTGTGCCGCACGGCCTTGTGTTTTTTGCGGCATGAACAATTTTAAAGCGGGAATCCCGCAATCCCGCGCCCTAGATTTAGCTCTGTTGAATGATGTAAATTAAATTAAGGAGGAAAGTTGTGCCCAATGTGAGATTTGAAGCTATTATCCCTGGAACACTCACATTGCACTCAACCAACTGAGCTAGCCAGGCAACTCGTCACTGTTGATCACTACAATTGCATTGAATCTAATTTTTATTATCGATGTTTCATATTGGAATGAACTTTTTTTAGCTTGTTCTTCTGCACGGTAAGGCCCTTTTCA
Source organism: Fragum whitleyi (assembly GCA_948146395.1). Classification (NCBI taxonomy): domain Eukaryota; kingdom Metazoa; phylum Mollusca; class Bivalvia; order Cardiida; family Cardiidae; genus Fragum; species Fragum whitleyi. Next base: position 2,018,861 of record OX411560.1, read on the forward strand.
TAGAGTATAATGGTGAAACATCTCAACAATGAAGTATTTGAAGTAAACTTCAAAGCCACCACAGATTATCTCAATAGAAAATGCCTAAACTGCCAGCAAACAAATAATGAATAACTGCATAAGACATAAGTTCCTTCAATATTTCTGTAATATAAGAGGTCTACAAACTTATAACTTTTTTTCAAATACGGACAAAGAATATTATCTTACCCCACCCACTTTTCACAAAATGAAAGTTGACAAAAGTTTCCGACAAGTTTTGTCCTTAGTAACCGACTTTTTCTCTCTAACTCAAAGCTCAAAAACGATTTTTTATGTGTAAAGGTAAAATTTACAGTAGTTTGTCACACATGTTATATTTTGTTTACGGCGTCGTGGACTGATAAAGTATTCGTCTTTCTTTTCGAAACCATGCCGTGTCCTCATTTCTTACAAAGAGACAAAGTCGGATAACGTCTACACATGGTTCTTAAACTAAAATAGCTTAATGACAGCTTTATGTAGTTAACAATGGTTAATTATGACCTATCACTATCTTACCCAATCTGTAAATTCGGCATATTTCGATAAAATAAACTTGTAAAACTTTCCCGCGAAGTCGTTCAGTCATTCAGTAATGGCGGCCTTGACATGTGCTTGTCCCAGAATGCAATGCAGTGTTTCCTCACCTGTGCTGTTTTCAAAGGACTGCGGGCACTGGTATTCCTTTTGTAAATCCGTTTAGCGGATAATGTGTGAGGTGATGCGGAAATTCGAAGCACAGTAAAATTAATAAATGCATAAATATTTATGCAAGACAAAACGACGGGTTGGTATAAAACGCAGACAATATAGAATATAGAGTAACGCATACGATATAGAATAAAGAGGGATTGCAGACAGGGGTATATAACGCAGACAACATAGGTAAAGAGGCGGTATGCTGTTACGCAGACAATATACATGTAAAACAAAGAGCTTCAATTTCCAACCTTTTTTCAATACTTAATATTTTATTCGGTAGTTTTTGGGGTTTTTTATTTTTTTATTTTTATTCATGAGAATCATGAACTTTGCTTCGCTTAAAGAAATAATAAGTTCAAAATTAACTTTTGTATGCACATGAATAATATTTTTTTTTTAAATTTATATATATCGTCGGTGTTATTCCAAAAGCTCGTTACTATAACTAAAATGTGCGGTTATCAAATATATATAAGAAAGGTTGTAAATCTGTTTAATTCGATTTTTTTTACATCGGTTAGGAACTTCAAGGTGTTCGTGCTAAGATCAATTTTTACTCTTAATATTCTTTTACAGTCAAATATTGATTCAGAGACGGTTAAGTTTAAGAAAGTTATCAAAAGTCAAATTTATCAACTAAGGTGATCACTTACTGAAACTTGTTCATCTATGGAAATCGAAGCCACTCCGTTTATTATCAAATTTCTACATCGCTACAGTGTTTTCGGAAGCTATCATCTAAAAGCGTTTTGGAATTATTACCGATGAAATAGCAAGTGACCGACTGGACACGCGTCTAACTGATAATCGTAATTCAAGAAGCGTGGTTAACACCTTACTGCATCGATGTATATTACGTTTTGTCACCTGTCTAGATTACCTTGTTAATTAGCAGTAGCATTTACTTGGCCGATCAATGATTAGCAAATTTCAGATCCTAGCATAAGGATCAATACAAGAACTAAACAGAAATAGAAATATGCGCCGAAAAAGAGAAATTGCTTTCATTAAGAAAATTCTCCTTCTATCTCGATGTTTTCCATTTCTATATTTCTTCAGAGTATAAAGTGACGGACGGTAAGGTTTAGATATCTTCAATACAGCAAAATATTTCTAACATTTATGATTAACCGTGAATAATTCCCCAGGTGCATCAAAATGACATACCTAAATTAAGATAGGTGACACTTACACCAAAATAACATGGTTGCATCTGCAGTCGCAATATTTTTGGTTCATAGTCGCAAGAAGATTCACTTTCGGTGTGGACCAGATAAAATGGATTCGATTGAATTGAGTTGATTGGCAAGCGACAGATTGCTGATCCGCTTCTGACTATTATTATATTAGTCAGAAATATAATAATGTACATGCACAGAACATATATTATGAACCTTGTTATAGGTATTTTCTCAAAGATACTTTTTTTATGCCGAAATATCGTTTGTTTGTAGTGATTATAATATGTGCACACAAACCTCGAGCTTCTACATCTATAGATTCATGTGAAAATTTACGAACAAAATGTAATGATTGAAACATAATAATATCAGAGTATTTTCATGGGTGAAGTAGTTTTTTCTCCGTAGTTCATTATTTTGTTTTGATTATTTTTTTTCAGAAACGTTCACTAGCCCTATTTCAAATTGAAAATCACTTACTAATAATCTTCATTGTATAAAGATAAATCAAAATTTGCATTCATGAAATAATAATTACGTGTGATCATGAAAAATACATATATTATTGTATAACCATAGAGTTCTCAGTTATAACAGGGGCTCTAAATATATATATATATGTGTGTCTATATATTTAGGGTCCGTGGTTATAACGTTAAAAGATGATTTTTTAAGACTTACCATTTCTTAAAGCGAAGCTGAAAAATCGCAATTGTCATGAGTTTAATAATCTTTCAAAATAAATACTCAACCCAATATTAATATTGATTAATCAAATTGAAAATTACCGGTAATTTTAGGCATTTTTTTAAAACCAAATTATTCTCAGTTATGACGTAAAAGTTAATTTTGAACTTATCAGCATTGTCAAATTCGTAATTCTCATGAAGATAAATAAGCTTTTAAAATAAAAAAAAAAAAAACACACAATCGAATAAAATATAAAGTGTTGGGGAAAAAAGGTTTGGTAATATAAGCTCTTTGTTTTACATCGTCTGCGTAACACCACACTGCCTCTTTACCTATGTTTTCTGCGTTTTATACCCCTGTCTCCAATCCCTCTTTATTCTATATCGTATGCGTAACTATATATTCTATATTGTCTTCGTTTTATATCCACCCCAAAACGACGTCTTTTTCGGGAAAAATGACCATTCAAAATTATGCAAAGCACACCGAAATCAAAGTCTTGTTATGCACTTGAAAAATACAGCACCCCAAAAATCTTACCTAAAGGTTGATTAAAACAACACATACCTAACAACTACATCTTGAATACAGTTACCATTGTCAAGTCACAACAGTTTGAAAACAACAGCCGTAACTTCGTAACTTCAGCTTAAGTGAAGGAAACTGTTGATTTTGTGCAGTGGACCGTGAAATCAGGTATATTAATTTATAAATTTATAGACACCTTATATGAAATAAGGCAAAGGCTCTGACCAGGGTCGATACAGATCTTAACTATTTTAACAGAATGTTTCATTGTTCGATATTAACCCAAACTTGGTAACCCGTGAAGACACTTTCACAGAGACTGTTTTCAATATTGTTAAGCTTATTTCTGTAAATCTATCATTATGAATTAAATGTTAAGTCCTAGCCTAGGTATAGAACAGAACAGAACAGGTATATGATATATTTTTAACTGGTGTAAAAGTTTTGTCATTATCATTCCATTGTGCAAGTTATTCAATCGGAACTTATTTTGGACAATGTGATGCTCGAATAGGACTATGATTTTTTGTCGTGCTCAAAACCAAAAAACTAAAAAAACTAAAAAAAAAAAAATGAATTTAGGCAAAGCCTAGAAACCGGGCGAAAGATAAATAAACTTTATTATGGGACATTTATGTTTAGTTAATATTTGTCTTACAGAACCGTAAGGAGATTAGCTTTTTAGACCTCACCAACTGAACTAGAACAAGTTCCAGCACCTGAGCCTTTTAAGCCATTTTTACCTTTTACCCCCAAATCAAGTTGTGTCTGACAGTCTCTGTACCCCGTCCTTAAGTGTTCATGGAATCATAGCACAAAGTTAGATGGCTGCCATAGACCTTGCCATCTAACTTTGTTTAATTAAAAATATTGCATAAAATGTACGTTTACTGGTCGTTAGAGGCATACATTAACAGACAATACCCAGGTGTTAATGGGAGAAAATGTGGATTAATCAGTTAATTTATGTGCCATAAACGCCCCGATTAACGTCCGGCTTTTTAACTTAAATATCCGCGATTTGGTCTTATACAATTTAATCAATTTCAATGATTCTAATATTTTTTCTGCAATATTAGTTTTTCCTAGATGGATTTTTTATGCATTCTGTTCAAAATTCAACAAAAATAAGATCTTGATGTCTGCACGCATTGATTAGTAAAATGCGTGAAAATCATTCATGTCCAACACTATCATGCAGCATTCCTAAAGACGTTTCTCTAATTCCCTCGTTAAATTGTGTGACATCAAAATATTCAACAAACCACGTCGGTATAAGCAAAATGGACGTTGAAATGCATGACGTAATTGATTTGGTATATTCGTAAGTTTGTAACTGGTTTTATATCGTTCTATGGAATTATTTCACAATTTCTGTATGAATGTATACTCCAACCTAGCCTTTAATGCAATAATATAGTCAATTCACGTTTTTGAGGGCGCTAACAATTGCAGAGATCATCAAAATGCTTTTACACCCATTAAACCATTTTTCAGGTCTCTGCAAATGTTAATGCCCTCAAAAACGTGAATTATCTATATAGTAACTCAATTTTCAAAATTGTAAGGCATTATATCACACAGTCTCCATTGACAAATTGCACCGTAATCATAAGGTAACCAGTCAACTCGGCTCTAATATATTATCTATTGTAACGTCATTATGATTTTAGATGTATATTAATTTGTCTTTGAATGATATACAATGTTTTACTAATGAATGTTAAACAATTTCAACCTAAGGTCCCCATATCATAGCCCTACTGTATATACTGTCTAGATCTAGATTATTAAATTTGATCTTTGATCTACCTATAATCGGGACTGTGTGATTTCCTTGTGAATGCTGTTCAATTGCAGGAAGGGCACATAAGGAAAGAGATAATGTGTGAAGGCCTGATAATTCTGTGGTTAAAACCTTTTTATTTTACATCTATTGAGAAACAAGTTCTAACAGCTCTGATTATTCACTCTCGATTGCACCTTTGTGTATCCTAAGATAAGCATTTCAAATATCAAAACATGACAAAATAGAAATCCCTTATTAAACATCTGATATTGTGATAATTATCTTGTAAGTGTCAAGCAGATCAATGAATTATTTGGTAAGTGGTGGCAGATCTATGCCACCATGAGAAGATGACATTTTTTTTGTAAGTGATTGCAATTCTGTGCAATCTAACATTATTTAGCATGTCAGATAACAAAAAATGACAAAATCAAAATCCCTTAATCATTTGAATTTCTGTTAAGCTGCAAGCACACTAACTATTCATACTAAAGAGAAACATATTTTTCACAATTTTTCAAGCAAGAAAAAGGGAAAAGACTAACAGGGCCTAGTTGCCCACAGCCCCAAAGCTTGGCTCAAGTGGGCGAAGGCAATAACCCTTCAAAAAGAATACCTGTGTTTCTATTACATAGGGAGAAAATTTAAGTTGGTAGGTATGCTTCCCCTAATCCTTTTTTTTTTTTGTTCCAATATATGAAGATTTTTTCCAAAATAGAACAGCATATGCAATAGACTGTAAATTATTCTAGATTTTTTTTAAAAAGCATGTCGTTCTAATTCCAAAAGAATAATGGAAGTGTTAATTCTGCATGACAGATCTCTACCCTTTTCCAAACAAAAATTGATTGATGTTGATGTAGAAGACGAAAAACAATTAATTTTTTATAAGATATGTCTTTGAGACAAAAGTTGGAGATAAGAAAAATCTCCTGACAGGGGTCAACAAAATCTTCACCACATTAAATACTCATGATTTATTGTGAATATTTTTCAAATAACACCCCCCCTCCTCCCCCCCAAAAATGATAGATATAAACCAAAAAAGATAAACACTGTGTACTTTTTGATGTTTTGAAAGAAGAAGTCGCCAAAAAAGTGACAAAAAAGGTTTTGGGTCGGCTATGAAAAATGGGATTTGGCAAGTGATAAGAAATAGGTTTTTATCCAATTCCATGATTTGGAATTTATTATGGCTTGTTTTTAGTATGGATAAGTCCTTTCCATTACCATTTAGGCAAGACAAACACACATTTTTAGTAAAAAGCATGGAACGGAGCCGTTTTCAGTGTTTTAGAATTCCTTTTCGGTTTTCAAATGACTTTACCGGTCCCTTTTTTCGGTACGTTCCTGTTTTTACTGTGTCCTTCCGGTATTTTTGGTCCTTTATTTCAATCCACCCGTTAGGAATTCTCGCGTTCTATGAATTTGAAATCAGAAAATGTTACTTTGGGTAGACTTTAATCAACACATGCCTTAATTTTAACTTAAACTCTTTTTGAAATGCCAATATTCCGTGAGCATGTTTTTTGAAACCCTTTTCCAAAGTACATTCGGGAATTTTCGTTGATAACAAAAGTTCCGAATTCTTTCCGGAGTTTTTAACTTAACAGGTACCCGTGACGTAGAATGATAATTTTTGTTCATTGTTATTTGCTCGCAAAAATTTGTTTCTGGAACGAAGTGATTGTTTCTTTTTCCTGTTTGTTTAAGAATTGCGGGATCAAACGTGGACTTGATTTGCAAAAACTTTAGGCAAGTAATCTTTTTCAGTTTTACCCAATCCGATTGTATCTTCTATTCAGCGCGGGATGAGTTGACTGTTCTACAAATCACGACTTTTACGATTTTTTTGTACCCAGTCGGAAGTAGTTGTTGAGTACCCGCCAAGGGTTGACCAGTGCACAAAAAGCAAAATGGCTGCCGAAAAGGCTTATGGTAGTAAGAGTTGATTTTCATTGTTCTTTGTTTCCTTCTAATTTCCTTTTGTTTTTCCTTTATATTTACCCGTAAGCTATAGGCGGCCTTTCGCCCGTATAAAGAATTAAATGTTAAGTCCTAGTCTAGGTATATGATATATTTTTAACTGGTGTAAAAGTTTTGTCATTATTATTTCATTGTGCAAGTTATTCAATCGGAACCTATTTTTTCGACAATGTGATGCTTGAATAGGACTATGAATTTTTTTGTCGTGCTCAAAACCGAAAAAAATAAAAAAAAAAAGTTTCGCTGAAATTCGAACCTATGAGATTCTGGCGATACAGGAGACAGAAAGAAGGCCGTGCGTACCACTCGGCCACGACAGTTGTATAGCACTCCGAGATATAAATGAATATCTATTTAAAAAGAAAACTATTAAAAAATTGTATTCATCGATAACAATAAGCTTGAAATTTATGGACTAGAATAAAGACCCCTATCTGTAATCATTTTATTTTTTTTATCGTACCATTTAGGTAATTTCAGGAAAAATTCACAAAGTAATTCAAGTTAAGCTGTCAAGAATAAAACGAAAAAACGATGCATATACTTTCTCCTTGAATTCTAATATTCTATAGGGTTTAAATTGAGGTCCGCCGGGAATGGTCTTCGGTGGCTGCAGTTTGTTTTCCTAATAAGGAAAAAAAGTCAAGAAAAAAAAGTAAACAATAATGGATACGCTAATGTGTGATCATTTATATTTCATAATGAAAGGCACATTTAAATTCAAAATTTCAGAAATAAGAAAATTTCGTATTGAAAATTAATGAACAATCGACAGGATTTGTGCCTTTGAAAAATGCCTGCCAAGAAACTTGATAAGACTCGTAAAGGTCTATGGAATTTTGTTTTTTCTGAAGTCAGGCCAAATTTGCCAATTTCCGTAATTGTAGTCGATTCAAGATTTACTTCATCTTTGTATTCTACAAATTACAGGACCTCAATGAATCATGTATTGGTGAATTCCGCTACCGAATCTCAAGGCAAGACGAGCATTTGCTCGTTAGATGTTTAGGTAGCCCAATTCATAACAGGAAATTGCAGCACTTTCAAAAATGTGGCTTAAAACATCTGACAAATTCACCAATAAATGAAAACACCATGCGCGTTCGCACACATCCACATAATCGTAGGCCGGTGTCGAATACTTTTCGATCCCCGTATTAATGGTAGCTGCATATTTCACATTTAGTAAAGATATTATATATATATTCACTTACATTTCGCCTGAGAAGTCACCAATACAAATCTATCAGGAGAACGTTGAAATTGAATTGCTTGGAGAAAAGATCTGATATACATGTATCATGAGCAAGTATTTGGATGTTCAATAATTCAATGCAGGAGATTTGAATGCAAGAGTCAAGGACTTACTAGATTATATCCCGAATGATGACGTTTTGAATATTTTCCTTTGTGGTGTAGACTACCCATCAGATGATTTTGAAATACTGAGAAATCTGAGGATAAACATTGGAATAAAATTGGATTATCCCTAATAGATTCATGCTGCACATTTAATATACATTTGATAAATTGTAGATTATTTGATGAATTGAATGGCAAATTCACTTGTTTTGCAAACGAGGGGACCAGTGTTGTAGGTTACATGCTTTTATGCGTCCTCTTTTTTCAACCTCTGACCTATTTTAAAGTTGATGATTGTCCATTTTCAGTTCACTGTCCTCTCGTTTGTACACTTTCATTTGTTAAATATAACATTTAACATACACAAAAACAGTTCATAGGTCCTCATATCATTAAAGTTAATGAATATAGTGGATTATTTAGCGATGCAAATGATACGTCACATTGTGATCGTAAATTTTCGGAATTTACGAAATGTTAAATACTTCAACTGCGAAAGATCTATTGACCTCTCTTCAAAATATATATAAGATGCATGTAGCTCCAAAAGTTGGCGCCGCGATTACCAAACAATTAATGATGTACAGCCTCCGTGGTGGAACGAAGATTGCGCTATTGCAAAACTTGATAACAAATACAAATGTTTAAGAATTTTAGGATAACTAATAACATGGGTGACTTAACCCTTTTTAATATGGCGAAAATCAATTGAAAATGTCTGCAAGGATTCAAAATTATCATTTGCAAGAGAAAAACGTTTTGATCTTGTTATTTCAAGCTAAAATCCTGAAAAAAATGGAGGTTGATAAAATTGTCTAAGAATAGTTCATCCAGTAACGTAACACACAATATATACAAATAATCAATGGTACATGTATAATAATTTCCAAAATCTGTTAAGCCAGGAAAACGAATCTTTGATGAATATAATAGCCCTCGACATGATTTTTATGAATACCGATATAACAGAAAGGGAATCAATTGAAACTCAATCATACCTTACTTGCTACAGCTATTTAATGAAGTTTTTTCTACGGGAACTGTCCTCAGTCAATGGACAGAAAGCATTACCAATCCATAAAAAGGGATAAAAATTGACCCAAACAATTACTTAGGAATTTCTCTAATAAATAACAATAAGTAAAGTTTATATGAGTGTTTTAAATATTCGTCTCTATCAATGCTGTGAAGAAAATTATATCCTAGGCGAATCAAAGGCAGGATTTAGATGCAATTATTCAACGGTAGATTACATCTTTACCTTGTCTGCAGCAAATCAGGATAATTTGTCAAAGCCATTCAGAAGATTTTATTGTTTTTTTTTTTTTTTAAATCTTTTTCAAAGGCTTTTGATTTCATACAACACGAGTTTTTGAGGTATTCCTTGATAAATAAAAGTATCAACGGACGTTTCTTGTTTTTCGTTCGTTAAATGTCAATATAAAATCATGTATTCGATTACAAGATGGTCTTAGTGACTATTTTCAGTGTACGATTGGAACCAGGCAAGGCTATGTGTCAAGCCCACCTCTTTTTTTTGCATAATGATCAATAATCTGGTAGATCATTTCGAAAATACCCTTCAAAATTACATTTTCATATCAAAAGACATTTGTGACTTATTTGCACTTTTGTACGCAGATGATGTTGCGAGTATGAGCGACAGTAGTATCCAAACAAAAGAGACAAATTAACTGTATTTCTGATTTTTGCGACAAGATCAAAATGCAAATTAATGTAGAAAAACCTAAAGAAATCCTCGAAAAACGAAATAGAGGATCTATCAGAAATTATTAGAAATGGTTTTATAGAAAAAAACGTCTCTTTTAACAAATATTTAGGTATGTATACAAATACATATACTTTATTGGTTCTAACTCAATTTCAATAAGTGGTTTGGTTCCATTCAAATACAACATACATTTGCTAAGATGTTATTTTGTCATAATCTAGATCATTCTAATAATAATCGATACCATTGGCAATACCTCAAACCGTGATACAAAATCAATTCATGACATCGCGCAATAGCAAAACACAATATCTTCAATCTATCCGATAGGCAATACTGCCGATTGGCTGAGAGCTAGAGTGGTCTCCCAAACAACAATTCAAGGCCATCACCAACAATACAGAGATTATGTATTTGCTACTAAGAGGGCTACAATTATACATTTGATATGGCAATGACATTCTTAATTGGATCCACCGGGATGACAATAAGACAATGATTACAAAGAGCAATTTCGATTTAAACACAAGAAATGTCAATTTAGTAGGTTTAAGTCGAAATATCTAGATGTACAAAGACAGGTGTACTAATAAGTGACTATATAGTACATGGTGGTTAATACAGAAAGCAGATTTTGGTGATGAGATGGATAACTCAGTACAAGAAAAGCCACCTGTTTCAGACACTGTTTATTTTCCCTGATTTACCCAAAAGTCAAGTAGCATAGCTGATGTTTGTAAAGTTACAATATTAATTTGAGTCAAGACAATTTACATTTTCTAATATCTAGACAATCTGATATAATCTTTGAAGACATCAATTTGCACGGACTTTCTTAGGCTGTCAGTTTTAATCGGTCCATTTTGGCTCAAACAGATCTGCCATAACGAATTATCTCTAAGAAAGCAGAGACATATGCCAACATTTTGGGTTTCAAAGTCAGCTCGACTTATTGTTATATCAAGGCCAGTTTTCGCCAAATTTATAAATGGTTTTTGTTTTTCTCGCATGAAATTCTTTCCTAGATTTTTAGAGAATTGTCGAAGTACTACTGCAGGGAATTCTTGATTTTGAATTTACCAAATATTGACATTTATCAGAAAGGGGAAATACTTGTAGAATATTCTTGTGTTATTTAATTTATTACAATATTAATTTACTGTGTTTTCTTATAAGTATCAGCTATCGAAAACCGTCTTGTAAATACATACCTGTCAATTTTTTAACATTCGCAAAAGTATTTGAAATAATTGGGAGAAAAATTGCATAAAAACTAGACACAGCGAGGAGTGTCCACCAGCAATGTACGAGCGTTGGTCAATCAATATGTGGACAACCCGTATGAATAAACATAGAGTTAGCACATTTGATTGAGCGTAAACTGTTTATGTTTCACATGTTCGCTAATAATGTTCAAAATTTCGTTGCAAATTATTTAAAATTGGCCGTTTAACAATTATTTGTATGAAGGCATGTACTGTGAATCATTCAAAACGACGCCGCGACGTTGTAATAACATACAATTTGTATTTCTCCGCGCGATGCTGCTTTGGAAAATAGTAAGTGCGATAATGCAATATATTTTTTCCGTGATAATTTTTTTTCTTTGGAAGGATCTTGACGAAACAACATGTAGTTTATCAAAACAGGTAATTTGTTCACTTGTTTGAAGCTTTTCCTAAAATGGAGATGGCTTTTTTAAAAAAAAAACTAAATTAGACATTTTCGCGTAATAGAATATCTAGGTAAAAAGCATTTACTGCTTTATTTTAGCTGATTCTTTAATGGCTCACAATAGACGCATATTCACACCAAGATACTAGACATTTTCGAATATGAAAAAATCTGTATCTTATGAAATTATTTTCAAAAATATCGGGGGAAACCAAGAAAATTAGCTTTGCCTAAAACCTCCAAAATACTTAAAAAAAAAAAAAGAAAGAAAAAAAAAAGAAGAAAAAATGGAAATACGTGATGGTTTATAAATGAAATTTTCAACTTGTCCTAGTATTAATTGATTAACCCTCGTATATCAAAGGATATATACGACAAGATTGTTTCGAGAATTAAAGAGATTCACAAATAAGAGCTTATTGGTATTCAACCACCCCGAATCGTCCAACGAAATAGCTGAAGCTAAAGAACTAACAGGCGAAGCATCGACTTGCGAAATTGAATATGAATTACTTCAAGGAGACTTGATGACAGGCTGCATAATTGGGAATCGGGAAGATGCTAAGACAAGACCAAACAATTTAATATTTGATAGCAAACAAGAAAGAAGAGAGCTCTTAAAACATGCCAAATATATAAAAGACAAAGCTCCAGGCAAGCTGAAAGAGGTTATCATCACAATAGACATGCCTTCAACCAAGTAAAAAGGATTTACTTCTTGAGGAATTTGCAAAGGAAAAAAAAAAAAAACCTGCAATACAAGAGATGGCCAAATCATTAGATATATTAATATCACTGAAAATTGACCAACAAAAAAAGACAAATAGTTTTTCTTTTTTGTTTAGAAATGTGTACATGTTTTGTTTAATTTTTTTATTAAAAAAAGAATAAATAAATAAATAAATACAAATTCATTTGTCCACAGAAATGTCCCATATCGGTAAAAAAGTGTCATTTATAATTCGATTGAAATTTCAATCCACTATCACGGAATTGTTATTCTACTTATCGATATGACATTTAACAGAAAAATTACTTTATCTTTTAAATTTCCGAATCTATTTGATTTTTCGGAGTTATTTTGTTTTTCCCATCTCACTGGCGCTCGATCTCAAAAAATAATAATGAGTAACGACGTTAGTCACCTAAAAAGGTCACTTGACTTTTTTGTTTTTATTCAAGACTTTTGTCAAAATACTTTGATCAAGTGCAAGTGTGCCATCCCGCCTTAAGGTAACTGCGGACAGATAATATTGTCGAATTTTCGACTTCCTTAAAATCTCTCAATAATTGCTGAGATTTATATTTGAAATGAGTGCATTAGCTAACACTCAATGAAAAGGGTCCGAAGCTCGCTCATTTGACGTGGTGATGTCATTAAGGGACCAAACCCTTTTCGACCCGCATAAATCAGTATTTGCAAATATTTTCTGAATTAATCGGTCGATTTTTACGAAAAGAGTTTCAATTAGAAAGCCCAAGAACGCCCGAGTTAGTCGTTTAAATTATGTGATCATTCAAATAGAAAAACAAGCCCGGAACGCGATTTTTAAGATTTGACGTTCCTTTTTTTCATTTCTTTTTTTGTAAATAAATAGAAATTTTCTCAAAATTTTGGCCGGTGGCTTATGCTGATATTTTGTTATTTTGAAGCGAAAAGAATATGCTTTGCTTTAATCAAATAAAAATTATATGTCTTCGGGTTAGATTTTTCATAAAATTCGATTTTATGAAGTTGTTGCAACATTTTTCGTCGAATTCGACGTCTCACCAAAACAATCGGTACTATACTTATTTGGGGCCAATCTTTGTGCAATAACGTATTCAAAAATATTTGAAATTGAGGTTCAACGCAAAATAAAGGCTTCAGAAGTATCAAATCTGAATGGGATTTTAAGAAATACAAAAAAATGCAATTAATTTTTCATCCGTTTAAAAAAAAGCTTTTGTGAATATTTGACGTGACGTTGATATATCCTTGGATTTGCGATATCTTCGCGGAATCGAATCTTACAAAAAATCTAGCCTGACGACACATGGTTTTTATTTCAAAACTTTTCAGCGGAATGATTTAGCAGCAACATATCTAAATTTCAGCATAGGTCACCGGACATATTTTCGAATAAAAAGGTAAAATTTTCAGTAACTGTACTCGAAAATAGCAACGCAGAAGGCATTAACATTTAATACGCTAGAATTTATTGCATTTCTTACACGTATATCTTCCTTTCAATCAAAACATAACATCAGGCGTCTTTTTACAAAGCAAATGGCGTTTTCGGGATAAAAATCGGTTCATTATTTCCGAAAAAAAAAAAACAATTACTGAATTTGGTCTCTAAAAAAGGGGTCGGCCCCTTGATGACGTCAGGACGTCAACTGTAGGTGCTGTAGTCCCTTTTTATGACCGAAATGTGAAAGCGGGTACTTCAAAGTTCATATTTATCGCATATGGCATGATTTGCAGACGATTTAAAATTTGGACCTAAAATGGCCCTCTATGTGTCCGCAGTTACCTTAAACGACGCCTTTTCGACGTATGGCTATAATTGCCGAATAACGTTTGTTTCTTTCGTTTCTCCTTTTCTTCAAATGTTCTATTTTCCCAATAAGTCTGACAAAGGTACAAATTACAGAAAAAGAATTCTGGACAAATGCAGATTATTCACATAGAGGTTTGAAGAATGTGTATTTGTACATGTAATTTAGACGCTCTTTTTTCCTTAGATTGAAGAGAGGGAGAATGAAAAAAGGGTTAAATATGTTGAAACATATTTTAAGACAAAAAGATGAAAACAACAACAGGAAAGTGGTCATGAATTGCCTATTTAACGAATTAAATTTTAAAACGTAAAAAATTCGACGATTTTTAATCAATTTATGTGACATTTTTAGCTCCATCTGTTGACGTAACGTCATTTTCAAAGCAGTGATCGCATGCAATATTAAGACTCAAATTAGATTTATTTAACATTCTAAATATGCGTAAGTTTACATATTGTAATAAGGTGACATTGAAAAAAAAATATTGACACCAAAAGGTCTTGCCACAAGCAGCAAACAAGTGGAATGTGAAGGCTTCATCACTAATGACCCCACTTTTGTAGCCAACAGCAGTCTTAATTCTACACAAGTTTGAACCAGTCAAAATAATTTTGACCATGACTGATGACCTTGTCACAAGTGCCGACAAAACAGGCCTAATAATAAGCATTTGTCATGACAAATATATATCAATTCCCATTCCAATGTAATTTTTATTTTTGTTGAAATTAAGCACCTTGAAAATTGAGACTTGACCATGACCGTTTGTCTTTAAAGTGGAATTCATTGAAAGGTCCTGTCGCAAGGAATACACTTGCGAAAATTGAAAGATACATTACATACTATTCGAATGTTACAAGTCATCAGAGATCGCAGACTTCAGAAGCTGATGAATGTCGGGTAAATAAACCAAAAAGTATTTTCAAAATACAATCAATCGATCGGGACTTGGCAAAGGTACTTAATTCATGTTTCCGCCACCGATTCAGATGCAAACGGCGTACTCGTAATTTTCCGGGTTGGGATACTGAAATAAACAAGATATCGGATAATAAAAAAATCCGCTTAATAGCAACTTTTCTTCAGACAAATGGGAGTTGCAAATAAACGGATTTGTCTGTATTATGTTTACAGTGCAAGTAGTAATGGGGTTTCCTTGGCGGTAAACACTCAAATGACCTTAATATCATGATGACCTCATTTAAAGCGTGATCCTTCAAAAAGATGGCTACTCTGATGACTGTAAACAAGAGTCGTTTGTGTTAAAATAAACCCACGCCTTGGTAATCTAAGGCATTAACTTGATATGATGTTCGGTTGATTATTGATTGAATGGAGTTTAACGCCGCTTTCAACATTATTTCAGTTATATCGCGGCGGCTGGAGCACCTAACAATGGTTTCCTGGCATTTCTCTCACCAGTACAACCACCACATTCTTTCCTAGCCTCCAGCTACTATCTCACATAGGTCTACGATTATCAACCCATTGATGAGAGACAAATAGTCGGAAAGAATGAGTACCGCCGTCGGGGATCGAACCCGGGACCTCCCGGTTGATTAATGGATAAATAAAATGTAGTTTGTCGCCGCTTTCAACATTTTACAGTTAAATCGCGGCGGCTGGAGAACATTACAATGGTTTCCTAGTATTTCTCTCACCAGTATAACCACCACATCCTTTCCTAGCCCCAAGCTGCTATCTCACATAGGTCTACGATTATCAACCAATCATGATGTTCGGATTCCCAGTTCGACTCTAATGACATAAGTTCTCCATGATTTTGGAGTCCGCCTTATCTGAAGTTTCCAGTTATATTTGAAATTCTTCTGGATTTGAATAGATTAAAGTTTGGATTTAACGTCACTTAAACAGTTTTCAGCCATTGATTTCTTGTATCTTTACACCAGTACCACATACCCCTTTCAAGCATCCGTCTGCTCATCCCACTTAGGTTTGCAAAAATAAACCAAGCAGAGGGTAGACCCGTTAACCTGGCCTATCTATGCTTAGACTGGTAAACCTGTCCAGTCAATATTGCTAGATTGAGGCAGGCTTGCCAGTCAAATCGGAGGGAAACATATCGCGGAGCATTTAAGGGCATTCAATGTGTTGTTTTTGTCATGTAAAAATCAAGATGACTTAGATGACAGACATAATTTTTGAGTGAAGCCTTTTGTAAAAAGATAATTTCTTGTTGAAAGAAAACATCTGTATTTGTTTCGAATAAGTTACTATGGTTTGATTGTGTGAATTTAGTTGAAAGTTGCCTTTAAAGCGGTATTTCAATGTTACAATGGATTCCTGGTATCTCTCACATGGATTTACAATTCTTTCTGTCTAAGAATCCAACAATTTATCTCATGTAGAACATCAATCATCAACCATTTGGTGGTTAAACTAGAAAGCCATGATTGGCTTGAGTCGCTCCAAAGGCTTAAAATTATTGTAATAGCAAATCAAACTTTTGACAAGATCTTTAGATATTTTGGGTTCAATTGATGTTGAAAATGATTTTCAAAGTTTAAACTCAATATCATTTAGAGAAATGACCTCTACCCATAAAAAATATATTTTTCATCCAATCACAATAATTTTTGGCTGCATGACAATGGGTCACCTAAGGATCATACCATTAAAGTTTGATTGATATCCATCTTTTACATTCCGAGGAAAATGATTTTCAATGTTTCCACAATATAACATATAGAGAAAAGACATCCGTCCATAAAATACATATTTTCCATCCAATCACTATAATTCCTGTTGGACTGATAAAGGGTCACTCAAGAATCATTTCAGTGAAATTTGGTTGATATCCATCAAAAACATTCTGGCTTGTCCTTGGCTTGTCAGTAACATGAGATTGAATGATAGCTAAAAATATTGCAAACAGACAGACAACTGGTGCCATAGCATAGTATGACCTTTTGAGCGTAAATTGAAAATGATTTTATGCACAACTATATGCCAAACAGTTATTTTGCAAGTTTCAGTTCATTGCAATTGAAAGTGTGACGAGTTGCTCACAAAAGAAATATAGTGAATTTCAATCAATTCAAGGGCAGATAATACAAGAAAGACCCAAGCTTTTTGAATTTCTTATGTTTAACCAACTATCAGGGTTACATTATGGCAAGATTCATTTCAATCCAATTAAAATTGTAGAAGTTGTGCACACACGCACAAAAAAATCTGTAAATTTAAACTATTTTGTGAAGTCAAGGGAAGACAAATCAGGAACTACTTTAAATATGAAAATATAGTTTCGTTTAATTCAAGGGCAGATAATTCAAGATTTCTCTAGAATGACTGGAGCCATTTGAATTTCAAAGGTCTTATGCACAACTAGACATCATAGACAGTAATTATGTGTAGTTTCAGCTCATTCCCACTGATAGTTTAGGAGGAGTTGCGCACACAAAAAACAGTGATTTTGGTTATATTAAAGGGTAGATAATTCAAGATTTCTCAGGAATGACTGGAGCGGTTTGAATTTCAAAGGTCTTATGCACAACTAAACATCAAAGGGAGTAATTGTGCCAAGTTTCAGCTCATTCCCATAAACAGTTTAGGAGGAGTTGCGCGCACAAAAAATTGCTAAAGGGTGGACAGACAGACAGAATGACGGACGGACGACCGAGGCCATAACATAATACGACCCTTCGGGCGTATAAAATGTTAGGAAGGATATTTTGCAGATACTGGGAGTATATTTTGCAGATACTGGGGGGTAAAACTCTGTACCTTATCATTAATATTCCATAAATTACTGGAGCTAGATAACTAGAAAGTACAATGACACACAATTTAAGCGGGGTTTTAATACTTTATTTCAAGTTTCCTATTACGTGTATATAACAGTATATATAAGGATCACACGCTTTGCAGGTTTTGGAGTAGAAGCCCTACTAATATATGCAATTCTTGTCACAGTTATCATTAGCCTAAGTATAAGAGATGCATTAATTAACATTTATGGAATAAGTAAAAATTGAGTTTTTCATTTTAAAACATTTTTCCATAATACACAGTTTACATTCCTAAGCAACAAATTAAGGTTATCTTTAAGTATTTTTGTTTCGATTTCAGAATTTACCTTTTCAATATTCATAACTTATCGCTCCTAATTATTGAATTAAAGAATCAATTGTATTTAATATACGAATATCAATCACAATTAACAATCGAGATTTGATATGCATCACTCATTGTCTGTTTATTTTCTATTCGAAATTAAACGTCAAATAAGTGAAAATGATAAAAAACCTCGTGACGCTTTGTTTTGTTCTTATGGTATGATATAAAACATTTCATGAATCTAAAATTTAAAACTGCAGTGTTTGATGCTTTGGCCCATGATAACTGTGCATAAGAAATCACCTAGATTTAAAAAACAATGAACTAAACCAATCATTAAAATAACTGTAACAATTAGAAAAATAACACCTCCATCCAATAGCAATTAACAACGATAGAAAAGGTCTTTATATACAAATATAAACTCCAACATTAGCTACCTTAGGAGAGTAGAGGGGTCAATAAAGGACCAATCCATGACCAATGTCATTAAAAAAAATATTGAATGAATATATCAATCACATTTCAATATGGACCTTAACTATCAATAGTTGACCACTTTTATGAATTCATGTAAACAATATTGAATATTTATGAAATAATTTCATTTTTCGCCTTAATGTGTCCACGAATAAAGTCTGATGGAGGAGGACTTATATGCAAAAAGTAAAATCCGAGGGCGGAGCCCAAGGATTTTGCTTTGTATATGACTCCTCCTCAATCAGACTTTATTCACATCAACGCGAAAATGAAATTATATCCGTAATAACGTGATCGCAATTCTGAAATTAGGCCTCTTTTTAGCCTCTTCTGGGTGTAAAATAGTATAAAAACATTTTTCTGTGTGTAAAATAAATGAAAATATAATGGGAGACTTTCACAGAAATTGAAATGCGTCATTTCGCACTTGGTTTACATGACGTCAAAAAGAATCAACGGTCCAGCTAAAGATGACGTATTGCCATTGTGTTATGATGATGAATACGACTAATTTTCAATGTTGTCTACATCAAATAAATACGCATTTATTGACAAAAGAATTGAATGTAAGAGGTTGTTGTTTAAATTTGATTTATATTTATTGTTTCAATATTTCTGTCAATGACATTGAATCGTTTTATGGCTCCTAAATAAACACAAGACATAAATTCATATACCAGTTCTAAGTTTAAGGTACAGTGAGTAAATTGGTTTTGAATTATAAATATTTTTACCAAAATGCAATAAATCATATTATGTTTGTATTTTTTGAGTATCGGCCTGATGGTTCAAAAAAGGACTCACAATATTGTCTTATTTGAAATACCAAGTAAAGAATTGCGCTTCCAACGAGTAATGCATATTGCTGGTCGAATAGTGAAACAATGCTTTCTATCTGAATCTTTAATTTGACAGAAAATATAAAATAGAGATTAACAATGCCACAACGTTCTTTACTTTTATTTGTTTTACGAATTCACTGTCAAAGAAAATTTAGTAATTTATACCAAGGAATTGCTATCATTACTTTTATATACACATAGATATTCTTTTATCATTTTATAACTAATACTTTATTTTTTGCCAAACATTGATTAATCATAAAATCGTCTTTATTACTTTACTGGTACGGTTTTTACTTTCACTATTTTTTTATATTTACATATAGACTACAACAGATATCTACATTTAAAGTTTTTCTCGGTAACTATAAAACCGGCAAATTGCGTACTCAGCTAGAAACAATGTAACAAGTAAAAGCCTAAACAAAATATACAAAGAGCACCAAATTAAAAGGTAAAATAAAATCTTACATTTTTTGGCCCGTCACACAATGGCCCTGCCAAGGATCAAGACTTTTCATTTTTCAGATATTTTAAGTATCTAAAACGTTGTGTTTTTCTATCCGTATAAAGGCTTGTTTTCGAAAGAGCTGTTTTTGGTGAACAAATACTGGATGCATTCTCTGTTTCACATTTCTTTAACGAATTCAAAGAATGATTCCTCTCTTTATAACAGTACCTAACTTTTCTAACGCAACCAGTATAATTCCTTGTTAGGGGATTTTTTCCAGCCTTTACATATAAAAGTGCTTTTCTTGTTTTGTTGCTTTGTTACTTCACTTTTTATGTCATTTTAACAAATTCACATTATGGAAGCTCGAGAAAGTAACCATACCTCTCTGGTTGTGTAAACTATATCAATTGACCGGAATTAATTTCAGCCAATCAGAATCGTTGATTAACCTATTAACATTGACGCAACAATCCTGATAGAAAACCTTCCTATCTATTTCTAACCAATGGTTATCTTTAATGGAACTTGGGGTTTCATATAAACTTTTCTGTAGTTTCAGATCATTCTATATTACTATGTTAACTTCTAAAATCTATATTGTTTTGACTTTTTTTAGATTCAATACCTTTTCAAGATTTTCAAGAAAGTGTATCATGTGATGGGTCATTAACAATATTTCGTTGTTGATATTCCAAAACCTCATAACTACAGCTTTGATCAAGACGTAGCAGCTATGAGTTCTTAGAAAAGCAACTATGATTTTCTATGGATGTTAAATATTACTTCAACTCTTTTTCTGACTATTTTCAAATCTTTAGTCACATTAGTGAACAATTCTTGATCATATCTCTTATTCGAGCATTTATCTATTACGACTTTGTATAAATTTTAGTTTGACTCAAAGGTAAATAAGTAAGCACATGGTTCCTTTTTTTAAATACAAAGAACATGTAAGGAAAACATAGTATATACTGGTACAAAAAAATATGGTACAGAATGAAAGCACTTTGTTTAATAAAATTGCGAATAAACAAACAAATGGATCTTAACAATGCAAACAACGCAACAAGCTGAAAATAGTCCTAAATATACAAATTCTTATCAAACACTGTTCACACATCAGAACAAAAAGAAAATATATTGTTTGAAGAAAATTTTCCTATCGGTCTTGGCTCTGATGGATAAGTGTCACAATTTGTATATTTCATACCATGTTCAGTCAATATTTCTTTATCAAGATAAAGACAAATTCTATTAAGGGACCATAATAAAAAGTTATTTTATCTTAAGCAAAATCTCGGAAAAAATAGAGATTTTTTAAAGAAATTTTTCTTATTATCGAATCTTATGTTCTGTGAACTGTGAACAGATTAGAACCATCTCAATAGGTTTGAACATCATAGGATTGAGGGTTTATTCGTCTACACTATAAAATTATTGGTTAAGACCAAAAGTTCTCATTTGGTCTAAAACCTTTTGACACCTTATTGTACCAATTTCCTGCATTCTACTCAATGAGATCTATCCACCTGTGATGTTTCATGATACTAGCTTGCATACTTTTTACTGAATCCTATGTTGTTCAAACCTATTAAAATCGTCACATGAGACAATTCTAATGGGTTTCAACAACAAAATATGATTCAATAATAAAAAAATTGTCAAAAACTGCCCACTTTTTCAGATATTTGCTAATGTTGAAGGGACTTTTTATAATAGTCGCTATATAAAATAAGTAGCTTAATAGAAGTGGTTACTTGAGCAATATCCACTGAACTGGAAACAAGCATTTTTTCACTTTTTTAATATTTTCTCAGGTATTTTGTCAAGTATTTAATTACAAGATTGAAGAAAGTAAAATCTAGTAACTGCTCATAAGATGTTTATATTTTGCCCAGTGTTAAGCAGTTGTAACTGCCTTTATGTTTATAGGCAGTTACAACTGTTTAGCACTCGGCCATTCGACAGAAATATAAGCCTGTTCTCGAGACTTTTACAAAATTTTCAAAAGGTAAGATAATCAAAGGTTGTACAATGTCTTTATCCATGTTTTAAAAACAGTAGAATTTATGTACACAGACAAGAAATATGGGATTATATATACGATATGTGAACAAATCTTGAAATTCATTTAAAACAGCACACAGAAAATATATGCGACCTGTCTCATGAAAAGGGACCATCAGGGAAGTGTGTAAAGTGTTAACCCTAGTTAGACTGCATGGACTGCTCAGACTGACCAGGGTCAGGGTTGAAACATTTTGCACTGTGCTTATTTTCTGAATCTGTAATTATCTATCTACCTTCCCATGACTGAATTTTTGAAATGTGATCTCTCGTTGACCTGCACTAGAACCAATCTCTTTTTCAAATATTTATTTTACCGAGTTCCGGGATGGTCCCTTTTCGTGTGACAGGTCACAAATCTAATACTTAGCATTGGAACAGAAACAACACATAGATACAAAACAGCAATGGTTATAAAACAAAAGTTTAGAGACCAGACGTTATAGACATGAATTACTTCCCTTTAATGTCAATTTAACATTGTCTCGTCTCAAGGGAATGTAACTCTTGTTTCATCAATCACAAGTGTCTGGTCTTTTTAAAACATATTTCGAGAACCAAATACATGCAGCATTATGTAAAATCCAGTCTATTAAACAAATTGTATAGAAGTTTTAAGATAATTACGATCAGACAAATTATTTTTCACCCAATACAAACAATATTTTATGATTTCATGTGATCAAATTATGTAATCCAGTCTACAGAAAATTAACTAGAAACCTAGCAAATTTGTGTATATTCCAGTCTATAAAAACATTAAATTTGAACCCAACAGAGTCTTTAAATATAAAATAATATTTCAAAATATTCCATCAATGTGAATACAATTCTAAGATGTTTTTTGGCAAAATTTTATAAAAGAAAAAGTATGTCTCAAAATTCATTTAGTATTCTTCATATTGTCGGCAGTGGACACTCTTGCAAATCAAAAAATTCAAGTTAAAACCCAAATACTGGGACAGCTATTATTTCTTACAAATGATTTCAAAATTATTTTCAGTAGAACTTACAACACAAAACATTAAAAGCCCATAAACAATATTTTATGATAATACAGCACATGTCAAGTATAAAACACCAACAATTCGGTTCTTAAATGGACAAATTTAACCACTGATCTAATTGGGTACCATATCTGTTAAATTACCTGCCCCCATTGTATATAAGATAACCGTTGGTTAATTCTTCCCAAAATATATTTTCAGCCAATCAGGATAGTTGTTTCAATTGTACCAATTGAAACAATCATCCTGATTGACTGAAATTAATATGTGGTCAATTTCTAACCAATTGTTATCTTATATACAACTGGCATTATTTGAGCTGGATTTTATTTCGCATTTTAATATAAATGCCTATAAACAATGAATTTTCAAAATATGTGACAAATCAATTAAAGTTAAACCAAGTCTTTTTATCACAGCATCAATTATAGTATATACTTGGCTTTACTTTAATTGATTTTTTTGTAAATATTTTTGCAATTTATTTTGTTCTTCCTTAACCTTTAAGTCGATACTTATTTGAAAAAATCTGTTTTACCCAAATCAAAGACTGCGAGATTGACTGCTGATCATAGTTGAGAGAAATTTCAGATACTGCATTTCTCCTTATAAAATAGCACCCTCCCTAATAAAAGCATCCCTACTTTTTTTTTTACTAAGAAAACCCACTTTAAATGCCTAAAATTAGTGATGGGCAGATTAATCGATTATAATCAATAATCAGTTTGTTTGGACTTAGGATTGTGATAATCAACTGAGAAATTTCAAAATCAATTAATCAGTTTCTTACACATAAATGAAAGCCATTACTTATTGCTTTTGAAACCAACTTTGGTGGCTCTATGTTTATGTTTATAGGCAGTTACAACTGTTCCATGATGAGCTATGAAGTTGGTAGAAAAATCCGCAGAAAGAATCTTTAGGTCATGAGTTTTAACTAAATTTTCACATTCTTCAAAAAGTGATAATTGGAGTGCTGTATTAATTTCTAAGAAAATGATTGTACAATCAATCATTTACTGACTTACTCTTCCAACTTAAAACCGATTATCGATTGTGATTTGAAACCAATTGCCCAACACTACCTAAAATTTACTTATTTTCTTGTCCAGGGTCTTTTCATTTCAATGAATCAATAATCACTTTCTCCTTTAACAAGATTTAGTAGAAAGTCATTATCTGATTCATTTCCATCATCAAGATTTTGGTTATGACTCGCATATTTGTCCCTAGTATGAATTTCCGGTATGTACGAGTTATTTCCCTTTTGCCAAGAAGAATGAGCCAGAAGAGGCTTGCTTTGAGATAGTAAATCTCCTGTACGATGATGATCAGGTCCTAAAATAGGATGATTGTTACTATAAATAGAAACACTTTGTTTTGTCGCTACATCAGGATCAGTTACCGAAGCAAAGGGGTGTCTATCACACTGCAATTCTACATTTTTTTTATCAGCAGTGGAGTTATCATCGATAGGACAAGTTACACCAGATTTCAAAATAGCAGAATCAGTCAACAGTGATAGAGGAAAACTTGACGAAGACCACACATCATTACTCAAATTTGTGCCACAATATAAGGCATTATCAAGATCTTTCTTCCGTTGCTCCTTGTCGGAGATTGAAATCCCAACAGAACTTCCATCAGACTTTCTTCTCAGTATTTTAAGATTACGATGCAGATATTGTTCAGCAACTTTTTCTTCAATAAGCGCCTCGACACTTTGTCTCCTGTTAGAGTCAGAGTTGGGTTTGATTTCTCCAGAGTCATTCTCATTGCTACTCTCTAGATTTTGGAGGATAAAAGATTTCAGAGTTTCATTCCAGTTGCCTTCCTGTTGATCCATAGAATCTTCATTTATATCGTCAAGATTGTTCAAAGATTCGTCGTCAGAAGTTCTGTTTGAGACGTCATGCATAAAGCTCGATTCGGAAACTGAAGCACTGCTACTCACACTCGAGCCATGTGGATTCTCGGACATTTCTGAACCATATTCTACGGTTGTCTTGGGAATAATGAAAGACTGAATATCTCCTAGCCTCAAATTCTTAGTGTCGCAAATGATATAACTGCCACTCATGTTCTCCTCTTTGATGAAGCTTACTGTATCATCCCCTAATCTTTCATTTCTATGCATTTTGTCTCCACTTTCTTTTGTGGGTCTATGTTTTTCAGTTTTGATATTGTGAATTATCTTTTCGGATAAATCCTTCTCGTTATGAAAGGCTGTAGATTTAACTTTATCAGCATTGGGCAAGCTTACTGTCGTAATTACAGCTTTATTCAAGCTGTAATTACAACATTTTGGTTGCTCAAGGCAGACATTCAAGTTATTACATCCATCTTTAATTTCATCATTCACAGTAACTTCTTCAACTTCTAAATTTTTACTTAGGTTATTGATATTGCCTGCTATAAATTTGTTAGTATCTTTATACGGAGCACCATGACTTTTATTAAGTTCAACAATAGCTTTATCACATTGATGCAATGCATCACTAGGATTGCTAGTACTATACGATAGTGGTTGCCTTTTGTTACACAATAATTTTCTACTTGTACTTAACAAGGGGACAAAACCATCTTCAACATGACTATTTACTTTTGAATGATTAACACCAGTTTCATCCGTCTTATTCATTTTGTTTTCATTTAAAACATTACTGCAAGTGACATTGTTACGTGTGTTATGATTTGCAACAAATTGATGTTTATCGTCAAACCTTTTTATCTTATTGTTTAACGTATTAGCACTTGAATTTTCAAAGAAAGCACATTTCTTATTTACAAAGGACAAGTCACTTATAATGGAAAATAATTCACGCCTTTTTTCTTCTTTCGACACATGTACAGATCTTTGCTCTATATTTACATTAGGTAACGGACAACAATAACTATTGAAACTATCACGGATAGAATTATCAACATTTGAACGAGCATTTTGTAAAACGGTTTCTTCATTTTTACACAAATCAATTGGAAAACTAACAAAATTATCATTAACAGACTCAATATGTGTATCAATAATAGCACTAGGTTTATCATTTTGTACAATTTTGACCATGCTTCCCTTTTTTAACATATCGCTGAAACCAGATTCAGAAAATTCTTTGACCTTGACCCTGCTTGCAAGGTTTTGTTCACCAGTTTGTATAATATCACATTCAACACAAGCGTCTGGTTTCCTGTCTATTGCACTCACTGGAAGCAGATTTACGTCCGGTTCCCCCTTGCTTGGCATTATAGGGGTTAAATCTTTATTTACAATATTTACACGGTTGTCTACTGATCTCTCAGTTTCTGGTTTTGCAGCGTGAATCCACGTGGAGGCACATTGCAATTGACCAGTGTTTGTTTTATTTAATCCTTTACTAACACGCCGCTTCTGTAGAACATTTTTATCGAATTCTTCAAAAGAAAAGTCTTGTTTTGAACCGCTATCATCATCGGTAAAATCATAAATATCCTCAGCAGAAGTTTTTTCGGTTAATTCTGTTTTGATTCTTTTATTTGAATCAACAGAAATTGTACGAACATCACTTTTTTGTTTATAACAAATTTTTGATACAGTATCTTTATGTAAATTTTCTTCAATTGTTTCGGAATCTGTTTGTATATTTGGCATGTGTACAGACATATTCAAGTTTTGAACTTCAATAAGATCGTCGATTTTCTTGTTCTTTTCACCCATCATTGTTGTCCCATCTTCAGGACTTTGATATCCTTTTCCAACAATCTTTACATAATCTCCACCAAAAACAACATCATCATTACCAGCAGTTTTCAGGACTTCATCTTTTAATTTAGCTTCATTTAAGTAAGGAAAGGCAGCTACATTTGTTGAAGTTGATTGCTTGATTAAAGGCAATGATAAAGTTCTGAATGCTGCAGATAATGAACCATTATCGGCAGCATTCAGAACTTCATCTTTCAAATTGCCTTCATTTAATAAAGGAAAGGCAGCTATATCTGATGATAGAAATTGTTTGAAACTTTCCACAGATTTTTGTTGTATTTCACTGAAACTATCAATATTTGTACAATTACGTTTATCATAATCTTTCCTTTGTTCTACATCAGATATCAATTTGCCATCAAAAGACACATCCTTAGAATTCAGTTGTGTTTTTGAAGTGTAATCTCCATAATTTTTCAACGAACCCAACGAGTTAAGACTATTCTGGACTGCTAGATGACCCCCTTTTCCATCAATGTCCTCAACTGGCTTTGTCACAAGTTCCAAATTATCATCTTCATCATCATCAAAAGAAAGCATTTCAATATCGGAGTCGTCGGAATCGATAGAAGGGCTCCCTAGTCATTGCTGTTGTTGTTGCGGCGGCATGTTGATCTCAATGTGCTTTTTCATGTGTTGACGGAGAAGATATTTTTGTGCGAACGGTTTGTCACAAAGTTCACATTTAAAGGGTTTCTCGCCAGTGTGGACTTTTTGATGTGTTTTTAGACTGCTTCTCTGATTGAATGATTTTCCACAGGTGTCGCATTTGTATGGCTTTTCACCTGAAAAATATGGAACCAGACAAGTTTAAGTTAATTAGTATACTGTGGACTTGTGGACAGACTGACAGACACACAGACAGACAGAAAGAGAAGATGATGCCAATTTAGTACATAAGTAGCAGCACTTAAAACAAGCTTTGATATCCATCTTGTTCAGATAACAAGACTTATGAATTTGTGTTTTCATGAACACTTATTTAAAGCCCCTGTCTGTGTTCATGAAAATTTCCAAAACCCAAGACAATGATCTAAAACAACTATTTTCACAAAAACTAGACTTTAATTCTCGAAGATAAGCTTGATTTTGTCATTCCAATATTTGATAATGCAAATGATTATAACCCAATGATCTAAATATAGGCCTAACTTGATGAATATTTATGATCCGCAACATTTCAGACTCCAATATGCCCCTTCACAAGGGCTTATTTCACGCGACCAAAAACTAATTTACATATAAATGGCAGATTATGCATTTCCCAAAAAAGTTGCCGTTTGTTGATTTGTTTGTATTTTTATGTAACACATCTATAATACTAAATCAAGAAAAACAAGAGCTGTCACTGTAAGATGACAATGCCCCCCGACACCGCTTTGATTTAGAAGTTATGGCCAATGTTAAAGTTTTTGGACGGAATGACGGACGGACGGACGGACGGACGGACAGACGGACAGACGGACGGACGGACAAGTCAAATTTATGATGCCTCCCTATCGGGGGCATAATTATTCAAAGAATGTTCACGAAATAGTAATTTTTTACTCTTAACACAGACCGGGGGCTTTAATTTCTAATGATGACGTGGTCTTTGTAAAATGACATCCTCCTGAATTACTACATGCTGTAAGCACATTTTCAAACTCATTACACTTGTTTTAATAACATTGTGTAGTATTACAAGAGGGCCGGTCATAGTGGCCCTGAATCGCACACCTGAGTCAACTGTCTAAAACTTGTTTGAAACAGATTTTGAAAGGATGATGAGAATTGAGAATAATGACTCAGTTAAACAATTCTGTTGATTCTATACAACAAGAACATCCCTTTGGCCAAATTTCGAGTTGATTGGGCTATAAATGTTGCCTCTAGAGAGCATACAGACTTTTCCCCGTGACCTAGTTTTTGACCCATTTTCAAACTTGTTTGGGACTTCATTAAGACAATCATTCTGAGTAAATTTCAGGTTGATTGGGTAAAAATGTGGCCTCTAGAGTGCATACAAGTTTTTTCTAAGATTTAACTCCTTGACCTACCGTAGTCCTTGACCCCAGTTGAACCAATTATGGACTTATCCCAGATTTTATTAAGACACTCATTCTGACAAATTTTCAAGTTTATCGAGCAAAAATTGTGGACTCTTGAGTGCATGCAAGGTAAATGTTGACGACAGACGACTGACAACTGATGACAGACATCAATATTACCACAAAAGCTTCCCTTGAGAACTTCTTGCCCCTTTTTTGTCTACTTATGGATGACTCATTTAATTAATTTGGTATATCATGACCCCTTGTACAATATACTCTATTTCAAACAAGAGATGTTTGTAAAACAAGTGCAAAGCAAAAAAAACCCCTCACTTTGCACATTGGAGATAGATTTGGTCTTTACCCCTCTTCAGACGGTCAGAGAATATTCTTGCATTGCATGACTGTCTAGTGTGTGACATTTCCAACAATTTCAAATGTGCCATCGAGACTTATTTGAGATAGCAGCTGGAGGTTAGGAAACAAGAGGCCCAAGAGTATCGCTCCACTGGCTTAAAAATCTCAAGATTTGATAGAGAGATATTGAAAATAGAAGGTAATGAAAGTGAACAGCATTCAGAAGGAATTCCGACTTTTTCTAAGTTGAAACTGACTTATGAAGGAATTAACATATTTAACTAAAATGTAAAATTACAAGGAAGAAAACTATTTAGATATCACTTTGAAACAAGGGACCAGAATGGCCCTAAACCCCTCACCTGGATTTTATTGACCCAGTGGATCTCATCCAATCCAAATTTCTTGAACAACTTTAGAAGAGGGTCACCCAAGGAACATTCTGGCAAAGTTTCATTGAAATCGGCCAAATGTTTCAGAAGGAGATGTCATTCAAACATTACGGGGTCAAAAAAAGCCGATCTGCCACATCCATATGTGGGCGTCAATACAAATTCCTTGAACAACTTTAGAAGAGGGTCACCTAAAGGAACATTCTGGTAAAGATTCATTGAAATCAGCCCCATGGTGCAGGAGAGGATGAAGTTCGACGATTTTGGGATCAAAATAAGCCCCACCCTGCCTTGCCCATATTTTTGGGTCAATCCAAATTTCTTGAACAAGTTCAGAAGAGGGTCACCCAAGGAACATTCTGGTAAAGATTCATTGAAATGGGCCCAATGGTTCTGGAGGAGATGTCCCTCAAAGATTTCAGGGTCAAAATTAGCCCCGCCCTACCAGGCCACTTATTTGGGGGTCAATCCAAATTTCTTGAACAACTTTAAAAGAGGGTCACCCAAGAAACATTCTGGTAAAGTTTCATTGAAATGGGCCTAATGGTTCAGGAGGAGATGTTGTTCAGAGATTTCGGGGCCAAAATAAGCCCCACCCTGCCACGCCCATATTTTGGGGTCAATCCAAATTTCTTGAACAACTCCGGAAGAGGGTCACCCAAGGAACATTCTGGTAAAGTTTCATTTAAATTGGCCCAATGGTTCAGGAGGAGATGTCATTTAGAGATTTAAGGGTCAAAATAAGCCCCGCCCTGCCACGCCCATATTTTGGGGTCAATCAAAATTTCTTGAACAACTTAAGAAGAGGGTCACCCAAGGATCATTCTAGTGAAGCTTCATTGAAATTGGCCAAATGGTTCAGGAGGTGATGTCGTTTAGAGATTTAAGGGTCAAAATAAGCCCCGATCTACCACACCCAAATTTTGGGGTCAATCCAAATTTCTTGAACAACTTAAGAGGGTCACCCAAGGAACATTCTGGTAAAGTTTCATCAAAATTGGACCAATGGTTCAGGAGGAGATGTCGTTCAAAGATTTCGGGGTCAAAATAAACCCCACCCTGCCACGCCCATATTTGGGGGTCAATCCAAATTTCTTGAACAACTTAAGAGGAGGGTCACCCAAGGAACATTCTGCTTAACTTTCTTTTAAATCGGCCCCATGGTCCAGGAGGAGATGACGTTCAAAGCTTTTGAGGTGAAAATAAGCCCCTCGCGGCCACGCCCATATTTGGGGGTCAATCCAAATTTCTTGAACAACTTTTAAAGAGGGTCACACAAAGAACATTCTGGCCAAGTTTCGTCAAAATCCACTCATTGGTTTAGGAGAAGATGTTTAAAGAAAAGTTTACGCACGCACGGATGCACGACGGACACCTCGCCATGACAATAGCTCGCTAGCCTTCGGCCAGTGGAGCTAAAAATGTGATGGTTGTACCGGTTAGAGAAATGGTGCTTCATCTTCTGCCATATAACTGGAAAAATTTTGAAAGCGGTGTTTTACTCTATTCAATCAATAAATCAATTCAAATCTGCAACAAGCAAAGACTCTGACTTTTCACTAACTTTTAAGGATTTTCATTTTTCACTGACCAAATTTCAAAATTCCCTGACAATTCCTGACCTTGAAAAAATATCCAATTTCCCTGACTTTTCAAAATTGCTGGCAACCGCTGTTTAGGACCCTATAACAATGGCCCTTCACCCAAATATCAAGTTGTTGGAAAGTCACACACAGGATCGAATGTAATAAACTAGCTCATAAAATAAATGTCTTTGTGCTTACCAGTGCTCATGAAATACCGAATTTATTAAACTCGTCATCTATAAACAGACAAAAACTCGGCACAGCCTCGTTATTATCTGTTTATAGATGACTCGTTTAATAAATTTAGTATTCCATGGCCACTCATTTAATATCCTCTATTTATAATATGCAGGGGTGTGGAATTCCCATGCCCGACTTGTCCGGCATTTTCATTTGCAGACAAGTACATTTTTCTAGGCCACTTGTCCATGGACAAGTAAATACCAGAGCAAATCTTGATACAGAACTAAAAAGATCAAGGAGGAAAGACATCCTTTTGTTTGTATGAAAGTGGAGGAAAACATTGTCTTTCATGAAGAAAATGCTGAATTACAGCATTTTCTTCATTAAAGACAATGCTTTCTCAATAATAACATTTCATTTTTTGTGGACAAGTTTATATTGATCCTGGACAAGTAGAAAATTGACCTTTACTTGTATATGGACAAGTGGAGAAAAGTCGTATTTCCATACCCCTGATATGACCCGATTTTTTGCAGAAAATCGTCAAATTTCAACATACCAGTGTGTATATATCTATGATGTTTCAGATTACATCTCTCCTTAAATCCCTTCCCACATATATCGCATTTGTACGGCTTTTCTGATGTGTGAATTTTCCGATTCGATTAAGGTCATAAGTAATTTGTACATTTAATTGGCTAATTTTACCAAACATCTACGAAAACAAGGCAATTAGAGGTTATAAGATAAATATAATACTTAGTTTATTGCATGAAAAAATATCTAACTCAGTTGTGGGAATTGATAATTGTCTTGGCAGAGCCTCGACAATGATCAATTCTCCAAACCTCGTTAGATATTTTTTCTCATACAAAACACTAAGTATGTATTATATATTTCTCTCTATTACACATATGAAAGTGTGGGAAATGTCAAGTACTAGGGTCATAAAATAAATAGAGAATATTGAATGAGTGGTCATTGAATACCGAATTTATTAAAACGAGCCATCTTTAAACAGATAAAAACGAGGACAGCCTCGTTTTTATCTGTTTAAGATTACGAGTTTAATAAATTCGGTATTTTATGAGCACAAATTTGATATTTCACAAATTTAATATTCTGTTTATAATATGACCCGAAATTTTGCGAAAAATCGTCAAAATTCTTTAAATTCAACATATCAATTTTCCGCGATCTTATAACGCCGTTTAAAACTTACGTCACAATATATAGATTATGACGTCATTTTTGCGGTTACAAAATAGCATTGCCATTCACTTTGAGCTCATTTGCATAGTTATTTCGCAAGTGTAATAACACCCATATAATATCAAAAATATTCGACGAGGTTATTCCACTACCGCGACGTAGATCATAAAATAAATGTCTATGCACTTACCAGTATGTATATATCTATGATGTTTCAGATTACACTTCTCCTTAAATCCCTTCCCACATATATCGCATTTGTAGGGTTTTTCTGACGTGTGAATTTTCCGATGCCGTCGGAGCCGGTCATTATGACTAAACTGTTTTCCACAAATCTCACAGTCATAGGTACGATCTTCTCCATCCCCACTGATGCTCGTGTTGGCACCGAGACTTGACGTTGTTGAAGATTGACGACCGAGAGGGTCTCGTAAACTTTCTATACTTGTTGGACGCCCTCGACTCTTTCTCCTTGATATTCTACCAGGGGAGCCTCCATCTTTAAAAGAAAACATTTGATAAAGGTCAGCAGTAATTTGTACATTTAATTGGAGGCCATGAGTATTTTGTATATTTAATTGGCTAATTTTACCTAGTCAAACAAGAGGTCCTTTATACCCTCAAATTCTGTTACTGATTATATATCTCTAGTTAAAATAATTTTCATAAAAATTTCACACAGAATGACCTAATATTTGTTATCACAAAAAATGCCCATTTTAACCTATGATCAAACAATAAAACTTGAGGCTTTTTAGTTTATCAAATTTGAAAATAGTTTGGGGAACAAGAGCACCGCCTACGGGTGCCTACGCTCGGCTGTAAGTGCTGGATGGCAAAAAAACTAATGGATGGTGAAAAAAACTAAGTAGACAAAGGGGCATAATTTGCAGAAAATGTTTCAAAAGTTATCCCCCTTGAAAAAAAGGTTGTCCTTTGGATGGTGAATAAGTGTGCCAAGTTTCATGTGAATGCCTTCAGTAGAACCAGAGATATCACAAAAATGTCAAAGTTTTTGCATTTTTTCACAAATTTGACCTTGAAAAATGACCTTGACCTTTAACGGTGACCTTGAACTTGGAACCAACAGAAAGTGCTTGTGCCAGGCAATCATCATGTGAAATATGAAGACCCTATCACTTACCATTCAAAGTAATTGCAATATGTAAAAGTTTTTGCATTTTTTTCACAATTCTGACCTTAAAAAATGCCCTTGAACTTGATTGATGACCTTGAACTTGGTACCAACAGAAAGGTCTTGTCCCAGGCAATTATCATGTGAAATATAAAGGCCCTGTCATTAACCATTCAAAAGTTATTGCAAAATGTCATTTTTTTTTTTTAAATTTAACCTTGAAAAATGACCTTGAACTTGACTGATGACCTTGAACTTGGTACCAACAGAAAGGTCTTGTTCCAGGCAATCATCATGTGGGATATGAAAGCCCTATCACTTACCATGCAAAAGTTATCACAAAATGTCAAAGTTTTGCACGACGACGACGACGACACCAAGGCTATAGCAATACCTCGGGTTTTCTCCGAAAACAGCCGAGCTAATAAAAAATAGTGGACAAAGAAAATTGTCCACAATGTTTTTTAGACTTCAATTAAAAGTGGAAATGTTAGCTAATGAATTGACTGGTAATCACTTTATTCTTCTTTATCCCCAAGCTGTAGTTACGACATTTCAGTTGCCCACAATTTAAATGATTTTATTTATTGATTGAATGGAGTTTTACGCCGCTTTTAACATTTTTTCAGTTATATTGCGGCAGCTGGAGAACCTAAAAATGGATTCCTGGTATCTCTGACCAGTACAACCATCACATCTTTTCCTAGCCTCCAGCTGCTATCTCACATAGGTCTACGATTATCAACCCCTTGGTGTTAAATGTTTTATGCTTCATGTCAACAACAATATATTTTGCAGATGAATGATTAATAGTAAACAGTTTTGCCTTGACAAAGGTCAAGGGGTGTGGCCAGTGATCTATAAATAGTTCTCACCAGCTGTAAGCTCCATTGGTTCATGCTGCATGGATTGTACCGACTCCTCGTAATCGTAAACACGCTCCATCTGTTTCTGGAGCTCCGATTCCAAGCTGGCACTCTGTAATTTGGCAAGTAGAGCTGCGGCATCAATGTTACCAGCGGCCAGGGCTCCAGCGGTCAGATCTTGAACCTATAAAGGGTAATGAAAGGCTTTTATGAAGACTACAGGTTGAGTTGGATTTTCTTAAAAGATATTTTGAAACACCAAATATACTCTCAGTATATTTATCAGGTAATTACTTAGACAGTTATAACAAGGTGGCAGATTGTCACAAGATAAGCAAGAAACCAAAATATAGACGAGAAAGCCATGAATGGCTTGAGTTCCTCCACTGGCTTGAAATTCTTGTAATAGCAAATCAAAGTTTTGACTAGATTTTTAGGTATTTTTGGATCTACTGATGTTGAAAATGATTTTCAAAGTTTCCACTATATAACATATAGAAAGATGACCTCCACCAATAAAAGAAATATTTTTCATCCAATCACAATATTTTCACCTGCATGATAATTGGTCACCAAAGGATCATACCAACAAAGTTTGATTGATATCCATCAGTTACATACTGAGGAAATGATTTTCAAAGTTTCCACTATATAGCAAATTGAGAAATGACCTCTGCCCTTTAAAATGCATATTTTTTTTATCATAATCATTTTTGGTAGACTGATAAAGGGTCACTGAAGGATCGTTCCAGAGAAATTGGGTTGATATCTATTCATTAAATTCTGAGAAAATGATTTTCAAAGTTTCCACTATATAACAAATTGAGAAATGTACTCTGCCCCTAAAATACATATTTTTCATATGATCACCATAATTTTTTGTAGACTGATAAAGGGTCATCCGAGGATCAGTCATGTGAAATTTAATTGGTATCCATCAATTAGAACCTGAGAAAACTCACTTTTTACCATATTTAGAAATAAGCCATGCCCATAAAATCCATGTTTTTCATTGGATCGAAATTTCTTAAACAAATTTAACCCTTTCCTGTTTTACAAAATTTTGGACCTGTCCAAATTCGAAGGTTTTGCAGACGAAAATTTAAAGTGGATTTACTTTGAAAAATAACCATTCAGTAGGGTAGAAAATAGTGTGGAAAAAGAAGAAATTGCTTGTCAAAAGCAATTTCTTCCTTTTTCACAATGTTTACACCTGGGTGGAGGGGAGCAATGTGGAGTTAATTTTTTTCTCAGAAATATTCCCGTGATCTGGCCAGGATTCGATCCCAGGACCTTACAGCCCCAAAGCCACCATCCTAACCATTAGACCACAGACGCATAACTACAAAGTTTCAAGTCAACCAGTCATAAATCGAAGTTTTTCTCCAGACAAGGAAGTGGATGCCACCCTACCGCCATACTCCACAGGTGATCCCATAATATGTCCTGTCTTTTGAATTGTCCAAGTTGAAAGAGGTTGTAGACAAATAAAAATTTAGCAGTATAAGGGTTAAATTTTGAAACACTGAAAAGGGTAAAGCAAGGCTTTTATGAGGTATTTGAATTTCATATAGGTTTTTATAATATGACACATGTCGCAGGAGAGAAATATCCCTGTTAAATATCTGATATTACACCAATGCTATTACTACCGTGGAATAACTATGTAAATGAGCTTAGAGCATATAGCTTCACTATATTGTTACTGCTAAAATGATGAACGTCATTTTTGAAAGGCATTATTCATTACACATAAAAATTGTAAATCTAAACTTGTTTCCATACAATGCAATATTTATTAAACTCATCATCTAAACAAGATAATAACTCATTTGTAATTCTATATCGTTCAACTCGTTTAATAAATGTGGTATTTCATGACCACTCATTCTATATCCTCTACTACTGTGACAACGAGGGATATCAGTTGGTTATCTCCCTTGAAATACTCCCAAAGGAGGAAGGGTCCAAATCAGTGGTTACCTTGGGTTTTATCCTTATTGCCTTTGCACTATAAGATTTAAAGATAAGCTCTAAATCAAATATTTCACAATTCATAAGATATGTTTCATGTAAAACAAGTATCTGGTGTTGTATGCAACACATAAAGTCCCCTACCGGCTTCGTTTGTCTCAATGTTTTCCCACGCCAATTCTATCAGGGACGTCAAAACCAGGTCTTGTTTTGGAAAGGGTTAAACAAGACTTACATGAGTTGTTGTCTCTGCTGTGCCCACTATACAATTCATGCAAGCAATAGACATATGCAAGAAATAGTATCAATAACAGTTACCTTGTCTGATCCAAGATGTTTTTCTTCAGTCTTGTTGGTAAGAAATGAGAACTTTCACTGGAGGTGATTAATACTGCTGCATCACCACCCTGACTAACATGGCTTATAAATCTTTTTACATTTTAAAACAGGTTTCATCAAGTTAGCTTGCTTAGTTATTAAGTTATTGCAGAATCCATTTTTTGCCATATTTTCACTATTTCCGTTACCATAGCAACCGCACTTTTTGTCAAAGAACAAAGATAAAATGATGTGCATAATTTACACATTGCCATCTAGTCATATACCAAGTCTCATCAAATAAGCTTGCTTACTTATTAACTTATCGCAGGATCCAATATTTTTTGCCATATTTTCACTATTTCCATAACCATAGCAACAACAATTTTAGTCTAAAAACAAAAATAAAATGATGTGCATAATCTACACATTGCCATATAGTCATATACCAAGTCTCATCAAACTAGCTTGCTTAGTTATTATCTTATCACAGGATCCCATTTTTGGCCATATTTTCACTATTTCTGTAACCATAGGCAACCTCAATTTAAGTCGAAAAACAAAAATAAAATGATGTGCATAATCTACACATTGCCATCTAGTCATATACCAACTTTCATCAAAAACGCTTGCTTAGTTATTAAGTTATCGCGGGATCCAGATTTGAGTGGACAGACGGACGGACGGACGGACAGACAGACGGACAGACGGACAGACAGACGGACGGACAGACGGAGGGCAAACCTATAGTCCCCTCCGTTGTGAACACCGGTAGGGGACTAATAAAAATTAATTTTCTACTCTACTATTCAAATCTTTTACATAAATAACTATTTTGCATTTACAAAAATAAAATTCACAACTTCCCCATAGAAACCATGGATAAAATCCAAGGAAAAATTTCTAAAAGGATCACTAACTATTTTGGAGCACCTTTGATTTAATCCACAGATATTCAAAGGGAGATAACACACAAGTTTCCCATTAGCAACAGCCAACCAATATTTTTCTTCCTACCCTATAAGGAACCTACTTGTTGTTGAACAGCATTAAGATGGTGGGCTGTTATTCGTTCTTGTATTGCCCTATCAGCTATCTCTTTCTCTTCCGAAGGCTCCGATTTTAACTTCATAGCTGCCGCAACCAGATCTGACGGTTTAATAGCAGTAGCAAGAGGTAGCTGAAAATACAGTGAAATTCCATTAATTACAAATCAAATCTATCCACACTTTTATTGTAATTAACAAGAATTCGCTATAAACAGAATATATTTTTTTTATATCCATTCTTTGTGAACAGAGTCAGTTGCATTTTGTGTTTGGTTAAATTTTGCAGACAGGCAGACCGACAACATTAACCCTTTCCTGTTTTAAAAATTTTTGGACCAGTCCAAATTCAAAGGTTTTGCAGACGAAAATTTAAAGTGGATTTAATTTGAAAAATAACAATTCTGTAGGGTAGAAAATAGTGTGGAAAAAGAAGAAATTGCTTGTCGGAAGCAATTTCTTCTTTTTTCACAATGTTTTCTCAATCATAAAATCCCAGGCACGTAAAAAGCAGGGGTTAAACAGCAAAGGGTTAAACATGGACACATCAACGCAAAAATGAAATTATGTTCATTATACAACACAATCACAATGAAATTATATCCATTATACAACACAATCACAATTCTGAAATAAGTTTGTTTACCCTCTTCTGGGTATAAATTGGTAAAATTACATTTTTCTTGATGAAAAATGAATAAATAAGTAATTAGGTCAACGCTGCATATCATTTAGCACATGGGTTATATATCAAAAGCATCAACTTTCTTGCTAAAGTTAAAGTATGACGTCTTAACCCTTGTCATGCTGAATAAATTTTGGCTAAAACTTTTCATCAAAATCAAAGGGCAAAAAGCACTGAAAGTACCAACTGTAGGTCAATTTTTATCTGAAAAACTAAATCTATTGACAATTCTGGTTTGAAAGTGAGAAATATGTGGTGTAGACTAACATCAGTTTGCACATATGTGCAGGCTGATGTTTGTCTATAGCTCCTGCCAAATCAGGAATATGACAAGGGTTAAATTGGGGTAGCTATCTGTATACACAGTTAAACACATTCTATTTAATTCTTCTTATTTCATATACTGTAAACGGGGTAATTTTGGTGGTGGTTTTATTTTGGCTATATTGGCGGTCAAGCTAAAATGTGCCAAAATTAATCCACCGCCAATATTTGTCATTATTTAATGAGATTTTTTTCTTATAATGATGGATATGAAATCTATTCATTTTGGTCAATGTTAATTAAATTTATGTCAAAGATAATTATGCAGGTCATACTTATTCAAATTGGAATAAGAAAGTCTGCTGACTGCATAGACATTTTGACAGGTCAGCTCAATACGATTGTAAGTGCCTATAAATTATAGGCACTTACAATCGTATTGCGCCGAACCCTCAATTATAAGATTAAAAATCTAAGTTGGTTGATACACTGTAATGAAAATCACAGCAAAAAAGTGTGAAAACTTATCCACACATTAAAACTATATAAAAAGGTGTGAAAACAAACTAATGTTAAGTTTGCAGAATGTTGACATTACTCTAGAAATTGACTTTCTTTTACTTACGTTGTTTTGAACGATGAAAAAATGAAATATAGATAAAGCGTTTTATTTTGGCGTTTAAGTCAGATGTGCTAAAATAAATCACCGCCAATTAATCGTAATCGAAAAACCGCCAAATGTGGGCACCGCCAATATAAAGCCATTTACGGTATATGTTTTACGCCATTGTATTATGATGGGGCATAGAAATCTGGTAAGTCCTACTTTCTTTTGCATATTCTTCCACAGAAATAAATTCACAGAAAAAAGATGTCAGTTAAGATTTATTACTGTAATCAATATTAAAGCTGCTCTTTCACAGTTTTTCATAGAAAAAAACAAAACTTGTTCTTAGATTTGGGAATGTGTGTATTTTTAGACGATTAAGAATGGCCCAAGGGCATTGGCACTAAAAAAACATATTACAATAATTTTGTAATTTTGAAGTGGCAAGATCAGTATGGATCAAGTCTATTTATTTCGAGTCTATAAATTTCAAAATTGTTACTTTTTGTGAATAACCTTTCATTTTTGCTTGTTTTGATATGAGGTTTCCGGCTGTCAAATACTTTTACCTAAATCTTTGATTGAATAAGAGAAACATGCGGAATGCACATACGTTAATATATGGCTCGAAATTGAAGAATATTTTTTTAGGCGTTAGTAGTTGCTTTATATTTCAGAATGAATTTCGCTAAATTCAGGAATACAGGTCTTTCTTTCCATGCATTATCACATTGAATCTTATTATTTAACAGACTGAGGTCGTTACTTCCGATTGATTTTACGAAAATTTTCAAAAATCACATTTTCCCAATCTGTGAAAGAGCAGCTTTAAAGCAATAATATCAATAGGTCAAGTTTGTGTCAAATAGACCAAGGTATACCTGTAGCCCAGAGCTGCCTCCTTCACTTTTCAAGGTCGGAGCTTTACCGAGCGTCGCAAAATGTTGTATGCTGGGTAATGTACCAACGGCAGATTTTGTCTGGTAAAGTGACGAATACTGCTGACTATGACTATGTGCTGCCGGTATACTGAAATATAAAATGTTGTATGCTGGGTAATGTACCAACGGCAGATTTTGTCTGGTAAAGTGATGAATACTGCTGACTATGACTATGTGCTGCTGGTATACTGAAATATAAAATGTTGAATGCTGGGTAATGTACCAACGGCAGATTTTGTCTAGTAAAGTGACGAATACTGCTGACTATGACTATGTGCTGCTGGTATACTGAAATATAAAATGTTGAATGCTGGGTAATGTACCAACGGCAGATTTTGTCTGGTAAAGTGATGAATACTGCTGACTATGACTATGTGCTGCTGGTATACTGAAATATAAAATGTTGAATGCTGGGTAATGTACCAACGGCAGATTTTGTCTAGTAAAGTGACGAATACTGCTGACTATGACTATGTGCTGCCGGTATACTGAAATATAAAAGCATTTAAAGCTACAGATAGAGGGGGTGTTTTTTTTTTTTTATTTTTGATCAAATTTTTCAATAAATGTTGCACAAAACTTAAATTGCTGGCACATTTTGAAATTGTCTCATTGAGACGATTCAAATGAGTACTCACAACAAAGGGTTTCAATGAGAAATAAAGATCTTAGATTGATCTTACACTGTCTTATCTGTACCTCTGATTGCTTAAATTCAAATTTTATTCATTCAGATAGAAAATTCTTATTGGCTGTCAAATTGGTTTCATACATTCATGAAACAAGAGATGTTTATAAAACATTTATGCCCCCCTTAATAGCAGGTCAATGGCCTATTCTTTGTGAATCAACGAAGTGCAATAACTCAAAAAATATTATGAGTAGAGTTATGGATCTTGCGTACTGCACTTCTCCTCAATGAGATCTATCCACCCGTGAAGTTCCATAAATTCTAGCTTGCATACTTTTTGAGATATGCTGCAGACAAACAATTGTCCGACCGACTGACAGACCAGCTGACAAGTGCAAAGCAATATACCTCCTCTGGTTCAACTGGGGGCATAAATATTTGGACTGGAAAAACTAGAACTGTCGCAGAGCGGACTAATACCCCCCACAAGCACTTTGTCAGCATGCAAGTGCTATAAGTGCATGATGTGTTTGTAACTAATATTGAGGTCATATGAAGGATTTGCATGAAGTTTCATGATTCTAGGTCGCTTGGTTTTTGAGTTAAGAGTCCAGAAATGAAAATTGAACAAAAATTGACTGTGATCTTGATCTTTGACCTTTATGACCCAAAAACTTTAGGGTACTTCCTTGGATCAAAAGCAACATTTGCATAAAGTTTCATGCTTGTAGGTCACTTTGTTCTGGAGTTAGAGTCCGGAAACGAAAATTGAACAAAAATTTTCTGTGACCTTGACCTATAACCTATGTAACCCAAAAACAATAGGGCACTTCCTTGGGTCATAAGGAACATTTGTATAAAGTTTCATGATAGCAGGCCACTTGGTTCTTGAGTAAGAGTCCGGAAACAAAAATTGAACAAAGGCTGACTGTGACCTTGACCTTTGACCTACATGACCCAAAAACATCAGGGCACTTCCTTGGGTCATAAGGAACATTTGTATAAAGTTTCATGATTGTAAGTCATTTGGTTCTTGAGTTAGAGTCCGGAAACGAAAAGGTCTATGGATGGATGGACGGACGGATGGACAGACAGACAGACATGGTGAAACCAATATACCCCCCTCTACTTCGTAGGTGGGGGGCATAATAATGTTGAAGAGCTCTGTCCTTCGTATGTGAAGGATAATCCTTGTCTTTACCTCCTACCAAAGCAGGAATATTCAATTTTAAGCACAATAAGGGTTAATTAAGCAAGAATCAATGTGAGATGAGCCACAAAGTACTGTTGTCTTTTAAAATATCTTTCAAAAGGACTACCATTCATGTTCAATGGAACTACATAGATTAAACACATCAGTTTCCAACAACTTTCCTGAAATTTCCGTCATGAGTAGCCCAGAAAAGCTCAGGGATAAAATTGTGACCTGTCACACAAAAAAGGGACCATCTGGGTATTCGACAAGATCTTGGGTACATGGTTACAAATTCTACTCATCCCAGCTCAACTGATTAGTCACAATTCGTCGGTTCATCACAAAAGTATTGTAAGTGCCTATATATTTATAGGCACTTACAATAGTAAAGGACCGACTCTGGAAATATCAACTCAAACCGTACCTTATAGGTGGATTATCCATTAAATGCCCATACACATTACGAGAGGGAGACATTATTTGCCCGGTGCTGCCATCTGATGGAGACATTGTGTTACTGTCGTCAGTGTCCGTTATATCTTCAAGTTCCGATTTCTGACCGTCTTTTCTCTCTGGTTCTGCTTCCGAGAAAGCTTTCGGGTCGGCTTCTATTGCTGCATTGGCTAGAGCCTGGAAAACAAAAATCCTTTCCAGTGAATCATGATTTTGTAAACAATTGCAATTTCTTCTATTTCCTCAAAAAAAAAATAATGTTTTTAAATTTCTAAATTCAACTAGAACACCCCTCCCTCCCCCCAGTGCTTTGTAAACAAGAGGACCGAGATGGTCCTAGATCACTCACCTGAGTCTCTTTGACCCATGGGACATCACATTAATTAGATAGGCAGATGTCAAAAAGAAGATAATTGCCTAGGATCAATACAATGGAACATTTCAGCGAAGAGCAAGAGAGATATGCCTTTTTGCTTTTAATTCTATGAAACAAGAGGGCCATTGGCCCTAAAGCGCTCATCTGATGCATGGCTAAACAAAAGTCAAAGAGATCAAGAAGAAAACATTTCAGTTAAAACTGTTGCCTCTAAAATGTTTTTGACCCTCTATCAAACTTGTGTAAGATTTCAAGGCAATTTCGAACTTGACCTAGGTTTCATACAAACATATTGACCAAGTTTCAAGATAATTGAGTTAACATGTTTTCTTCTTTTTAAGATTTGACCCCTTGACCCCAATTTTGACCCCACTTGACCCAATTTTGAACATGACTGAGATTTGATGGAGACAAACATGTTTCAAGACATTTGGACCAAAGATGTGGCTTCTAGATTACACACAAGGTTTTCCCAAGATTTGAACCCTTGACCCCATTTTTGGCCCCACTTGACCCAATTTGAACCTGACTGAGATTTGATGGAGACAAACATTCTGACCAAGTTTCAAGACATTTGAGCAAAAAAATGTGTCCTCTAGAGTGCACACAAGATTTTTCTAAGATTTGACCCCTTGACCCCATTTTTGACCCCAATTGACCCAATTTCGAACTTGATCGAGATTTGATGGAGACAAACATTTCCACCAAGTTTCAAGACATTTGGGCCACAAATGTGGCCTCTAGAGCGCACACAAGGTTTTTCTAAGATTTGACCCCTTGACCCCATTCTTGACCCCAATTGACCCAATTTCGAACTTGATCGAGATTTGATGGAGACAAACATTCTGACCAAGTTTCAAGACATTTGGGCCACAAATGTGGCCTCTAGAGCGCACACAAGGTTTTTCTAAGATTTGACCCCTTGACCCCATTCTTGACCCCACTTGACCCAATTTCAAACTTGGCCGAGATTTGATGGAGATAAACATTCTGACCAAGTTTCAAGACATTTGGGCCACAAATGTGGGCTCTAGAGTGCACACAAGGTTTTTCTAAGATTTGACCCCTTGACCCCATTTTTGACCCCACTTGACCCAATTTCGAACTTAACCGAGATTTGATGGAGACAAACATTCTGACCAAGTTTCAAGACATTTGGACCAAAACTGTGGCCTCTAGAGTGCACACAAGGTAAAGTTTGACGACGGACGATGGACGACGGACGACGGACGATGGACGACGGACGACGGACGACGGACGACGGACGCCGGACAGCAGCCCATCACAATAGCTCACCTTGAGCACTTCGTGCTCAGGTGAGCTAAAAAGGGATGCACCCGGGTGGACCCCAAATGTGATCCCAGGGTCTTGATATGAACAAACTTGGAAGAGGTCTATAAGATGATGCTACATACTAAATATG
Source organism: Fragum whitleyi (assembly GCA_948146395.1). Taxonomy (NCBI): domain Eukaryota; kingdom Metazoa; phylum Mollusca; class Bivalvia; order Cardiida; family Cardiidae; genus Fragum; species Fragum whitleyi. The sequence continues at coordinate 2,063,413 of OX411560.1, forward strand.
AAAGCTGTCTGCCTACTGATTTCAAAAAAGATTATTGAAGGTTTTCCTATTTTCACCCTTCGTGCTCAGATGAGCTGAAAGGGATGAGCCCGGGTGGAGCCAAAATATGACCCAAGGGTCTTGATATGAACAAACTTAGTAGGGGCCCACTAGATGATACTACATACCAAAAATGAAAGCAGTTTGCCCTCTGGTTTCGATAAAAGAAGATTTTAAAAGATTTTCGCTCTTTGATTCTATGTAAAAAAGGTTGCGCCCGGGTGGAGCCCAAATATGATCCTAGGGTCCTGATATGAACATACTTGGTAGAGGTCTACTAGATGATGCTATATAGCAAATATGAAAGTTGTCTGTCTTCTGGTTTCATAGAAGAAGATTTTTGAAGGTTTTCATTTTTTTACCCTTCCTGCTCATAAGAGATAAAGGGATGCACCCGTGCAAAGCCCAAATATGCCAAAGGGTCTTGATATGAACAAACTTGGTAGAAGCCCACTAGGTGATGCTACATACCAAATATGAAAGCTGTCTGCCATCTGGTTTCAGAGAAGAAGATTTTTAAAGATTTTTGCTCTTTGATTCTATGTAAAAAGGGTTGGGCCGGGCAAAGCCCAAATATGACCCCAGGGTCTTGATATGAACAAACTTGGTAGAGGTCCACTAGATGATGCTACATACCAAATATGAAAGCTGTCTGCCTTCTGGTTTCAGAGAAGAAGATTTTGAAAGATTTTCATATTTTCACCCTTTTTGTTAAGGGTAAAGGGAAAGTTAAGGGTGGATTTCATTTATTTGAACAACTTTGGTAGAGCTGGACCCAAGGAACATCCCTGCCAAGTTCCATCAAGATTGGCCCACTGGTTAAGGAGGAGAAGATGTTTAAAGAAATTGTGGACGACGCACGACTGACGACGGACATTCTAAGATCACAATAGCTCACCTTGAGCACTTCGTGCTCAGGTGAGCTAAAAATGTAAGTGCTATTAGCGCAGGATGTTTTTGTAACAAATATTGAGGTCATAAGCAGTATTTGCATGAAGTTTCATGATTGTAGGTAGCATGGTTTTGGAGTTAGAGTCTGGAAAAGCAAATGGAACAAGAATTGTCTGTGACCTTGACCTTTGACCTATGTGACCCAAAAAACAATAGGGCACTTCCTTGGTTCGTGAGCAGCATTTGTATAAAGTTTCATGATTCTAGGTCACTTGGTTCCTAAGTCCGGAAATGAAAAGGTCTACAGATAAACAGACAGATGGACAAATAGAGGTATTTATGATCAGACTAGGTTTTTTAAACAAGAGGACCAAGATGGTCCTAGATCGCTCACCTGAGTCTCTATGATCCCTGGGACATCACATTAATTAGATAGGCAGATGTCAAAAAGAAAATAATTGCCTAAGATCAATACCATGGAACATTTTCAGCAAAGAGCAAGACAGATATGCCTTTTTGCTCTTTGATTCTATGTAAAAAGGGATGCACCAGGGTGGACCCCAAATTTGACCCAAGGGTCTTGATATGAACAAACTTGAAAGAGGTCCATAAGATGATGCTACATTCTAAATATGAAAGCTGTCTGCCTTCTGGTTTCAGAGAAGAAGATTTTTGAAGGTTTTCCCATTTTCACCCATCATGCTTAGATGAGCTGAAAGGGAGGCGCCCAAGTGGAGCCCAAATATGACCCAAGGGTCTTGATATGAACAAACTTGGTAGGGGCCCACAAGATGATGCTATATACCAAAAATGAAAGCAGTGTGCCCTCTGGTTTCGATTAAAGAAGACTTTAAAAGATTTTCGCTCTTTGATTCTATGTAAAAAGGGTTGGGCCCGGGCAAAGCCCAAACATGACCCAAGGGTCTTGATATGAACAAACTTGGTAGAGGTCCACTAGATGATGCTACATACAAAATATGAAAGCTGTCTGCCTTCTGGTTTCAGAGAAGAAAATTTTTGAAGATTTTTATTTTTTTACCCTTCATGCTCATAAGAGATAAAGGGATGCACCCGTGCAAAGCCCAAATATGACCCAAGGGTCTTGTTATGAACAAACTTGGTAGAGGCCCACTAGGTGATGCTACATACCAAATATGAAAGCTGTCTGCCTTCTGGTTTCAGAGAAGAAAATTTTTGGAGATTTTTATTTTTTTACCCTTTGTGCTCATAAGAGATAAAGGGATGCACCCGTGCAAAGCCCAAATATGACCCAAGGGTCTTGTTATGAACAAACTTGGTAGAGGCCCACTAGGTGATGCTACACACCAAATATTTAAGCTGTGTGCTATCTGGTTACAGAGAAGAAGATTTTTAAAGATTTTCGCTCTTTGGTTCTATGTAAAAAGGGTTGGGCCCGGGCAAAGCCCAAATATGACCCCAGGGTCTTGATATGAACAAACTTGGTAGAGGTCCACTAGATGATGCTTCATACCAAATATGAAAGCTGTCTGCCTTCTGGTTTCAGAGAAGAAGATTTTTAAAGATTTTCATATTTTCACCCTTTTTGTTAAGGGTAAAGGGAAAGTTAAGGGTGGATTTCATTTATTTGAACAACTTTGGTAGAGCTTAACCCAAGGAACATCCCTGCCAAGTTTCATCAAGATTGGCCCACTGGTTTAGGAGGAGAAGATGTTTAAAGAAATTGTGGACGACGGACGACGGACGACGCACGACGGACGACGCACGACTGACGACGGACGACGGACATTCTACGATCCCAATAGCTCACCTTGAGCACTTCGTGCTCAGGTGAGCTAAAAAAAGATGGCCCGACTGAGCAAGGTTGATTGGTTCGCTTGATGGTCTCTCTCAACTCGCTGTAAACAGTTGCTAAGAATGATAAGATGGTTGTAACCAAAAATTCTTTTGCAAATATTTCAATTCTTAACAGATCAAATAGTGATGAAGGTTATGAAAGGGGAACAAGGGATTTGCGAGTTCCTACAACACTGGGCTTGCAGATTAATGGTCGCGTTTCCCCGAAATACCTATTGCATTTTAAACAGAAATAAAGAGCAACTGGTTTCCCCACATAATGCTCTTCAAATTTGTTCTTGAATGTATTAGATTGCAGTTATAGAAACAGATATCAAATAGACAGACAGATGGATGGACACAGTAAAACAAATATGCCAACAATCAATCAATGTTGGGGATAAAAATAAATTTCCAAAAACATAAAGGCAGAAAAGACAACCAAAATACCTGTAGCCCATAGTTGGCGGGTATTGAATGGATGGAAGCTGTTGATGGAAGAGTGCCAGACCCTTGTGGTGCGCTAGCTGTTGTCGTCGTAGATTTTTTGGTTGACAAGTTTAACAATACAGAGTCAATACTTGGTAACTGTGCTCGACTGTTGTGATTTATCGATGACTGGTTTGAATTGGTGTGACTCGCTGTTGCCGTGGTAACTGTGCTAGTCTGTCCTGGCTCCGTTTTTGAAAAAAGGGTACGATCCTGAAGATATGGATAATAATATTCTACCCTTGAAGGGACCAACAGTAACAAGAGGGCCGTTGGCCCTGGGTCGCTCACCTGAGAAAAAAGCTTCATTACCTAGGTATGTCCATGCAACCACAGAAAAAGAGATTTTCACTTATTCAATCAGATAACATTTGAAATAATCATTCCCCCCCCCCTCTGCTGCTCCCCTGGACATTATTTATTTAAGCTTTTTCCATAAAAGGTATGTGATCAGCTAATCTATGCCAGATATACAGGCTGAGTCTGAGACTTTTAAAGTTTTCTTTAATGAGTTGATCAATCCATGTCAAATATAAAGGCTGCAGGGATTCAAAATTCTCAACAAAGCACTCCCCCCTCCCCCAAGATGCTCTGCACCTGGTGAATCTACAGTCATGATTTTAGCTAATTCAATATATGTCCATATGCTGATCATCCATACCAATTTTCAAGTCTGTAGGACCCCTGGCTCATTAGAAGAAGTTTAAAGATTTCAAAAATGATCCAAAGTACTACCCCCTCCCCCTAATGCTCTGCATCTGGTGGCCCTACATTCATGATTTTAGCTATTTTATTTTAGATCCATATGCTCATCATCCATGCCAATATTGAAGTCTGTAGGGCTCCTGGTTCATTAGAAGATGAAGATTAAAGTTACAAATTTTTCACAAAAGTACTACCCCCTCCCCCCTGGTGCTCCGCGCCTGGTGACTTTACAGTCATGATTTTAGCCATTTCTATAAAGGTCTATGAGCTGATCCTCCATGCCAATTTTCAAGTCTGTAGGGCTTGTGGTTCAGAAGAAGAAGAAGGTTAAAGATTACAAAATTTTCACAAAAGTACTACCCTCTCCCCCTTTGTGCTCCGCACCTGGTGAATCTACAGTCATGATTTTAGCTATTTTTATAAAGGTCAATATGCTGATCATCCATGCCAATATTCAAATCTGTAGGACTCCTGGTTCAGAAGAAGAAAAAGGTTAAAGATTACAAAATCTTCATCAAAGTACTACCCCCTCCCCCTTGGTGCTCCGCACCTGGTGGCCCTACAAATGAGATTTTAGCTATTTACATTAAGGTCTATGAGCTGATCCTCCATGCCAATTTTCAAGTCTGTAGGGCTTGTGGTTCAGAAGAAGAAGAAGGTTAAAGATTACAAAATTTTCACAAAAGTACTACCCTCTCCCCCCTGGTGCTACGCACCTGGTGAATCTATAGTCATGATTTTAGCTATTTTTATAAAGGTCCATATGCTGATCATCCATGCCAATATTGAAGTCTGTAGGTCTCCTGGTTCAGAAGAAGAAAAATGTTAAAGATTACAAAATTTTCATCGAAGTACTACCCCCTCCCCCCTGGTGCTCCGCACCTGGTGGCATTACAGATATGATTTTAGCTATTTTTATTAAGGTCTATGAGGTGATCATACATGCAAAATTTAAAGGCTGTAGGCCTTCATGATCAGAAAAAGAAGAAGGTTAAAGATTACAAAATTTACCCAAAGTACTACCCCCTCCCCCCTGGTGCTCTGCACCTGGTTGCCCAACAGATATGATTTTAGCTATTTTTATTAAGGTCTATGAGCTGATCATCCATGCCAAATTTCAAGGCTGTAGGGCTGCTGGTTCAGAAGAAGAAGAATTTTAAAGATTTTCTTAAATTTTTAACTTTGGTTGCCATAGCAACCAGAGTTTTTCACCGATTTCAATTCTTTTAGCAATTCTCAAAGGGGACCACCTAAGGAACATTTCTGCCAAGTTTGGTTAAAATTGGCCTAGTAGTTTAGGAGGAGATGTCTTTAAAAGAAATTGTTGACGGACGACGGACGACTGACGATGGACGACGGACGACGCACGGACGACGCACGGACGCCGGACAAAAGGTGATCACAATAGCTCACTTGAGCATGTTGTGCTCAGGTGAGCTAAAAATGTTAGTTTAAACAATTGTTCAAATATAGGCACTTACAATAGTTTTATACTAAAACCTCGGATTGGAATATTCAATATTTTACCCTTCAAGGGACCAAGTTATAATGTCAGTGCAATACTATTGTAAAGGCCTATACAAATATACAAACTCAAAATAGTTTAACACTAAACCTTCTGTTTGAAATATTCAATCGAAGTCATCTCACACTTTTTGGGATGACAGAATTTCATGCAATTGAGCAGTTAAGTGAGTAGATACATGTCATACAGCAATGTGACATTTTATATGTGAATAAAATGTCTTTGATAACAAGTTTTACTTTTTTATTTGAAAAGGCATGAAACATCTAACTAATCCTCAAAAACACATTTGAATTGTCACAAAGGTCCAAATCAAAGGCATGATTCCACTTTCATAACAAGTTGGCAAATTGTCACAAGATATGCCAATTACAGTGCTGGATGCCCAAGAGTGAAAACAATAAATTCAGCTAGGTAGAATTACAGTTCTTGTGCACTGCACTCTTTATTCTCGAGAGGAACATAACTTCCAAGTCTCAAGTCAATCAGGCATAATGGGACAAAGTGATGCTCCAGAGAAACACAGAGAAGTAGATGCCACCCACCTGACAACAGACATTTAATTATATCCATACTGGGTAGAGATAGTGCTGCAAGGTGAGGGCCATAATTTTGTAAATTGCAAATAAAAGGGTGTGCATTTAAGAGAATCTCACTGTAATAATATCCATCTTAATAACAGTAGTATTGCTAGGGTCAAACCAATTAAGAAGTGAATTATTATCTGGATTGCAATTAAGAGAATTTTAACGTTATCATGAGACTACCTGCACGTAATAATATCCAAACAGTGAAAGATAGTACTGCATGAGACAGTATAATTGGGACAGAGGCATTATGAGTAAATTGCTATTAAAAGGGATTGAAATTAAGAGGTTTTTTATTTTACTACCTGCATGAAATTATATCCATACTGTGAAAGATAGTACTGCATGAGACAGTATAATTGGGACAGAGACATTATGAAGTAAATTGCTATTAAAAGAGATTGCAATTAAGAGGTTATTATTTTACTACCTGCATGTAATTATATCCAAAATGTGAGAGATGGTACTGCATGAGACAGAATAATTGGGACTGAGGCATTATGAGTAAATTGCAATTGAAAGGGATTGTGTTTAAGAGGTATTCATTTTACAAGCTGCAAGTAATTATTTCCATACATTATGAGGTAATTGCAATTGAAAGGGAATGCATTTAAGAGGTATTCATTTTACTACCTGCATGTAATTATATTCATACATTATGAGTAAATTGCTTTTAAAAGGGATTGCAATAAAGAGGTTTTTATTTTACTACCTGCATGTAATTATATCCATATTGTGAGAGATAGTACTGTTGGGTCAGGGCACTTGAATAGTTCAACATCCTTCGATACACGTCACGCTGAGCCTCAATCGTACCAGGCTCGGAATCACTGTCCGACAATTTCCCGCCAGCTTGGCTCGTTGGTAACGTTGACAGTGGGGAAGAAGCTTGAGAAACGGCAACTGTAATGATAATTAATCAATCTTAATCTTATCTAACGCTCACCACAGTGTATTCTGGCCCCTTGTTTGGGCCCCTGGTTTTTCTCCTGATTATCATCCCATACACAAGGATCATCTTGGGGTGAGATATTGAGAGATTCTCTCATTTTTCTGCCAGAAATCTCATTAAACTGGCAAAATGAGAGAGAAATCTCAAATTAAAATGAAATTTAGAGAAGGATTTGGTACAATTATTGCTTGAAATTCTAAATTTTTCATTAGATTGGGCATAATTAGACATTATAATGCACAACATATTCAGAGCCAGAATTATACCTGCATAAAGGTTTATAATTATTTATCCATTGGTTAACGTCTCTTTCAACATTGCTGCAGTTATATTTTAGAAGCTGGTGCACCTTCCCATGTCAATCAACATTTCATCCAAGCCACCGGCTGCTCATCCCACTTAGTTGTATTACTTATTATAATATGACCTATGTCGCGGGAGTGAAATAACGCCGTTGAATATTTTTGATATTACACGGTTGTTATTACACTAGTGGAATAACTATGCAAATGAGCTCAGAGCGAATAACAACAATATTTTGTAGCCGCGAAAATGACGTCATAATGTATATATTGTGACGTCAGTTTTTCACGGCGTTATAAGTTTCGCGGAAAATTGAAATGTTGAATTTCGAGAATTTTGACGATTTTTCATAGAAATTCGGGTCATATTATAAATAGAACAAAAAAATTTGAGCTCCTAAAATTCCGAACTTATTAAACTCGTCATCTATAAACAAACAAGAGGACCAAGATGGTCCTAGATCGCTCACCTGAGTCTCTATGACCCCTGGGACATCACATTAATTAGATAGGCAGATGTCAAAAAGAAGATATTTGCCTAAGATCAATACCATGGAACAGCAAGACAGATATGCCTTTTTGCTCTTTGATTCTATGTAAAAGGGATGCACCCGGGTGGACCCCAAAACTGACCCCAGGGTCTTGATATGAACAAACTTGGAAGAGGTCCATAAGATGATGCTACATTCTAAATATGAAAGCTGTCTGCCTTCTGGTTTCAGAGAAGAAGATTTTTGAAGGTTTTCCCATTTTCACCCATCATGCTCAGATGAGCTGAAAGGGATGCGCCCGGGTGGAGCCCAAATATGACCCAAGGGTCTTGATATGAACAAACTTGGTAGGGGCCCACAAGATGATGCTATATACCGAAAATGAAAGCAGTATGCCCTCTTGTTTCGATTAAAGAAGATTTTAAAAGATTTTCGCTCTTTAATTCTATGTAAAAAGGGTTGCGCCCGGGCAAAGCCCAAACATGACCCAAGGGTCTTGATATGAACAAACTTAGTAGAGGTCCACTAGATGATGCTACATACTAAATATGAAAGCTGTCTGCCTTCTGGTTTCAGAGAAGAAAATTTTTGAAGATTTTTATTTTTTTACCCTTCGTGCTCATAGGAGATAAAGGGATGCACCCGTGCAAAGCCCAAATATGACCCAAGGGTCTTGTTATGAACAAACTTGGTAGAGGCCCACTAGGTGATGCTTCACACCAAATATTTAAGCTGTCTGCCATCTGGTTACAGAGAAGAAGATTTTTAAAGATTTTCGCTCTTTGATTCTATGTAAAAAGGGTTGGGCCCGGGCAAAGCCCAAATATGACCCAAGGGTCTTGTTATGAACAAACTTGGTAGAGGTCCACTAGATGATGCTACATACCAAATATGAAAGCTGTCTGCCTTCTGGTTTCAGAGAAGAAGATTTTTAAAGATTTTCATATTTTCACCCTTTTTGTTAAGGGTAAAGGGAAAGTTAAGGGTGGATTTCATTTATTTGAACAACTTTGGTAGAGCTTGACCCAAGGAACATCCCTGCCAAGTTTCATCAAGATTGGCCCACTGGTTTAGGAGGAGAAGATGTTTAAAGAAATTGTGGACGACGCACGACGGACGACGCACAACGCACGACGCACAACTGACGACGGACATTCTACGATCCCAATAGCTCACCTTGAGCACTTCGTGCTCAGGTGAGCTAATAAAAACTCGGCACAGCCTCGTTTTTATCTGTTTATAGATGACTTGTTTAATAAATTCGGTATTCAATGACCACTCATTCAATATCCTCTATTTATACACTTATAGCTGGGAGACAAATCGCGGGTTCAGTGTAAGACTGTACTTAGTGTTAGTGTCTTTATAATTTAAAGACACTCAGTACAGTCTTGCATTGAACAGTCAAAATGCCTTGTGTCAAATTTACTTTTGTCAAATTTAGGATAAAAGTTGGCTGAGCTGAGGTTCAAACTCATGACTCCAAAATTTACAGCCTATTTTATTAGTGCTGAGATAGCACGGCTTGGTCCCAAGGGATTTAAACTGTGACCCAAAAATTGGAAGACTGACACCTTACCAACTGTACTACAATATAGCATCTTACATCAATTAAGCCAATAAACATTGTGGGGAAATGCCTAGTATTGGGATTTAGCCAGGACCAAATGATTAAGAGTTTTGATTGAAATGGAGTTTTACGCCTCTTTCAAGATTATTTCAGTTATATCGCGGGCAGCAGCTGGAGCGCCTAACAATGGTTTCCTGGTATTTCTCTCTCCAGTACAACCACCACATCCTTTCCTAGCCTCCAGCTGCTATCTCACATAGGTCTGCAATTATCAACCCATTGGTGAGAGACAAATAATCGAAGAATGAGTGCTGCTGTCTGGAATTGCGAATGATTAAGAGTCACCTAAGATATGGTTGCATCCAAAAACGAACACAAAACTACACGAACACTTCTAACTGAGGAATAAATAATTCCCACAAGAATAAATCCATGTCACCTCAATTTGCCCAAACAACAAGAAATGTCAGGAAAACTTTCAAGGAAGTGCAGCGCAAAAGGAAGGGTTACCATGGTGACCACAGATTGTGATCAGGATGTGGAGGGATTGTGTCTGAGGCAGAATCTGATCTATATCCTTCCTTAACCCTTTCTCAAACAAGACCTGAGGTGAGTTTCTTAGATTAAGATTCTTAAGAATCTCATTAAGATTTTTAAGATGTAGCGTTTTTTAGGTTAAGATTTTTAAGCGGCTTTTTAAGAATCTTAAGATATCTTAATGAGGAAACGAAGATGCTTTTGCATTGGCTTAAAATGAGTAGCCTTGACGACGTAGAATTTTTTCACTCAAAATATTGAAAATCGTTTCTTATGACGTCTTAATAATCTTATTAACAAGAAATTTTCATCTTAATGTAAAAAACGCACCTCTGGTTTTTACATCCCTGGTGGAATTGGCTTCAGAAAAAATTGCGACCAAAGAAGAAACTGCTGATGACCAGCAGTTTCTCCTTTTGTCTCAATATTTTCTATGCCATACTTTACACAAATTCTATCTTTAACAGCCTCTATTTTGCCATTTGAAGCAGATTTTGAAGAGGATCACCCTAAAATTTTGCTGATTGGGAAAGGGTTTAAGTTAGCCTTGCTGTACTCCCAACATGAGAAAAAGGGGTTTTCTTTAGTGCTTTTCGGTGGTTTATCGAGAAATAATGATAGATTATCTCTTGATAATCTCATGCAAAAGCAGTGAAATTATCAAAAACTTATACCCTGCTTTTGTGCATTTCATCCTATCTGACGTCATCTATGAAGGACAAAATAAGTGACATCACAATGAACGTTGCATAGCAATCACATGAAAAATGACGCGATATGTCCTAGAAATTTCACATTTTGTCTCATTTTTGCAATTAAGAAATAGAATAATTTTTTTTTTTTTTTTGAGTAAGATTGATTAATATTTCATTTTGTGAGCAACAAAAGCTATGTTTTCACTCGTGGCCCTACCACTCATGAAAATATAGCTTTTGTTGTTCACTCAATGAATATAAATTAATCTTACACTGAAATAAATGATTATCCTCTATGTATTGATCAATATTGATTGAGGCCATACACCACTTTTCTGCAATATTATGCTAAACCTGGAATATTCCTGCACGGTTTTAAGGGATGCATGTTTTGCGCATCTGAGACACAAAAATAAGTAGTCAGGACCCTCAATACTATGTGATCCAAGTCCATGGCTCTCTGCTCTGTGTATCAACTTTGAAAAGAATTAAAGACTGTTTATCACATTCTTCAATTCTTTCCCGTTATTGAGGCAAAAAGAGATGATATCAAATACTTTCTGTATCTTTAACAAGAGCACCGCCTACAGGTGTCTACACTCTGCTATTGAGTGCTGGATGGTGGAAAAAAACTAAGTTGAAAAAGGGGCATTATTTGCACAAAATGCATCTAGAGTTATCCCCCTTGAAATATAGGTTGCTTTTTTGATGGTGAACATGTGTGCTAAGTTTCAAGTGAATGCCTTCAGTAGAACCAGAGATATCACAAAATGTCTAAGTTGTCGCCCGACAACAACGATGACGACACCAAGGTTAAAGCAATACCTCGGGTTTTCTCCGAAAACAGCCGAGCTAACCAGGGAATGGCTCTTAATTCATGAAAAAAAGACAATTGCTTAAAAGAAATTGACTATATTTTAAGGTAGTGGACCCGCAATAGTTCAGCAATGTTTCGGGAGAAAAAAACTTTAACAGTGTTAACCGAGGTTTCCTAATGATTTTCATTAGGAAACCTCGGTTTACATTGTGAAAGAACATGTTGTCCAAAATACTGCGGAACTATTATGGTTCCACTACCTTAAGCAGGGACTCCCAAACTAAAAGAAAGGACCCCTAAGATCCCAATTATAGAGTCCTTTGGACCTTCCTTCAAACCCTTTCCTGTTTTACAAAATTTTAGACCTGTCCAAATTGCAAACGCTTTGCAGACAAAAATTTAAAGTGGATTCAATTTGAAAAATAACCAAGGGTAGAAAAGTAGTGTGGAAAAAGAAGAAATTGCTTGTCGGAAGAAATTTCTTCTTTTTTCACAAAGTTTTCTCAATCATAAAATCACAGGCACGTGAAAAGCAGGGATTAAACAGCAAAGGGTTAACTTGTCCTTGCTAAATGAACTATCATGTTGTCAGGGATTTATAAAAGAAATTTAAGGAAGTTGACCTGTAAAAGTTCTGCAAAATTTTGGAAGTCATGAATTAAACAGTGTTAACCAAGGTTTCCTAATGATTTCATTAGGAAACCTCTGTTAACATTGTGAATTATCATAACTTCCAAAATGTCGTGGAAATATTACGCGTCCAATACCTTAGAACAGTGCTAGATAAATTGATTGATTGGGATTTAAGACTAAATGTACTTTTGTGAGTTTTTTAATCCTATCCCAAACACCGATGCCCCTTATATCAGCTAGACTTGAAGGCATGAAAATATACCAAATTAACAGTATTGACAAGAGCACCATCTACGGGTGCAATGCTCAGCTGCAGGTGCTGGATCATGCAAGAGTCTAAAAAGGCACATAACTCTTACAAAAATGCTCCCAGAGTAATCCCCCTTGATAGTCTGGATAATTCTTGTGATGGTGAACATGCATGCAAGGTTTCATGAACTTCTTCAATAGCAACAGACATAACATTATGACCGAGACATGACTTTAACAACAGGTTTAAGTTTGCCGACCCAACCGTGATCATCAGCAAAGCCAAAATCCATTTTGATATGCATGTCATTGTAATGCATATGTTCAAATCCACATAATAATCCACATAATAATTTCCAAACCACACAAACATACCTTCTACATTTTGCCTGAACTATCAATAATTATGAATGAGGCCAGCCCAATTACTAATGAACCATTAACGATCACATGTAGAACATTATTACATATTGAACTGGTGATTACCTTAGCCAATTGACTAGACAGATTTTTACTGCTTACTTACTCAAAGCTACCAAAAATGACTAAAACCATCATATTCATTGTATTAAAATCCACAGATTAATCCAAACCACACAAATATACCTTCTACATTTTGCCCGAACTGTCAATATTTATGAATTAGGCTAGCCTGATCACTTATGAACCATTAACCCTTTCCTGTTTTACAAAATTTTAGACCTGTCCAAATTCAATGGTTTTGTAGATCCAAATTGAGAGTGGATTTAATTTGAAAAATAACCTTTCAGTAGGTAAGAAAAAAGTGTGGAAAAAGAAGAAATTGCTGTTCACAAGCAATTTCTTCATTTTCTACAATGTTTTTTTCAATCATAAAATCGTGGGCACGTAAAAACAGGGATTATACAGGAAGGGTTAATGGTCACATGTAGAATGTTATTACATATTGAACTGGTCGTTACCTTTACTTTGCCAGTTCACAAGACAGTTTTCCGGTTCTTACTTACAGTTACTAACTAGAGCTGCTTGAGCAGCTGATTTGCTCCACAGGCCTGAATCTACTGATATGATTAGACCAGAATTTAACCCTTTCCTGTTTTACAAAATTTTTGGACCTGTCCAAACTCAAAAGGTTTTGCAGACGAAAATTTAAAGTGGATTTAATTTGACAAATAACCATTCAGTAGGGTAGAAAATAGTGTGGAAAAGGAAGAAATTGCATGTCAGAAGTATACATTCACACAATGTTTTCTCAATCATATAATCACAGGCACATAAAAAGCAGGGATTAAACAGCAAAGGGTAAAGTTAATGAATGAATCAATGTTGGTTTTTTTATTCAAATAAATGAATGTTTTTCATTAAAGGATCATTGAAATTTGGTTGATATCCATCTGTTTGATTCTGAGAAAAGTCACACATTTCCAAATATGGAAATAAGCCATGCCCATTAAAGCCTTATATTTCATTGGATCAAAGAACCTTGAACAACTTTTGAAGAGTGTCACCCAAGGATCATCCCTGAGAAGTTTGGTTGAAATTCAGCCAGTAGTTTTCGAGGAGAAGATTTTTAAAGAAAAGGTTTATGACCAGACGCACAGACTCTCGCATATCATACACATGTGGACTGAAAAAAAAATTACTTGTTCAAAAGCCCAAGTCTGAGAAGTCAGGCATATGAATTCCATACCCCTGGCTATATTTATAAAGAGTAATTTAAACTACTATTTTCAATATTATATAGTAGTTGTCTCCCTTTTGCCCATGTCAATTTTGACAGGTGTACATATCTTTATGACATTGATGATCTTTTTTTATAGTCATTCAAATTAATAATCCTTACCTTAATTGACCTGATTTTAAATTTTGCAGTAATATTTGACATCAACAGGGAGCCAGAACTATGCTACAACAACTTCATGGTTTTGACACCATGGCCATCATTTGATTGAAAGAATGGGGTTTAACCCACATTTTAATAATTTAAAAGTCATATCATTGCCGCTGTGGCATCTAACCATTGGTTCTCAGTATTTCTCCCAAAAGTACAAATACCACAAATACCTTAACAGTTACAACTGTTTTTGCATCAATAAGTTATACATTTTTTTTCCAAACTAATTATATCTTACTTAACTATCATATCTTATCTACAACGTCTATCACTTTAGAAGAGTCCAAAAGTTGTAATGGGTGAGAGGATTAATTGACCAATTAACAGCCATCAGTAACCAATCATTAACCTAGATTTATTGGACATATGACCTCCCACTTTCCCCTCCCACTTTCTTGAATCAGCATAAAGGGCTCCAGATAAGTGTGTGTGTGTGGGGGGGGGGGGGGTCCCATCCAGCCTCCTATGTTTTTGTTCTTATTTAAATCATTTTGATGACAAATTAATTCACAATTTCTTCATTTTGTAACAGTATTTTCTACCAAGAAAACTTAAGATCTTCACATTTTCATTCACTTGAATTTGATAGCTGCAGTATCTTTCATGTTCAACCATTTTTTTAGAATAATGATTGTTCTTCAAAATTTCAATTCTGTTTTTTAAAATATAAACAAATAAATATATTTTAGGACATATTCCATCTAGGCTTGCTCAAGATTAAGTATTTGTTTGATTGTATGAGGTTTTACTCTGCTTTCAACAATCATCCATTTATATCCCGATGACTAGAGCACCTAGCAATGGCTTCCTGGTATTTTTCACACCAGTACTACCACTTCATCCTTTCCTAGCTTCCAGCTGCTATCCCTCATAGGTCTTAGTTTATAAACCCATTGGTGGGAGACAAAAAGTCAGAAAGAATGAGTGCTGCCGTCAGGTATTGAACCCAGGACCTTTTGATTGATAGTCATAAGCGATACCACTGGGCTAGATGGCAGCTGTAAGAATAAAATAAATTTATATTTCCTTTATCAGACTATATGCCAACTACTGTCTGCCAAAATTCTCTGTACAGAGGGAATATGCTAGGTTAAAACAGGGGTCAGGATAAGATACGAGGGGGGCGGGGTATAGCCATTGATTGATTGATTGATTGAATGGAGTTTAACGCCGCTTTCAACATTGTTTCAGTTATATCGCGGCGGCTGGAGCACCTAACAATGGATTCCTGGTATTTCTCTCACCAGTACAACCATCACATTCTTTCCTAGCCTCCAGCTGCTATCTCACATAGGTCTACGATTATCAACCCATTGGTGAGAGACAAATAGTCGGAAAGAATGAGTGCCGCCGTCGGGGATCAAACCCGGGACCTCTAGAATGACAGTCCGACGCGCTACCAACTGCGCTATGACGGCGGCTTAGGCGGGGTTTAGCCACTTGCTAGTCTAAAATCTTTATTTCTCAAAGAAACCCTATGTTGTTGGTAATCATTTGAATCAAAAGAGTACCATTCACATTGAGTTTGAGTAAGGTATAATGAAGTTTTCAAGTTTGAAATCTAAAATTCAACCACTTTATGTAACTCTGCAGAAAAAACAGTGTTATTGAAAAAAAAGCATCTCCACTCAAGAGAAGAGGGGAAAAAGCCAGTCTAAAAGTTTTACTGCTCACTGAAACCCTATGTTGTGGGTACTCATTTGAAACGTCTCAATGGGATGTTTCAAATGAGTGCCAACAACATAGGTTTAAGTAAGGTATAATGAAGTATTCAAATTTGAAAACTAAACAAGATGTGTTTGTGAAACACGAATGCCCCCGTAACAGCATTTTTTTCAAAGTTTGACCTTGACAGATGACCTTGACCTTGTTACATGACCTTGACTTTGGTACCAGCAGATGCGGGTCATAGAGATCTATCATCATGCCAAATATGAGCCTTGTATCTTGAAAAGGCTTGAAAATATTGGCAATGTTAAGTTTTTTTGACTTATTTGACCTTGACAGATGACCTTGACCTTATCACATGACCTTGACTTTGGTATCAGCAGATGCGGATCATTGAGATCTATCATCATGCAAAATATTAGCCTTGTATCTTGTATAGGCTTGAAGATATTGGCAATGTTAAGTTTTTTGAGATATTTGACCTTGAGAGATGACCTTGATCTTATCAAATGACCTTGACTTTGGTACCAGCAGATGCGGATCATTGAGATCTATCATCATGCCAAATATGAGCCTTGTATCTTGAATAGGCTTGAAGATATTGGCAATGTTAAGTTTTTTGGTTAACTTTTTGAGTTATTTGACCTTGAGAGATGAACTTGACATTGTCACATGACCTTGACTTTGGTATCAGCAGATGCAGATCATTGAGATCTATCATCATGCCAAATATAAGCCTTGTATCTTGAATAGGCTTGAATATATTGGCAATGTTAAGTTTTTTGGTTAACTTTTTGAGTTATTTGACCTTGAGAGATGACCTTGACCTTGTCACATGACCTTGACTTTGGTATCAGCAGATGCGGATCATTGAGATCTATCATCATGCCAAATATGAGCCTTGTATCTTGAAAAGGCTTGAAGATATTGGCAATGTTAAGTTTTTTGGTTAACTTTTGCAGACAGACAGACAGACAGACAGACAGATGGACGGACGGACAGACGGACAACGGTGAAACAATATGCCCCCGATCTTTCGATACGGGGGCATAAAAACTCCCTCTATATATAGTTCTGCAGACAAAACTGTCTGATTGAAAAGAAAAGCATCTCCTCTCAAGAGAAGAGGGAGAAAAGCTTGTCTAAAATATTTATGTTGCACTGAAACCTTATGTTGTTGGTACTTATTTAAATTGTCTCTATGAGACGTTTCAAATGAGTACCAACAACACTGTGTTAATGAAATATTTAAATTTGATAACTAAAGATACCCTTTATCTGTTACTCAGCAAACGCTATCTGATTGAAAAGAGAAGCATCTCCTGTCAAGCACGAAATACTGCATTTTTAACTTTTTGTATTACAAGGTCACTAGGTAACAATGTTACAAAATTCAATAGCTTAAAGTATTCAAATTCTTTTTTATTGCAACTTTTTGACACGGCTCCATATACTTCAAAGAAAGTTCCATTTGATTGAATAGGGTTTAACATCACTTTTATCTGTCTTCAGTCAAATTCTGTCAGCTGGAGCAACTAATAATGGATTCCTGGTAGTTCTCACCTAGTGCTACCATTACATCTCTTTTTAGCCTAAAGCTGCTGTCCCACATAGGTCGACAATAATCAACCTGTTTGAGGAACACAAAAAATTTTTGTCGTCTGGTAATAGCATAAAGCAAAATTGTTCTAGGTATCCAGAGCCCCAGTTTTGGGCTCCCATTTAAAAAAGCAGACAAAAATTACATAATTGTGAAATGAGGTTAAATTACATTTGGCCTATGAATGGAAAGGCCCCTTTTCAGTGTTTAATTTGACTCAATACAATACCCTTAAAAATCTTAGCCTGAAAGATTGTGTTTTGGTAAAATTTTACTTCTCAATGATTTTTTAAAAATTTTTCAAGCATTTCTTTTGACTCAAAATCATTGGTTCACAGGACCTGGTATGATCTCAGTCAATTAAATTAAATTAATTACATTAATCTTTGGCTCAGCCGGAATGTTCAAACAGTTGTAACTGTCTATAACATAATTATAGGCAGTTAAAACTATTTAGTGCTCAGCCATCAATTCGTATTCCATGGATGGGAATATTACAGCAAACCTATGTAGAATGAACATAAGACAAATATCAAAAATCAATGGTTAGGTGCACCAGCTGCTACGATGTCTCCATCGAGGCCTGACATGCTGTTCTGTCC
Source organism: Fragum whitleyi (assembly GCA_948146395.1). Taxonomy (NCBI): domain Eukaryota; kingdom Metazoa; phylum Mollusca; class Bivalvia; order Cardiida; family Cardiidae; genus Fragum; species Fragum whitleyi. Next base: position 2,081,453 of record OX411560.1, read on the forward strand.
ATTCAGATTTTGCTTCATTTTGTTAGCTAGCTGTATAGGGATAAAATTTAAGTTGAAAATGTGCTATAACTCATACAGAATGCTCTAGAGTTATGCACCTTGGTTGATTGGTCTTGTAAAACTGATAAATAGTCATTTTTTGGAGTTTTCAGCATACTGTATTTCTCCTGATAAACACTCCTGGAAAATTACCTCTAAACAATCATATAAATGATTGTTTAGAGGGAATTCACATCAATTTGGAGAAGAAGTCTCAACAAATTCTTAAAATTCAGGCATTTGGAGTGGGTTTTCTAAGTAAACAAGAGGGCCAGAATGGCCCTAAACCGCTCACCTGAATTTTATTAGTCCAGTGGATCTCATCCAAGAAACTTTCTTGCAAAGTTTCATTCACATTTGCATAGTTGTTGAAGAGGAGGTGCTATTCCAAGAATTCAAAGAGAAAATAGATCCCTTGGTTACTGAGAAGATGCTTAAAGATTTTGGGCTCAAAATAAGCCCCCTCCCCTTGCCATGGGCAATCAATTTATGGGCTAATCAAAATTTCAAAATTTTTAGAAGGGTCACCAATGGAACATTTCTATCAAGTTTGATTGAAATTGGCTTAATGGTTACTGAGGAGAAGATGTTTAAAGATTTCAGGGTCAAAAAACTGCCCTGCCCTGCCATGCCCATATTTGGGGTCAATCAAAATTTCACTAGCAAATTTTTAGAAGGGTCACCCAAAGGATATTTCTGCCAAGTTTGGTTGAAATTGGTCCAATGGTTACTGAGGAGAAGATGTTTAAAGATTTCAGGGTCAAAAAACTACCCTGCCCATATTTGGGGGTCAATCAAAATTCAACGAACAAGTTTTGAGGAGGGTCATCCAAGGAACTTTCCTGCAAAGTTTGGTTGAAATCCACCTATTGGTTACTGAGAAAGAGATGTTTAAAGAATTTTTGACTACTTCTGACGACTGACGTAGGACGGACAAAAGGTGATCACAAAAATCACCTAAAGCATGTTGTGCTCAGGTGAGCTAAAAATGTAGGGATGCTTCTTTTAGGGAGGGCCCTTTTATTAGCGGAAATAGGTAAATATAAATATTTTGAGTGCAAAGGATAAACCAAGTACCTGTATCAGTCGTAGCTGTTGCCGTCACCGAACTTGCCGACTCTGTCTGTTTCGTCAACATTCGATCCAACATAAATTGTCCATACTGTTGGAAGAGTGCATTCTGTATTGACCATGGCAGACCAGACGAACTCTCAGAGGAGGCTGTGTTATCAGCAGTCTTCAGTGGGAGGGGCATAGACTTTCCATCAAGATAGGCCGCCGCCTCTATTAGACCTGTAATCATAAATGACAAACTAGGAGGCGGAGTTAACAGCAGTCTTCAGTGGGAGGGGCATAGACTTTCCATCAAGATAGGCCGCCGCCTCTATAAGACCTGTAATATCGTCAAATAGTTTCTTATTTAAGCAAACTACAGGCAGAGTTAACAGCAGTCTTCAGTGGGAGGGGCATAGACTTTCCATCAAGATAGGCCGCCGTCTCTATAAGACCTGTAATATCGTCAAATAGTTTCTAATTTAAGCAAAGTAAAGGCAGAGTTATCAACAGTTTTAAGTGGGAGGGGCAAAGACTTTCCATCTAGATAGGCCGCCGCCTCTATTAGACCTGTAATCATAAATGACAAACTAGGAGGCAGAGTTAACAGCAGTCTTCAGTGGGAGGGGGATAGACTTTCCATCTAAATAGGCCGCCGCCTCTATAAGACCTGTAATCATATCAAATAGATTTTGATTTAAGGACAAAAAGGGGGAGTTACCAGCAGTCATAAGTGGGAGGGGCATAGACTTTCCATCAAGATAAGCGGCCTCCTCTTTTAGACCTATTATTGTAAATCAAATAGATTTGTTAGACCTATTATCATAAATTAAGTAGATTTGCCCTAAAGATAGGTCACACCAGGAAGAGGTGATATCAGCAGTCACAAGTGGGAGGGACATAGACTTATAATCTAGATAGGCCATCACCTTTATTTGACCTTGAATCATATCAAATAGATTCTAACTTAAAAACAGAATAGGCCCGATTAGCTCAGTTGGTAGAGCAACGGACTTCAAAACCATTGAAGTTCGACCACGTGGATTCAAACCCAGGCTGGCACACTAACAAACTAATTGTCTTTCAGATGAGACGTTAAACCGAGGCCCCGTAAGATGGTGCTTCACACCGAGAACATTAAAGAACCATGGCTGTTCTCAGAAGTAGTTTCGTCATGTATCCTTGCACTAATCCCCGTAACAACTAATCGTCTTCTGGGGGCGTCGCTCATATGGGCATATGTTACGATAGCAACGTTAGATAAACGGAAATAAACAAACAATACAAGAGCCATGTCGGACATGGCCATCCCCCGCCGAAAAAGCTTGATAGTAAACTGAAGCCTAATAGATTAAGGGTTCTACTTTAAGAAATTAAGCCCCTACAAAATCTAAGTCTTTAAAATAACAAAGGGCAATAACTCCAAAATTATGCAAGCCAGAGTTATAGTTCTTGTGCACTGCCCTTCTCCTCTATGAGATCTATCCACCCATAAAGTTTCAAGTTGAGAGCTATTATTCTTTAGGAGATATGCTCCGGACAAGATCCAAGTCTTAAAAATAACAAAGGGCAATAACTCCAAAATTATGCAAGCAAGAGTTGTAGTTCTTGTGCACTGCACTTCTCCTCCATGAGATCTATCCACCCATAAAGTTTCAAGTTGATAGCTATTATACTTTAGGAGATATGCTCCGGACAAGTTTAGTGACGGAACCTCGGAATGACGGAATGACGGACGGAGAGCATTACTATATCCCCTCGCCGAAAACGGCGGGGGATAAAAACAGAATAGGCATTGTTACCAGCAGTCTTTAAAAAAGGGAGTGGCATAGACTTTCCATCTAGATACGCCACCACCTCCGTAAGACATGTAATCATATCAAATAGATTCTAACTTAAGGACAGAATAGGCGGAGTTATCTAGATATGTGCCACCTCTATAAGACCAATAATCATATCAAATAGATTTTAAATTATAAAATTAAGGACATAAAGGCGGAATTATCAGCAGTCATAAGTGGGAGTGGCATAGACTATCCATCTAGATACGATGCCACCTCTGTAAGGGCTGTTATCATATAAAATAGATTCTAAATTAAGGACAGAATCTAGGCGGAATTGTTAGCAGTCATTAACAGAATGTGTAACGCATCCTAATTTGGTTTGAAGCAGGAGGGAACATGTCAGATATTTAAAAAATCTGCTAATGATAAAGTTATTGACGACCAAGTAAAAACTTACTTGGCCAACAAATATTGCTTCTTTATCAGTAGATCTTTAAAATGTCTTCCATATTCATCAAATCCTTTGCATTTTTCCGGTTTCTGTGCTTCAAACCTTTTTTCAAACCAAATAAGTATTCACAGATTGATTGATTGAATGGAGTTTAACACCGTTTTCAACATTTTCCAATTATATTGTAGCTGGAGCACCTAACAATGGATTCCTGGTATTTCTCTCACCAGTACAACCACCACATCCTTCCCTAGCCTCCAGCTGCTATCTGACATAGGTCTGCGATTAACAACCCATTGTTGAGAGACGTCGGAAAGAACGAGTGCCGTCGTCGGGGATCGAACCCGGGACCTCTAGTGAAAATATGTAGAAGTGGAGCGGTTGTGAGAAAGACTCGGAATACATCAGAGGGCAGGGGTGTGGAATTCCCATGCCCGACTTGTCCGACTCGGGCTTTTGTACTTGAGGACATGTAAATTTTTCTAAGCCACTTGTCCAAAGACAAGTAAATACCAGGGCAAATTTTGGACTGTTACTTAAAAGAATTAAGAGAGAAATCATCCTAATGTTCATACCATAGGGTAGAAAACATTGTTTTTAATGAAGAAAATGCTAGATACCAGCATTTTCTTCATCAAAAGGCAATGTTTTTTTCAAATTTTTCTATTTACTCTTTAACAGACAGGTTTATTTTGATCCTTGACGAGTAGAAAATCCGCTTTTACTTGTTCAGGGACAAGTGGAGAAAACTTGTATTTCCACACCCCTGTCAGAGGGTTTTCCAGTTGATGCATTTGGACTGAATTACATGTACAGCTAAATCTGGCATTAAAGTTTAAAACCCAACCAAACAAACCAATTCTGTCAAGACGACTATAATCAATTTTTCAATAGTGGATTTACAAATTATTATTCTAGAAGTAAACAAGATGTTTAAGAAACAAGAGGACCATGATGGTCCTATATCGCTCACCTGAGTAGGTCAACTTATAACTTGTCAACCATGTTATAAATACCAGAGATTGTTTGATGTACAGGGTGGTTTTGAAATTAACAAACTTTGTCCTACCTCAATTTGATTCCTTTTTATTTTTGAAAATTTTCCATCTTTCTCTTACCATGGCAACCAAAGATATTGATGAAATTAAATTCTTTTAACTACTTTGGTAGACCTACGCCTAAAGAACATCCCTGCCAAGTTTAAAATTGATTGGCCCGATGGTTTAGAAGAAGTGAATTTGTTCTAAGATTTTCGGCAATTTTTGGCCTTTTCAACCTTGGAAACCAGAGTTTTAGATTGATTCATATTCTTTTAAGAACTTTAGTAGAACTTTACCACAGGAACATCCATGTCAGATTTCAGCTTGATTGGAGTTTAGGAAAAGAAGATTTTTTTCTGTGATTTTAGCCATTTTTCAGCCTTTCTATTAGTGTTGTAACGATTATCGGAAATAATCGATTAATCGTCGCTGAAGTCCGAGATCGGCGACAATGGATTCTTGCTTCGAAAAATCGATGTCGTTACTTGTTTTCCTTTCCGATAGTTTTTATCTGTTGTGTTTATTGAAAATGAAGGGACATCACTCTTAAACTCAAATTAAAAATGGCAGACAAAGGAAATAGTGCTTCAATGTCGTATACTTTTCAATATCCAGTCATGGCGAGTGACCTTCAGACATGGCCAAAACGAAAACCCTGGGTCGGGTAATTTTACCAGATTGTCAATCAGAATGTCCGTCACTATTTTCTTGGCAAAATGCTTTTAAAAAGCTAAAAATCCATTCTGAAGTTTATGAAAACGCTAAAAAGGTCATCTTTCTCACGTAAACCAAACATCAATCTTAAGATTGACTAACAGATTTTCTACGACTTTCGGCAGCGCTAGAAAAAGCATATTCTATTTTACAAATCACATCAAATAGGAGGCCTTAGAACTGATTTCAGAATCCAATTTTTATGTATGTCCAGTTTTAAAAGCACATACACAATGATAATTTGCTGCTTATTCGTACCCAAGAATGTTCAACCCATCAAATTATTTCTATTACTTTTATGAAAATCTCAAGTGCCTGTATTCTTCTGAAAAGACATTTCTTTTTTTCATCTCTTGTAGATGTATTTTCGGCTTTTAAATCAAAGCACTAAAAACACTGACAGATTAAGAGAAATTTTACCACCTACCTAGGCCTGAAATGTTATTGCTATAAAAAATTTTCTCTCTCAAGTTATATGCAAAAAGGCATACACAAAGATAAGTCAACATCTGATTGTCTAACGACTTGCTAGTCGCAACCGTAGATTGTTTAGTACCGATTAGGTTCCAAATTTTTTTACATATTGGTGTGTCAATTACAAATATATATAAATGATGCATGTGATTTTGGAATAATTATTGATGTCAGCAACTATATTTTTTGTTGTTGTTCTTATTTTAGACTAACAAGAAGTTAAAAAAATGATAATTATCCTTCGTTTATTCAACTATCAAAGTGCATTAATCATCAATTTCTGAAACAAAAAAACACCAACTTGGAAGTAATTTGATACTTTGTTATCCCATCTTAGTATGATTGCTAAATAAGATTACATTAATAACTTAAATTTGAAGGCTCTAATGATTTTCTGTCTCATATATATTTCTCCCCAATATTTTTGATCTTTATTATTTACTTGTACAGTTGATTTAAATTCCATTTTTAGCTTGAATAACACTAACTGTTGATACTATACAACAGATGACAAACTTGAGCCTTTGGAGGTACTAAACAACTGCATCAGTCAACAAGAAGTACTTATGTAACAAAAATGAAGTTTCGATTCTAAAATCGATAATTGAATCGAAAACAGTTTCCGATTCAATTCGATTATCGATTCTGATCTGAGTCCGATTTTACAACACTACTTTCTATCACCATGGAAACCAGAGGTTTTTTTTATGAAATTAAATTCTTTTAACAACTTTTGAAGAGCTACACCCAAGGAACATCCTTGCCAAGTTTCAGCTTGATTGTCCAAATGGTTTAAGAGAAGGAGAAATTTTTTCTAAGATTTTTGGCAATTTTCAGCCATTTTTCAGCCCTTCTTTTACTATGGCAACCAGAGTTTTTGATAGAATTAAATTCTTTTAACAATTTCTAAGGGCAAGGTATATCCTTGTCAAGTTTCAGCTTGATAGGCCCAATGGTTTTGGGAAGATGTTTAAAGAAGTTGTTGATGGAGGGACAGACAGACAGATGGAAAATGGACGGAAGACAGACCTTGAGTGATCACAATAGCTCACCTTTAAATATTTTGGCAATAATACTATAATAATGATAATATTATAGTACAGTCAAACCACCTGTATTCAGCAATAAACCTGAATTAAGCAAGCAGTCAACAAGTTCCCAAATGAACTGACTGCACTGAAATTGACCTGTATTAAGCAAGCACCTGTCTTAAGCAAGCACTTTTGGAATGTTCCTTGGGTACTTGCTTAAGACAGGTTTGACTGTATTATGTAGCAGTGTAAAAATTTGTTTCATTTTTCTTAAAAAAGGCAATTTTTGATAAAATATTGAAAAACTAATGTGTTTTTAATAAATGTTTATTCTATTCATGTTGAAATAATTGTGTGATATTGTAAACAAGATGTGTTCATAAAACACCCTTGTCCCGAAACAGCTCTTTTTTGTAAAATAGATTGACCTTGTTAATCAACTTTGACCTTGACCAATGACCATCACCTTGACATTGGATGATGTAATTTGTTGTAGGGGGCCTTCATCTCAAATTTAAGCTTTGACACTTATGGAATTTTTTTAGTTTAGTTTTTGTAGGCAGACAGACACCAGTAAAATAATTCACCACTAATCTTATACATGCAGGGCAATAAAAAGACCAACCTTTATCCAAGAAAGTGTCTGGTGGTTTCTGATTGGTTGTTGACGAGTGGGCATGTGCAGGAGGCGGGACTGCAGGTAGTTGCTGGGAGACAGTTGACATGTGAGCATGAGGTGCTTGCACGGTGGCGCCCCCTGACTGTGACCACACCAAAGGGACACTACTCACACCAGCAAGGCCAAGAGCTAGCTGTGCCACCATTTCTGGTTCATCCTTGATACTGGTTTCCATTTCTAGAAACAGCCAATCACACAAGACCACCAGGTTCCCCGTACGGGGAAAGTCTTTTCACCGGAGACATTTCATAACCTACATATTGTTTATGATGCACGGGCAAGCAAAGCATTGTTGAATTCAGTCAGTCTTTATATTACAGAATAATTCAAATATTTTTAATTGGTCTACTTTTTAATAGTGATATCCAGTTTTTAAGGCTTATTAATTGATATTTAATATAGTTATTATCTTGCGGATACTTTCATTTAGAAATCACAATTGCTCCAAAATATTGATGAGTGTTTTTTTTCTTTTATCAATTTTCATATAATTTATTTTAACAGCAGCCAGTTACAAACTATTTTGTTCTTTGCTTTTTTTAACTTCTTTTTCAGGAGATAGGTTTTGAGAACCAATCAGATTTAAGCTTACAGTCAACAATATTTTAGCACCAAAAAATTAAAACTAACAAAAGGAAGTAACAAACAAGGGGCGTTTAAAAACTTCACAGGGCTCTATCACAGAAGGGTCGATCACAATGTTTGGTATTCTATTTATTGCTCTCACAGCTCGTTCCGAAATATCACAGAAATTGTGGCTTTAGACTCCTTGTAGACTAAGACACCTCCATCTTTTCTGAAAAGAGAAAAATTTTAAATTGAATTTCCTATGCAAAGAGCCTATCATAGCTTGGCATAAAAGGGGCAATTTTGTTTTCAAAACTGAATATAGTATTGGCTTAAAATTTAAGCATATTTTTTTACAAGTTGTTGAAAATCTTAGACATTTTTTTAACAGATGTTCAGAACAACTTCCTTTTCAACCAATGTCAAAACTGCATATCTTCTTTGCTGCAAAAGCGCATGCATCTAGTATTATTTTGAAAGAAAATCAACTCTTTTGAGAGGAGAAACATGTGGAAATGAAGAAATTGCTTGTAACAAGCACTTTTTTCTTTTCCACAACAAGTTCCTCCCATTATGAAAATTACGACTCCTTTACTTAAAAGTAAATGTCAATCCTTGAATGAGTGAAATAATCGAAAGGGACAAATTTGCAGTTTTGATAGATTTATTCTTGTTTTTGTTTATGGTCATCACCCTAGCGTATTGCCTGTGTGCATACCATTTGAGTAGCATATATTTAATACGTAGGCAATCACCAAACTTTCTTTGACATGTCAAAAAATGTTTTTTAACTTCTGCTTAAAAAAAACATATACTGACGTATACCAGCGTAGGTATACAACTTATGACTATTGAATCCCTTGTGTACCCTATGAGAGGGTATAAGCATATGTTCGCATACATTGGTGCAATTCGCTGTGGTGAGACAAATCCGTAACAAGGGATTGACACTAATATTGGTCCTTTGGTCCTGATACCTCTGAATATAATGGGGTGAGGGCTCGTGTTTGACCAGGGATTTGACCCTCCAAATTCTGAAAATATCCTAATTAATTTGACCATTAGATCTTACTCCCAAGAGCTCTGAGAGAAATTTCAAAGGGTAAAAATTTGGTTTTATCCCTAAATTTACAGATTTGTATTTGATTTACTCTCTAAAATTAATTGCATACTTCACATCTTTACAAACAAGCGTACCATGATGGTTCTAGATCACTCACCTGAGTCTATTTGACCCCAGGGACATCACATCAATTAAATAGGCCGATGTCAAAAAGGAGATAATTTCTACATAAGATCAATACCATGGAATGTTTTCGGCCAAGAGCAAGACGGATATGCCTTTTTCCTCTTTGATTCTATGTAAAAGGATGCATCTGGGTGGAGCCCAAATGTGACCCCAGATTCTTGATATGAACAAACTTGGTAGAGGTCCATTAGATGATGCTACATACCAAATATGAAAGCTGTCTGCCTTCTGGTTTCAGACAAGACGATTTTTGAAGATTTTCAATTTTTACCCTTCATGCTCAGAACAGCTAAAAAAGGATGTGCCCAGGCAAAGCCCAAATATGACCCAGGGTCTTGATATGAACAAACTATGTAGAGGCCCACTAGGTGATGCTTCATACCAAATATGAAAGCTGTCTGCCATCTGGTTTCAGAGAAGAAGATTTTTTTAAGATTTTCACCCTTTGATTCTATGTAAAAAGGGTTCTGCCCTGGTGGAGCCCAAATATGACCCCAAGGACTTGATATGAACAAACTTGGTAGAGGTCCACTAGATGATGCCACATACCAAATATGAAAGCTGTCTGCCTTCTGGTTTCAGAGAAGAAGATTTCTGAAGATTTTCATATTTTCACCCTTTTTGTTAAGGGTTCAGGGAAAGTTAAGGGTGGATACCATTTATTTGAACAACTTTTGTAGAATTTGACCCAAGGAACATCCCTGCAAAGTTTCATCCAGATTAGCCCAATAGTTTAGGAGGAGAAGATGTTTAAAGAAATTGTGGATGACGGTCGACTGATGACTGACGCCGGACATGCTACAATCACAAAAGCAGACCTTGAGCACTTTGTGCTCAGGTGAGCTATAAAAGGTCAATTGACTCTTAAACCTACAAAGTTCTACTGATTTTGACCCATTGACGATCAGTTTTGATAACTAGAATTTCAATGTTCACATGTGTACCCACAGCATAGGGTTTCATTTTGAAATATAGATTTCAGACTGGAATGACCCCCTCTTACCTGTACCTCTGTTAACACATGTTTCAGTGTCTAGGATAGGGAATTGTACATTCTAACAAATACTTTCAAAAAGTCCCCCCCCCCCCCCTTGTTGTGAAGATGATTGGGGGTTTTTTTTACAAAGAGAAAGATAATCCTTCTCATAGGCAATTTTGCCGATTTTCAACAAAATTCCTCCCGTTTTCAGGGCTCGTGTTTGACCCTTAAACCAGTGGTTTGACCCCCAAAAATCTGAAAGTATATTAATTTGACCCCTAAAAATTTCTCCCAAGGGGGTCATTTTGACCCCCTTGAGAGAATTTACTAAGGGTCAAAACATGGTTTTATACCAATGATTTTCAGAAATTACTATCTAAATTTCTTACTGGTTTCATATCATTACAAGCAAAAGTTAAATGGACTCTTCAATATGCAAAATTCTACTTATTATTTGCTTTTTCTGTCGTTTTGACCCCTTTAATTCCGAATTTGACCCTAAGAATTTCTTAAGTGAGCAGTCAATAACTCCCAAATATCAAACAATAACACGAGCCCTGGTTTTTCTGAATCCTAGAATAGACACTGACGTTTAAGGCGAGACAGAAAATACATGAATGGTCCACATAATAGAAAATAGCCAATGGTCTCCCAATATTGACAACTTGTATGTCCATTCTGCACTAAAATCTGTCTGGCTTACTCTTAATATAGGCAACTCGACAAAATTTACACCAGCATTTTTATTTATCTAGAATTTGTGGCAAAGAATTAGCTGAGTAGCTCTTTAGGATTCGTTGTCGAGTTTCTGAAATGGTCAATACTTTGTGATAGGATACATTACATATATAGTCCGTTTGACTTCTATATGGACCAACATTTCGCCGAAAATCTCAGAAATTAATTAATGAAACGCATATTTTTCTTGTCATATCATTTTTTCCAGCTAATACCATGACGAATTTTGTTTTTCAGAATTTTTGAATGTAAAATAATGATTTTGTCCGTCCGTCTACATGTTAACTTTCAGCATTTCATGCCTACTTGTGACTGTATTAAACGGAACAGCGAATTGTATTACCAAAAATTGTACTGATTTGCATAGGGGCCGAGTCAAAAGAGTAAGATTTTAAGTGAATTGAATTACTATAAAATCGAGATTTTCAATATAATTAAGTTTGTAGAAGATTTTTGCCACCGTTGGATATCAAATCTGTGCATATTCTCTCTTTCTTCAGAAACTGTTTGACCAGATAATTGATTATTGTTTTTTATTTATTCTGAGATGAACCCTATATTTACATGTTAAGACCAATCAAAAAGCATTATTAAACAAAGTAGTTGGGAATTTCACGAGGAAAACTTGATGAAAAGGTGAGTTATAACGGTAAAAATCACATGCTATTTAAGTTTAAGATGACATGGCCGTCGATATGCTAATTAGCATGTCCAAAAAAGGAATATTTTTTGGACATTTCTTCTGTCAAAAGTTTAGTATAAAAACACGTGTTTTTACTATATATGTTGTAATTTTCTTACTACTGAACAGCCTCCATCACCCCTCGTGTTTAAGAACGGACAGTGCGAAAATATTAACATTAACTAGATAGACAAAATCATTATTTTGAATTCATTTTATTTTCAAAAATTATTTTTTGGAATGGTATTTAGCTGAAATTAAGATTTTACTACATACAAATCCTTTATTCAAACGCAATTTTATGTAATTGATGAAAAGGTTGGTCCATATAGAAGCCAAACGGACTATACTTTAGGAGAGACAGGAATACAATTATGACTGTCCCACATATAGAAAATAGCCAATGGTCTCCCAATATTGACAACTGGTATGTCCATAATGCACTAAAATCTGTCTGGTTTACTCTTTATGTTAGAAGCATGACAAAATTCACACTCTAATCACCAGGGCCTGTTTTACTAAACATCTTATGATAATATTTTGCGTAAGTCAAAAAATTAAGCTGCTTCTATAGTGGTAACTAAATATAGAATTCTGAAATTCATCATCACATTAGAATCGTCTTCTAAAGATGATTCAAATGAGATATTGAAAGGCAGAAATCTAACAGTGAATTAAAACACTAGGTGCGATTTGCGATTTTGACTTACTTTTATATTTTTTTCATAAGAAGTTTAGTAAATCAGGCCACATGGTTGCAGTCTTACATCAACAAAATGGGATCCAAAGGACTCAATCATTGGGATCTTAGGGGTCCATTCTTAAATTTTGTGAGTCCTGCTTTAGGTTTAGATTACTTCTCTTCCATTATGTTGGTTGGTTGAATGGGTTCAATAAAATTTCAAAAATCTCGCAGTTATATCTTGGCGGCCAGAGCACCTAAAAATGGATTCCAGGTATTTCTTTCACCTGTACTACCATTACACCCTTTCCTAGCCTCCGACTGCTATCTCACATAGGTTTATGATTATCTACCCATTGGTGAGGGACAAACGTCGGAAAGGATATTTGCCGCCACCGGGGATTGAACCCACAACTTCCAGAATGAAGGTCTTATGCCTTACCAATGCGCTATGAGGAAAGAATTGAAGCCTTTTGAAAAATAGTGTATTTTGACCAGAGGTTCAAATTAATGATGGCAACACAACTCTCAATTCTTTATTTCTTGAAAACCCCTATATTGTGGGTACTCATTGAAATCACCTTGAAGAGATGATTCCAATGAGTACCCACAACTTAGGGCTTGGTTGGTTGAATGGGTTCAATAAAATTTCAAAAATCTCGCAGTTATATCTTGGCGGCCAGAGCACCTAAAAATGGATTCCAGGTATTTCTTTCACCTGTACTACCATTACACCCTTTCCTAGCCTCCGACTGCTATCTCACATAGGTTTATGATTATCTACCCATTGGTGAGGGACAAACGTCGGAAAGGATATTTGCCGCCACCGGGGATTGAACCCACAACTTCCAGAATGAAGGTCTTATGCCTTACCAATGCGCTATGAGGAAAGAATTGAAGCCTTTTGAAAAATAGTGTATTTTGACCAGAGGTTCAAATTAATGATGGCAACACAACTCTCAATTCTTTATTTCTTGAAAACCCCTATATTGTGGGTACTCATTGAAATCACCTTGAAGAGATGATTCCAATGAGTACCCACAACTTAGGGCTTAAGCATTTTTTAAAAACAAATTTAATCCGAAATTCAAATTGCGCCCGCCTATCTGAAGCTATGTATAAGAGTAATAATGTATAGTCTGCATACATATTACATGTTTATTATTATGCATATGCAGTTTGACAATTAGAGGAGAACATTTAAATGCATTTCAAAAACTAATTACATTTCGTGTTGACACAATTTAAACAGAAACCGGTGGCCATTTTTCAATGTTGGTCCAAACGCTAAGATCTAGGTAAAAGTTAAACAAGAGGTCCATGAGGGCCTGGTCAGTTCTACTGACTCTCTTTAAAAATTCTATGATATGATAGTTCTTTACAAGCTTTAATGACGTCAAAATAAAACACCTCAGTCTTAGAAGGGGCATTTTGAGGGGTTAATGCAACACTATTGCAAGTGTCTATAAATTCATAGGCACTTACAACGGTGTTGCACTGACCCCTCGATTTATTTAACAAGAGGGCCGTTGGCCCTGGGTCACTCACCTGAGAAAAAAGCTTCATTACCTAGGTATGTCCATGCAACCACAGAAAAAGAGATTTTCACTTATTCAATCAGATAACATTTGAAATAATCCTTGCCCCCTCTGCTCCTCCCCTGGTCATTATTTATTTAAGCTTTTTTCATAAAAGGTCTGTGATCAGCTAATCTATGCCAGATATACAGGCTGAGTCTGAGACTTTTATAGTTTTCTTTAATGAGTTGATCAATCCATGTCAAATATAAAGGCTGTAGGGACTCAAAATTCTCAACAAAGCACCCCCTCCCCCAAGATGCTCTGCACCTGGTGAATCTACAGTCATGATTTTAGCTAATTCAATTAATGTCCATAATTATGCTGATCATCCATACCAATTTTCAAGTCTGTAGGACTCCTGGTTCATTAGAAGAAGTTTAAAGATTTCAAAAATGATCCAAAGTACTACCCCCTCCCCGAGACACTCAGCATCTGGTGACCCTACAGTCATGATTTTAGCTATTTTAATTAATGTCAATATATTGATCACCCATGACAATTTTCAAGTCTGTATGGTTCCTGATCCAGGAGAAAAATAAGGTTAAAGATTTCAAATTTGATCCAAAATACTATCCCCTCCCCCCTAATGCTCCACATCTGGTGGCCTTACATTCATGATTTTAGCTTTTTTATTTTATATCCATATGCTTATCATCCATGCCAATATTGAAGTCTGTAGGGCTCCTGGTTCATTAGAAGATGAAGGTTAAAGTTACAAAGTTTTCACAAAAGTACTACCCCCTCCCCCCTGGTCCTCTGCACCTGGTGGCATTACATTCATGATTTTAGCTATTTATATTAAGGTCTATGAGCTGATCCTCCATGCCAATTTTAAAGTCTGTAGGGCTTGTGGTTCAGAAGAAGAAGAAGGTTAAAGATTACAAAATTTTCACAAAAGTACTACCCTCTCCCCCCTGGTGCTCCACACCTGGTGAATCTACAGTCATGATTTTAGCTATTTATATAAAGGTCCATATGCTGATCATCCATGCCAATATTCAAATCTGTCAGGCTCCTGGTTCAAAAGAAGAAGAAGGTTAAAGATTACAAAATTTTCACAAAAGTACTACCCCCTCCCCCCTGGTGCTCCGCACCTGGCAGCCCAACAGATATGATTTTAGCTATTTTTATTCAGGTCTATAAGCTGATCATCCATGACAATTTTCAAGTCTGTAAGGCTCCTGGTTCCGAAGAAGAAGAGGCTTAAAGATTACAAAATTTACCCAGAGTACTACCCCCTCCCCCCTTGTGCTCCGCACCTGGTGGCCCAAAAGATATGATTTTAGCTATTTTTATTCAGGTCAATGAACTGATCATCCATGCCAAGTTTTAAGTCTGTAGGACTACTGGTTGAGAAGAAGAAGAATTTTAAAGATTTCCTTAAAATTTCACCTTTTGTTGCCATAGCAACCAGAGTTTTTCATGGATTTCAATTCTTTTAGCTATTTTTGAAGGGGACCACCTAAGCAACATTTCTGTAAAATTTGGTGTTAATTGGCCTAGTAGTTTAGGAGGAGATGTCGTTTAAAGAAATTGTTGACGGACGCCGGACGACGGACGACGACCGACGGACAGACACCGGAGGAAAGGTGATCACAATAGCTCACATGAGCACTTCGTGCTCAGGTGAGCTAAAAAGACACTCATACAAGAACTGTTTTTGAGTCAAGATTAGCAACCCCTATTTTGAGATAGATTGATTGATTGGGGCTTTACACCACTTTCAACATTAGTTTCAGTTATATCATGGTGGCTGGAGCACATAACTATAGATTCCTAGTATTTCTCACACTAGTACTACCATTACATCCTTTCCTAGCCTACAGCTGCTATCCCACATATGTCTACAATTATTGACCTATTGGTGGGAGACAAATAGTCAGAAAGAATGTGCCACTGGAATGACAGTTTTTTGAGACAATTACATGGTTGACCAAAACATCATGCCAATGAACAATAGAAATTGATTGTCCATAAGCCCTTTATCAATACCATTGTCAAAGATTTGATAATCTAATTCCGTTTACGTCAAAAAAGTTGTCTGATGCAGTTGCCTTGTCATACAGACTTAACAAACTATCAAACTTGACCAAGTCTACCAGATTATCTGCTGCTAACATTAACAACACGCCCACTTTTATGTTAATCAAACTAAATTTAAAGCTTTACAATGTTTCCCTGGATCCGACCCCATTTCAAGAGCTCAATTTTACAATGTCAATAATCTTTTCATTGTCTTTGTAACAAAACATGTGGGAATCAGGGGTTCTGAAATATTTCGAAAGTCAACTTGTCCATGGACAAGTGACAATCACAACATGGCTAGTCCGTATCAAACACTTTCTTGTCCGTTCTTTATCATAAACATGCTTTTTCCAAATAAATAGTCCTATTATTTCTGACATTGAAGTTACTTTGGTTTTGCTATAAGAAGCATCCATACAATAGTCTCACTGACTGTTAACATAAGTATTATGGTATTTATTTTTAGAAAAAAGCTTACTTTCCCCATAAGAAAATATTACAATTTTTTTCTCGAGGTTTTTCAATTTTCCACGGACAACTTATCCGTGCAGCTTCATGGACGACTCAGACAGCTTATTTCAGAACCACTGGGAATATTCCAACACTTCTTCAGTGAATAACTGGCGTTTCAAATGCTAAAGACCCTTGGAATTTTGTATCAAACCAACAAAGTTAACCCTTGTCATTCTGAACCCAGGATATTCCTGCTTTGGCAGGAGCTATAGACAAACCTCAGTCTACACATATGTGCAGTCTGATGTAAGTCTACACCACCTGTTTCTCACTTTCAAACCAGAATGGTCAATAGATTTAGTTTTTCAAATAAAAATTGACCTTCTATTTGATACTTTCAGTGCTTTTTGCCCTTTGATTTCGATGACAATTTTAAGCCAAAATTTATTCAGCATGACAAGGGTTAAGAAGCTGCCAATAGAGCTCGAAAACACAGTGATCCTTTCTCAAGTTTAGGCATAAAAAATTCATGAAATCTTTTCATTTTGATATGTGAAGAGGGGAATTTATAAAAGCCAACATATGATTTTCATGATTGTTAAATGCCATAGAAAAACAGGGCTTGTGTTAAGTGTTTGATATTGGGGAGTCATTGACTCCTCACCTAAGAAATTTTAGGGGGTCAAATCTGAATTTAGAGGGGTCAATATGACAGAAAAAGCAAATAATTTGTCAAATATTGCATATTTAAGAGTCACTCTAAATGATATGAAACAATTAATTAATGTGTAGAACTTAAAGTAATTTGTGAAATCTTAGGTATAAAACCATGTTTTGACCCTTAGTAATTCCTCTCAAGGTCAAATGACCCCCTTAGGAGAAATTTCTAAGGGTCAAATTAAGATATTTTCAGATTTTGTGGGTCAAAACCCTGGGTTTAAGGGTCAAACGCGAGCCCTGCAAAAAAGAAATTCCAAATATTCACCAACTTCCAAGGTGTTTTTTCTTGACATCAGTATATAATCTACGTGTAGGTGAGGATGAGCTATCTTTCTTAAATAATTGCATAAAATGTACTGTATGTTTTCAGATTGTTATGGTCATACATTAACGGACAAAAACTGGGCGTTAACAGGAGCTAAAACGTGAATTAATCAGTAAATTCATGCATCATTACAGGTTGAAAGGTTAAAACATTTTATCTTTGTCTATTCTTAAAGTTGATTTAACATGTTTTTCTGAAGTAAAATGGTGTTAGGAGAAAAAACTAGGACTATCCCTGAGGGGAACCCCCACAAACACTTTGTCAAAATGTAAGTGCTATTAGTGCAGGATGTGTTTGTAATGAATATTGAGGTCATATGCAGCATTTGCATGAAGTTTCATGATTCTAGGATGCTTGGTTCTTGAATGAGAGTCTGGAAATGAAAATTGAAAAAAAAATGACTGTTACCTTGACCTTTGACCTATGTGACCCCAAAACGATATGGCACTTCCTTGGGTCATAAGCAACATTTGCATAAAGTTTCATGATTCTAGGTCACTTGTTTCTTGAGTTAGAGCCCAGAAATGAAAAGGTTGACAGACGGACAAATGAATGGACGGACAGGCAGACAGACATGGTGAAACCAAAATACCCCCCTCTACTTCGTAGATGCGTGTGTGGAGGGGGGGATATAATTATAAGAAACCCAGAGTAATTATGTGACATTTATCTACATTTATCTTTCATAACATTTAACAGATGTCATTTACATGTTACAAACTGATTAATGGAGTATGAGGTTTCTTAATTGATTGTTGTCATCGGAAGCCCAAACCATTTATTATCGATTATATCCGTTAATACCCCCATCACTACCAAATGGTAGCCTAGAAATTGTTAGTGTCTTATAGAGAGGATTATGAGCCACCAACATGTCTCAAAGTCAAATCCAATACCCCATTACTGATCATAAGGAAGCGCTTCTACAATTAGTAGTGCGTCTGACTGAAAATCTAAGGTCCCTGGTTCATCCCTTACCACAAATTTGTCTCCTACAAATGTGCTGATAATCATAGACCTATGTGGGATAGCAGCAACAGGCTAGGAAAGGATTAAATGGGAGTAGATTTTCTATTGGTTTGAGAAATACCTGTTTGTAAGAGCTCCAGCTGCCGAGATAATTGGATTTGTGGCTGCAAAATTGTTAGAAGCGGCATAAAACCCCAAAACCTCCAAAAAATCTGCTCAATGACAGCATAGGATTTTAAAATTGACATGCACTCAGAAGGCTACCACATAGAATATATAGAATCAAGGCGATATGTTGACTCGGCATGAGATGAATGTCTTCTGTCCACTCACCTTTCTATAAGCATTGGTGAATAATCAAAACGTAGTAACTACAGCTTGATTAAGGAATTATTTATTTCAGGTACTTGTGTATTGAGCGTAATGGTAGTAGAGCAACGTCGGGTATTACCGACCGTCGGTAGTTATCGGCATGTTTTAAATTTGACCTCCATTTCTACGAAATAGGATCAATTTTAGTACATATGACATAAAATATTATCTCAACTTCCGATTAGTCCTGAAAGAGTCACCAAAAAATATCTTCCATGAAAATAAAATGCAAGTTAAAATTTTACTCTCTGAATTTTCGCTCCATTAATTTAATAGATAAGGACGGTACTATTTTTGTACAACTTCAGTTTGAAATCGTACTTCACTGGATTTGTCTATAATTAGATTAAAACACCAAATATGCATTGTATAGTGCTCCACAACCCTAAACCGAGCGTAATCTTTACGCCATAATCCCAATGAGCGCGGTGTAGATATCTGGCGACGAAAATTGAAGCGATCGGCATTTATCGACATACCTATAAATAAATCAAAACTATCTGATTTTCGTCTATTAACCTTCATTCGCATAGACGTATCCGATAATTTTATGGTTCGAAAATACCGTAAAAGTGCAATTAAACCCCGGAGAGTGTAATACAATAATCACATGCCCATAAGAAGGCCGCAGTGGAGTAGGGGTAATCAGACTTCACTTTTGTGACATGTTGAAAATGTGAAGAGATGCTTAAATTCGAAAATTTGCCAGTACAAAAACGACCGTGATCAAAACCACAGGACATCAAATCGTGAATAAATACACGTTTTCAGACCCGATGTGCAATTATTTGGTAAGTTATTTGTCAGTTACTAGGAAACTAAAATTATTTGAAGATTATTTGATAATAAACCAAAGTTGCCAATTAATCAAAAGTTGCCAATCTTAGTGTTTCGCTTTTGATGAACGAGGACAGAAATATTCAAAATAAATTACCTGGTTAAAGTTGAGAAGTTACGATTTTAAATCCATTAATTGTTTTATTGAGTAATCCGACAAAGACACGTGTAAAGCCAGTGTGTTACTATTCCTCACAAAGCCGGGTTGGGTCGACCCGGACAAGCCAAGTTTATGGCGGCTTCTTTGAAGTACACCGAGAACTAAATTTAAAGAGACTGAGTGACGTCATATTAAATAGGAGTTACACAAGAAAGTTTATGATTTTCTTGTGTCTGTATCGCTTGGATGTTTTGACTAGGATATTGTTTACTATTTAGTGAAGTAAGTTATTCGAGACACGGAAGAGAACACCATAGCTTACGTGGAATTTGATTTTAAAACTTAATGTAAGCCTTGCTTTCCCGAAATTTAAGGCATAAAAAATATAATCAATTCAATGACCTTTTTAAGTTCCATTCAACGAACATTTCTACGATAAAGAATACAAACAATTTTCGAAGGGGAGCTGTGCCTCCTCAGGGACTCGCAATATACGTATATCTAGTGTCTGTGGGCTACTGCTTATTCTGAAAAATGCGATGTACACGGATGGATAATCAGCCTAATTTACACTCTGAACTTAAGAAATCGTGATAAGTAATCATTTATTTTAGATAGATAAATTGAAATTAGGAAATTTGATTGGTCGCATTTATGTACCGACAAATAGATTTGACATTAATTTTGTGGAGAGTGTGCGATTTTTAGACTGTCAGAAAACCGAAAATCACTCCCCAAAATGGCTGATATTAACACCCGAAAGGGGAAATTGGGTTTATTCAAGAATTGCAGTTTATTTTTATCTTTAAGGTAATGTTCCTTGGGCGCAAACTTTATATCACATATTCAATTCATCCACCTGTCTGGTTTTCAGTTCCTCTGTATGTCCAGATGTAAGCGCGACCCGATCATCAACATTAGAATTGTCTTCTAAAGATGATTCGAATATGATATTGCAAGGCAGAAATCTAACAGTGAATAAAAACACTAGGTATGATTTGCGATTTTGACTTACATTTATATTTTTTTCATAAGAAGTTTAGTAAATCAGGCCACATGGTTGCAGTCTGACATCAACAAAATGGAATCGATCGAAAGGACTCGATCATTGGGATCTTAGGGGCCCATTCTTAAATTTTGTGAGTCCCTGCTTTAGGTTTAGATTACTTCTCTTCCATTATGTTGGTTGGTTGGTTGAATGGGTTTAATGCCGCTTTCAACAATCTCGCAGTTATATTGCAGCAGCCGGAGCGCCTAAAATGGATTCCTAGTATTTCTTCCACCTGTACTACCATTACACCCTTTCCAAGCCTCCGACTGCTATCTCACATAGGTTTACGATTATCTACCCATTCTCTTCCATTATATAAATTTAGGGTTATTCCCTGGTTAAATGTAAAGCAATTGATGAAAGTTAATCAATTTTTTGGGGCAAAACTTGAGGAAAGAATTGATTTGCTTGTTTGAATGGGTTTAACGCTGCTTTCAAGAATTTCACAGTTATATCACAGAGGCCGGAACACCTAACAATGGATTCCTGGAATTTTTTTCACCTGTACTACCATTACACCCTTTCCTAGCCTCCGACTGCTATCTCACATAGGTTTATGATTATCTACCCATTGGTGAGAGACAAACGTCGGAAAGGGTATTTGCCGTCACCGGGGATCCAACCCACGACTTCCAGATTGGAAGTTCTATGCCTAACCAACTGCGCTATGAGGAAAGAATTGAAGCCTTTTGAAAAATACTGTATTTGACCAGAGGTTCGAATAAATGATGGCAACATAACTCTCAATTCTTTATTCCTTGACAAAATCCTATATTGTGGGTACTCATTGGAGATGATTCCAATGAGAACCAACAATTTAGGGCTGAAGCATTTTTTAACAAGATGTGTTTGTGAAACACGAATGCCCCCGTAACAGCATTTTTGTTTCAAAGTTTGACCTTGACAGATAACCTTGACCTTGTCACATGACCATGACTTTGGTACCAGCGGATGCAGATCATTGAGATCTCCCATCATGCCAAATATGAGCCTTGTATCTTGAATAGGCTTGAAGATATTGGCAATGTTAAGTTTTTTGGTTAACTGTGGTATCAGCAGATGCTGATCATTGAGATCTATCATCATGCCAAATATGAGCCTTGTATCTGGAATAGGCTTGAAGATATTGGAAATGTTAATTTTTTTATGAGTTATTTGACCTTGACAGATGACCTTGACCTTGTCACATGACCTTGACTTTGGTACTAGCAGATGAGGATTATTTAGATCTATCATCATGCAAAATATTAGCTTTGTATCTTGAAAAGGCTTGAAGATATTGGCAGTGTTAAGTTTTTTGAGATATTTGACCTTGAGAGATTACCTTGACCTAATTAAATGACCTTGACTTTGGTACAAGCAGATGCGGATCATTGAGATCTATCATCATGCCAAATATGAGCCTTGTTTCTTGAATAGGCTTGAAGATATTGGCATTGTTAAGTTTTTTGTATGGACCATATCAGAAACTTGACAACGAATCCTAAAGAGCTACTCAGCTAATTCTTTGCCACAAATTCTAGATAAATAAAAATGCTGGTGTGAATTTTGTCAAGTTGCCTACATTAAGAGTAAGCCAGACAGATTTTAGTGCAGAATGGACATACAAGTTGTCAATATTGGGAGACCATTGGCTATTTTCAATTAGTGGACCATTCATGTATTTTCTGTCTCGCCTTAACCCTTTGCTGTTTAATACCTGCTTTTTACGTGTCTGTCATTTTATGATTGAGAAAACATTGTGAAAAAAGAAGAAATTGCTTCTGACAAGCAATTTCTTCTTTTTCCACACTATATTCTACCCTACTGAATAGTTATTTTTCAAATTAAATCCACTTCAAATTTTCGTCTGTAAAACCTTTGAATTTGGACAGGTCTAAAATTTAGTGAAACAGGAAAGGGTTAAACATCAGTGTCTATTCTAGGATTCTGAAGAAAAAAGGGAGGAATTTTGTTGAAAATCGGCAAAATTGCCTATCAGAAGGATTGTCTTTCTCTTTGTAATCATCTTCACTTGATTAAGGAATTGTTTATTTCAGGTACTTGTGTATTGAGCGTAATGGTAGTAGAGCAACGTCGGGTATTACCGACCGTCGGTAGTTATCGGCATGTTTTAAATTTGACCTCCATTTCTACGAAATAGGATCAATTTTAGTACATATGACATAAAATATTATCTCAACTTCCGATTAGTCCTGAAAGAGTCACCAAAAAATATCTTCCATGAAAATAAAATGCAAGTTAAAATTTTACTCTCTGAATTTTCGCTCCATTAATTTAATAGATAAGGACGGTACTATTTTTGTACAACTTCAGTTTGAAATCGTACTTCACTGGATTTGTCTATAATTAGATTAAAACACCAAATATGCATTGTATAGTGCTCCACAACCCTAAACCGAGCGTAATCTTTACGCCATAATCCCAATGAGCGCGGTGTAGATATCTGGCGACGAAAATTGAAGCGATCGGCATTTATCGACATACCTATAAATAAATCAAAACTATCTGATTTTCGTCTATTAACCTTCATTCGCATAGACGTATCCGATAATTTTATGGTTCGAAAATACCGTAAAAGTGCAATTAAACCCCGGAGAGTGTAATACAATAATCACATGCCCATAAGAAGGCCGCAGTGGAGTAGGGGTAATCAGACTTCACTTTTGTGACATGTTGAAAATGTGAAGAGATGCTTAAATTCGAAAATTTGCCAGTACAAAAACGACCGTGATCAAAACCACAGGACATCAAATCGTGAATAAATACACGTTTTCAGACCCGATGTGCAATTATTTGGTAAGTTATTTGTCAGTTACTAGGAAACTAAAATTATTTGAAGATTATTTGATAATAAACCAAAGTTGCCAATTAATCAAAAGTTGCCAATCTTAGTGTTTCGCTTTTGATGAACGAGGACAGAAATATTCAAAATAAATTACCTGGTTAAAGTTGAGAAGTTACGATTTTAAATCCATTAATTGTTTTATTGAGTAATCCGACAAAGACACGTGTAAAGCCAGTGTGTTACTATTCCTCACAAAGCCGGGTTGGGTCGACCCGGACAAGCCAAGTTTATGGCGGCTTCTTTGAAGTACACCGAGAACTAAATTTAAAGAGACTGAGTGACGTCATATTAAATAGGAGTTACACAAGAAAGTTTATGATTTTCTTGTGTCTGTATCACTTGGATGTTTTGACTAGGATATTGTTTACTATTTAGTGAAGTAAGTTATTCGAGACACGGAAGAGAACACCATAGCTTACGTGGAATTTGATTTTAAAACTTAATGTAAGCCTTGCTTTCCCGAAATTTAAGGCATAAAAAATATAATCAATTCAATGACCTTTTTAAGTTCCATTCAACGAACATTTCTACGATAAAGAATACAAACAATTTTCGAAGGGGAGCTGTGCCTCCTCAGGGACTCGCAATATACGTATATCTAGTGTCTGTGGGCTACTGCTTATTCTGAAAAATGCGATGTACACGGATGGATAATCAGCCTAATTTACACTCTGAACTTAAGAAATCGTGATAAGTAATCATTTATTTTAGATAGATAAATTGAAATTAGGAAATTTGATTGGTCGCATTTATGTACCGACAAATAGATTTGACATTAATTTTGTGGAGAGTGTGCGATTTTTAGACTGTCAGAAAACCGAAAATCACTCCCCAAAATGGCTGATATTAACACCCGAAAGGGGAAATTGGGTTTATTCAAGAATTGCAGTTTATTTTTATCTTTAAGGTAATGTTCCTTGGGCGCAAACTTTATATCACATATTCAATTCATCCACCTGTCTGGTTTTCAGTTCCTCTGTATGTCCAGATGTAAGCGCGACCCGATCATCAACATTAGAATTGTCTTCTAAAGATGATTCGAATATGATATTGCAAGGCAGAAATCTAACAGTGAATAAAAACACTAGGTATGATTTGCGATTTTGACTTACATTTATATTTTTTTCATAAGAAGTTTAGTAAATCAGGCCACATGGTTGCAGTCTGACATCAACAAAATGGAATCGATCGAAAGGACTCGATCATTGGGATCTTAGGGGCCCATTCTTAAATTTTGTGAGTCCCTGCTTTAGGTTTAGATTACTTCTCTTCCATTATGTTGGTTGGTTGGTTGAATGGGTTTAATGCCGCTTTCAACAATCTCGCAGTTATATTGCAGCAGCCGGAGCGCCTAAAATGGATTCCTAGTATTTCTTCCACCTGTACTACCATTACACCCTTTCCTAGCCTCCGACTGCTATCTCACATAGGTTTACGATTATCTACCCATTCTCTTCCATTATATAAATTTAGGGTTATTCCCTGGTTAAATGTAAAGCAATTGATGAAAGTTTATCAATTTTTTGGGGCAAAACTTGAGGAAAGAATTGATTTGCTTGTTTGAATGGGTTTAACGCTGCTTTCAAGAATTTCACAGTTATATCACAGAGGCCGGAACACCTAACAATGGATTCCTGGAATTTTTTTCACCTGTACTACCATTACACCCTTTCCTAGCCTCCGACTGCTATCTCACATAGGTTTATGATTATCTACCCATTGGTGAGAGACAAACGTCGGAAAGGGTATTTGCCGTCACCGGGGATCCAACCCACGACTTCCAGATTGGAAGTTCTATGCCTAACCAACTGCGCTATGAGGAAAGAATTGACGCCTTTTGAAAAATACTGTATTTGACCAGAGGTTCGAATAAATGATGGCAACATAACTCTCAATTCTTTATTCCTTGACAAAATCCTATATTGTGGGTACTCATTGGAGATGATTCCAATGAGAACCAACAATTTAGGGCTGAAGCATTTTTTAACAAGATGTGTTTGTGAAACACGAATGCCCCCGTAACAGCATTTTTTTTTCAAAGTTTGACCTTGACAGATAACCTTGACCTTGTCACATGACCATGACTTTGGTACCAGCGGATGCAGATCATTGAGATCTCCCATCATGCCAAATATGAGCCTTGTATCTTGAATAGGCTTGAAGATATTGGCAATGTTAAGTTTTTTGGTTAACTGTGGTATCAGCAGATGCTGATCATTGAGATCTATCATCATGCCAAATATGAGCCTTGTATCTGGAATAGGCTTGAAGATATTGGAAATGTTAAGTTTTTTTGAGATATTTGACCTTGAGAGATTACCTTGACCTAATTAAATGACCTTGACTTTGGTACAAGCAGATGCGGATCATTGAGATCTATCATCATGCCAAATATGAGCCTTGTTTCTTGAATAGGCTTGAAGATATTGGCATTGTTAAGTTTTTTGTATGGACCATATCAGAAACTTGACAACGAATCCTAAAGAGCTACTCAGCTAATTCTTTGCCACAAATTCTAGATAAACAAGAGCTGTCACTGTAAGATGACAATGCCCCCGACACCGCTTTGATTTTAAATTATGGCCAATCTATGTTCAAGGTCATCCAGGGGTCAAGGTCACCAAAGTATGTGCCTACAGAAAGGTAATGTACCAAGGAATGTTGTGGTAAAGTATGATGCGAATATGTTAAGTAATAAGGAAGTTATGGCCAATGTTAAAGTTTTTGGACGGAATGACGGACGGACGGACGGACGGACAGACGGACGGACGGACAAGTCAAATTTATGATGCCTCCCTATCGGGGGGCATAATAAAAATGCTGGTGTGAATTTTGTCAAGTTGCCTACATTAAGAGTAAGCCAGACAGATTTTAGTGCAGAATGGACATACAAGTTGTCAATATTGGGAGACCATTGGCTATTTTCAATTAGTGGACCATTCATGTATTTTCTGTCTCGCCTTAACCCTTTGCTGTTTAATACCTGCTTTTTACGTGTCTGTCATTTTATGATTGAGAAAACATTGTGAAAAAAGAAGAAATTGCTTCTGACAAGCAATTTCTTCTTTTTCCACACTATATTCTACCCTACTGAATAGTTATTTTTCAAATTAAATCCACTTCAAATTTTCGTCTGTAAAACCTTTGAATTTGGACAGGTCTAAAATTTAGTGAAACAGGAAAGGGTTAAACATCAGTGTCTATTCTAGGATTCTGAAGAAAAAAGGGAGGAATTTTGTTGAAAATCGGCAAAATTGCCTATCAGAAGGATTGTCTTTCTCTTCGTAATCATCTTCACTTGATTAAGGAATTGTTTATTTCAGGTACTTGTGTATTGAGCGTAATGGTAGTAGAGCAACGTCGGGTATTACCGACCGTCGGTAGTTATCGGCATGTTTTAAATTTGACCTCCATTTCTACGAAATAGGATCAATTTTAGTACATATGACATAAAATATTATCTCAACTTCCGATTAGTCCTGAAAGAGTCACCAAAAAATATCTTCCATGAAAATAAAATGCAAGTTAAAATTTTACTCTCTGAATTTTCGCTCCATTAATTTAATAGATAAGGACGGTACTATTTTTGTACAACTTCAGTTTGAAATCGTACTTCACTGGATTTGTCTATAATTAGATTAAAACACCAAATATGCATTGTATAGTGCTCCACAACCCTAAACCGAGCGTAATCTTTACGCCATAATCCCAATGAGCGCGGTGTAGATATCTGGCGACGAAAATTGAAGCGATCGGCATTTATCGACATACCTATAAATAAATCAAAACTATCTGATTTTCGTCTATTAACCTTCATTCGCATAGACGTATCCGATAATTTTATGGTTCGAAAATACCGTAAAAGTGCAATTAAACCCCGGAGAGTGTAATACAATAATCACATGCCCATAAGAAGGCCGCAGTGGAGTAGGGGTAATCAGACTTCACTTTTGTGACATGTTGAAAATGTGAAGAGATGCTTAAATTCGAAAATTTGCCAGTACAAAAACGACCGTGATCAAAACCACAGGACATCAAATCGTGAATAAATACACGTTTTCAGACCCGATGTGCAATTATTTGGTAAGTTATTTGTCAGTTACTAGGAAACTAAAATTATTTGAAGATTATTTGATAATAAACCAAAGTTGCCAATTAATCAAAAGTTGCCAATCTTAGTGTTTCGCTTTTGATGAACGAGGACAGAAATATTCAAAATAAATTACCTGGTTAAAGTTGAGAAGTTACGATTTTAAATCCATTAATTGTTTTATTGAGTAATCCGACAAAGACACGTGTAAAGCCAGTGTGTTACTATTCCTCACAAAGCCGGGTTGGGTCGACCCGGACAAGCCAAGTTTATGGCGGCTTCTTTGAAGTACACCGAGAACTAAATTTAAAGAGACTGAGTGACGTCATATTAAATAGGAGTTACACAAGAAAGTTTATGATTTTCTTGTGTCTGTATCGCTTGGATGTTTTGACTAGGATATTGTTTACTATTTAGTGAAGTAAGTTATTCGAGACACGGAAGAGAACACCATAGCTTACGTGGAATTTGATTTTAAAACTTAATGTAAGCCTTGCTTTCCCGAAATTTAAGGCATAAAAAATATAATCAATTCAATGACCTTTTTAAGTTCCATTCAACGAACATTTCTACGATAAAGAATACAAACAATTTTCGAAGGGGAGCTGTGCCTCCTCAGGGACTCGCAATATACGTATATCTAGTGTCTGTGGGCTACTGCTTATTCTGAAAAATGCGATGTACACGGATGGATAATCAGCCTAATTTACACTCTGAACTTAAGAAATCGTGATAAGTAATCATTTATTTTAGATAGATAAATTGAAATTAGGAAATTTGATTGGTCGCATTTATGTACCGACAAATAGATTTGACATTAATTTTGTGGAGAGTGTGCGATTTTTAGACTGTCAGAAAACCGAAAATCACTCCCCAAAATGGCTGATATTAACACCCGAAAGGGGAAATTGGGTTTATTCAAGAATTGCAGTTTATTTTTATCTTTAAGGTAATGTTCCTTGGGCGCAAACTTTATATCACATATTCAATTCATCCACCTGTCTGGTTTTCAGTTCCTCTGTATGTCCAGATGTAAGCGCGACCCTATCATCAACTGATGTCTCGCGATGGAGTATGCTCCAGAAAGCTGTTATTTCATTTAGATTGTCGCGTAAGTTAACAGGGAGAAATTCCGAGGAATGTAGGTAAGCGGTCTTGCCATTCTCGTGAATTGTTTACAACCAATTGAGGCGAAAGTTTTGTCTTGAAGTTAAAAAAATAATCGACCTGTCGATAACTGCCGAATCATGTCGATATTACCCGCCACACACCGGCGCGATAAGATAGTTATTATCAGAAGTATGGTATCGGAAACCTCTCTCCAATGACGTCACATTATAGGGTATCCCCGAAGTAAACTAGTGTAAACTTCCGTTGGTAATTTTATCGGGTATCATCGGCATGGTATCCCCCAGACCGTTAAGCTGTCGATAATACCAGACGTTGCTCTAAGACCCTTGATGACAGCAGCCCTAAATGTAATATAACCCTTTATTCAAGCTGCAGTTACGACATTTTGGTAGCATATTCACATAGATCTAATTCTCTTAGTAATGAGTCTGATTGATGAAACCTTGAAATATAAAAAAAGCATTATAGTTTTAATAAAAACAGTTATGCTCTTTGATATGTTTTCTTTCTGACAGTCACATAATCCCCACAGCTTTGACCATGAGACATGTTATTTGCAACTTCTTTGAATTTAGACAAGTCCATAATTTTGTTGTCTGGTCATGGATCAAAATGACCAGATCTGAATCCAAGCATAAGTTAATTGAAAATGCATGCTACAGTATTTTCCACTGAATGAATACACATCGTTTCGGCAATATATACACAGACCGTACATTATGGGTCCGATCTATAAATAAACATACATGACCTAAACGTAACATGCCCGGTGTCACACTGCCCCGTGCCATCCCGTCCCCAGACGTGACCTAGTTATCGGACACCGTCCGTCCATCTGTCAAGACCGCGTTAGGGGCGTGGTCGGAATGCAAATGACCCTCGCAGACGTGAAGTTAGTCGGCAACATGTCTAACAGTGAAGGTCATATATAACTCGCGAACCGATCAGCCTCCTACTGCATTTAACACATGGACGACTCAAATTGTGCAATCAATTAGTGTAAACTTACCTGGTAATCAGTTCGCGAGGGTTTATTCTACAAAATGGCGCCGTTAAAATCTCCTTACTTCGGCTTGAATGTACAGAATTTGAGTGTAAATTTTCATGTATATTCTATATATATCTCGCATATACACATTTGGCTGTCTCAGTCATGTACATTCCGACTGGTGACCCCAATATGTCTGCCTCGTCTGCGCATGCGTAATAACCCGGACGTGAATCCAAATACGGATTTTCTTCAATATCGTTCACATTCTTAGCAAATATTTGAAAATAATGTCACTTAATTTTGATTAGAGTCCCCAAAACACGCATTGTAATTAGCCATAAAATATAATTCAATAAAGCATAGCATTCTCGTTTGTTCATTTTTACATCAAGACGGAGTTGTTTCCCTTAGGTAATTATCTGCACGTGCACCAATTATGTCACCTGCATTGCGCGCGCTTTTTTAGCATATGATATTTTGAACGTTGAAGTCAGACAATTTATAAAGAATACAAATAAAAAATCAACGAAACGAATTTAGATGAATAAATATATAATCTTACAAATTAAACTTAAATGAAAATAAATGAATGCGTTAAATGAGTTTATATTAATAGTAAAGATTTCTGTCCTCGGAATGCGGATGCTATTTTTGAACTGGGTCGCATCAATTGTCGTTACTATGAAATATGTAACGTCCAAAATTGAGATTAATAAGTTTAATAGTTTAAATGAATACCGGAAAAACTTGTGTGTAGAAATCGGAGCCTTAGGCCCTGAATGCGGAAATATTCCTAAAGGAACTTTACCCCTTTTCCAGTTGCGGATCGATATGCACATCTTTTTTAAGGTGCCCGAGTCCCTGCTTTAAATATAGACAGTGATTTCATTACTACTATCCTCGTCTCACTTCAATTTGTGCAAATATTTAAATATTATGTGGATGATGACTACACTGGCAAGGAGTTAATTATATTGATAAGCGCCTTTGGGAATCAACTTCAGAAAAGAAGTGAAGACTGTTTAAAACAGTCTTCAATTCTTTTCTGAGGTTGATTTCCAGAGGGTCAGGCCTACAGACTTACGTATGTTTTTAGAGTCTTTGCTACATGTATTGGAGTCACACTCGCAAAACCTGCGTCTGCCTTAAAACACTGCCGGCCGGGATTTTTAAGTTCGCCGTCGGAACCCCCTTCACAGAAATCATGGATACGCCATTGTTATCACTTTAACCATGACCCTTGAATAAGGGTTTTGACACTTAAAAATTTGAAATTATCCTTTCCTTTTTTGACCCTTAGAAATTTCTCCATGGGGTCAATTTGACCCCATTGAGAGAAAATTCTAGATGTCAAAACCTTTTTTTACTCATATTTTCAATGATGACCGAGGTTTCTTAATGAAAATCTTTAGGAAACCTCGGTTAACACTGTAAAAGATCATTACTCCCAAAACTTTGCGGACCTAATACGGGTCCATTACCTTAAAACGCTCATTCATAATCGGAGGTGAGTCCGACTTTTTGTGCTAATTTGTTTCAATCATTTATGAGGATGTGCGATTTAAACAAGGAAAAAAAATCTTCAAATCTTTTAATTTAAGACAGTTCCGCAACATTTCGGACCATATGTTCCTCACTATGTTAACCGAGGTTCCTAATGAAAATCTTAAGGAAACATCGGTTAACACCGTTTAACTTCATGACTTTAAAAATGTTGCAGAACTATTACGGGTCCACTACCTTAACGTTTCTCCTCTTGAGGAATTGCATATGGTCCCACAGAATGGCAATCGGGAACCCTCGGCGATTCTACGGAATAGACCTCGGGAATAATACGGGCGCAACCATGAAAGCGCGTCATTTCGCACGTGGGTTTATATGACGTCACAAACATAACTGACGATGACGTTGCGAATAATAAAGTCAAAGTAAGGTTAAAATTGGACATGTTATGATTTGAAAACAAAACGAAGTGGCTTACTGCGTTTTGATTTCAAATTCTAACATGCTAAAATGATCTTCACAGACGCTATGAAAACTTTAAAGGAATATACTATTCTTCAAGCGTATAAACCGAATTACCACCAGGAGCCGAATTACGGAAATATGACCAAAAATTACTACACTTACGTCCGAGGTACTTTCCAGTTTACGGAAAAGTCCGAGCGATGTTCCGAATGACAGAATGGTGCACCGTTACTTATGCCATTAATCTGACTTGTTACAGTTAGGAACCGTCGTGAAATTGACAATATGAATGATATGGGAATGGTTTTGGAATGAAACTGAATGAGCGAGAGGAGTGATTTTAAAATGAAATTAAAGGGATGTAATCAATATCGCTAATTTTGATCAAGACGAACACAATTAGCGACATTCATTACCTTCCTTTAGTGAACTGCATACAAGTTCACTAAATAGCTTTTTATGTCTTTCGGAACCAATCAGACGCTTCCAAAATCAATAAAGTAAACGAAATCTTTTTTTGTGTGTGTGTTTTGCAATTTTTATTTTGAATTCAGTTGTTGATCTTTAACTTTTTATGATTCTGGAACGTTTTTGAATGGTTTGAGTGAGTAATTGGAATGAATGGATGGATAGTTAAGTGAGCAACTTAGAATTCTTTTGATCGGAATGAGAGTCAATTTAGTAACTGTATCCGTTGAGACTGGCGATTCATGTCCTGTTATATCCACTGTATATCAATTCATTCAAATTACAATTGGTACTAATATGTATTCAAATACTTTTAAATTAGACTGGCGCCCGTCCCACTGATCTGAAGTATTGTGAAATGAGCAATTCAACTAGAGAAAGTATTATTTCTTATCAGCTTACATTTTTCTGACTGGCCAATCAGTGGGGTCAGTTTATGAGAATATGGGAGGTAATTTCAAATAGTAAAACATGAGTGGTGTACCTTATTTAACACTAACTGACAGCCGGGGAGCCAGGCTAACTTTTAAATTTATCAACGCAGTTTCTCTTTTATTCAAAATGCATTTAACAATAAGTTAGACGACAACACAAACCTCGTAACTGCAACTTAAATATGACATTTATGATAAGAACTTGGATTAAAAAATATCATCATTATTTTGCGACTTGCGTGAAGTTTTAGTAGAAAGACACACTTCACCCAGCTTTAAAATCTCCGAGAAGCAAATACTTGGACAACATTTGAGCCTGTGCTTGAGATTTCCAACAACTTCAAATATGCGCAAAGCAAAGACTCTGACCAGCCTGTGCATCCGCACTGACTGACCAGAGTCTTCCCTGTAAGATTAGTAGATATATAAGTTCTCACAGTATCTGTAGACGATCAGGTAACTCTATATTTACAGTATGGTGTTTTTTACACTGCTCAATATTTGCACCTCACGCGCATTTCAAATTGGTGGAAATGTCACGCACAGGCTCATATATTATGAGACCACTATGTCTAGACTGGCCTAAGTCATTTTTAGAAAATATTTTTGTTGTAGTTCTATTTCACGCCGCTTTAATCCAATTTCGTATAAAAAAGTGCTGAACTCTCTCTTTAGAGACAGGGGACTTAATTGTAAGATTAATAAGAGATTAAAGATTTGTTAGATTCAATTCCCTTTGAAAATACACTGTAGGAGTGACCTCACTGGAATTTAATTCCGGAGATCTTAAAGAAAAAACAGTTCGGCTTGAAAATGACATTTTGAAGTAGAGAATAGTGCCCCACATGCATATTCATTTGATTTTTTTCTAGGTTTGAATCTTTTCTTTAAGGACGTCCGCACATCCGGTTTTGGATTTTCCACCATTAAAAAAAACATTTGCGTTTCTGTTATCGTTATAAAACTATGAATCGAAATCTAAGGCGGGACGATGCAGTTTTCGGGAGACAACTCGTCTAGAAAAAAATTGTGAGGGGTGGGCCTTGCTAAAATCAACTTTATATGAAGTTGCAGTGACGTGCACAGCGGAAGGCTCTTTTTTCAAACAATCCTAATTTTGTCAACCTGCACGCAGGATTGTCCTGAATTCAAAATAAAAACGTTCGCGAAACATTTCAGAAACATAAGACTGCTGAGAAAGGATCACTTTCTAAACGTTTGCAAATGTTTTTGCATCCTGAACTGTAGGGTTTGGCAATTATCATGAGGAACAAAATGAAATCCTGACATGCGTTCAGAATAACGAATCACAAACGATCGTCCGGGAAATGGCAGTCTGCGTTACCGTGTAAAGTGAATCTAATGAGTGTTTCACACTTGTACTTCGTTATTCCAACGAGGTACAGGCGACGCTAATAGACCTATCACAAGCCCTGCAATCAGGATGACGAAACGGAGCAAATATTTTGCTACTTATACCCTGTATTGCTCGCATATGCATGAGCTAAACGTTTGCTCCGCTTTGTTGTCCTGAACGCAGGGCAGTCACATACTCTTCATCACCGAAAGGGAATGTTCGAAGTCGGTTTATATCGTTTTAAGTATAAAACTATCATATAATGGATACTTATAAAAGTGAGTCATCATTCAGTTATTTGAACATTGTTTGGAAAGGAGAAAAAAAATATGCTTGTTTATTTACGACTTTAATAAACACTGAAATAGGTTGACGAATCACATCCCAAAATAATAAGATTTTGCCACTTGGATACGTTTTCTCTCCTTTTCAGTTTACTTTTCTGCACTGTTAGTTGTCTGTTCGTTTTTCACTGTTGTTTTTAGAAATATTCAAAATGATATGTAACGTTTGCCTGTAAAATTCCCATTCATTACGTACTATGTTACACGCGAAAACTGAAAAAAAGACAACGTAGAAAAAAGGAAAATTTCAACTTATCAAAAATTCATTTCTTCTCTCTAAATTTCTATCTTTATTACATTCCCTTTATGTGTGTTTGTGAGAGAGTGAAAAGGCTAAGTTGATAAGAATTATCATTAATCCATCAATAGCTTTGCCAACATTGAATATTTCAATAAGCAATGATTTCAAAAAGCTTTCGTATTAACCGAAGAGTGTATATATTCGAGAGAGTAATAGAGAGTTACTGCGTCTGCTCCTTGACCAAAAAGTCCCGAGATCGGGTATAGATACCGGCGATTGTACTTTCTTCCTTTATTTGGCACAGAGACTGTTGAACTCTACTGTAATCAACAGAATCGAGAGGGGTCAATGTAAAATTTAGGAAATTATTTCCAAAACATTGTAAAATATATTAGGTTCAAATTATCAACATAATCACAGAATTCTAAAATCTTGAAAATCAATCGAGAGTCATTTTTCTTTTTCTTTTTTCAATCATGTAATAAACCGTCTCATCTTCCGTGGCAACTGAAATGACATATTATTTAACAAATTTTTCTTGTTATTAAATTGTGAGGATGAGGAAATAGTTTATGAATTAGCAAAATTTGTTCATTTGAATATTGATAAGTAGTCTATA
The DNA here is from genome assembly GCA_948146395.1 of Fragum whitleyi. Taxonomy (NCBI): domain Eukaryota; kingdom Metazoa; phylum Mollusca; class Bivalvia; order Cardiida; family Cardiidae; genus Fragum; species Fragum whitleyi. The sequence goes on from OX411560.1 coordinate 2,116,538, forward strand.
AAAAATCACCCCTATACAACAGAAAATTATCTCACAGTTGTAAGAAAGATAATTTTCATTTGAAATATTTTCTTTTTGGCACACTGACTTTGGGTGCACGTTAATACCCCGAGTTTCTGTTCTGGACTGAAAATAAGAGTAATGTTAACTTAAATTTTCTCTCTCTCTATATATAGAATAAAATATATTAGTAGTGTTTGAGTGGTGTTGGTGTGAGCTTTATGTATGTGTGAGTATTCGCCATTCTTGCGCTGTCTGCTGACATGCTTTCACATGATCTGTGTTTATAGTGTGGGGGTTGATGTCCGGGGGAGGGTGCTGGTTTGGTGAGTGTTTGCATTTGGATAAAAATCACACATTTTCCATCTTATTAAGTCTTTCGTTATATTGTATCTGTCATTTGAAATTCTTTCCTTGATTATGTTCTGTTTCTGACATTATATGCCTCTTTGTATGCTCCAATGCGGGCCGAAAATTCGAAATAAAGATCTTGTATCTTGTATCTTGTATTATATTGAAATGTAATTGTCTTATATAGAAAATGAGTTTATGGAGGAAAACCTCATGTTTTGATCAGGATAATGGCTCTGCATGTGGCGGATCCAGAGGGAATGGGGTGTTCAGTCTCTGGGTAGTTCGGCAGAACTTTGGAAATGATGTGAAATGACTACCCCTTCCCCCTTAATTTTAGTTTAAACCCCGTAACGGAAATCCTACAACTGCCATAGGCGTTACAAAGTGTATCAAAATTACAAATGTTTTTTTTATTGTTATTTGGGAAATCAGGGGACGTTACAATGTCTTGACAAAATCAAATTAGAGAAGTAAATTATGGGGGTACTGTATTCCAAACTTATGAAATTGACTATAAGTGCCTGGATACATATACTTTTCTTTATTAATTTCAGTTCTGCGATAGTTGGGTTAATTTTCTATTTATACATTTCGATTGTATTTAATATAAAGGCTTGCTTTTTTTGCCTCCTGAAAAATATTCACTTTTTATCTTTGAGGAGCATTTAAAGTAAAATGTCCACTTGTAACGTATTCATGACCTTACTAGAAAGTATATTATATATTTATGTTTTCCATATCTATGGCTATAAACATATGTTGATTTAGCACACCGGTATTGTAATTGGTCGGTGTAATAAACAGTTCTCTTTGATTTTTTCGAAAACATGACCGCCTTAAAAAAAATGTAAATATTTTCAAAATATGTGAGGAAAGCTATGTTGATATTTTCACTATATCTGTGCATATGAATGCTCTAAAACATACATATGTTTCGCGGATATCTGGATACCCCCCGAAACTGCAACGGCCCACCTTAAACTACGTTTTTTGAAAGAGCTGCATGTATGGATGTCAAAACATGTAAAAATTTGTATAAATTCTAAATTTTTTTTCCTCATTTTTGGGGGGCATTTTCCCAGATTTTGGAGTATTCTGAGAAAAGGACAAGCAAGCATTCAATATTCTCCTTGCCTTTTTTTCGGATAGAAAGCAAATAAAACTTATGAATATGGTAAAAAGAACCCTTACCTCATATCCCTGAACCAAAATAGCAACATAATTGTTATTTTCAATATTAAAAAATGTGTTATGAAATTTAACTATTTTTTTGTGAATTACCTCCCTTCATTTTAACAAATTAGTCAAATTATCTAAAAAAGTTAGACTGTGACCCCGACTTTTTATCATGTCAAAATATTCTTCATAATGTCACAAATTTATACATAGTGTATAAGAAAAAGTTAAATAGTAGAAGTGTATTTATTTTACTGTAAAGCATGTATTGGTAGCTCTCAATATTAAAGGAAAAAATACTTCTATTAAGGACCAAATAAAGATGTCATAATTTTCTTTTGCTTCATTGAAATTCAATAATTCTTTAATAAATTAGTAGAATGGGTTATCGTTTTTAAATAAAACGTAAATCAATTGCTTTCAGAATATCTATTTGTCAAAAAATAATAACTACAAATCAAGGGTGTAATTTTCAAAGAAATTCAAAGGCAAGAACTAAAGTGCACTAAATGATTTTTGTACCAATTTTCATACGGCTCTGAGAAAAAAAATAAGCACGGTGATCCCATATTTTCTTTTCAAAATCGAAATGATACATTTAGATCTTTCTAAAAAATCACGTGTCAAGAAAAGTTTAATAGTAGAAAAACGACGAGCGAACTTCCTTAATATAACGCTTGGTTCGATCTTTTTTGTACACGGTTTCCTTTCCTGGAGGACGGATAAGGGATTGGGGGGGGGGGGGGGCGTACCCGAACTAACTGTCCTCTTCATGGGTGGGAAAAAGACGGTGCCTTTACTCTCCCTTGAATAGCCCAAAACTTAACCTGATTTGACCAAGTTTCTTTAGTCTCAAAAGGTAGATCTATGAATGTAGATGAAGCCCTAATTACGTAATATATAAGAGAAGTGTTGTGGAATGCGTTGCAGCACCTGAAAGTTGAGCAATTTTATATAGAACAAAGAAGGCCGAAAAATCGGGCGGGGTCTGACCTGTAAAGAAGAGTCTGACGGCCTTTTTAGAGACAGGGGACTTAATTGTAAGATTTGCTATGATTTTCAAGGTTTCAAGGTTTTCAAGGTTTTTATTCAAAGACCAGGACCCCTAACCGAGGTATAGGTCAATATGCTACATAGTAACAAACAAAATTAACAAAACATGTGAAAAGTTTGATGAAAGCTCCAAATGAAGCTGACTAGATTTAACTAACGACAATCAAGGGATATGATGAAGAATGATGAAAAGTGCAGATAAGGCCCCCAGTTAAAAACAAGTTTAATAGGTTATCTTAAGGTGTGAATTCCTAATAATCCATACTTTAAGTAAAATGCAGATGACAATGGAATATACACAATCCATAATCACTTAAATTTCAAAATAGTTATTACATATATTGGACCACTTAAATTCTGCTTAAGTTAAGAGACAGAGCGTCAGGTTTAACCGTGTTAAAAATGGCTACTTATTATAAGGGCCTAAGTCCACATACATCCACAAAAAGGAATCACTCTCCTTTCATGAATCCACATGGCATCAGACTAGACCTAAGTTGGATGAATAGTAATTATTTATGGTCCAAGCTAAATCATTCAGGATTTTAAGTATAAATTTTAGTAGAACATGTATGTCTGGGGGCCACTCACAGTTTTCAAATCACTGGTTCACCTCAGAGAAGTTGCGTTAAAAACACTTTACAAACTATATCAAGTTCATATTTAACAGGTTACTGGTTATATATGACCTTAAATGTTTTCAAAATTTCTTTACAAAATTTACTAAGTTTAAACAAAACCTTTATATCATTGGTATTCATCAGATCATAATACTGAATAGTACCAGGATGACGTGGCAGGCCTCTAGGAAGACACAAACGCCTCAGATCCCCAAAATAGCTACAAACAAAGAGATAGTGATACTCATCTCCAAGTTCATGTTCAGAACAAAGCTCACACAATCTCTCATCTCTGTCCGTGCCCCAGAACCTACCAAATTCAATTGGCAACTTATGATTCAGACATCTAAAATGACAGAGTGCTGTGGCCAAATCATTAGGTAAAAGCTTGAAATAATGTTCAAGGACCAAGTCAGATTTAAATATTCTATAATTGAGACATTTAGAAGAAAGAAAGACTTGCTCTACCCATTCTACTTTATATCTATCTATCAGTCTTGATTTAACCATTTTAGCTAAACCCAAAGGTATGTTTTGTTGAGACTCCCAATAAGTTTAAATAATCAGTATGAGTTAAACAGTCCTTTATTTGGAGTAGCCATTTAGAATGGAAAAAGTCTTTATTATGCATTTCTAATAAAATGTTGTACAATTTATGGGAAATTTTATCTTTCTTACCATTGACAATTCTTTGCCAGAAGCCAATGATTCTAGATTGAATCAAAATATCAATAGGGTAACGCCCTAATTCTCCATATAAAATCAAATTGGGTGTTGACTTTTTGACATTCAAAACAATCTTATAAAACTGAGTACATAGCCTCTCAAGAATAGTTGAATTTTCAAAACCAGTTACTTCAGAGCCATACAATAGTATGGGTACCACCATGCTATCGAACAGTTGTAATTGCAGGTCTTCTGGTAAATCTAATTTACGAGATTTTCTCATAACAGAGAACATTGCTTTGCGAGCCTGGTCAACCATTCTTTGGTTATTAAGTAGAAATCTGCCATTATATGAGAAAAGTGTTCCAGGATAGACAAAGCTATCAACTATGTCTAGAGCTTGCCCATTGTACATGAAAGAATAATCGAGATCAAATTTTCTATTACAAAAGATAGTAATTTTTGTTTTAGATGGGTTAACTTCAAGATCCCATGTTTGACAATAGAGATACATAGCATTCAAAGCAGATTGCAGTTCTTCTTTTGATTCAGCTAATATTACTGTATCATCAGCATATAATAGAATATATAGCTTAAAAAAGACTTCCAACTCGTCATTACCTAACAAGATATTGGCCATTTCTGAAATATTATTAAGCCCGTCAAAAGAATGAGAAATAAATTCTGTAAGATCATTAAGGAACAAAGAAAATAGGATGGGTGATAAGTTTTCGCCCTGACGGACGCCAACATTACTGTGGAAAAAGGGCGATTTCATATTACCTAATCTTACACATGATTTTGCATGTGAGTACAAATTGTGAATTATTTTAAACATTTTACCATCAACATTGTGTTGCAGTAGTTTATGCCAAAGATAATTTCTGTTTACTGAATCAAAAGCTTTCTTGTAATCAATGAAAGCGCAAAAAAGTTTTTTTCCCCTAAACAAATATAAATCAATTAGACATTTCAAATTAAATATATGATCAGTTGTTCCATATTTCTTTCGAAAACCAGCCTGTTCTTCACAAAGTAAATTCATATCCTCCAAGTAATTATTTAATCTATTATTAAGAACAGCTGTAAATAACTTTCCAAAACAACTTAATATTGTAATGCCTCTGTAGTTGTCAGGATCTCTTTTATCACCCTTGCTTTTATATATAGGAGAAATAAAACCTAGCGTCCATTTAATTCTATCTGAAAATACACTGTAAAGAAGAGTCTGGCGACCAGACCACACTATGTCCAGCAATGGCTTTTTCGGTCTTCGAAAGGAAAAAGTCGTTTTCCTCTCGGAATTTTCTTTTCATATTGTCTTGGGTACCAAAGAGTCTTAATAGTTTTTATAAGCGAATATTTTCTGTCTCTCCTTATATTACCTTATACTTGTGGAAAAAGGACATGCTAAGTCGGGATCATAAATCGGACTGTTGTGATGGTGCAAAGTCTGAATGCAAAAGCAATATGCACATGTCTTGCGTTAAGGATGACAAAACGGTGCAAACTGTTTGCGAATTATACCCCGCTTTGCACGCAAGTGGTTGTAAAAAGCGGGATTTAATTTGCAAACAGTTTAGACCGTTTTGTCATCCTGAACACAAAACTATTCGCATTTTACAACTTTAGTCCACGTGCTTTAGCGCGATACTTTTCCTAAATCGTTTGAAAAACGTTTTCGCTCTGAACGCAAGGCTGGCTTCCAACAATCGACTGAAAGGCATGTTTCGATTCCGAAAATTTGTAGCCGTTTTCACATTACACACATCTTTTGGCTTCAAGACCCAGTCAAACAACATCCGGCTTGGTATAGCAGGCTGACTATTGTTTGACTCGGTCATCAAGCCAAAAGATCGTCAAAGCGCTAGTTGTAGCGCGTCGGACTGTCAAACTTGAGGTCCCGGGTTCGATCCCCGACGGCGGCACTCATCCTTCCCGACTGTTTGTGTCTCACTAATGGGTTGGTAATCGTTGACCTTCAGTTAACTACATCGTGAAATTGACAAAGTGAATGATTTTGGAATGGTTTTGGAATGAAATTGAATGAGTGTGTGGAGCGAGTTTTGAGTGAATTGAATGGGAGGTAATCCAATTCCGCAAATTTTGTTCAGGGTGAACAAAATTTACGATATTAATTACCTCCCTTTAATAAAATATGCATATAAGTTCTATAGATAGCTTCCTATTTCTTCAAGAACCTGTGAGATGCTAACAAGTTGAATTATATTAGTGAAATTGCGATTTTTCTTTATCAAAATTTATTTTGAATGACGTTTTAGATTCTATATTTTTCAATGGGTTTCAGCGTTTTTAAATGGTTTGAGTGAGTGTTATGAATGAATGAATGGAGCGCCGAGTGAGTGATTTGGAATGGTTTTGATTGAGATGCATGTCAATTTCACGATGTAACTAACTGTATTTGAGAAAGCAGCTGGAGGCTGTGATGGTAGCACTAGTGAGAGAGATACCAGGAATCCATTGTTAGGTGTTCTAGCCTCTGAAATATAACTGAAAGATTGTTGAAAGCGGCGTTAATCCCTATTCAAACAAACATGCATAATTTAAAGCTCAGGAGATTAATCAAGAGAGATAACAACAATTAGATCATATAATGATGATATTTCTAGTTACTTCCCTTGTAATGTATTTTCACAGACTACAACGCTGAACAACTTCTGAGCTTACACAAGACTCGATTAACATGAAATTGAAAACAACACTGAGTGCGTTCAGGGTAAAAATGCTCGCGATCATTTGAGAATTGTTATTCCGCTTTGGATGCGTATTCAAGTGCAAAGCTGGATACAATTTCTAAACATTCGCAAAGGTGTATTACATCTAAAACGCCGCGTAGCGAAACTTGGCGAATTATTTTTAACAAATTTTTAAATCTATGGGCCAACTTATTTCTCATCCCGGGCGGGTACTGTTGCCCGCAATATCAGAGTATCTCTCAGAAAGCGGGCTACCAGCTCTAGACTGGTCCACATATCGACTATCAGAATAGCCTAGAACAGCTTTTCTGATATTCGACAGTGAGACCAGTCTACACCCGACCCGAAAGCGGGCGAGAAATAAGTTGGCCCTATGTCTATGGGAATGGCATTTGGTTTAATACAATCTATTGCATTACATTCATTTCATTTTCGACGGATAATTAAACATACAACACAGTTTAAATACAAAAAGAGTCGTTTCCCAAACCTGTATGTATCATAGTTTCGTTATGATCCGACCTGCGGTTGCGTATGCCCATATGGGCGACGCTTCCAGAAGGCGGTAATTTGTTACGGGAAATAGTGCAAAGATACACTACTAGCTGCACACGGGGCCTCAGTTTAAAGTCTCATTCGAACGACAATTGTCAGTCATACGGAACACCACTCGTCAATCTCACGATCAATCTCGGATGTACATAGACGGACTATTTTTAAAAGATTACGGGAATTTTAGATTCTGAAATAACGGCTGAAAACCCTTAATTTTTTTGAGAATGATTCGCCATTCTCAAAAATTAAGATTTTTCAGCCGTTATTTACTGTAAAAGATATAAATTTACAGAGTTAGTTTTTCTTACACTGTTTCCGCCTAACAAAATGCACGATTTTGTTACATACCTATCCGCCTTACATAGATCCGAGGTCTGTTGCAGTTTACGGAAATGTCCGAGTGATGTTCCGAATGACTTGTCAGTGTGCCAACCCGGGAATCAAACCCATGTTATCGAACTTATCGAAATGATGGGACCAATTTATATATCCTTGATCCATTTCGCAAGTGGGTACCTTTCTTGAGATCTTCCGAAAGGAAAAATAGATATAGAATTTAGTATTGGTGAAAAAAGAGATGGAACCCAGCACTGGTCTATCTGAGAAAGTATTATGAGTACCAATAAACTATAACCCATGATTTTGGCCCTGGTACGGCTGGGCCTAATGAACGGGTATTTGCATTTAAGGAGGCTCGCTCGGCTTTTCCCGACTATAAACTTTTCTTTACACCTGATTACTACATAGATCTAAATGGTTTAATTCGATTTTTGAAATGAAAAAATGGTATCACCGTTCTAGTTTCTTCTCTGATCCCGTCGAAGATAGGTACAGTTAAAAACATCGTGAAATTGACACTCATTCCGATCAAAAGCATTCTTAATCATTCACTAAGCGCTACATTCGTTCATTCCAAACACTCTCTCAAATCATTCAAAAGCGCTCCAAAAGCACTGAAAAACATATAACAACAACTTCGTTCAAATAAAAATAGCTGGGAAAAAAAATCGGAATTTCACTTATTTAATTAAAATTGTAAGCGTCTGATAGGTTTTCAAGAAATAGGGAGCTAACTGAAGATCTTGTATTCATATTTTATTAATGGGAGGTAATCAATATTGCTAATTTTGTTCTCCTCAACAAAATAAGCAATACTGGATTACCTCCCATTAAATTCACTCAAAAGTCGCCCCAAACATTCATTCAATCTCATTCTTAAATCATTCAATAATCATTTACCTTGTCAATTTCACAATGTTGTTAACTGTACCAAACATTTTGTGCGTTGGAGTTCTTACCTATGATTTTTTTTAAAATTACACAATTGATTTTTAGTTATGATTTTCAGACAAATTCACAGACTGACATAAGAAGCTACTAGTTAGATAAAAACTAGACTAAGTCTTTCACTGAATGGAATGTGAAAACGTTCTCGTAACGTTTAAGAAATGTAACCCCAATTCGCTTGTTAACGTTAAAAAGGAGGGGGCGTACCGTTTCAACATTCACCAACGTTTTTGCATCCTAAACATCAAACTTGGGATGGAGAAAAGTGGTTCACTAGTCTGCTCCGTATGGGGAAAATGTAATCGATTATTGGAACGAAAGCACTGTTTTTTTTATTCGCTGATCGGTTCTAAAGAACTCGATATTTGAGTGCGTACCCTCTTAGACCATCACCGCATTTAATAATAGTTAAATTTTTGTCCATCAAGTTTCGTGCAATCTAGTTAGATGAAAATTGGTTTTATTCTTTGATGAAAACAATTTTGGGTACGCGGCTATTTTAATGCGTGAGGGAAAAGTAGTCCCGAAAAAATCTGTCCTATTTGGGGAAATATTTACACTTTTACTAAAAATATCAAATTATAAGACACGAAGAGAACATATATTGATTTCATGGAAGTATGAAGCTAAGAACCATGTCACACTCATGAATCCGCTTCGTGTATTCATACAGTGCGATTAAGTTTTTAGTTTCATACCTCAATGAAATCAACAAATACTATCTTCATCTTTTAACGAAAACATTCACCAACCGTCGGTAAATGGTACCCCGCTTTGCACGTTAACTCATGTGTAAAGCAGGGACACTTTCTTACCGTTCGCGGAAACCGTTTTTGAATATCCAACTCAACTTGCATAACTTCTTTCATGGAAGTATAGACCTGAAAACCTTACCAAAGATTTCATTTTCGCATTTGGCGATAATGGCGACCCCCAGAGAAGGCCCTGCAAAGTGTATGAAAAAAGGCAACTCCCTTAAAAGAATGGATACTGCCGATATCAAACAGAGGTCTCATTTAGAAAAAATTGCCTCCTCTGGAAAATAGTTTCATTAATGCTTTTCAATGGTTTAGAAATAACGGTAGATTATCATATGATAATCTCAGCGCAAAAGAGGGTAAATTATCAAAAACTTTTACCCTGCTTTTGTGCATTTCATCCTATCTGACGTCATCTTTGCGGGGCGAAATAAGTGACGTCACAATTAACGTTGCATAGCAATCACGCGCAAAATGACGCGCTTTACGAAAATATGTCCTAGAAATTTCATATATTGTCTGACTTTTGCAATAAAGAAATAGAATAATCGTCTGTTTTTCGAGAGAGATCGATTAATATTTCATTTCATGAACAACAAAAGCTATATTTTCAATTGTGGCTGCACAACTCGTGAAAATGTAGCTTTTGTTGTTCACTCAATGAATATAAATCGACCTTACACTGAAACGAACGATTATTCTCTACATGTTCAATAAGATTATCAAAAATAAAAAGTTTCGAATCTGAAACGGTTCAGAGTGTTTGCAAAATATAACCTGCTTTGCACGCAAGTGCATTTGCGAAGATATGAAATGCAAAAAGCTCTCGCCGTTTCGGCAACATGAACAAAAGGCAGGATCGCTACCTTTCGAACTTCCCATATGTTCGAATTTTCGAGTAAATTTCAAATATGTCTAAATATCTAGGCCAAAATCTTGCACTGGGAAACCTCCCGAAACGATGTGATCGGAATGTTGCTCTTTAAATATACGGTGCATAAAGTTAAATGTTGCATATTTAAACAATAGGGCCCGTCGCGGGAAAGGTGCCACTTAGGACGCGCAGGTCATCCGATCTTTAACGCGTTTTTCTATAAATCCTCGGGTCGTGTCAAAATCGGGAACCCTCGGCGATTCTACGGAATAGACATCGGGAATAATACGGGCGCAGCCATGAAAGCGCGTCATTTCGCATGCAGGTTTATATGACGTCATATACATCAACGATCCCGCTAAGGATGACGTTGCATAAAACAAATCAACGAAAGAATAAAATTGGACATATTATAATTTGATAACAAATGCGGTGTTTTAATGCGTTTTGTTTTCTAATAATAACATACCCAAAAGTTCTCCGCAGACGATCGGAAAGAATGTTAAAAAATTTTCTTCAAGCGTAGGCCTATCAAATAACCGAAGTACCATCAAAAGCCAAATTACCTAAAATGACCAAAATTACTACACTTACGTCCGAGTTACTTTCCATTTGTCGGAAAAGTCCGAGCGTTGTTCCGAATGGGGTCGTTAGTTCGAACACAGACTCGGTCAAGTTTAAACTGACATTCGAGCCTGTGCGTGACATTTCCAACAATTTGAAATGTTGGTGAAGTGCAAACATTGAGTAGCGTTGACAGCCAGAAAATGTAAACATAAAGTTACCTGATGGTCTACAGATACTTTGAGACCTTATCTATCTACTAAACGCATAGTGAAGACTATGGTCAGTTTGTGAGGATGCACAGGCTTGTCAGAGTCTTTGCTTTGCGCATATTTGAAACTGTTCGAAATCTCACGCACAGGCTCATATGATATAAATTTTTGAGACCCGAGACATTTGATTGTCATCAACAGACGAAATACCCCCCCCCCCCCCCCGATACCATATGTAGGTGCACAGGACGATGCACTTTAACTACAATACTGTTGAATGCCTTAGCTGTCTATTGGGGTTTCGAGAGCGAATCTATGAGCTTTCGTCGCAATCGGAATAAAATGAACTTGCACAAACAAAAACTATACTTAGTTCCAAAAGAAAGTGTGCACTTTTGAATCTTGAATATCTCTGAAATTACACAATCTATGGTCATGAAACGTCGTATGACTATCCCAAAGAGTATGTACAAACGATATTCGAAAACAAGATTGCGCGATTGAGCAAAAATTTTCTGCTTAATTGAGACATTTGATTTTGCATGTTTTGCATGTACTTCACGCTTGAGATAGATAATTGTTCTGAAAATGCATTCAGTTGAATCTTTGCAGCTTACCTAAGCATAAAATCACATCATCAATACAATTGCGCATGATGCTACAGCGTAGTTTGACTACCAATAAACGTGGTTGAACAAAATCGAACCTTGTCAGATTTAGAACGCCATCAAATTGATTGAGCATTCATGTTCCAGTAGAAATCAAGTTCGTCATTTTCTAAGGCCTTGAATAAACAAATCCATGTGTCATAGAACGCCAAACTCCATTCCACGACAAGTTACTGGCCTAACAACGTAGCTATCTTTAACGTTGACGAACACGTAAAGTCAGCAATTTTTTTTTAAAATTTTTGTTTTGAAATGGCTTGGAATGACTTCGGAAACTCTACAATACAACATCAACACATAGCTCTTACACAAGAAAAAGTTGTAAGAGGGTCAAATCTCAACAATTTAAGTTCTGCCTGCAACAAGCTATACTTTATCCATATCTGAATTGACTTTTAATTTCAAAAGGTCTTGACTTAAGTATGATAATTTATTTATTTCCAAAATTTTCCTCGAACTTTGTAAAAATCAAGAAAAATGAAAGGTGAAAGTGCACACTTTCTTATGGAACTCAGTATATAATACCTTGAAATTGGCATGCACGATTCTAGATGAAGGGAAGGGAGTTGGGGTTTGAACCCTCTAGAACTTTGAGAAATACGATAATTCGGCTCAGAAAAGCCGGCAATTAAAGTACAAGCAATAGTTTAGACAAGTCCACTGACGATTTATTTTTTATAAAAGGGACGATCTGGGAACTCTTTTAAATGAATATTTGAAGAAGAGATAGGGTCCAGCATGGGTCAACCACAGGTCGCATTCCAAAAAATCTGTCACTTGAAGGTAGATTGATCATTCTAGATTCAGAAAATAAGCACCCTGTGAAAATGTTTCGACCCTTGTCGGTCTGCGCAATCTGCGCAGTCTGACTAGGCTTTACGCACTACCCAGATGGTCATTTTTCGCCTGATGGGTCATATATCATCTCTACCAGACCTCTGCTATGTCTCTGATCTCGTTTTCAAATACTTGGTTCCCGTTATACTCGTTTCGTTACTACTCGTACTCGTTACTTGTATTTCAGAGGAATTGTAAAATGTCAATGTTTCCTTTATAACATGGACGTCGCCTGGATCACAGCGAATTTACCGTGCAGCGACAAAACAACAGCATTTTTTTTCGAGAAATGACACCGAATTTTTTTTGTATTTTTAGATAAATTAGTAAATGTCAATAATACTTGTATGAAATGTCAATGTTTCCTTTATAGCGTAGACGACGCCTATGTCACTGCTAATTCACAGTGCAGTTTTTAGTAGATATGCAAATTAGAGAGACCTGAGTATTAAAAAGACTTATTATATGATAGTTTAAATAGACGGCGTCGACCGAAAGAAGTCTGCCCGATTAGCTCAGTTAGTAGAGCACCGGACCGGACTTCGAGACCATTGAAGTTCGACCGCCAGGGTTCGATTCCCAGGCTCGCACACTAACAAATTTGATTGTCTTTCGTATGAGACGAGGTCCCGTGACACAGTGCTATTCACCGAGCACATCAAAGAACCATGGCGGATCTCAGCAGTAGTTGGGCCATGTATCCTTGCACTATCCCCCGTAACAAGTAAACGTCTTCTTGGGGCATCGCGCATATGAGCATATGCTACGATAGCGACGATAAATAAATGGAAATTAACAAGCAAATGGAGATTTGGGATCATTTTCTCTGACCGGACCACGTCTGTATGTGCTGCAATAGGGAGATAAGGCCGAATGAAGCAAGAACGCCAGTGGTTTGGCATTTAGTTTCATACCTCAATGAAAACTCTTCAGTTGTTTCATAAAAGTGGAGAAATACAAAATGATGACGATGGTGATAATTAAAATGATACTCGTAACAATAATAAAACATGCAGTTTTAACACAGGGCGTTTTTGTGAAATCAAACATTCGAGAAAATGTAGGCACAAACTGACTAGCACAACGAGCAAGTTTAAGGTAGTGGAACCGTAATAATTCCGCAATGGTTCGGAAGTAATTTACTTAAACAGTGTTAACCGAGGTTTCCTAATGATTTTCATTAGGAAACCCCAGCCAACATTGTGAAAGTTCATGAGTGCGGAACTATTACGGGGCGACTACCCTAAAGAGCAAGCTCTGAAATGATACTTTGAAAAAGTGGGTGCAATATTTAAAATGATTTTGTAAATTGAAATTCGGTGTTTTAACTGAAATTCTGTTGAAAGCTGCGTTTAGT